>OY720307.1:19374346-20624346 GCA_963082785.1 Philonthus spinipes | reverse complement strand
CTTATATTAAATAACACTATTTAGTCTTTCAAAGTCTATTGTAATATCGCTAGACTTTGAAAGACTAAATAGTGTAATTTAATATAAGTAATTATGAACTTTCAACAATTATCAGCCTCATCAATCAATAATTTTATGTATTTTAATAATTTTATTTATTTATAAATTTTATTTATTCGGTCGCAGTATTAAATAAGTGATCCTAGATACACCACCTACAAACACATGTTTATGGCCCCCATTTATGTTCGTTATAATGTATCCAAAAATTTACTGTGATATTAGTATTTAAGATATTTTATTATTTTGTGGCGCGAATTTCGACGATGTTGATGAGCCTTATAATTCGCAATTAACTAACTAAATGGAGTGGGTTCAATGGAATTGTTATCGATGACCAAATTTAATGTTCCTCGTCGCATCAATCTGACTGTTTTTAAATACCTAAAGCTAATACTTAAGTCACAAATATTTCACGAATATCGTAATATTAATTTACATTACACAAATATAATTCTGTGTATAAGAACCACTTGAATTAAATTTTGTGCTTTCATAATATTATTACTAAATTAATTGTTTTATAATACTTGCTTTTATTAATATGAGTGTACATGTAGTATTACTTTTATAATTTTGGCTATCTTTTATAGA
The DNA here is from genome assembly GCA_963082785.1 of Philonthus spinipes. Lineage (NCBI taxonomy): Eukaryota > Metazoa > Arthropoda > Insecta > Coleoptera > Staphylinidae > Philonthus > Philonthus spinipes. The sequence continues at coordinate 20,623,692 of OY720307.1, read as the reverse complement.
CAATAAAGATTAATATTTGTAAATAAAACGAAAGTTTTTTTCAAGTTTCACAAAAATGTTATTCTAGAGGCACCGCCACAATTCTTTCACCAACACAGTGGTATCAGACTGATCATTTCCCTTGAAAAAAAAAATGTAGTTTCATTTACAAATACTATTTAATTATTTATTTTATAGTTTTTTTTACATACACTCTGAAACAATACGCAACAATTAGCGTCCATTCTCGAATTCGAATTAATTACAGTTAATTGAGTTTACCTGTAGGCGGGCCGTTATCATTCGTTGAGTCCCTGAATTAATTGTACGTATGGGTAGATTATTTTCGGGAAGGGCCGCCATTTCGGAAATAACCGCTCACGGTTTCCAGATACGCGCGGCTATTAGCTAAATGAATTGTGTCGTCCCGCCGTGTTAATTTAATTAATCAAACGGAACGCGTTATAGAAACCTAATATCCCAGGCTCAACAGTTTTAACCCAGATACATTTGCGATTGAATTAATTAATTTTATATTAGGATTAAGCCGTAATTGATTGTGTTTGGAATATGATGAAGTCTTATTTATATGAGCTAAGCCATTTGGTATACAATTCTGTATAAATTATTGCTCAATATAATAATATATTATAATTATACATGATTATTATAAATGATATAATTACATAGTATTATATTTAATATAATAGAAAACAAAATAAACTGTCAATTACCTGAATTATTTATGTATTTTATTTTATTTCAATACATATCTCTTACGACTCGTATATTTTTTGACACAAGAATTGTTTTTTTTTTTAATTTTATTACAAATTATAAATAAAGTTTATTATTTTTCTAATAAATCTTCTTATCAGGATGTAATTCTTTTAACCGTTTTTACATAATTAAAATTCTTTATATTTAAAATAACTCACTCAACAAAATTCACGTCAGTGATCAATGTTCAATGCTTTTTTAATATTGATCCAACCTTAAACGTGAATAATTTATTCAATTTATTAATGCGTCCATTAGATTTCATATTACTCAATAAATAATATGCGATCACTGTCTGTGTGTGTTTGTTTGTGTTCATCCTAAACCAAACAGCATGTACTTGCACTCATTGATTAATTACGCATGCGGATATGTCATTAGCCCTGTTACAGGTGACTGGCTCTGTGCGGCATAATAACGTGATTAGAAACATATGACCGATATTGTGATGGAGTTCCATTCGTGTACTTTGGATATCCGGGTGAGCAGCAACTGAGGCAAGAACAAAGTCCACGTTGTGTGTTTTGATGGGAATTACTCATATATCGGATTATGGCCCTAATTTAATTATTGTAAAGGTACAGAGGATGCATGATGAATGGCTGTTCTCGTTTAGTTAATGGATTGTTTCTCCATTGCTTTGTTGAAGAAATTGTTTTGTCGTATTAGTTTGATACAAATGTTTATTATTAAGAAGAATAACGTCTTCTTTACTTACCTTAAATTTTATTAATGTTTTAGTTCATTTTAACTTGTTTTCTTATTTCAATATTTTATTCTTATTATTAAAAAAAATACTTTTCTTATAGATATTATTATCTGATATAAATATTCATTATTAAGAGAAGAAAAATATTTTATGTTATTGTTGATTGTAAAGTTGAATATTGCTGCAGTTTAGATGGGCGGGGCGTTATCAAAGATGAAGTTTATGTGTCCATTCATTTTTTTTTTTGTTTAATAATTTCAAGACAAATTTGCTGAAATCGCAGTCACAATCAATAAAAAAGTGTTATACGAACAAAATAAAAAGTGTTTCATTGTGAAATTAATATGTATAATGAAGTAGAAGCCTCCACAATACAGAATTTAATAAAAATGAATTATTTTCTCTTTAACTACTGATTGTTTCATTATTTCCATTTCCTTAATGTTATTTTTTTATAAGTGGCTTCTATTTAAAATAAAAAAAAATCAGGATAATTGTAGATCGAACAGTATCAACAAAAAGAAAATAAGAAGAGAGAAGTTCCCATTTCCCTTTTGTTGATCCTGTTCGACCTACATTTATCTTTAAATGGAAACCAGTTTTAAACCTTGAAATATTCCCCGTAATATATTGCTATTTTCTGTATTTTTTTTTCTTTCAGTAATTATTTACTTATTATTTCATTATTTTTCATTTCCTTAATTTTTCATGTATTTTTTTATAAGTGCTATTTAAAACGTTTAAGAATAATTTTAGATCGAATATAATCAACAAAAATATGGAAATAAGAAGAGAAAAGTTCCCATTTCCCTTTTTTTGATCCTATTCGATTTACATTTATCCTTAAATAGAAGCCACTTTTAAACTGAAATATTCTTCGTGAAATATTGTTTACGCTCTCTTTTTTATATATATTTTTTTCTTTCAGAGAGGCGGGGGAGATTTTGCATGAAAGTGGTCGCAAAAGCCGGGCGAGTAATTTATTTCGCGAAGAATTTACTGGACACTGTCGCAGCTTGAGAGATATATGCGGATCCGCAGGGTGCTCGGAAAAGAAGTGTCCGGCGGCGCTCTCTTTAAAATAACCCTTCTCAAAATGTAAATTATCCACGCGCCTATCAAATATAACTGAAAGTAAAAAAAGTGGGTGTGATAAAGTTTAATTAAATACAAAAATAAATTGATGAAAAAAGCAATTTCGTTATATTTAATTAAAATAATGTGTGACGAAATAGAAGCCTCAAGTCAAATTATGAAAAAATAAATAAACAAACAATGTTTGCACATTAACTCCTATACACTATCGGGATGCAAGGAAACTGGATTACATTTCCGATTTAACAAAATCCTTTAGTCATTTCCCAAACATACCATTCAATTTCATCTCTATTAAACGATACGGCTAGTACTCATGTAAATTAAGCACATATCAAAAAAAAAGTTATTTCTTTAAACTATTGAATTTAAATATAGAACAAATAAAATTAGCCTAAAATTTAAGGGTATTTAGATTTAAAATATTACACTTAGTATAGAGCACATATAACACATGGGTCAAATAGTCCCGGGACTAACATTATTTTTTGCTAAATTATAATTTATTCATTTATATATACTCTCCTTATAAAGTGATACAATCACTCCTACGCTACTTTAACATTTCTATGCATTTCTTGTATAACGATTTATCTTTGGCCTCAAAATATACGTTAGTTTCAGAAATAACCGCTTCGTTCGATCCAAATATCTTTCCTTGGAATATCTTTTTGAATCAGTCAAGAGCCAGTAATCACTTGGTGCCAGATCTGGAGAATAAGATGGGTCCGGTAACAATTCCAAGGGTAAATCATTGATTTTCAACGAATTCTCTGCAAGTTTTAATTTAATTTAAATCCAATAATTTCAAACCACATTTAATTTTTAAATTAAATATAATAGTTTTCGCTAAAAAAAAACTGAGGCAACGTTTGAAATTGATCAATGTTAGTAAGAAATACAAACTTTTTTCAGACAATACAGATTATACAATATAATATAACATAAATGGTTGGTCTGTCTGAGCAATCGAACAGAGCTCTTTCTGGCCTACACAATTACTTTCAATTAATTAATGAAATTGTACACGGATAATTTTTTGTTCATTATTTACATTATCCTTATAATCAACTTGCTAAAATGTACGTAAATCATAATGTAATTTATTTATTTATTAATTGATTTAACGGAATTACATTTTTACAAATCTACAATATAATTAAAAATATTTGTGTAGAATGGATTGTAATATAGAACAAAATTAAACAAAATAAAGAAATAAAAAAAATAACAACCAGAAAAAAATAATTGGCGACGCTATGTGATTATAAATAGCAGATTAAAAATATTCACAATCACATAAAGCAAAATACGACAATGATACAATTTATCACACTGATATTAGATAAATCAATCCTAACCAAATTTATTTTAAATCTCGAAAGAGAGGGCAGGATCAATAAAAAAATTTATTTGCTATTCATAAGATTAGAGATTCGCATCATTCTAAAAATAGGCTTAAACTTATCATAATTTGTAGTGTGAGGCATATGGAAATTTAACTTTCCGATAAGAAATGGAGAATTTGCCCATTTAAATTTAATAATATAAGTAAAAAAATAAGTGACGAATAATTCTCCTGTTTTCCAACGACTTTGAACCCAATGATTTTAACATCCCACTACGACTAAAATGTTACCTACTATTTCCAAGTCTAGAGGATGTGAGCAAGAAACATCTGGGTTGGACTATTTCTAATTCGTATAACAAAGTGCGTGACTATGGTGATCAAACAAAAGACGCAATGCATATAGTGAGAGCTACGTTTTGGGATTTTTTTAATATGTTTATATTGTTCTAATTTTATTTTTTTATTTTATTTTTTATTATTGTATTGTACATATTATTCTTTTCTGTAAATGGCTCGCCGCGATTGAATAAATAAATAAACAAAATGTCATTTCATCGATTTTATTTGGAGGCGTAAATCCGTGATATTATTCCCTTTCTTAGCTTTTTTTAGTTGCGGTATGTAAAGTGTCGTCTTTAAGGGTTTCGCGTTTCGAAACCATCTAAATTGCGAACAAGTGAATGAGGGTAGGAAGGGCGAGATAACGCGCCCTCCCAGGATTTCTCAATTTCATGGCTGGATTCTTGAAGTATGGCATATTTTGTATCGTGCCGGATCCGCACGCGGATCAATATTATTCGCAAGCGGTCGGCTTATTTCACACACTGGAACCATTCATTCCACTGCAAATATTCTTCACGAATAAAAATTTAATTCATATTCAATAAAATTGAGCCACAATTAGTTTATAAATTAAATTAAATTTATTATAATAAAAATTATACCCCCACAATCCCTTCAACGAATACTTTTATGAATCCACCCAAATCCCACCCATATCCAAGCGTATATTAGCTTTAAGTAAAAAATGCCAATAACTCTGATAATCTACCCCTTCTTACAAAATTCTGTATTTCCCGTAACCCTAATAGCCTTCCTAAATACAATCACCATTAATAAATTCATTTGCACAAATCATCGGTACACTACCTAACTAGCATAGATTTTTGTAACTTCATCATAAATTCATGACAGGGCAGAAAGAGAGGTCGATATCCCAGACAGACTAACACCTACATGTATTTTAATTATCTATGTTATATTGTTAAAATTATCTGTATAGTCTGAATAAAGATATGTGTATATATAAAAAAAGCATCCCAATAAATATAATTAGATAAAAATCCAGATTCAATAATGGTCTGAAAAAAGATGTGTGTGTATGTGCTTGTATTTCTTGCTACAATTGGTCATTTTCAAACGATGAACGTTACCTGATATTTTTAACCAAAACTACTATATTTAATTTATAAATATTTTGTGGCTTGATATTATTGAATCTAAATTAAATTTTAATTCGTGAAGAATATTTGCAATAGATTGCTACCAAATTTGTTAAAAATAATACCGCGTTAAATCGTTTTTTAATATTTCTGATATATATATATATATATATATATATATATATACATCTTTATAATTGGATCGCAGAGGCTGTAATTCTATGAAACTCCATTTCAAATGCACTGTATTAAAACACAAGTTTATTAGGTTTCACAATATTTAATAGTAGATCCACTGCTACTACACTTGTTAAGATTCATAGTATCATTTTTGTCGGAAAATAAATCAGGAGTTTACTTGCTGAAATGTAAAGACTGCAATATGTCTTATACCGGTTAGACTGTGTGTTCTTTTAAAACAAAAGTTAATGAACACATATTTTTTCTAAAAAATAAAGGACAATCAGCATTTACAAACATAACCATAATTTTAATGAAAAAATCGAAATATTACACGCATGTAATAAAAGCTTAAAACTAAATTTACTAGAACACTTAGAAGTCAATAAACTAAAGCACAAAGGCGTTGCACTAAACGAACAAATGGATTTAAACAACTGACCATTCCTTAGTTTATTCATCTAAGTAATTTTATATATATTTCTGTTACTGTTATAAACATTCATTAATTCTGTAAACATTTTTATTTAAAACTGTTCTAATGCTCATCAACTGTTATGTAAAAATATCACCCATCATTGTTCTCTACCTGGATTTATATGAATGTTCCTCCCCAAATATTGTTAAACCATTACATCAACTACCTGGTGATAACACAGTGTTCCGAAACAATTGAAGTAGCCTTGTATATTCTATTAAATATTGTGAATATTAATCCATGATATACACATCTTTATTCGGACTATACAGATAATACAAAACAATATAACACAAAAATGCATTACATGTGCAACATTTCTATTTACAATATGAATTGATATGGTAGTTGTCTGTAAATGGGTTATCGACTTTCTGTCATTTTTTTTTCTTATTTTGTGAGAGACTAAATCTAGATTTGGATAATGCTAGCAAATTTCAAGCCGTAATTAATTTATAAATTAAATATTAGGATCAAAATGTGATTAAATAATTATAGTAATTCTTTATATATAAAAATAAACTGGCATTTATTTTTTTCTCTCAATTAATGAGAATAGGATAATTTGCGGATTCCCGAGGGGAGAGAACAACGTCCGCAACCCCCTAGATTGGGGTTGAAGTCGAGTTTGTGTCCTAACGGACACCGGATATCCCGTAATTAGTCCGATATCAATGAAGCACGCGCATTGTCTTTCTCTTCTTTTTTTAATCGCTCCGCACGTTCCGGGTTGTCAAATATCGTTTTTAATTAGTCATTCGCATCCACACCGAACGCAAACGCGATTATTAACAAATGTGCTTTAACCGGTCCTAAATGGAATCAGCAAGAGGTATTGAATTAGGACAGCGGCAGCCGCGCATGGTTAATTTTGAACAACCAGGAAATTGATGTTTGCGTCGAATTACAATGCGATTATAGGATTAGATATAATGAGTGGTTTAATAAATGCTGTATTTATATGCTGGTTGCACCGTTTTGCTTTTTGACTTACAAGCAATTAAAATTAAAAATGTATAATTTTATTTTACATAACACTTTATATAAATTATCATACAGAACAAAATGTGGAATTGTTTTCATTAATATATTTAAACATGTATTCCACTTCGTTATAAGCCTCCACAACTGAATTTTTTTTTTTAATATTGTGTCACAAGGATAATTACACCGACAAAGATGACTAATAAAAGCAAACAAATAAACACCTATACTTAAAAAGTCAAGGATATCAGAAAAATGATATACTTGAAGGTGTGGTAGAGAAACTTACTTTTTTCCTCCAAACGGCATGGGATGAAGGAAGAGAGCTGGGAGGGGGTGCGTCCGAGAGTTTAAGTCTTCAATTTTTGTTTCCCCTCTCTATTGTGAGCATGTTACCGTTTGGTCCGCAAGTTCGTCGATTGGGATAATTAGTCCTAATTTTTGGAGAAAAACGAGTGCGCTCTCACGGTGAATGTAGCTACATTCAGGGAGATGATCGAAGAATTTTTCCTTCCACATCTGAAGAATAGACGCCGGGATATGTGGTTTTAACAAGACGGAGCAAAGGTCCGCACAGCCCGGGCATCGATGGAATTGTTGCCGGAGCACTTTCCTGGCCGCCTTATCTCTCTCAGAGGCGATTTCCTTGGCCGGCGTGCTGTTCAGATTTGGCTCTATGCGACTTCTTCCTATCGGGGTATTTGAAGTCTATTGTTTAAAAATAACGACAAAGGAAGACAAACAGCAGAAATCGACTCAATCAGTGTATAAACAATAGCTGCCGTCATTTGATAGATGTAATTTTCCAAACTGAATGAATATATATATATATATATATATATATATATGGCAAGGACAATAAAGAATTATACCAATATCTGCATACAGATTCGTTTTTATTAACCTTTAAAAAAGTAAGTTTCTCTGTTTCCAAAAAATGGACGGAATTTTGTTATAAAATGAAAAATCTTACTTATTTCTTATAATCTATTTAATCGCCTATTAAGTACTCCCAATTGAATACAGTACAATTAATTCCTGGTACAAAAAAGAACACCATTAATTGGAAAAACTTTTAAGTCCAATTCCCATTTCAAAAATGAAAGTTTTAAATATGACATTTTTATTTATGAAATACGATTATATTTCGTATAGAAATAACACACTTTATTAAATTCGAACTGGATAGACTTCTAGCACATAACCACTGACTGGGGATTGTAGAATCATCAGATTATAGAGGGTGCCGTTCGGAAGATGAAACATAGGAGCATATCCTTGGACATTTCCCAGCGCTAAAATCCAGCAGAAAATCCATACTGGGTGAGGTGAATTTCAGGGATCTACCTGCCTCAGTACTGTTAACCTGTCTTGACAAGGTAGGCTGGTAGTACTGATGCATGGTCTCAGATATCCTACAGAGAGGAACCATTAGGGGCCTAACGAGGCCAATATGTGCGCACCTTCCGTAAAACCGTAACAGTAACACTAAATCAACTCAATCAAGGAATGGCCAGAAATGGCGAATATCAGAGATCTACCTACCTCAGCACTGCTAGCCTATCTTGCAAGGTAGGCATGGTCTTAGATATCCTACAGAGAGGAAGCATTGGGGGCCAAACAAGGCCTATATGTGCCCACGCACCTTCCGCAAAACCATAACGGTAACACTAAATCAACTATGCCAAAATTTATGAATTACACTTAAATAATTTGGTAATTATCATGTCATTTAATTTCAAAAATTCACCTTATTGACATAAAATTACATTTAATACCTAATCGTAATAATTGCAACTAACCACACACACAATGCTTCAACTCTGTTTGATCGTAATTCTCAATATTGAAACGTTCGGTGCGAATTTACATCGTGCACTTGAATTAATTAACAATGTCCCTGCGTCGGTTAGCTGCTGCTCCCATTGAATGTGTAATAAAGTACAAATTTACGGGCCACGCAACAGTCCACACAAGAATGTTTAGCTGCACATACCGAATTGGCCGCATAAAAGCGAACGAGTACATTGTGTGCATCATTCGCGTTGAATATATAACGGCACCCCTATTAAGGGTATTAAACTGCGCAATCAATTACACGCGATGATGAAACGGATCTTGAGATGTTACGTAACGTTATACGGACGGCTCCGTGATAACAACATGCATGCATTTATGGGTCGTTCGAGTGTTCAACCCTTCTAGATAATGGTTTCCTATAGAAATCGAATTCAAGAGAATGTAATTATTTTACAGGTAGTTACATTTAATTTAAGGATAAGGAGTTTAATAACTTCGTTATTTAAATCGAATTAGTTCATTGAAATGAATTAAAAATTATCCATATTTGTTATTTGATTTAAATAAATGGGATTGAAATCTATCGAAATTACCAAGTACGTATCCTTTAATGTAAGTACATTTAAATGACAAGAAAAGGAGGAGATCGTGAATAGATTACCTTTTCTGAAAAACAAGGTAAAAAATGGTGACGTGTCCATCGTGGTACTTTCCCCGGTTTTTGAATGAACATTTAAGAGAATAAAAAATATTAAATTAAAATTTGAATTGTTGCCTTTTAAAGTAAAAGTCAAATATTTAGAAGTTATTTTGTTATTCCTTACCTTACAATGACTACAATTTTTTCCACACTATATAAAATTTTTAGAACATTTTTTTTAAATAACAGCTTTTTGACGTTTGTGTTTTTGTTATGGCAGAAAAATCTCCACAGCCAACATAAAGAAGATTATAGAAATAATTGTTTATATCTGACTGAATTTTTCAAGTAGACGAAATTTTTCCGCGTATAAAATTAAAACTGAAGGTCCTACAATAAAAAGTTTTAAATAAGACAAAATATTTTTTCTATAACATTTATTTGAAACATTTTTCTATCCGAATTAAAAAATTAAAATTTGCTAAGAGTGAAGTTGCACATAATGAGTTTTAATTCTAACCAAAAGCTTTTCAGTTCAATCCACTGTTATAAAAAGCTTAGATACAGATACATATAAAGAAATTTTTCAATAGTTGATGGAATGGACTCAAGGGATCCAAAAACGTGCATATTCGTTGAAATTGACGATTCGAAATTTTTTACAATCACAATACTTTCTATTGTGCAGGTAGACAGTGATCCGGGAAAAGTAAAAAGGAAGACAAACTGAATTAAAGGAATAATATTGTGATCAGTGGAGAAAGAGACTTAAGAAGAAGAAATGCATAGTACTGTGAAATCGACAACGAATTCAAAAAGCGGGCTCAACCGGGATTTGAACCCGGGACCTCTCGCACCCAAAGCGAGAATCATACCCCTAGACCATTGAACCGATGAAAAAGATTTTGTAATACTAGAACCGAATATCACTGAAATACAATGTTTAAACGAAAAACTAAATGTAGATACACTAATATCAAACACACATATTATCCAAAAGAAAGATAACACAAAACTAGTGAAAACAACAAACAAAATATAGAAAGAAAAAATGAAATTTTAAGAGGAATAACAACAAGTTAAGAAACATTGGGATTTATATTGATAACAACGTAAGAGTAAAATCCCAGTTTTTATTGCCTTGTTTATTTCTAGGCCTAGAGAAAAATAATATAACGTACATAGCTGAAGGTGTTACCAGGATACACATGCGCGAGTATATTACATAATGGTTTAGTATGCGTTGAGATCTTGTAAAATTGTGATCAGTTTAGTTCAATTGTGAAAAAATAAAGTCTAATACTAGTGGTCATCTGGTGGCGGAAACTGTAGTACAGCTTCTGGAAACAATAAAGCATCAAGTAACGGAGTTTTAAAAATATTTATAAGCAAACATATAAATCCAAAGAACTTAGCTAAGTATTTTGTTTTGTTTTTGTATTCATTATAAATATTCTTATAGTAATGGTTTTCGATATAAAATGACAGCGGAAGATATCTGAATGTTGAGTGAAAAGTATGATGAGCAATAGAGTGATTCATTTGAAGATGATCTAAAATCTGGTGTCTCTGAAAGTCCCAGCCTGAATAGGTGAGCGTTGAGTCTACCGTGTTCTGTGAGGATAGCTGTTATCCTCCTTAGGTCTGTCCTGCCTAATCTGAGATAACTGCTTGCCGCAGACTTGCTCGGGTACTGAAGTGCTTCCTTTGCAAAGTCACAGTCAGTTGTGTCGTCTCAACTTTCTCTGCATTTTTCGTCATTCTTTCTAAAACTAACATGATGAGGGTTGCAGGAGGAATGGGTGCTAGCAGCTCTGTGGACTAAATGTTCAGTTTCGGCTCCGCCTTCGCCAGCGTGTCAGCCCTCCTGGTGCCCCCGTTAGAACAATGTCCTTTAACCCAGGATACTTCTATCTCATAATGCTAAGATGCTTTGGACAGCAGTCTTTGACACTCCCTAATCGTGTTGGAGCAGGTGACTCTGACTTGCCACTAAGGTTTTTTTTTTCATTTATTTTGAAGTTTTGAAGTTTTATTGAATATGTCTTCTTGTATTTTATTTGTAATTTGTTCTTAAAATAACTTCTACCAATAATTTGTGAAAGGAAACTCAAAGAATGACTTGCGAAAGGATAAACTAGAATTATTTAATTGAATTAATAGTAATTATTCGTTATATAAATTAAGCGAGTGAGATGGAATGATGGGATAAAGTTATGCGAGTCGGAAAGGGCATTAATCTTGCGTTATAAAACATAATGAACTGGCAATGTTCGTAAAATTATTAAGAGATAAGATAAAATGTGGATGCAGCGATGTTCGCCAACTACCGAAAACAAACCGTTCGGAAGTAGATTTTCGAGGGGCGAGGGCTCCATTTCGGGACATTTAGTTTGACGGTAATAGGGCCGAGTGTCAAGCTGCGCGATCCACAAACTAGATTAATGGACGATTCAAAATATCGCGAGCGGGCGATCATAACTTTGCAGAGCCGTATTATTTTACGAAAACTATTCAACTATTCGATTACGTTTCACGATATGAAAAATAAAACTGCGGTAATGTTACTTTTAAAAAAAAATTTATAAAAATCTCTTTTTTTAGGTACTTCTATACCTAAAAAAAGAGATTTTTTGAATGATTATTAAATGCACTATTATTTATTTAATATCGTTACTAATTATAAGTTTATTATTCCAAACAATACAAAAAAAACAGTGTTTTATTGGTGATCTAGAATCAATTAGATTTCGCAAAATAAGTCTCAATATGAATAAAGAAAAATTTTGTTATTGAGCACATTGTGTTTCGAAATGTACATCTAACATAAAAATAAAAAGTGAAGTATGGAATAACTTTTTTTTATTTGTAATTAATCACATCATGTAAACTTGAAACCATACAGTTATCTGGCAATGATCAATAAAATTCGATCAATCCCTTTTTCCAACTGCAAAAAATACTTACACTGCAAGTTTTACAAACATCTATTGAAACAACTACTTCCCGAGCATTTACCCCGCCGGACATTGTATTACACAATAGTTGTTGCATCGCAGTACTACTGAGAATTACAACGGTTTGAGTCGAAATTACTTAATAAAAAGGGATTGATCGAATTTTATTGATCATTGCCAGAAATTTTCCTTGTTTAATTTCATTGTAATTTAAATAACTGCAAATGTGTGAATCATCTTTGTTTCATTTTATTTAATTCATACAGTTATCAATATAATCGATTATTTTGTAACATTCAAAATGTCCATTGGAAATCGAAACAGATTTAACGTGGCGTGATGGAAAAGGAACCAACTGTAGAATTCATCGTTTTACGTCTCATTTGAATATCGCTGGAATTTCAACAGGCACCATTTCAAATATATTTTTGAAAAGCAAAATAAAACACGTCCATCGCTTATTTTGGTTAAAACTAAATACATCCCAAATTTCATAAAAACTTTCATTATAGATTTAATTTCATCAAGGGAGTCAATTAATACCTAGCTAGCTAGAAAAATTGTGGTTATCTTCAAATTTTGATAAATTTCTAGCAGAAAATTTAGTTAGAAAATTTTTGGATTATTGCTAATATATCCACGTGAGGAAAGCAAATGCTAGAAGTATATATCAAAATTAAGAAGTAAATGTTCAAACAACCCATCGATAAATCTGTTCAATTTGTTACTGATGATTATTAATCCTAGGTAACAAGAAGATTAGAAGAAGTTTTGGATCCACCTAGAGGGAGGATTACGACCCACAGCCGAGTGCTTTTCAAAAAAAAAAAGATTTATATAATCTTTTCCATTGTGCTTTTGCGAGGAACGTATTAAACGGATATGAAGATGCAATCATGATCGGTTCGATGAATCTCCACCGGCTGGTCACGTCAACCATGGAGCCAAACCCACTCCATCCTCTTTTTTGGGGTATAAGTACCTGGAGACGGAGTCTCAGTAATAGGTAAGAAACCAGCATTTACAGTGGCGTCCAATGATAAGCTTAAGATTTTTTTTTCCACGGTGTGTTTTTCTTTTATTGTCCGGACCTTTGCTGCTCTTCCGGAGAATTTGCTGTTTGTTATTTGTGTTCCTGACTTATTGCTGTTCCTTTCTCGGATCTTGCCGCCGTCACTGATACTACCTCGGTTGTTTTTGTGCTTCATTCCCCATTGAAGTTTGTGCTACCTTATTTTCTCTCCGGTTATTTCTCATTGACTTTATTTGTGCTCCTGTTTCGTTTTTATTGACTTTTATTTATGCTTGTTTTTTTTATACTGTAGATGTTGGTGTAAATAAATATTTGTTTTCCTAGAGTGGTGTTTTTTAAAAAAAAGGTGTTACTCTTGTTCTCCGCAGTCAACTCCCTGAGCTAGCTAGGTTACACCCTTCTATGACAACTTATAATCATTAGAATTAATTCATATTAGAATTATTATTATTAGAGATGTTATAAAAGAGCTTTTGTTTCTGTCAAGTAAAATTTAACAAGATTTTTTATAAAATTCTTGATATTTCTAATTGATTTATGTCTTTAAAATTTTACATGTGTTTATTTTATTGTAATTTACATGGATTTTATTCAAAATATATAAAGAATAATTCGAATTACTAAACACGTGTTTAATATTTCAACGGTATCGTGGAATATTCTAACGTTGAATAGCAATATTTTATTTACGTTTTCTACTCGAAATTAACAAATAGACCGTCTTACCTGAAGATTATCAAACCTTTTGTGACCACCATGTATTCTGAATATATTACCTTTAATCTTGGGAATTTAATCAAAAGGCAAATCTTTTAAAAATGTAATTTTTCAAACAACAAACAACTTACTATCGAAGTATCTTTTATGGGGATGGGGCGTGGAGTTTTTTTTTTTTGCGAAACAAGTTAATTAAATTTTCCAACCTTACACACTCCAGGTAGACAAACTAGCCATCGCAGCAAGCCAATAATAATTGCTGATCATTTCGTGGTTTTTCGCAAAGCGAGTTTTTCTTATTTTGGATTTTAATTAAACATTGATATAGTGAAAACTTCTATTCGAAAAGGAATTTATATTCGTCCTGTATTTCAGAGTTAATCCATGGTAATCCTTTAAATTACAAGAAAAATTCATTCAGTTTTCATATAATTTACAAATTAATAATAATAATAATTTATTTTCCAATGGAAGAATCCAACAAGGGAAAATATACAATCAAAATCATAATATAAGAAGAGTACAAGCAAAGTTAGTTAAATTTAAACAGAAAAAAAGAGAACAAAGTATAAATTAATATTAGCAAACAAAATTAAACCTTATGCAAAAAAATATGTCTTCATTTATTTATTTAAATTAAACACGTGTTATTCAGTAACATCGCATTCATTTACCACAACCACCCAGAATTACGACTTCAGCAAGACGCAAGATGAAAAGAAAAACCCTTACGAGATAAGACAATCGCGCTGCGGATTATGATTTTCGTTCGCATAACAAAGTAAATTTCACCAACTATAAAGGAACCAATTTCATTAAATTTAATGGTTTAATTTTCCGCTGCACACAAAAGACGGACCCTCGCGCGCGGATCCGAACTCAAAATTAAAACTCTTCACTCACGAACGCGAAAAGACGGTTCATAAATGATAAATAAGACAATTCGTGCTCTTTAATTACGAATTTATTCTGGGATTTCAGAAAGGAAAGTAAATGGTACATTAAAAATGATCTACATATTATTTTATTGCACTTTATAAAAATATTTTATGTATTCCTAAAAAATACTAAGTTTTTTTTAAATTAAAAATATATCATTTTTAGAAATAAATAAAATGTTTTTTTTAATTAACTTTTACACTTATCCCTTAGTGATACATTATAAGAAGATTTAAAGATATTTGGTTAAGTGATAATACCTAGGCAGAAAGACCCATTGTCAATAGCCATTTTAGAATTAAATAATGTTTGTGGATATAATTAATTCAATTATAATCGAAACTTTTGTTTAGATAATGACACGTTAAGATTGTCGAAACTATAGTCAACAATAAAATCAATCCAAGTCATAAAAACAAAGAAAAAAAGTGTTTCATTTATTAAAATTAAATCACAATGTATAACAAAGTAGAAGCCTCAACAATTAACAAGTTAAATATAATTAATTAATTATCTCTATATTCTAGTAACTTAGGCATTTACACTCTTTTCTCGTTTTCCTAAAATATGCATTTTAATTTTTAACGAAAAGACATTCTGTTCTCAACTTTGAACAGATAACAAAGATACGAAATAAAATCTTAGAATTGACAATACAATTTAACGCGGATACGAACTAAGGACTTGCTTTTGCTCGTACAGCAAGTAATTTGTTCGTATCCGCGTTAAATTTTATTTTTAATTATAACTCTTATTTCGTATATTTGTTATCCGTAATTTTGTACTAAATCGCGCAAACCATAATTAGATATAAATAGAAAAGAGTATTTATTCACTTGGTCACAGTTATTTAAATATATTAAATAAAAATGATTTGAAAATAATTAATAAATTATTTCCACATTTAGCTCTGTGACTTTTCACTTACGCTACATAAGTACGTTAAACAAATGCACATTAAAACAACTACTTCTTAGGCAAATACCCATGTTGGACATTGAATTACATAATGTACACCTGCTGTTGCACATCAATAAAATATTGCATAATGCAACAATTTTTTTGATCCGAGAAAAATTTTATGTAAAAACAAGTCAAAAGTCACAGTGATAAATGTAGAAATAATTTATTAATTATTTTCAAATCATTTTCAATTAACCATAAATATGTTTGTTTAGCGTCTACAGTTAAATTACACAAAATGAAAACGTGTTATTTTGATTTTTGCAAATGCGGATTCGTGTTTATAAAAACTCTATTTGCATTTTACAAACCTAATAAACATCTAATAGAGTACATATTGAATTCCTCGTCAAACTAAAAGTAGAATATTATTTAAGAAGAAAAAGAATGGAAAAAAGTGAGTTTTTTTTATTTCGAAAATATTAACGTTAACTTTATTTATAAAATTGCGAGTTAAATTTTGTTTGGAAAATTGACTTAAACGAATTATAAGGGCGCGCTGAATGAAGTTTGTTCGCTCTGTCGGAAAACCTGGCGCTTCCGCGATGGACAGTGTCGGGCGTTGGATGCAAGAGGGGCTTTAAAAGGTTTTTAAAGTTCGAGCAAGTTGGCAAAACGCTTATAAATATTGTTTTAATAAACTTTAACAGCATCATATAAACGTTTTAAAGCTAAAAAAATATACGGCTTCCTGCTAACTTAACTTATGTGAATTTATAATTAAATATATTTTGTATTATTTTTTCTATCATTTATTAAAATAATATTTATAATATGTTTGTTTTAATTTTTTTTGATAATTTAATTATTTTGTAGAAACTGCAAAGACACCCAACATTCAAAAAAGCACTATAATATTGCATTTTACGAATTTCGATTAGGCAATTACTGCTGTTGCTATTGCTAACGTTGATGTGATAAAGAATTTAAATAAATAATTATTAATTATTTTCAAATCATTTTTATTTAATATATTTAAATAACTGTGACCATGTGAATGAATACTCTTTTCTATTTATGATAAAGAATTTGCTGAAAGAACATCCGATAATTGGGAAAATAGTGTGTTGGTTTATTTTTTTGTTCCATCACAAATATCACCTGAAAATAAAGATGTTTGTTTTAATTTTTTTCATTTGAAAATATATAATTTCTTATTGAATAGAAATTTCTTAAAAAAATGTTGTTTTAATTTAATAACTATTTTAGATTGAACCAATGAAGAATAATTAAAACATTTCAAATATTTATCTATATATCTATAGACTGAGAAAATATAATCCTCTCGTGGGAAACAATTTACTTGTAATTTTTATTAAATTTAGTAGGGTATGTCGAGGTTTATCTTTTAATGCTTGACAGTTTTAACTAACTGACATCGACTCATGCTAAGCTCATATTCCATTGATTACTCCACCTGTATATTCACAAGGTTACCTCGCAAACTAGCAATTTTGTACCAGAACCAAATCTAGTAAAAATATTTATAACATTCGTAGAACCTTAAACCTCTGATGTAAAATAAAATTATATGTGAAGTTTTTATTGTGTTAGTTATTTGCCGTCATTTTAAAAAAATAGCTTACGTGGAATTCCTACTTATTGCTAGATATTTGAGAATATAATTTCACGTTTTTCTCAAGGAAAAATATTTCTTCGTAGATAATTTCAAGTATTAATTTAAGATTTTTTTAGCTATAATGCCACATTTCATGAGCCAAATTTTTACTCTTGAATTATTTTTTCACTTAACACTTGGTGAAACATGTTAATCAATTCGTTAAAAATTAAACACGTGGTTTGTTATTTTAGAATTTAATGTGAAACAAACCACGTATTTAATTTTTACTTGATAGCCAAATTATTTCCAAAATATTTTCGAAATCAATCGATTTATTCTTTTTTTAGTGTCTTTTTATTTTTTATAATTGTTAAATGGCTGTCAACCGAAATTCTTTCTGTCTTGTTTATATCATTAATTGTGTTGTATTCATTCATAAATATTGGTTTATCATCAATAATTATCAATTTTTATCATTTCATCAAATACTCAGCTTAATTTTGAGTTCACTTTAATGGTCGACTCCCCATGTTAAAAATCCGAGATTGACTTGCATTAGCGATACTTGTCATGGACTAAATTTAAAACCCCATTCCCTTTAATTTTTATTTTTATTTCCTGAAAGAACTTTGCGACCGGATTGCTAATTAGCCCCGAACGCCATGGGACCGTTTAAATATGCAGTGGCGTTTCTATAAGTTCCGCATTGTAATACAAAGGCGAACGTTTCAATTAATTCCGCCGCGGTAGAAAAAGATTGCATCGGAAATTAAAGAGTTTCAGTGCGGGCTTTGAATTTTGAATGCGCCGCGAAACTTTCCGCGGGGGGAAATTAATTGTGTTTTTATATTTATCGCGACGCGGTGGTCCCGGCTCGCACGGGGTTGAATAAATCATTAAATGGGTCTGAGAATCAGATTGTAAGTAAAAACTGGTACCGCGAAAATGTGTTTTTTGTTGTTGTTGTATGACGTGTTTTAAAGGAGCGTGCAATTTTGCAATAACGGGTTTGAATGCTAGTATACTAATTGCATTTCTGCGGTGGATTAAATAGTTGCGTATTTAAGATTACTCGAAATTACCTTTTAATGAAGCTTTAAATAGAACAAATATTTATCAAAGTATGTTGTAGTGTGTGAAGTCCTGAACTTCGCTCAAGAGGTTCTTACAAAATAAAAACAGAATGGTGGGTACAATAGACTTTATTTATCGCGATGTAGGAAGGCTGAACAACCAATCAACCCCGTGCATAAAAAAAGGCTGTTAATAATCTGCCTTGATTTATTCATCTTTATATTTTAGGTATTACAAAAATGTATTTCTTTAACTCCCTTTATAAATTTGAAGTATAAGGCATTTGCGAAGCATTAATATTACTTAACACAATTAATATTTACATTAATATAATTAATTTATATATTATATAATAATTAATTGATGACATAATTATATAAGGGACAATAGCAAACGCGTGTATCTAAAATTAAAATCATAAAAAATCGTGTCCTATAAAAAGCAAATACACTATGCACGCTGTATGTGTGTTTAGTGGGACTAAAAAAATAAAACACGGCGCGGGAAAATAATATCAAAAGGGGTGTTATTTATAGCGTGCGAAAAGGGGAAATGCACTTTTATTTTTTTAATGCAACCCCTTAACCGCATAAACGCAACGTTACGTTGCACACAGCAACTTTATTATACGAATCAAAACCAAACATGCACTTTTTATCACTATCTGATACAACATTAAATTACCCCATTAATGGAATAATTACCGTCGTATGGAATTTAATACTTTATTTTTAATTGTGTATAAATGGAACGAATGTGGAATTATTTTAATAAGCGTTCACTTGTGTAAAATTTCGCGAAAATCTCTGGTTCCTTTCTAGATGTTTCTATACTTGCGATTTTTCAATCTTGCATTAATTTCAAACAGTAGAAGAAATTCAAAATACTGGGGAGTCAACAAAAGTACAAATAATCAAAAAAAGAAATTTACGGTACATCTATTACACGACAAAATTGATATAACAAAATCCACATTCCTCAATATAAATGCAATAAGTAATAATAAATGATATGAATACATTATTAAAAATATACCAATAAAATAAATAAAAAGAGAGATTAAAATATATGATTAGAAATAAATATTTATTCCCTTGGTCACAGTTATTTAAATAAATAGAATTTGAAAAAAAAATTATTTCCTCTTTCGCTACTACGAAAGTAAAGTACTTATGTAATATATGGTAAGTCAAAATGTCGGAGTAACTATAGAATGTATGACTTTAAATTAGCCCATTTTTCAGTTGAAAATATGCGTATTAGAAACAAAAAACGTTTGTAAACGTTCATCAAAATGATTTTCACACTAAATTTTGTTTATGTATGTAAACCATTGAAAAAAATCCATTAGTGATAAAGACATACATCTCATACGAAAATAAATAAGTTTAGAGAAAAGATACGAAATAGTGTCATTATTTTATTTAAATTAATAGTAAAAAACATTACGTAACGTTTTTTTTTTTACTATTTGCATTAAATATATATAATAAATTAATTATTTTCAAATTATTTTGTTTTATTTAATTTAAATAAATGTGACTGAGTGAATGAATACTGTTTTCTGTTAGTATTATTATTAATCGAAGGATGGAATTAATTTAGTTTAGTTTTCTAATAAATAAAATACGAAAACTACTACACTTGAAGGAGAGACACTCCCTTGCCTTCTTTTTTTATATGTGTGTGGAACATATTCACTGGGTGGAAGAAACACCCTTACATACTCCGCCGGATGGATACACTAGTTTTTATTAAATTTGCGCCAAGTTTTATTGGGGCCGAGTTCGGAGCGAGTTCAGTTTCGGGTGGTTTTTCATTAGGGATATTCTCCGAACAATTTGACGTCTTTAGTTAAGCGTGCAAGAGTTAATGGGGATATGATACGGGGCTTATTTTACGCACGTCAAAGTCGGAAAGTTTCCCCGGGACCGTGATATATTATTCAGTGATGATTTCTTTGATGCGGGTATCCACCTGGATATCTCCGTAAAGGGCGAGCCCCAGGGTATTTTTTATTGTTATCGGTGATACGTCCATCAACCATTGCGCATGTAATAAAATCTGAAATATTGGGATTACGATTTCGGGAATGGATAATAATATTCATATTCGATGTTTTTTATTCCTTTCAGATTTTTATATATTAAAATAAAGTTTTTTTTTGCATTATGTTATCTATAATCAACCACTTACGAAATTGTCAACGATTTATAAGTTATTATTTTTATATTTTTAAACTTAATTTTAAATCTGAGATTTACTACACAAGGACTCGTTCTGGAAACCATTTGTGTTATAAATGGTTTCCAGAATGAGTAAAATCCACGACCAACGCCATGACCGCTCGGCCACCATGATCGAAAATAATAACAATAATAATAAAGTTAATAATAAAATACGAATTTTATGTCTACAATGAATGTCTAAGTAACAAAACTATATACATAAAAATACGTACTAACACTTTACTTTCATTTTTTCACGCCATTTAAGTGAATATTACAAAACTTATTGTAGTTACTCTATGTTATGAAATAATGGAAACAATTTCTGAAAATTAATTACTGATCGAGTGTAAGTAAATATCTTTATTATCATACATTTGTGCAATAGTTAAAAATAATACATTAAATAGTACATTTTTAATTTATTTTGATAAATGGCTATCGGCTAGTAGCCTTGCTGCCAACTATTCATCGATTTATCGAATATTGTTCAACTGTGGCCATTATATGTAATGTAAATATAATTTTCTAATGATTTCATAGTTTGAATTATTAAAAAGGAAATAATCAAAAGAGTAATAAAAGTAATATTGTACACACACAATAAATACAAACAATTTATTTTATTATGTACGTCGATAACAAGCATAAACTCATACACAACAACCGATTATGCCAGCTCAGCACTAATTTAATCAATCATCCATGGGCGTGTTTACAAACACCCTGAATAGACTCAATCATACATTTTTTTTAATCACAAACTTGACGAGCCGTTAATTAGAATCCGTGGAGCGTTTATTTCGCTGTGTGCACTCCGCCAACGTAAAATGATTGGGTTAACAAACTTACCAACAGCAAACTGGGTCTGAACTAGTCCTTTGGAATAAGTAAATCCCCTTAATAATGCGGTCTGTTTCCGCAACCTATTTACATAAACTCCTTGCAACAGACAGCAGACGCTTTCCTTGCGGGACCAAGAGGAAACACGCCGTATTTGAACAGATTCCCAACAATATTACCCCCCATTTCCCCCCGCAAATAATAAAATAAAGAAGTAAGGAAGGAAAGGGAAAACTGGAGGAAAAAAAAAAAAACATGAGCTTAATTTTATTGCGACGTTAGTTTTCGGCTTTTATTGCGATTTGTTTTAGAATTACAAAGAATTTTTAAATCAAAAAGAAATACTGGTGATTTTAAATTTAATTACACTTCGTTTTTATTACGATTTCATTTTATGAATGCCTCGAAATTATGCCTGCCATTTTTACCTAAGTTTCATAACAGCCCTTATCGACCTTAATTTTTAATGCCCATATGCAATTATTCATACTCGATTTAAAATTTAAGACTTATGGTTTATTTAATAAATTTACAGTTATTAATCAATAGATATATACATTATAAATGCCTACAATTTATAGATTTATTTTACACTAGCTTTTAATTGAACGAAATATTAGGTTTTTCAATTAGTTGGTCCAAAATCATTTGGAACAGCTAGGTTTAATCAACAAGCTCGGTATAAAGGTTCATCATCTTGTTACGAAAAAATGTGCAATCGCATTGGCGTTTGTGATTTGATTTTCAAACACCAATAAATTCCATTTTTTGAAGCGTGTAATCATTGAGGACGAGAAATGGGTTGTCTTCAAAAATATTAAGCGCAACATAGCCTGGAGTAGAACAGATGAACCGGCTCAAAGCACAACAATTTGTCAAAAAAATGACTGCTCAAATTGAATGATGGACTCTCCTGTTTTTGTACATTCCGATTACCATTTGTTCCAATTTCTATAAACATGTTTAGATGGTAAAATATTTAATTGTATAAGGTTATCAAAAATCACTAGGATAAGTTTTCTTTTATCTTGCAAATTTTATGATATGAAATCATGCTATTATATATTACGAGAAGCATTAAAAATTAAAATAAGGTGGTTAAAAAATTACTAGGATCCGTTTTTCTAGTAAATTTTATGAGCGTGGAATCATACTATTACAAGGAAAGTAATAAAAGATATTAGATCAGGACGGACCATATTTAATTGAAAATATTAATTTACTATAAGAAAATCGCCCTTCATTTTTATAAAAAAAAAAAACAAATTACTTTTAGAGCAACCAAGTAAATTATTGAGAGGTCAGTTATATTTCGCATTCTACTAATATAAAATAGTAGATAAAGGAATAACAGTTTTTTAATGTTAAAATTATTCAAATGTAACTCGAACCAACTTAAGTTCATTTTTACAATCATCAGGTAAAGGAGCAGTAAATTTCCTAAGCGATAAACATTGTTAATATTATAGCCAAATTACTGCTACATTAATTTACCCACCGAATAAAATAAATAGTTTTGCATGCAATAAAACTCTTAATTAAATTGCGAAAACTATGCAACATTCCACTTTTTAATTATAAAATGAGAATTCAGGTACAATTAGGTCGGTAATTTCGAGTGTATTTCAAATAGCGAGCGTTCCCGGCTGGCAATTAATAACAAAACGTCGTTTTAATAAATACCTGTTTCCGACTAAATATGATTAATTTACACGCTATTACTTCATTCTCGGCTTCTTCAATATTTATGAATCCGCCTCGATGTAACTTTTGACGAATGTATTTCAGCGAGAATATGAATAACTGGAAATTAGATTAAAATTCACAAAATACTCTATATTGGTGTTTATGGATACAGAACATAAAGTCCAAATTATTAATAATTTAATTATTGCGTAATAATAATTTTCATTATTATTATTTCTTTTATTATTTCCTGTAAACAAAGACAATGCATTTACAAATTATCAACACAGCGATTTCGAAATTTACGCCTCCTAGGCATTCGTTCAATAACTCTCCGGGGAGTGTAAATTACTTTTATTGCGTTTTATTTAGCGGAACGTCCGGATAAAAACGCTAAAGCGCGTTAATTAAGCACGAATAACAAAAAAAACCGTAGTGAAATGACGCGTACGAAAAAATAGGACGTAATATGCTTGATCATGCAGTGTAATCTACCCTCTGGGATGGGAAAAAGCGGTGCGTGCCAAATAAGCAATATTCTTGCAATGAGGAAAGAGAACAAAAAAGATATATGAAGATAAAATTTATGGAAAGGTTTTCTATCCGGGGTTAATTAATTTGACTAGAGTGATTTTATTTCAGTGATTATAATAATTGTATTTATAATATACACACATATTTATTCAGATTACACAAATAATGTAAAACAATGTAACATAAATATTTACAATACATGCATGTCTGGTTTATCCTCCAGAGGTATTCATGCTTTCTACTCATAATTATGTTAGAATTAATACCATGGTGGACGCTATTTCCATCAGTATGTATTGGATTTCAGGAAAAAAAGAATAAAGGTATAAATTTTATATGAACTTTTTCGCAACTAATTTGTGGAAAAGATCATTAATTATCATTCAGGCCCCGGAGGCCACACGACGAGATTTTACAGGTTGTTTTTATAGTTTAATTCTATGCCAAATAAATATATGAAAACAGATTTGAAATATATCACTTAAATTTCGTGATTAAATCCACAAAGATTATTTTATGTCCGCATACCTGCAAGGCAAAAAACGAAACTGAAACTGGCTAAACATCGAGAGATGTGGATTGAAATACCATTAGAGATGTTTATTTTCCGCTTATATTTAATTAATTTCAACTATATCTCATTATTGCACATTGAAAATTTCTTCAGTTCATAGATAATATGACACTTTCAAATAAAACAAAAAATTATTTAGATAAAATATCCAATTCAAAATTGATTACATTTTTACTTAAATTAATTATAATTACTTCCGGTCATTATTATTATCAATTAAAGAGAAAAATCCGTTTCAATAAATTTCCTTCCATACCTTGAGTCCCGGCAAAAAGGTTTCAATTAGTTGAAAACGGTGCCTTGTTAGGGTCATACATGTCATTAATAACTTTATTTAATTTCGGCCATTCCGGCAAATCGCACTAATCTTAGTCTCGGGGTCCTGATTAAAAGTTTTCCGCTCTCCTCTTGAAAAATCGCGTCAATTTTTATTCCCGAAAAAATAACGCGCGCTGCGGTTTATTACGGGAAAATATTAAATTAATTGAGAAAAAAATAATACCGAGTATTAAAGTGCATTCTTTAATAAAACAAGATTATAACGACTACTTCTCGGGGCTATACCCCTCCAGATATTGAATTATATAATTGACATTTTCTGTTGTATAGCAATAAAATATTAGATAAACAACACTTTACATTTACATTGTCAATTTTGAAATAAAGAAAACACAACTTTTTATAACAAGTTTATTCGTATAAAAAAATTAAGTGTTCTTTTATTAAGAAAATCTTTTCTTTAGACAGAAAGAGCTACGATAGATAACTTTTTAACAATTATTTAATTTTCATGTAAAATATTTTATAAATTTTTGTTATGTTTTTGTAAATTTAATTTTTAATATATATTGTTAGATATATATATATATACAGAGAGGTTTTTTTATCAGTATACATTAGGGGAAGTGTATACCTGCAAAAAAAAAACGCGAGTCAAACGCATTGAACCGATTAATGTGTGTATGTTTAGTTGACTATTTGGCATATGTGTGTTTAGTTGCGTGTTATAGGCAACTAAACACACATACATTAATGCATTTGACTCGCGTATTTTGCAGGTATACATAGGGGAAATGTATACTGATAAAAAAAGCTCTCTCTCTCTCTCTATATATATATATATATATATATATCTACGTTATAACATATATATATATATATATATATTCTCTTAACCATAATCTTTTTTTTTCATTGTGCTTTATGTAAGTTAAAATTTATTGCAATCCAATAATCGATTTATTTTCTAGTTTCTCTTCTTCCTTTTTTTTGTTTCGCGAGAGTGTATAAAACTGGAAGTTATAAAACTAAAGAAACAATTCGCGTGAGCGTACACAGCATCGAAACATTTTCGTATTTTCCCCCTCCGGCTAAGTAGCTTTCGGTGTAGCCGGCTGCGGCTGATGCGATCGTCGGGGGCCCCCTAAAAATGACGGCCCGCAGCCTTCCCCCCTTAAACGCGCCGTAATCGAATTTTCTCGTTCCGGGACCGCCCACGAACAAGCGTTTCCATTAGTGCAAACTCGCAGTGCTCTCGCAATTATGCAAATTGATTATGTGCATAAAATTACGCTCGTTACATGTGTTGAAGTCCCGGCTGCGCCCGACGCAAGGGAAGTTTGTGCGGGCGCGAGGGGTGGATGCGCGTCCCGATAAACCCGCAACCGGGAGCCCATTATATTTTACGGCAAATATTAACTCGGTTTTGATTCGGTTCCATCTCGATTTATTGATCTTTCGGTTGCACATTCCGCCGAAGATTGCTAAACAAAGAATAAAACTAACTGGATTCGGATTCACTGTGGTTGTGAGAGTAGTTTTCGAATTAAACATTTATTGGAGTAAACAAAACATTAATAAGAAAACTCACACTATTAAATAAAATCTAAAATTCAAATTTAAAAATTAAGATATAAATAATAATATCTTTACTTTTTAAACTGAATGTTAGATTATATTTAAAAGTCATATTTTCGATACTAATAAGATACAAATAATACTACGTTCACCTTTTAAATTGACTTTTAGATTATATTTAAAAGTAATACCTATATTCAATTTAATGAGATATTATGTAAGTCTCGTTTGAAGACATATACCAGGAAATTCCCATGCATTTTTTTAAGTTTCTTTTCAGTCGAATATTTGCTTCCAAAAATAGCAAACATTTGATTTAGATCAAAATATGCCATTTTCCAGAGATGAATATGGTTGTCTGGAAAATGGCACATTTTAATCTAAATCAAATATTTAATTTACAACGATGGTCACTTTCCCCTTGAAAAGCTATTGTTGTGTGGACTGAATAATTAAATATTTAGTTTAGAACAAAATGTACCGTTCCCCAGAGTAGCAACCTTTATTGGAAGTCATCAGGGTTTGATGATATGTTGTTGTGCTTTCTTATGCCTATGAAATGTAGTATTTACCGTCTAGCAGAAGAATTACTTAAATCTGGACAACCACTCAACAATCACTATTATTCGTCTTAGACAAACACAATAAATTTAAAAATTTAATTCAAATGCATTGTTCAACTTAATGTTCTAGGCAATCAAATCGAATTAATTGGTCTTAATGCAAAATTTATTAATAATATTATATGTTTATAATCAAATAGAGAGATAAGCTAAGAGTCAACGGTTATATGTTAGAAAAAAAGATATACTTCTATAGGAGTACCACAAGGAGGAATTTTGTCGTCATTGTTATATATTATTTATTCACATAATCTAGACAAATTACTGAATAAGAATATTCAAATCCTCGAATATGCAGATGACTTCTGTTTATTCAGTATACACCAGGATATTTTATAATGAAAACCAGATATTAGCAAATGAGACAAATAAAATCAATAAGAAATTGAATTAAATATTTCTGGAGATAAGTCGTCTTTCTGTATCTTTACTCGGAAAAGATATAAGCCTCCGGTTAAATTAGTTAAATTAAATTACGTCGTCGAAGCTGGTCGATTGGTTGAAGTTGTTCATATTGATCGAGACCATATGTGTAAAAAAATGTTGTAAAAGGCGAAACTAATCGAGTAAAAAAAGTTTAATTTATTTAAGTTTTTAAGTTTTATTTTATTAATTTTTATATTCTATTTATTTATTTTAGGTTACGTTTTGTGTAACTGTGCTGTTTGTAGAGCTCCAGTACCAGGATTCTTTTACAATGCGGGCACTGTCCCCACTGTGATATTAGTTGCAAGGATCTATGGGCGTTATGAATTTCACACAGGAAAATAAGTGAGAGCATATTTTAACTTAAGACCGACTAATGACCTTATCAATCGAAGCCGGTAAAGTGGGAGGGGTTTTAGTCAACACTTGACTTGAATGAGTAATTGGATTTCCCCTTCCACAGCTCAAAAAAAAATAAACTTCGTTATACATTGTTTTTATTAAAATGATAATACTATCTACTTGCACTAACTTCTAATATAATATTTAAAGAAATGAAAGCTGTAGCAAAAAAATGGATTAAATATATTTCCTCATTCTAAAAACATATAAAATATTTACTAATTCCCAGTCGAATGCATTATAAATTTAAATCAGAATCTAATACCACCATAAATCTATCTGTGTGTGTACACAAGAAGATATTAAACCCACCTCGCATGTTTATTTAGGAAACGGTCAGTTACAGGCCGATTGACTAATGCTCCTCCTGTGTGGAATTAACCGACGTACAAATACATTAAAGTGAAGCTACAATAACGATTCCCAACTAACGTTTACTTCTCTGGATTTAATTTCAACAGTTTGTACTAATTACAATTTAGTTCAATATAAATTAACTTACATTCCTATTAATCAATTCAATTTAAATAATTTTTCAAACTGTTAGCTATAATTTAGTTGTTCGTGTGTAAATATTTTACATTTCGTTCTTGATCAAACATTTTCTCACTGAGGTGTAGTTTTTTTTATCAAATTAACACCTTTAGCTTTATTTGTACGTTTTCAGTAAAAAACATAGGTTCATAATATTATTTTTGTTTGTTTAATACATACATACAAGGTGTTGAAAAAGTATGGAAGACTTTATTGTGTCTAAATGTTATATAAAACAAAGTTGAGAAGTGTTTTTAACCGATGTGAAGTTTTCCACGTATTTCTAGCCACGGATATGCCCGCCTCCTCCACAATTCTGGAGGCGTCGGGTAAACTATATATTTTAAAATTAACAGTTTAAATTTAAATAATAATAACCCACTTATACAAGAATTCTGATAGTATATATGTATATATGACTTAATTTAAAACAATTTTTACTTTTAATTATTAGCCTTGAATCAAGACTTAAACATATATAATTTAAATTAATTAAATATAAGTCGAAAAGAAACATCTCTCATGCGATTTGAACACATATCCTCCAATTTCTAGCTCAGTGCTTTACCAACTATACAACAGAGATGTGTTATGTCAAATCTCCATTCAGTGCCTTAAGAGGAATGTCAATTTAATTAATAAAAATAATGTTTTTATTTCAAACAAGAACAAGATACAACAAGATATATTATGTAAATATACAGTACAAATGTTTGAAATCAGATGGCGTAGTTCTGTACTTGCAACACTGCAAAACTGTTTTTCAACTAAACCATGGGAAGGTAATGTAGAGCATAATACAAACAAAATTGACAATTGTTAATCGGAATGGTTGTTTCAGATTCAAGGTCCAAAATGAAGGTGTTTTTCATTATTCAGCGATTTATTTTTCTAACAAGATTGTTGCTATGGATCTTATTAACGATTTAAAACAATAAAATCAGAAGTACGTATTCCGTAACTTTAAGAAAAAAAATAACGTTAAGCCACTGATTTCGTAAAGAGAGACAAAATTTTTCGAAACGAAAGGTGTTTGTCATTATTCAGGTAATTATTTTTTCTCGTCAGATTGTTGCTAAAGGATTTTGTAACGATTTTAAGTAATAAAATCTGGGGTATGAGTTTCGCAACTTAAAAAAATATAACTTCCACGATTCCGTATAGACGACATTTTTTAAGTCAAAATGAAGGTGTTTGTCACCTCTCAGGTAAATGTTTTTTTCATACCAGATTGTTGATGAAGATGTAATTAACGATTTAAAGCAATAAAATCAGGGATATATTTTGAGTCACTTCTTTATCTTATTATAAGAAATCCGTGGCTAAGAGTATGAATTATTTTATAAAGTTACAGAATATGTACCCTCTGATTTAAATCGTTAATTAAACCTTTTGCAACAATTCAATTACAAGAACCTGGAGACTGACAAACACCTTCGTATTGGATTGGAAAAAATCGTCTCTCTATACGGAATCCGTAGCTGAGCGTGAAAAATTATTTAAAAAGGTTTCGAAATACACATCCCTGATTTTATTGTTTTAAACCGTAAAACAGAACTTTAGCAACAATCTAGAAATAAAAACAATATCGTTTTTTAGTAATAACATATCATCTCTTTATACGGAATCTTTGGGTAGAACTTAAAAATTGTTTAATGAAAATTACGAAGTACTTACCCCTGAATTTATTGTTTAAAATCATTAAATTGATCTATAGTAACAATATAGTAAGAAAAACAACCACCTTATAAGTAAAGTGATTTTGAATATGATATGCCTGATTCTTAATTCGAGGCTAATAAATGAAAGTAAAAATTTATTTATTTTAAGTTAGATGTGTATTTACAATTATTGTATAATAGGGTTATTTTCATTCGTTTATACACTGTTAATAACTTTTAAAACATATTTGCTAGTGCCTTCAGAATGGCGAAGGAGCCGGGCAACTCCGTGGCAGAAAATCCATGTAATTTCACATCGCTGTGTTTTCATTGATATATCTATACCTATAAACATGTAAAACAAAGTCGAAGCCTCCACAATTGAAATAAATGTTTTATTTATCAAATTGTGTTAATCAAGTAACAAAACTATACACTTGTCAAACTCTCAGTCGGTTATACAAACAAAACCCAAACTGTTTTTATACTCAAACTCGATTTTCACATTAAACAAACGTCCGCTTAATACAAACCCGCAGCCTGCCCAAATGAAGACAATCGTAATTCCGGCAGTTTCAAAAGCGATTCTTCGACAGCAAAGGCCAATTATCCACCGAAACTCGTATCTAAAGCTAAATAGTTTTAACCGCATCCATGTCTGATTATTACAAACAGGGCCCGGATACGAGCAGTCGAATATTTCGGTGTCCACTTTCGGAGCGTTCCGAAATTAGGGTGTAAAACCCCGCCGCTCTGTTAATTACGTACAGATTTCATTAGCGTTTTGTGTGTCCCATTGATATTCTGTTAATCCTCCCGCGCCCCTTGTTTCCAGGTTTAAATTGCGGTTTTAGGATGATGCATGTCCGTTGTTTGTAAACTCGAGTGCTGGTTTTGTAAATTGGGCGATGTTCTATAATAATTCTATGATTATTAAAGATAAAATAAATATTAAAATCTTTAATTAATGAAAATAATTGCAACTTTGTATAATTTCATTATTCTTAATGAAATTATTAGGTGCTTGTCCATGAATTACTAGGCAGTAATAAAACCATCGTGATTTTAAAATGTGTGGTTTCTAACAAAAATAAATATATTTTTTTTTGCACCACTCACACATGGGCATTGGTTTATCTTTAACCATATAACTCAGTAACCTTTGAATATTTGTAATTTCCAATTTGAGGGACAATCACACCATTTATACAACGACCAGCCCAATCCTGGAATCGAATCAGGGACCTATGGCTTATTAGCCTGATGCTTAACCTGCGCGACACCGAGACGGACAAATAAATATTAATATCTTTGATTAATGAAAATAATAGTTAAAATTAAGAATTAGGTGCTCGCTCGTCAATTCTGTGTTTCATCGGTTTCGATTTAGAAATAAATCCATGGCATCTCGAAAGCCATCGAGATGCAATAACATCGTTAATTTTCTTAATCAGATACTATACAATTTCACGGAATATTTAATAATTGAAATATTCCGCCAAATCGGGAAAAACCTGATTATTGATATTAAACTCCTTAATTCAGGAATAATAAAAATGTATTTTCTTAATAACTTAGGAATTAAAACAAAAAAAAAACGTTTTTTTCTCAAGAGTTCAAGAATAATAAAAAAATCATTTCTCCTTCAGAGTTTAAGAAAAAGAACCTTTTTTATTCTCAAGAGTCAAAGAATAATAAAAACGTATTTCTTCAACATTGGCAGAAAGTCTATTGTCCGATAGCCATTTATCAAAATAAAAATATACTAGTTAATGTATTATTTTAAACTATTATACAAACGTATGATAACAAAGATATTTAATACTACTATGTTTTTCATCAAGAGTATGAAAAACAGCTTTCCCTTTAAGAATTAAAGACTAATACAAAAATACTTCTCCTCAATGGATAAATTAGAAAAATATATTTTCTGCCTTCGGTTTATATGTTTAATTAAAGTAGCGAAAAAAGCAACTAAAATGTAGAATGTTTCAAAGATTGATGAAAAAGTCATTACTGCTTTAAACTATTTCTCGTTGTTTGCACAGTAATTTCCAGAAATAAATTTCTAGGAAAAAGGCAGTGTAATTTTCCCGGGAAATTATTTACGAAAAAAAGCAACGGCTCGATTTAACTGGCTTAAGCTGTTCGGGTAAATGTAAAGGCTTTTATACATTGTCGCCGAGAGGAGAAAGGGAAGCGAAAAAAAAATCGAACAAAACTTCGAGAATGACACCATTAAGGGAGTTTAGCAGGTCGTTAAGTCCCATCGATGCAAAAAAAGGGGCGACGAACAAGAGTATTTTCCACCCCTTGTTCAAGAGTTGCGTTTGAATTCACCTTTTATTTATGTATCAATCGGTTCTGGACAATTGTCCTGAATGCGATTTTCGGATTAATAAATTTGAACGGGTGTTCTGGATTGTGGAAATAGATGAGTGAAACCAAAAGCAAATGAAATTAATTTATTGACTTGACTTGTTTTTAAAACGTTTCGCTAAGTCATTAATGAAAAATGAAAGAAGTATCTGAAATAAATTTCATATAGGTCCTGTTTTCAATGGAAATATAAACAAGAAAATTATAAATACAATATTTTTCTTATATTTATATTATTGATTGAGTACACGATGTAATCATTATCGATGTCAAACTAAAAAAAAAAAAAAAACAAATACAAATACTTATTAGTTTGACATTGATAATGGTCGCAGAGTATCCTTTCTTCACAAGATTTATTAAAACCAGATGTACATTTCGGTCACGATGTAACCATTATCGATGTCAAACAAAAAAAAAAAACAAATACAAATACTTATTAGTTTGACATTGATAATGGCCACATCGTGACCTAAATGTACATCTGGTTTTAATAAAAACTTCTGAAGAAAGGATACTCAATCTTTCATTGAATAATATAGCTCATCTTCGCGTATCTCAAGAATCATTAAAGAAAAATATTGAATAAATGAATATAAGGTGAAATATAATTTTAATTCTACTCTTATAAATAATAACTAGTTTCAATGAAATTGTAGCTATGCTTTTTAACATTATTATTAATAAAATTTTTGTTCGCGCCAAGACGCGCGAATGGTAAACAATTCTAGTTTTTTGAATTTTTTGTTTGCATTTTGGGAATATTTCGTTTTAAGAATTCCTTAGTATATTTTTCTCACAAAAACATAATCTTCTTAAAATGCTAGAAAAAGTAGACACCTTCAACGCGGATCGTGCATAATGCTATGTATTGAAACTCAATCTCTATGTGCCCAAGTTGTACGTAACAAATTGCGTTAAAATAAAAATTCGTGAAATTTAACCTAGGGAAAAGCAAATAAACAAATTACAGAAACCGTGTGTTCCCCATCCACTTTCCTAATTTCCATATTTTATTTTTTAACCGGTTTTTAAACCCACCCCCACGCTCTCTTGAAATCTTCAGAATCCGTTCTCCTAAAAATTCCAATCATTTTTCCATCGTCCGAGTTAGTCCCCTTTTCATATATCAGTGAAACTTGTTGTAATTTTGTATTTAATTTTGTTTTAATCATTACAATTTCGCTAATTCATCTCTTCACTTCGTTTTATTTTTGTATGTATAATTCAATCAATTTTAATTAAATTTAGGTTAGTGTTTCGATTTATTTGTTATTTTTATACATATTTATAATAATTCATACTTAAGCTATGAAGAATTTTTTCCTATTTTATTGTTTTAAAATTACATACAAATGTCAAAGGCGTAAACAAATTTATGAATAATAAAAGTGTAAGAATCACACTAATTGTTTCATTTAAATTTATTGTGAATTACTACGCATTAATAATAACATCGTTAAATTACTGATCACCGAGGCTTCTACTTCGTTATACATTGTGTAAGATTATAATTATCAAACTAAAAGTATTTGATAATAATAAGTGTAAATTGTTGAAACTACAGTCACTAAATATAAAAATCTGTTATACAAAGTTAAAAAAGTGTTTTATTACAACACCATCGTCATTTTAAAATCCATTCCATTTGTGCTTTATAAAAATCTGTGTTTATTGAATTAAATATAATATTAGAATTAGTTCTGTCATTAACTTGCAAAGCGAATAAATTAATTTAAATACACATACACAGCATAGGAGAAAGAGAATGAGGGAGCGATCCGGGGGCGTTTTATCGTCGAAATTAAATTTCACCCTTGGGTAAATTTGCATTGAAATTTCCCGAACCATTACATTGGCGATTAAGATTACATGTCAATGGAAGAAAAGAAGATTAATATCCGCGGGAATTTAATAAGCGGGAAAAAGGCCGGGGGTGGAGAAGAGGGGCGAGGCAATAGTTGGGAGGGCACAATTAAGCAGTTTTTCCGCCCACCCGGGGCAGGCCTGAGCCGGCGAGATAAGGAAAAGTTCCAGTCGCGAAAACGCGAAAACAGACTTACGCCCGTCTTTACATATTTTATATAAAAGTCAGTTTTATCATTGCGCCCAAGCGAACGATCTCATTCCGTTTATGAGACGGAGTTGCGCCGACTGCGGATTCGATTATGAATATTTTCGTTTTTTATTATTATTATTATTTTTTCTTTTCGGAGTGAGGCATTTTTCCGTAGAATAAAAAAAAAGTTTAAGTAACAATTTCAAAATATTTTAACTAACTAAAGATCTTTGTTCGTGTAACATTTATATATTAATATTTACAAAATATTTAGAAAGTTATGCTCCGAAGGCCTTTCCGGCCAAAAATATTTTATTTACTTCTATATATGTTATAAGTGAAATTACCTGCCGCGCTTAACCGTGCCCAGGACAGAAAGGACCAACAACCTGCATGGGGTATTTTCACCATTATGCACATATATTTATATGGATTCCGCAAATAAATGTATTATTATTATTAAACGCCACTTATCTTTCCAGCAAAACTACCACTCTCTTTTCCACTTTTTTATTTATCTTATTAGAGAGACATTTTTTTAATAATAATAATAATAATAATTTTTATTAATTTATATATATAAATATATATATAGCAAAAAATACTAAATAAATTTTAAGAAATTACAAAACCAAATTTATATTTTATATCTGCTAATTGGCTATGGACAAATGGTCTTTCCGCCTGGTTTTTCGTATTTATATCTTTCCCGTAAAAGTGATATGGTGATTTTTAACTGTCTATGACAGAGGTCATTGTCGGTAATATTCGTAATTTAACTGTCATTAATGTGGTGAATTGATGCAATGAATCCAACAAGAGTAATAGTGGGGAATTTACGTTTGGGGTTTAGATATTTTTTATTAGTATGAGGATTTATTTTGCAGTATAAAAATAACTGACAGGGCCAGTAATTCTAAAAAATGCTTATCTTGAATCATAGCCAATATTTTTAAAAAGTTATGTTTATTCAAGCCAATTCTTCATTTAACCCGGCGCATTCACCAATTCATTAAGGCATAATCTTGAATCGTATCATAGGATGATTTCTTGAGATGGAATATGTGGAGTTGTATATTATGACATGAAATAATTGCCATACACGGTAAGTTAAAATTACCGGAACACTTAAATAATTCTCTAAACGTAAGAATTTTCAAAAAAGTTTCAAGTAAAAGCTTCTGTGACACAAACAAGCTATATAGGCTTTTTAATTTACTTAGATAATTAGGTACACTTCCTTTTTTTACATGACATTTTCATAATTTTAAATTATAAGGTTAATACTACGAACTTTTTGTATGAAACATTTTTCAATAAAATGCATTGTTTTTAAAGTATAAGCAATTTGTCAATGCATAATATTACTTTAATTCTGTTCAATTATCTTGTCATTCATTTTTGATTGCCATTTGGTTAAAATAAACCTATTTGTATGTAAGTGGTATAATATTCTTAAGTTGAAGTATTTGTATAACTTAAAATTTAATGATAATTCTTCAAAAATATAATTCCTATTAAAACAGAATTAAAAATGTGATGACATATAAGGTGTTCTATCTGAAAAAGACAAGTTTTCCAATTTTGATTGTAAATTGAGTACCCTGTTTATTCAAAT
The DNA here is from genome assembly GCA_963082785.1 of Philonthus spinipes. NCBI lineage: Eukaryota > Metazoa > Arthropoda > Insecta > Coleoptera > Staphylinidae > Philonthus > Philonthus spinipes. The sequence continues at coordinate 20,587,586 of OY720307.1, read as the reverse complement.
ATGAAGATATTTAGATGAAATCCTTTCATAAAAACATTAATTTGGTACAAATTAATGTGTTTTCTTTTTTACTTGCACTTCTGTACAATTTGTTGAGAACATAGTATTCATTATTTAATTTTGAAAATTAATTAAATAAGTTATTAATTAATTTTACAACTTCAACAAATTCTAAAAAAAAAAACATTCCAATAAAATATTCTTAGAATTTAAAAATGTAAAATTGTAGGGGTGTTTCATTTATGAGATAATAAACTTTTTTTTAAACATTTTTTGAAGTTTATTACTGTCTGAGTATTATTTACTTTTACTTACTAAAAAAAAAAAAATTCAAATCATTTATTTATTATTTAGTTAAATAATAAACTATTAAACCGGGAAATTGTAACAAAAGTTTATTTTATAATTGACATTACTTAATAAACGACAATTAAGTAAAGCAATTAACTACTTTCGTCTGTGTTAATCATTTCACAATGGTTTATAATTATTCATGTTCCGAGCAAACAAAAAATAATTTCTGGACTGTTTATGCTTCCACTATATTATACAATTTAATTTTAAAAAATAATTCATTTCTATTACGTACTAAAAATATATGGATGTGCAATGGAATACGTTGCGTTTCCTCTTCTTCTTTTTTGGGTTCCCCCAAGGACAATTACCGGAAATTCCCCGCAGGCAGGTCCCTACCCCGGATCCGCCGGTTGACAAATTCGGTCTCGCGAGATCAGAAGAGACACACCGTCCGGTCAACTGACAATACTCATTTAACTTTGTAAATACCGCACGACCGGCGAGTGTTGTAATTAAACTGAAACCCGCAAACGAATTTAACGGCTTGTAAATTTAATGCACACGTTCGCTTTAAGCAAACACATTGCGAAAATGAAATAAGAGAAGGAATGTAATTAACTGCACATTCGTTCCGAGGCGGCGAATAGAAATATTAATATTTATTTAAAAAGGTTGTAATGCAGTTAAAATATATTTAGTTATATTATTTCTCAACGACTAATAATAATCATGTTAATTGTTTCAACAATTTTCCACACAATTTGTAAAGTTCGTTACAAATGAACACGTTTGTTTAATTAACTTTTTATTTAACCAACAATTGAAACACTATACAAAACTTAATTAACAAATATTCACGGAAACACAAAATAAAAAATTGTACTCATTTGGAACCGATTAAAACAACCGTTATTAAAATTTGGCAAACGTATTTATAATCCAAAACAGACTATAAATTCAATAAATATTTCAAAAAATTCACATATACCCCGCAAAATTATTCAAATATAAAATTAAAATATTTATTAGGCAACACATTGAATCAAACAAATTATTTGGAAAAATTATTAATTTATTGCATTAATTACTACCAGTGTGACTATAACTACAAGAAACTAGGTTCAAAAAACATACAGAGAGTTTTATGTAACACCGAACATACTAGAATGTACTCAATGTAAATTTTCCTATGTTCGATTTGTTCAGGAACGCATAAAAGCATTGACTGCGATGTGATTGGCTACGATTTTACATTTGCCTCTGTGACACGAGGAAAACTACTCCTTTAGACGATTCTGGCTCAGGAAGAACGGGAAGAGCAACTAACTCAAAACAACTGGTCCAAATCACAAAATAAGTAAAATATAATTATATTATGAATTTGAATAGATTATTAAAAATCTACGATCAAAATAAATAAAACACAGATTAAATTGAATAACTTTAAATTCTCGATTAGTATCGGGTTACAGCTCATTATCAAGAGAATTAAAAAATGAGATATATTATTAAAACTCTAAAAAACCATCCTATATACGCGACTGTCTATGTATGAATATCGACAATATTTTCTTACCAACCCACATTTCAACATTTACACTTCATCGTCCAAACCATACTGTCTTAGGCCCAATTTTACAATGCACAAGTAAGGCGTAAAGTATTCGCGGAATAAAAATTCGGTTGGCAGCACTGTTTCATTGATAATCAAATGAAGAGAATCATAGACATTAACTTTTATTCCACGAATACGTCACTTACTCCTCATTCTTGCTCATTATGAAATTAGGCCTTAAAGTAATTTTTAATTTATTTTGCATAATGAGAACAATATCCATCAGTAAACCCTGGTAGAAAAAAAACAATTAGACAAAATAAACAAAAGTGGAAAAATGGATTGATAAATCTTTGCCTTCAATTTACGAGCTGAATCCAAACCAAATGTCCATTTAATTGCCGCCCGTTCCAGCCCCGTATTCAGGCGAGAGAGAAAAAAAGCGCACGCCGATTTTACCGCCGATGGCGGCGGAGGGCCATTTGTATTTTAACGCGTCAGTAGGTTTACTTAATTGCGCTACAATTGGTTGTAATTAACACCCCATTCACGGAGTATTTTTAAAACGGACGCCGAGGCGAAAAAAAGTTTAATTAAAACCGAAAGGCGTGTCCGTGAAGGGGTGCGAGCGGGGAAAAATAGGTGGGAAGGGGGTACGTATAAAATTCAGATTCCTAATTTTAGGAGGAGGATGAGTGTTAATTTTTAATAAACTGGCTGTTTAAGATGGTAATTGGGATACATTTGTAAAGGATTTTTTTATTCTAAAAATTTCATTAAAATCTTTTCTCGCGGATGGATTTTGTGATTTTTAATACATTCGGAATTAATTACATGCAGATTTTTAAAAGTATATTCTTCAGAACAATACTGAATTGATTTAAATAAAGGAAATTAAGAAATACAACAAAATATCAACAAATAACCATCTACGAGATTATTAAAGCCAATAATCCTGAATTTGACACAACATAAATTTACTGACACTGACACTTAAATTCAAAAAATTAATACAAAAATTGGCAGAAAGACCCCTGGTCGATAGCCAGTTCGGGACTGGAATGTACTGTGTGATATTTTATAATAGTTGTGTATTGTATTGTATGCATATTGTAAGTATTAGTCCTGAATAAAGATTTATATATATAGAAACAAATACATTTATGATTTTATTTATTTATTAATTTTTTTTTTCATTGAACGTAATCCTATTTTTAATTTAATGCATTGAAAGCATATTCAAGTAATCGGTGAAATATCATTAATATCATAGACATACCCCATGAGACCAAAACAAAAAAAAAACTACAAAATAAATACATAGCATTAATAGAAGAAAAATAAAGATTTGCTTATAATTTTGAACAATTACTTTGCATAAAATAGTCCAAACATTTGAAATTTCAAAATCATATATATTAAACATTTACAAAATGCAAATAAAAACTAGTCATGAGCAGCTTCTTCTTTTAATCATGGCTGGCTTCTTCTAATAGAAATAAAGGAACAACATTTTACGAAACATTTTTTTGTTTTAACATATAAACATTAGAGTTGTTGATTTCCAGACTATAAGGCCGTCGTCTGTTGGAGTTTAATTCAAACATTTCGTTGACAAGAGTGGTCGGCGTCTTCAGTGGCTCCGTGCTTGAAGGGCGTATGAATTCTTCGATGTCTCCTCGGTTACTGGTCATATCATCACTCATCATTTAGCGAGGAGACATCGAAGAGTTCATACACCCTTCGTTAACGGAGCCACTGAAGATGTTGATCGTAGCTGTCAGCGATACGTTTGAATTAAACTTGAACAGACCACGGCCTAATACCCCGAAAATCAATAACTCTAATGTTTATATATTAAAGAAAGTAGTTTCATAGTAGTTTCAGTCTCTTAGAAGAAGCTGGTTGAGATTAACACGTGAAATCCTACACATTTAGAAATAAAAACATTGTTCATACTAGTAAAAGGTAGTGAAAAACAAGACAGTAATTTTATTTAAATAAAACCACAACCAACTGACTGAAGAATGCCAGAGAGGGTTGAAATAAAACATATATTTGAGTATAATGAAAATAAAAGTACAAATAATAAAAAAATATTATTATTAAAACAGGATTTCCAATTAAATCTCGCTTTAAAGATCCTAACATAAATTGATATGCCAATTGTATCCCATTATCCTTCACTCTTTATAAAGCAAAAAAAAGTGCAAAAAAAAAGAACGAATAAAAAGAAAAGCGAGACTCCATCTGATATCTCAACTGAAGCGAAATCAATCGCAGCGCCGTATATCCATCAGATAGATTAATTGTAATTTAAATAGAAGCTCCGGAAAAGGAGTGTTGGAAATCAAGTCGATCAAACGTCGAGAGCCCGTAAAGAAGATTTATCGTGTCTCTAATCCCCAACACATATTTGGCCCCTTCAGCTCCCCCCCTTCGGGATCCCATTGAATTTAGGTATCTGCCGGAAAATTTTCGCTGAGTGGATACTTTATCTTAGCGTTGAGCGTATCAACAACTCCGGAACGGACTTATGCTATTCAATTTGTTGTCAGCCCTCTCTTAATTTTCTGTGTTTTATAATTCCGTCAACAGTAATTGTTTGATGACAATTTGATTCTGCAAGATAAACACAATTAATTGCTGTTTTACCACTAAAACGAAAGTGATTTTATCCATCATGGGATGTTACTGAAAATAACTGTCAAAAGTCGAAACTTAAGTGGTGAATTTATCTATTTATTTACAAATAAATACAATAGATAATTGTGGTTAAAATATAGTAAGTGTTTATTCAGTGATATAATCATGAATTACCACGTAGCTACGGTCGCAACCCTCATGATGATTGAATTTAGCCCGTTTATTAAAAGTAGGAAATCTTATTAAATTATTTAATCAAATGTTCAACCACCATTCATCTTGTGTATGGATAAACAGTAATGATTATGACTCATTAAATTAATTGTTTAATAATATTATAACCCCTGAAAAAACAAAGACCTCTCATCCCGGAATCTGTGGGTGTTAGTGATTGTCCTCATCTTCGACTTGAGTGCGACGACACCCTCGCACCATTGCTTCACATCTAAATGCGATCAGTGTCACCTCTTTATGAAAAAGGGGTATTACAATATACACATTTTTATTTATAGGTATACTAAATTAATAATATAAAAATGAACGTATTACAAGAAATATCCTTATATGAAAACTATCTGCTAAATAGCCATCGATCTGGAGTCCTTCCGTTTTCAATATTCTTAACAAGATTGATTTTCTTTAATTTAAACAGTTAATAAAAATTAATAACATCAATTATTTTCTTCTTTTACTGCTACAATTACTGACCTGCAAACTAATTAAGAGAATAAACATATTTACTTTTCTCTATAGTACAAAAAATATCAAAATAGATTCCAATTTTTGTTTTATTTAGTAGTCAGTTATTAAAATTTAATATACAAAATATAGAAAACAAACCATGCTAAAAATAATATTAAAATCGTTACAACAGTCTAGACTGGATTATAAAAATAAACATCAATGTAATTTATTATTCGACCGAATAACCGAACATCCAAATAAAATAATTATTGGTTCATATATTTTACAACAAAACTAATGTGACATGAATAAATAAATAGCTGAAATTATTCATGTCTCTATACACTATATAGATAATACAAAACAATGTAAAATAAATAATTACAATACATATAGTTGTAAGTCTGGTACGGTTTTTCTGCATCGTTATTTTTATTTTATATCGGATAGACATTTTCACGTATAATTTTTATTATATATATTATTATTTATTTTAGTATTTATTAAATTTAAATAAATTATCACTCGGGCTTCTACTTCATTATACATATTATATATAAAATAAAACATATTTTTATACTTTGTACAACAAACATTCAAACGAAGTAAGAAAAAGAATTTTATTTCATTAAATAATTAAAGCAGCATGGTTTATTACCTTTACATATTTTCGCTATAAAAACGTTGCGGATCAAACTCTAATTTGAATACAAACACAATTTTTATATTGCGCATTTTATATCGTTTATTTATCATTTCATTGTGCGCTTTCCGTTTTTTTTTTTTTTAGTTTTTATTTTTCATTTTTTGAATTAATCCGGAACAGTCATGCCAAATTGGTCAGACAACTATTTAGCGGAACAAATAGAAGTTTTAATTAGTGGCATATAGAACGCTGATTCGGGAAAGTTTTTATGTTTTCCGGAATTAATTCCAGTCTCTCGTATCAGGGAAATATATATTTTTTCCTGCGTGAGTGCTGACGAAGTATCCTGAATTTATTTTTGGAAATTGGCGCGTTTATTTTCCCGGCGAATCCGCCAATTATTCCGAAAATTTATTATTACACAAAAGCATTAATTAAATGTGAAATTTGTAGCGTACCATGTATTTGTTATAATTGATATTTTTATATACATCTATTAAAATAATAATAATGTCTTTATTTTCAAACGGAAGAACCAATACAGGAAAGCAATAAAAAAGTAAGTACATGTTAATTAAACCAATACAAAAAAATAAATTAAACGAAAAGAGAGGTTAACTAAAAAGACTAAATTAATATCATATGAACGAGAATTCTTCTTCTCTAGCGCAGCGTTTTTTTTTTTAAATTTATTTATTTTACATTTTATTAGCACCAATCAATAAAAAATTGAAAATAGAGTGTTTTTATTTTTATTTATTCGGCCGACGAATGTCTTTCGAGCGCCTTGGCCGCGGGTATTCCACGCGCAATATCACGTCATAGTTGGCGCTTGAGATCGTCGCGTCGAAATGTACCCTTATGTAATTGAATGTCAGGCGGAGTATATGCAAGAGAAGTAGTTGTTTTATTATACATTTGATCTAAAGTACTTACGTAACGTAAGTCAATCTGTCGCAGAAGCTAAAGAAGGAGTTAAAACAAACAAAACGTCACATGCGTCATTAATTATTGAATCAAATTCTTTAATTTCTTAGAATAACTTAACACATAACGAGTTGTTACTTTTATTGTTAACATAATTTTTGCAATATTTTTTTTTAAGAACTCTAGAGGATTAAATGAAACCATTAAAACATTGTTATATACAATAGATTTTGATGTTAGTCGCACTGTGCAACAGACCAACGGTTTTCTGCCCTCTTCGATAACATTGTCGTGAGTTATTTTAATTAATTGAAATATGTATTTTATATATTTCATAAAAATCAATTTCACTCTAATAATATTAAAACATTTTTATGGAAAAAAGTCTTTGTTCTTAATAAATTTACTTTAATAGAAAGCCACGCATAATATACTAGCAGCGGCAATTGAAACACGAATCCTTTGTATATTTTAGGTAATTGAAAATTAATGCATTATGAGCACGGTATTAATATTTTGCGAGGATTTGCATAGTTTCAGGACATAATGGAATGCATGATTAAATATAATTCCCATGTAATTTTGAATGGCCAACAGCGGCCTTAAAATTATGCTGCATTCAATAAAGCCATCGTTTTACATCTAATTACTTAGATTATTCCACACAATTAATAATTTTTCAATGCTAATTTATAATAATCGGTTGTATTTTATTGTGGAATAACGATAAAGTTGTTAGTGAGAACAGGTTTATTTTATTAATAAATATTTTTGTTTTAAATATTTAATTAAATTATTTATTCCACATATAACAAAATTCAAAGCAATTAAATGTAAAAAAAAAAAAACAGGAATATTTTTAAATATACAACCTGACTCTTGGTTACATATCGGTAAACACGATACACTGTCCCATTTGCAGGTAATAAATTCAGCAATATATCTTGGGCACAGATGTGTAAGCCAATTAAAGCTAACAGGTGTTTAACAATGTCGATATTTTACTGCGATGTAGAAATTTCAGGAAAGGGGATTACATGTGGAACAGAAAATATGTTTTCAGTTTTCAAAAATTGACCTATCGCACGCTTACCAACAAGCACTTTTGGATGATAACTCAAAAAAAAAAATACACTGCTGTTTCAACTCATAGCGGACTTTTTATTTGCAATCGATTGCCTTTTGGTATCGCGTCCCTGCACAATTTCAAAGATTAATGAAAGGGTTAATTGGTAAAATAGAGGGAGTATATTACTTTTTAGACGTAAATGTGATAACAGGAAAAACAAAAGAGCAGCACATTGATCGATTACACTCAGTTTTTAACATTTTACGCAATTCAGAAGTATTGCTATTAATAAAGAGAAATGTGTGTTCTTTCAAAATTCAATAGAATTCTTTGGTCATGTCATTGATAAAAATGTTTTGCATAAATCAGAACGAATTATTGAATCAATTATAAAAATGCGTGTTCCTAAAAACATTATAGAATTGAAATAATTTTTGGGAATGATAAATTTGTATCATCGCTTCGTTCCGAATTTACCCGATACATCCTTTGTATAAATTAATTAAGAAGGATCAAGTTTAGTTATGGTCAAATGAGTGAGTAATTGCGTTTGAAAAAATAAAAATAAAATTAGCTTCAAATACATTCCTTCTTCAATATAATCCAAACAAGTCACCGAGTAGCCAGACTTCTTTTTCTAACAAATATGTTGTTTTTCTACAATATGGTGACTTCTTTGATTGTTAAATACTAAAAGTTTGATTGGTAGTACTAAAAAAATCCGTTATTTTTGCAAAAGAATGCCCAATCACTCATTTTTTGCATCTGAGTGTATAATATAGAGTAATAGAATTTTTTTGCAGAAAACAATTTATTGACATCACGCATTACAATCGCATGACCGCCTATCCAAAACTTCCTTTACGAGCACTTCCCCCGGAGATCTCAGACGTGACGGTTCGTTTTTAATTAATTTAATTAACAAATTTGCAATTATATAAGGCACAGCTGTACTGATGAGGGATGAAATCCCGAAATACATGTCTGTAAATAGCCCTATATTACGTTTTTTTTTTAATTAAATATTTACCATTCAAAAATTTTCGCATTATACAATATGTTTTTGTTATACAATAGCAAATGTCTATTTTGAACAGTTGTTTAAAGTACTTATGTAACATACGTTAAAATATCACAGTAGCTAAAGAGGAAATAATTTATTATATAATTATTTTCAAATCCTTTTTTATTTAATCTGTATAATATATGAATTGTATTTCACAAAGAAGAGATATTTTTAAAGTAAATAAATATTTATTAACAATTTATTATTGTGTGGATTAAATATTACAATACACTGATTTTTCCTCATTCGTTTTAATTCAATTTCCAGTAGTTTTTCTCCATATAATTTATTCCCCCTTCTGTGTTTATGTGTTTGTTTGTTTTTTTTTTTGTAAAAAAGCAAACTCGCTGGTAATTATTCATACACCGTAAGCAGCTTAGGTGAGATTTTGCGTATTCCGCGGTTCACCCCTTCCATCCCGCGCGCTCACAAAGATCCTCCCGCCCTTTCGACCCGGCGGTTACGCCGAAACCTCCGCGAGGTTTTACATTTCGGAATTCTTACGCAAGAAACAACCCTTGTGTATTAAAACTCCCCGACAAACTCAGAGAAAACTTTTATGCCTCGACTGGATTTTTTCCGTTACTCCAAAACACACACACAAAAAAAACTAATTAGTTGTTCTGGTTAGTTTTAGTTGTTGGTATTAGCACTTCATTAATAATTAAATGATTCTACATTTACTGGAAGAAATATTTATAGATATAATATTACATATATATCAGGTGAACAACCAATGCAAGCAACATGGAGAAACGCTTATTCGCAGATTTCAACGTAGAGGGTTTATAAATCATAATAAATGGAAGACAACGCAAGCGCCATCTTTCACCAAATTTCATGTGGCTAACGCAATGAAAACCCCACATTTAGTTTTAAGTACTACAGTATTTCTGACTAAGCCAACAAAATCATCAGCAGCTGTAATCAAAATATGAGTTACATTATTAGATAAATTTTATTTAAAATATTATTAAAAAAATGGTGATGGGTCCATCATGGTACTTTCCCCGGTGAAATAGATCAAATAAGTTTTTGATTGAAAATATAATAAGAAAAGAAAAATTAAAATTGAAAAATGTATTGGTCTTTTTTTTTATTTTTTGAAGCTGTCCTACAAAAAAAGTTTTATAACAAAAATTATTTATTTCTTTAAGATCTACAAATTTTGTTTGAAATATTTTTTATCAGAATTAAAAAATGCAAAATCGCTAAGAGTAAAGTTGCACTTAATTAGTTTTGATTCCAACCAAAAGCTGTTCAGATCATTCCACTGATGAAAATCTTAGATATAAAGTTTGGGATTAATCCATTTCCATTATCACGGAAACACACAAACACACCGACACACAGACATTTTTCAAAACTCGATGGAAAAACTCAGGGCGTTTTGAGGCGTGCATATTTGTTGAAATTGGCCATTCGGAATTTTTACGATCACAATACTTTTTCTGGAACAGGGGTTCGGGGAAAGTCAAAAAAACACAGTAAGCCATGTCTTATCAGAAATAACTATTTATCTAAAAATATATACAAACTGATAACAACAAATATTAAAACAAAGAAAATAATATGAAAATATAAACCAAGAGATTGAAAATGAATTGAAGTTAAACATTTTACAAGTTTTATAGAGATTTAAACTTACTCGAGTCGGAGACGAAGGAGAACTGATCGAGGAATTCAGAATTTCTTCTCAGGAAGATGGTAAATTGGTGGGGGAGGGTTTGGAGAGACAAATTAACAAGGGGTAGACATCTGGTGTCAACGCGTGAAAAGTTGGAATTTTGAATATTCAGATTTGGAACCGAATATGCGATTTTACGATCTTTTAAAGGAATTCGGTATATCTGGGATCGCCCTTTGTTAAGCACGTTTGTGTAGTTTCTTTTATTCGCTGAGCAAACTTTGTAAAAAAAAAAACGGCTGATTGCCCGTTTATGGAGGGTTCGTCCTCGCTCGATCGTAAAATCGTCGTTCGGTTCTAAGCAACAATAAAGTGATAAAATACAAATATGAAAAGAATATTTACAAAATTTCCGATGAAATTAAAAAAAATAGATTTTAATTACGACAGAAATGTCCAAGTAAATAATTAAAATATATACAATGAAAATATTTGCGCCTTCGGCGCAAACATTATTATTTCATACAAAATGGGATGATTCAAGGCAAATTTTGAGTTTTTCTGGATCAACTGTACGCAAAACTAATAAACAGGACAATATAACGGATACTTTTTCCTCAATAATCGCTTGGTAAAATATTTTTAATAATAATTAAACTTATAAATTAAATTCGCGTGGTTTAGTTTTACTTATGTTTATTTTAATTTCAATTAGTTTTACCTTAAAATCATTATCAAGAATGATGTACAAAAAGGATTATTTTATAGTGAATTTATTTTAGAAGTTTAATTTAATAAACAGAACAATTCCACTAAAAAACACAATATGAATATAGGAATATGAGGGTTTTTTAACTCAATCGTAGGTTAAAGGAGGTATTTTGCAAGATTCAAATGGCATACTATACAAAGGAATATGTGGGGAATACTTGATGAATATTTACGCGAAAGGTGGTATTACACTGTTGTGGAAAATTAAACACTATCGCTTTTCTCCATTAATCATTTTTTATTACTAAATGTACATTTAAAGTTCAAAGCACTCATTTATTAATAATAAAGGTTTCTATTACGTTATACATTGTTTTAAGTTTTAATAAAAAAACAATGATTCACATAAATAGAAAAGAGTATTCATTCACTTGGTCACAGTTATTTAAATATATTAAATAAAAATTATTTGAAAATAATTAATAAATTATTTTCACATTTAGCTCTGTGACTTTTGACTTACGTTACGTGAGTACGTTAAATAAATGCACATTAAAACCACTACTTCCCGAGCAAATACCTACGCCGGACATTGAATAACGTAATGTACACCTGCTGTTGCACATCAATAAAATATTGCATAATGCAACGAAGTTTTGATCCGAAAAAAAAATTAATGTAAAAACAACAAAAGGAACGTTACTCAACATAAGGCCATCTGCAGACACGTGTTTCGGGATCTATCCCTCATCAGTACAGCTATGCCTTACATAATTTAACATCTTTACTCTGAAAATAATTTCAGGATTTTAGTAATTTCGATTTCATGAAATAAAAGTTATTTTAAAATTAAATAACACCGGAAAATAGTTATGTTTCATTTTAATTTTTGTGAACGACGCGATAAAATTGGAAAGAGCATCAATGGCAAGATAAATAAAACCCGACTTCGGTTGTTAACGCGACACGTTTCACGGGTTACCTCAAAAGTGGACGGAAGTAAATTCCTCGCAGCCCGATTGTCTTTTCCATTATTTCCAGAGCGACCGGTGACAAATTCCCTGCTTCGATTTTAATTGAATTGTAAACTCGGGAAGTTTTAATTCGATAAGTTTCGAAGTGGAAAGAAGAAAGAGAGAGAGAGAGAGAACGAGGTGGAAATATAATAAATTTTGCGGATTCGGGGCGATTTTACCAATTCACTATGATTGAGTGACGGAATTTTAAAACAGTTTATACATAAGAAAAAGAGTATATGAATGATTCTCATCGTTTTGGTAATCTATTATTATAAAAGACACATATTTACTCTGTTTTTATTATTATTAATATACTTTGATTAATACGCTTATTTTTGTTGTTGTTGATTGCTAGATTATACATTTTGAGTTTATTATATAAAACAATTTTTAACTTTGTATAATTTGTTACTTTAAATTAGTGACTATAGTTTCGAAACATATATCAACTAAAAGCTTGATATGTTTCACTGATTAAGGCCCAATTTTACAATTCTCACGTGAGGCGTAAGTAACGTATTCGAGGAATAAAATGTATGTCTATGAATCTCTCCATTTGATTATCAACGTGACAGTACTGCCAACCTTACTTTTATTCGGCGAATACGTTACTTACGCCTTACTTGCGGATTGTAAAATTGGGCCTTCGTCAATCAAACCAAGTGTATATTATCTCACGGCGGGTTAAGTGAGAAATTAGTTCGCCATACTATGTATTAATTTTATTACGACTCGAGTTTCAACAGAAATTTATGTCATTTAGAATTAATTAAAAATTTAAACATTTATGTACATGAATATTTAGTACTACTTGATAATGACAGAAATACCCGTCAAAACTCGAATCATAATAAAATGAATAACAGTAAATATTTGTCTTTTAAAATAATGGTATTTCTACTAATACTTTTACTTTCATATTACAGGGTTTTTCAATTGTATTTCACAATGTATAAAATATGTTTTTCTTAATCTCAATAATACATCCTCTCCTTTAGATCCTTTAGATTTTCAAAATTATTGACGATTTGTCAATCAAACATTAAATATATGATTGTCGTTTACAAAAACATCATTTTTACTAATAATAAATTTGTTCATAAAATGGATCTAAAATATTGTTTGTTTTGTTTCATTTGTTAAAATATTTTATTTTTATATTTGTATTTTTTCTAATACCTCTATTGTATACCTTATTGCAATTTGTAAATATTTTTATGCTAATTTTATTAACAGTATACAAATCTTGGGGTATTTTGTAAATACCTTTTTTGAGTTTACAAGACATTCCAATCTACAACACAGTAGTGCGGATTATGGGTATTTTCGGTAATTAAGCACCTGCAGATTTCCGCAGAAATCGTGCGTAGCCGATTTCCATATCTCAAAAAATCTACCTGAGATAATCAACCGACCCTTAGCCAGAGACGTGAAATGCACATGCACCCGTATCTTTCTCTCTCTTTTTATACAATTTGTAAATTTTATTTTAGTTTTAAGAAGTCAAATTCAATTCTAACTCTCAAGCGCGCGAAGGTTGTATCCACTTTGTAAAGTTTATTTTGTAATATATTTTGAGTTGTTAATAGACGTGTTAAACAAAACATTGTTTTTATTATTACCAAAGAACTAAAATCACGGGTGAATCCTTTGAACCAGAGGAAAGTACATTTTGCCCGAACATTATTTATTATTATTTTTATCCATCGAGTGTGATAAAAAAATTACGTTAATCAGTAATCATTATTAAATACTCGTTATTTCTAAAATCATTGAGAGTAAGAATTAAAACCACTATATATATATATATATATATATATATATATATATATATATAAAGTGGTATTTAATCTAGTTTAACTTTATATGTTTGTTTTTTTTTTTGTGGTATTAGTTCCTTTCCTTACCTCTCTTCCTTCTTCCCGTGATATTTCTGCGTGCGGACACGACCCTAATAATGTAATGTGAAAAATGTGGGAATTGTAGATTTGCCGGACATTTTCGGGTCAGTGAATTTGCACAGGCGAGCAGAAAGATTATCTCGGGGGAAAATCAATGAGTCAGGTTTTAGTCGTCGTGGGAGGGGGTGGTGGCGTGTGTGCGGGGTGGGCAGGAACTGGATTTTTCTCTACGTGGGATTCCGAATAAAGAATGTAATAACACCGGCTAGAATTTTATTCGAGGTGTGTTATATGCATGTAAATATGGAGTGGAAATCTCCAACGTATTTTTCAAAATGATTTCTTTTATCGTTACTCGTTTACAATAAAAAAGGTAATTTAAAAAATTGTATTAATTGAATTATTTAAACGAATTACCTTTATTTATTTAATTATCGCTAATAACGCTGTACATTTTAATACAAAAGTCGCAAATATGGTGAATGCGCCGGGACTATATATATTGTATATTAATGAAATAATAATAAGTTTCGTAATTTAGAAAATTATGTTAATTCAATTATTGAAATGAATTGCCTTTTTTTATTTAATTAGTGTTAATAACGCTCTACATTTCAATAGAAAACTCGCAAATTTGGCGAATGCGCCGGGATCACAAATTTTGAACTGAGTTTATATGTGACTTGTTACAACTCAAACAGTTTTTCGTTAATTTTATACTAACTAAAGCTATATTTATTTCATTGGACATAGCAATATTTAAAAAAATTCATATCAATACATTGTGAATATTACAAACCGTCATAAACTGTAATGCAGTAAATGTTATAAAATTCGCATTGTATATACATACATCTTAATTTATATATAGGCATTATAGAGTTTTGTGACAATTAACAATAATATAAATAGAAAAGACTATTCATTCACTTGATCACAGTTATTTAAATATATCAAATAAAAATGATTTGAAAATAATTAATAAATTATGTTCAAATCATTTTTATTTAATATAATTAACAATAATTCGTGGATGTGAATTAAAATTATCAATTTATATCACTACTCTGGTCTGCTGTTAATTTATCAGTTGTTGTTGACATGTAATCATGAATAGTAATTCGTGAGACCATCGGTCAATGTATTTTTTTGGCCGCACTTTATCTTATAATCTCTTACCCCGATTTACTGTTAGTTTCTCAGTTCTTGTTTATTTGTGAAGTTGATTAGTAATAATATAGCCTTTTTGTGCGTTCCCGTCGCATCTGCCATGGTGAAAATGTTGTTTATTTATTTTTTACTAATTCTAAAAACCCTCGCAGTCGTACACAATTCTGGAGATTGTCTTACATTGTTGCTAATCAATTCGGTAACAATATAAAAATTAAAAATCGGATTTTATTTTGAAAATAACCGTTCCTTATTATCAAAGCCATGGTTTATTAATTTTTTTCTAAAAAAGATATTATAAAAAATAGCAGTTGTCTGGAACTTGTCTAAAATTTTTACTAATGCATGTAATGACAAAATAAAAGAAAAATAATAAATTAAATAAATCGCGCGACAAGGTTTGTCAAATTTCACTTAGAAGTTGACCGCCTATAAAAATTAAATGTTAAAAAATGTTAAATGTTGTACAGTTTCTACTTGATGCTATGGGAACTTATATATTTATTAGTGCCAACAAATTTAGATCATCTATTTCATTATGAATGATCTTATACAATCATTTTAGGAGTAGGATTTTACGTCTCGTGCCCAATTCTGTTAGATAAAACATTGACAACGGATCACTATTCTTGAATCAGTAAAGGTATGAAAATGTGATACATTTGATTTATTCTTAAATTCTATAAATCGTACTATTGCGAGGCCATTAAGGAAAAATATATTAATATGGTACCGGATAAAAAATCAGATAGAAAGGTAATTAGTCAAATTAAGAATATGAGGATTTGTGAAAAAAAAATGTAGTAAAGGCGCAAGAGTCTTTCTTCTATTGAGATCATGTTGTATTTTGGATATAATAGGATGTTGGTAGGATTGTGTATTAAATTCAGCGGGTCACTGATTTTGGTGAATACTTTAAGAATGAACCGTTTAGCAACTTGAAGGTTAATAACTTGTGGGCGAGGATTTAGGTAAAGAATAGCTTCATAGTTGATTAAAAGACAAAAAATAATTTTATAAATATGGATTGCAACGTTAGTGGAGATACTTCAAATTTGGTATGTTAATATTCAGAAATGGCGTACACTTGTTTATGTTTTAGCTTTAAACCAATGCAATTTTAAGAAACATTTAGGATCAAATCAAGTGTTTTAATATAGTCCAAAATATTTCACCATGTGTTAAGTGAGAGATTAATTCACGATTTTATTTGATGTGTTTCCTGTCCACGTATACACCGTTTATCTGTGATATTAGGTTAAGGTCAAAACGTCATTTTAAAATAAAATGTGTACACCGGACAAAGGCCATAGCAGTCTACGCCGGTTAATTGGGAAGGGTTTTTTAGTTGGTAGTTCTCCAGTCTTAGATTGTAGGGTATCAGACACTCCGTCCGTAAATGGATTTTCCTCTCCAACACCACAATATAAAATGGCCAAACGCCATTTATTGTCTGAATAAAGATATTTATATCAATAGAAAAAAGAAATAACAATTATTTAACTTTATAAAATAAATTTATGCTAAAATAAATTGATCCAACAATTGCAAAAAGTCGGTTATGTATATAAAATAAAACAAATAATTCCCTTTGTGTTTCTTTAAAGCACCGACAAATCGCAATCCCCCGCTCGTTATTTTATAAATTAATTGGAGATTTTTAGAGACAACACACCGAAAGAGAACGAAAAAAAAAAAGAAGAAGCCGAGTCCCTTTCCTTTATTTTCCCCGTTCTAAAACTTTGTTGTAATTACTTCCTTCCCACGCCTTTCACCGCGTAAAAGCGAGTTTGCGATTTCCTTTTTACGTTTTCGATTAAGCGAAGTTGATTCGGGCCTTTCATTATTTTCATAAATGAAGCCTTATCCGATCCAGACGTTTTCAATGGGGACTCGTCAGTTCCTTTTTTATTCGTGCTGCGTGATCATTTTCATGCACGCATTCCCGCGTTTCGTGTAATTCGGGCACGTGGTTCGGAAAATTTGTACAAATGTCTCTGAGGTGAGTGGAATAAGATATATGTATAGGTGTATTTTTATTTGATTTGTTAAAGATGTTTGGGTATTCTTTTCGCATATCAAAAATTATAAAAAATAATTTAAATAAAAAGAAACATTAATATTAAATTTAACTTGTAAATTAAATTCTCTTGGTTCCGTTTTACAAATGTTTATATTAAATTCAACTACTTTCGGCCATTATAAATTATCTTGATAATGGCATTAAGCGGAAACTAGTGAAGTTTAAAATAAATATAAGTAAAACTAAACCAAAAAAAATTAAATTCACTTTAATTTACAAGTTTAATTTAATATTAACCATATATTAAATAAAAATGATTTGAAAATAATTAATAAATTATTTCCATATTTAGCTCTGTGGCTTTTGACTTACGGTACGTAAGTACGTTAAACAAATGCACATTAAAACAACTACTTCCCGGGCAAATATCCATGTTTTACCAAGTGATTAATTATAAAAATGTGTTCGATATAAACATTAATATTTTCTTATAATAATCATATATCGATATCCATTTTCCCAATAATAATAATTTATAATAATAAGTATATACAGAAATATATACAAAATAAATAATAAAGAAATCAACATCAAATGTATAATTTATATATGTTAATTGGGTATCGACCAGTTGTCTTTCCGCCTAGTTTTTCATGTTAATTACGAAAAAAAAGGTATGATGATTTCTAACTGTCTACGACTGAAGTTATTTTTGGGTATATTCGTTATTTATAACTCTGAAAATTCCATATCTTTAACAATTTAATCATTAATAATTTATTTAATTTACTATTATACATTTTTGCAGCTAAATTTCAGGAAGCGCAATAGAATTCCCTTTATCTTTTATTCAAATCGAGGGGACATTTTTTTTAAATTGTCCATCAATAAATATTATCCCTCAAGCAGTGGCCAATTAATTACCCCCCTCGCTCAGTCCATTTAAATTTCAAATCGCCTCAATTTTTAATTAAGCCTTATTTACGACGAGCGCCGACCCACATGCGAGTGTTACGTGTATTTGCATGCGCTGAATATTCATGTTTATTAAATGAAATTACCAGCGTCCATAATGAGATAATAAATATGAAAGATGGATAAATGAAAAAGTAAAACACACACAGGAAATAAATAATTACAATTTTGTTTCATCAAAAATAATAATAAAAAAACTATCAGCATTCATTTGAAAAAAAAAATACACACAAACAGCAAATATCATTTTTTATTCAAATTTTAATGTTATTTTTAATAAAAACAAAAACGACACACACGGAAAATAATAATGTTATTGTTTTTAAAATATTACATATTTTTTTATGTTAGTCTTAAAATTAAAAAAATGTCCTTTTCATTTTTAAAGTATTAATTCTTTTTGTATGTGTCATTTTAGTTTTACTTAAAATCAGGTAAATATTTGAAAACAAGGCTAATAATCAATAGTCTTTTTCCGAAACATCGTATAAAATAGTATAACTATTATATTGTTAATTATCTTCTATAAAATTGCCCGCCCAAATAAATTTCCTGACTTATTTTTTACTTATTACAGATATAAATTTCGATCACTATGTGATCATTATAAATATTTTATAATGGATAATCTTAAAACAAACAAAAAATCATAATATATGTAGGTATACAAGTACCCAAGGGGATTAGCTATAATAATGAAAAAAGTGGAAAGACCGACAATTAAAGTAATGTACTGAGGAAAATCGTCAAACAATTATATAATGCATTTCCAAGAAACAGATTGAAACTTTATTACATCCTAACAATCTTTAAGCTATTCAATAAATTAATTATATTTATTTATGGCTGAAAGACCTTTGGTCAATAGCCAATTTGTGAATTAATTATATATTATATTATTTTTTAAATTTCCCAATAGATACAAAATTCAATTACAGAAAAAAATAACTATAATATATTTATAGTTATTTTATTACATGAATACTTACAATAATATATGCAATGAAAACACAATAATCAATTAAATAAAATAATTTGCTAAGTAGGTACAGAAATAATAACAATAACAAAACGCAATGGTAGAGTGAGCTTCCTAAAAGGCAAAAAAAAACAAAAACAAAATAAAAACATTAAATATACAAATTACAACACAGCATACAATTTCTTCGAAAGAGATAATTTGGTTTCCATAAAAATGTGAATGTTCACTTTAACTTCATTACACGTGTATTTGATTGACAATAGTAAAATAATTCCAATACAATCAATATGTAAATATTTTGCCGTAAGTTCATAAATAAAAATATTTGTACATATATAAAGTTACAATCTGTGTCTTGGAAATGCATAATGTAACGGGTTGTCGATTTTCCTCAATACATACAATTTTCCTTGTCGAAAGCTACTTTCGTAAGGGGGCAAAGAGAGAAAATCAAGAATGGACGTATTCCCTCGAACCGTGTATTGAAGAATTCTGCGCTGCATTTCCCGCCATTGCAGTTTCCTACGATTTACGGAATGCTATTCAAGAATGTGTTTTGAAGTTTCGTGAGACAGGAGCGTTATATAAAATAGCTTGTCGTTACTTTTATTGGCAACATGTTTTTTAATAAAATAAAAATACAAAGCACTCTATAGGAGAAAAGTTCTCAACCAAATGATATTTAATTAGTCGGATTGTAATCAGGCTACTAATCATTAAACTCTGTATTAGAGATAAATCCACAGATTAAAGTCGTACAATTTATTTAATGATATAATTTAATCATGCATTATTAATTCGAATTAATTATATCACAATCACTAGAAATCGCTTAATCGCTAGCAATTAATACACTTTCAATTTGATAGGAGGGCAAATTATTCAAACGTCGCGATGAATACCTGGGCGCGACGATATCGACTTTAAATAATGACACAAGATAGAAGGCCGACTTATAAATATGCATGCACGCCCTATCAACAAAGCCTCTCTCGTGGTACATTCGAAATCGCGCCATAAATCCGGCATGATAACGGCTTTTTACCAGCCGTGCGTTTTACTTCCTGTAATAAACATTACATTCCTCAAAAACGAATAAATTTCCACCGCAAAGGGAAAGCGAGTTTTTAATAATTAAATTTGTTTTGTTTCATTACAAACACGCACAGGGAATTTTGAAATACAAATTTTGGAGTCTTTTAATAAAGATTAATTCAATCTCCTAGACTCACGAATACTATTTAATCATATTAATAGTCGGGGGTAGATCCAGAATTGAAAAATCATTCTCAGATAGCTTTAAAATATATATAAATATTATTAAACTAATATTGTTCTGGGAATTAGTTGTTTCAATTGAAACTGTTTTTTTGTAATTACATTATATAAGTAAAAGTTTCAGTAGCTAAAGTTAGTTTTGACGGTAATTATTTGTGTAGTGTGGGGGATTACGACTTTGTTTTTTTTTAATATTTTTTTACGCAACCTTAAATTAATTGTAATGAATGATTAAGTATCTATTTTTTATATAGTTAGTAATATAATGAAACGACTAATTTTCGCTTAGTATGGCCATTATATTACCAACTGTATAGAAAGTAGATGCTATTTTTGACATTATTATGTACTCTTGAAACTTCACTATGAACGCAGCCTTATGTCGCTTTTTTTCATATATAAAACTTGTCCGTGTCGTGTGCACGTGTGCGTATATTTTTCATGCCTTTCGACTGAATAGATTTCAAAATGTCTTAATAGGATTCCGGTATACTTCCATTCGAGTATATTCAGTGCACACCGGCAAACGTGTGATTATTGAATGTATCGAGGCCGGTTTCAAAGCGGCACCGTTTGTTTTTCAAAGCGGATTAAGTCCTCTTTTCGCGGGCATCAAGCGGCGCGTGAAAACCCATCAATTGGTGTTTTTCGCAACGCTTAATCTCCAATTTCGTCGGAGCCGGCCAATGAAGATAGGAATACCCTTTGAATTAACAAAATAAAAAGGCAGATGGAAGAATTGAACTAATAAAAAAAAACACAGACTTTATGCATGAAAATAAACCCACAAATATATTAAATATAATGTCAAATGCATGATAATATTTACGTCAAAGTACATTTTAATCACCTTAAATTCACTGTTTTGTATTGCATTCGTATACTTTGTGCTACATATTAAGTAAACTTATAAATAATACACTTTTTGATAATGGAAAAAAGTATTCATTCACTTCGTCGCAATTATTTAAATTAAATTCAATTGAAAAAAATGAAAAGAGTATTCATTCACTTGGTCACAGTTATTTCAATAAATTAAATAAAAATGATTTCAAAATAATTAATAAAATATTTCCACATTTAGCTCTGTGACTTATGTTAGGTACTTTAAACAAATGCACATTAAACAACCGGCTGTGTCGTATCAATAAAATATTGCATCATTTAACTTTTTTTTTTGATCCGAGAAAAATAAAAAGACAATGACGTTAGCGATCATGACTTTTGAAAATCCGACATGTACTTGACAAAGACAGGCTGAAAGACCCCTGGTCGATAGCCATTTTGTGAATTTTTGTGTTTATTTTTTAATACAACGTATTATTATTTTTATTAATTAAATGTAAATAAATTGTATACAAAATTTCACGAATAAAGATATTTAGTTAGTTAGTTAAAAAAAAAGTTAATTTATACAATAATATCCTATATATATATATACATATATATCTATATATATAAATATATATGAATGAGCACCAAAAAGCTGAGAAAAATCTTTTAGAGCAAATGATATTAATGCATTGCAAACTGAAGAAGGATCTCGCATTTCCCATTCGACAGACTCTCATTAATTATAACACACACCCCACACACATATTTAACCCAGACGTGCGTTCCGGCGGGATTGTGCAAACGTGCACGTTTCGGTTTTGCATAATGGGTATTTTCCAGTCCGTGATGAAAACCGCGCGACGTATTGTTTTTTTATATATACAGTGTGCAGAGCGGCGGCGATGGGGCGCATTTCTGAAGAAAATTAATGTCACTTTGTGCTTCTAATGTATATTCAAATTGGAAATGCTCGCTCGTTTTAATTAAAGTCCCTATAATTGAGTCTCCGCGGCGAGAATGTATTTTAATATGGATGCCATTTCGATATTGGAATGATAATTTAGCGATACATTATTTATTATTATCTGCATTACTCGGGTCATTTTTTTTGGGAATGTAATTCATAACTTAAATTGCTTTTCTTGATTAATGTTTTTATACATATTGTTCAAATCTCATTTATTTAAAGCCGTTTAAAGGCTTGAATCGTTTAAAATCCTTTGAAATACAACTTCGCCAAATGGCGAATCTCAATCAATCCCATTTTTTTCGCTACACAGTAGCTTTATCGAGCAGAGGAAGCTACTGCCTGATGAAGCTACTGTGTAGGGAAACATATTTGTAGCAGTGTTCTACAATACATTGTGAAACTAAAAACAATTTTGTGTTAATTCAGGATGATTTAATTGAAATTAAAACACTTGGTTTGTTTCACTTATTTATATTTTCTCCAACTAGTTTCGACCATTGGTCATCTTCAGGGAGGAATATACATTTATAAATGTATACTTATATAAATATATATACTTACATAAATAAGTGAAACAAACCAATTGTTTTAATTTCAATTCAATCATCCTGAATTAATTCAAAAATGTTTCACCACGGGTTAAGTGAGAAATTAATTAAACATATGAACAATTTTGTGTTTTACTAATTTGTTAATATGAAGATTTACCAAGTGATAGATTAGGTTTTAAAAAGTTATTGGAAAATTAATCATAAGAAACTACCAATAAACAGAAAATAGAAAAAAAAACTATCAAAAAGCTTTTATAAAAAAATTCCTTTATCTGCACTATTTACATTTCTTTTAATCCACATTCTCGCTTTGTGTCCACGTATAGAATATCCATTCTCGTCAATTGCAGACGTTTCTTTTTTTTTTTTCATGCGACCTCCTCCTTTACGTGTGACGTATGCCTCCAGCTGATTTCATAACAATAGAACGCGGGGATAAGTCGGGTCTTGAAATAACAATGGATACAAAACTTTCCGTTCGGATAAAAATGTATTTCGAGGATTTTCCCAGCGCCACGCCTCGCACGGATCCTGGATTTCGCTCGCGCGAAGAATGAGAGTAGAGAAAAAAAATATAATGGAACGAAAGCAAAAAAGAAAGTGCGGGAGATAGGAAAAGAAGTTGGAATGTGATTATTAATCGTTTGGGCAGTGCAGGTTTTGATGATGTATTATGGAATTAAATGAATGGCAGAATAATAATTTAAGAAGTTAATAATAATAAATTATATAAAAGAATATTAAAATAATTAATAAACAATTTCGCAGTAGCTAAAGATGGAATAATTTATTAATTAGAAAAGAGTATTCATTCATTTACGTAACGTAAGTCAAAAGTCACAGAGCTAAATGTGGAAATAATTTATTATTTTCAAATCATTTTTATTTAATAAATTTATTAATTATTTTAAAATTCTTTTTATTTGATTAATAATATGTTTTTTTCTCGCCTATGCTATTGTTTATTTAATTTATTGAAATTGTAGTGACCATGTGAATAAATACTTTTTCTATTATTATTATTATTAATTAAGAATATCATCATAATTATTAAAGCCTGTCCAAAGCGGTTACTTCTTTTAGGATAAGATGAGACGGCCAAGGCAATAAGAGTAGTCACACTGACTACCGAAAACAGAACGATTACAATCGCTACGGAATAATAATTTGTAAATCCAAATTATTAAAGTAAAAGTGTTGAAACGACTACAGTTCTTTAATTAAGTAATCTTACTGTTCATCTAGGGTCCGCTACTTAACAGAGTTAACAATTGTATTTTAAAGGCCTTTACTTCGCGATTAAAATTATTATAATAGTAACGGGAAATAACAGGAAGGCGATTGAGGATAATTCAGATTCCTGAGAACCGTAATCAGATGAAAAAAGGAAAGATTTGCTAAAGAAAAATACTGAAATAGTAATAGTCCAAAGCAGGAACACTATTTCTAACTTATAAAAATGAAGCATTATATACCAAAATTATTATAACAATATAGTTTGTTATGTGGCTAATAATTTAAATTAGCTTGCGCTGAAATTAGTTTTGCGTTGAATCCGCATTATATCGAGGATATCAGCTTGATATATTAACGGCCCCGGCTAGCTTGAAAATCCGCACAGGGAAATGATATAGAGCGCACACTTAGAGCAATAACTCTGTTAGAGCATAATGAATAAAGGCACGATTCGTTATTAATGGCGGCAAAGTGCGCTTGGAAATTGATATGTAAATGGACAAAACGAACGCGAACACGGAATAACTAATGATCTCTCTTACCTTGTCTCACCTCGCCTCACCTCGCTCCGTCCGACTTTGACGTCTTACCGGGGTATGTTTCTTGCTCTTATGTGGATGCCGACTAACGAATCTACAAAGAGAATATGTCTTTATGTGTATTTATCCATCTTACTCGCTCCGTATTTCGCTTTAAGTGTATTTAGATGCGTATAAGAGGGGTTGTTACAACGTATGCTCGTACACGTGTGCCTCAATCCTCGTTAATTGGCTATTTAGAATGATTTGTATCTCTTGTTATTGTTAAACGTGCATTTAATGATTCATGACCTGGAATATAAAATTATTCAAAATATTTAAACAAAAATTAATATTTTATTAATTACGCAAGCATTTATAAAAAAAACATCCTTAATAATTTGATATAGAAAAAAAAACTTTATTTGTAGTTTATTCC
This sequence comes from Philonthus spinipes, assembly GCA_963082785.1. Taxonomy (NCBI): domain Eukaryota; kingdom Metazoa; phylum Arthropoda; class Insecta; order Coleoptera; family Staphylinidae; genus Philonthus; species Philonthus spinipes. The sequence continues at coordinate 20,562,462 of OY720307.1, read as the reverse complement.
TAACTATTAAAACGGAATGTGTCAAATAAATTATGTATTATTCATTAATAATGAGAATGTAAGAAATTAATCATAATATATAATTTATTTGAAATATAAATTTTTAGATCGAAATAATTTTCAATAGATAGAAAAGAATATTAACAATAATTTTCGTCATTGTACTAGTTTGTACTTAGCAGCATATCAAAAAAAAATCAATGCAATTTTTACCACCGAGAGCGCAATTCATAAAATGTATGTTTATATGAATCGCACTCTGGGACAGACAGTTTACACCTGTAATAAATAAAATATAATACTTTATTTTTATCATTATTCAGTAATTTAATTACGACCGCAGTTTTGACTTTTGTATCATTAACAATTAATAGTGAATTTTGGAAATGTACAGACTTTATTTAAAATTAAATGAAACAGAGTAAATATATTTCATTTTTTATAATGGATTACCATAAATTACACCCAATTTAACAAGGTAACAGTATTATTCAGGTGGAGTGGTCAATTAATTTTCAAATATTTTTTTTTTTTTTCATTATTTGGGCTTACTTTCTAAGGAAAATGTTCAATTTAACGTGTGCGTTATTCTTTATCATCACAGTCTAAGCAGCTTTGTTTATTAGATATATATTCATAGAATGTGAATTTAATTAATAACTCACACGTTAAACTTAACATTTCCCGTACGGAATAACCCCATTTATCGCTTGAAAATTCGACCATACGTTTGCCAGTCAATATTAAGCTATCATTCAGAAACTTAACATTAAGATATGATTCAGAAGTCTAACACCCAGGCTTAATCCGGCATGTAATTCGGTTTCCGGACCCGAGAAAAACTTATCCTAACGAATTGTGAGACTTCACGAAAACGAATTCAGTATTTTTTTAATTAGATCCAAAAAATCATTAGACCTGAATATTATCAAAACTTTTATGATAACCTCATATAGGGATTTCCATTAACTGAATTCCACAGTAATCATTCAATATGTATTAATCTTACTTCTGGTGTACTCCAAGGCTCCAAATTGGACTTTTTTTAAATCATCATTTTATTTAACAGCATCAGGGAACTCAGTGAAATAAACAATAAAATCAAACACATAATGCTTTTCAAACCATTTATTAAAATCGCATGAAGATGTTATTATTTCAGTTTTTTTTTTTTTCAATTAATTCTTTCATAAAATTTCATTTTTTATTATTTTTTCTTTGTTTATTTAGATCAGATTTAACAACTTAATATAAAACTTATTAATCTTATCTTCACCAACAACAGCGAACGGAAAAATCCAAATATATCTTTATATAAAATTATGTCTCATACATGTGGGAGGGTTTTTTTTATATAATCTAGATGATAAATCTAATCGTGTGTGATATAAATGGCTTAGTTTATAAAACCATGATTTTATTTTTTGTTACAAGAAGGGGTTAAATTGAATACATTTGTTAACAAAAAAATAAATGTATATGAAATAAGTTCATTCGTTATTTTCTTTTTTGGGAGGGGGTAGATTCAAACGCGCTCTTGTTGTATTCTCTCTTTTTTTTTTCAAATTATTTGCTTCCTTTCTCACGCACAATTAATAATGGACAGGAGTATGCTATGTATGTACAAAACATTAAACGGTTTATTCATTTTAGTCATCCATTATTTTCCCTCGCACAATTAATTTTATATACAACTTTTATATTTTTTAAAATTATTTTTATCAATTTTTTCTCAAAATAATGAATCGATTTATTTGTTTCATTTTTTTAAAGTCCATGATATGTACAGGGGCGCGATTTTTTTATTAATTTAATTTTCATTAAAAAAATCGCGTGTGTTATTATTATTTTTCTCTTTTTTAAATATATTTATATAAAGTTTATTTAATTCGCACTTCTTTTTTCTTCTTATGATTACACTATTTATATCTTCTTTATTTTTTTAATTTTTTTTTTTCGACGGAAAAAGCGTCGCATTTTTTTATTTATTCAAATTTTCTGGAAAAAAATAGTCAGTTTTGTAGCAGGATAACCTGCAACTGCTACGTCGGCTGCCGCAGCAGGATTATGATGAGTAGACTCAGCAAAATCAGTGAGCATGGTTGTGCCGACCAGCAACCCAAGCCGTGATGCATTGCAGCTGGGTGTTCTCCTGAAACAATAATTACTACTAACTTTCTGTAAAATATTGTTTAAAATAAAAATTTTAAATTAAAATAAACATTTTAATATTTTTACATTTTGCATATATTTCTAAAATTAATAGACTTCATTTCCATAATATATATACGAACTTCTTAATTGAGATCATCTTTATACTAGTAGTTTTATAAATATCTCAATAAAAAAATTAAAAAAATAGTGACGATTACTTTAATGCGGTTGTAATAGAAATTATTGATCGATTTACCAATGACATATTTGCGTAAACACCGTTTTAATAATATCTGTGTAAACATTATTTTAATAACGGAACGGGAACAATTTCGCCGATTTTTCTTTTTGTTACTGACTAATTACGAACAAACATTATGCAAACCAAATTTACATGGCGCTTGTAAAAATATGCAGATATAAATCAGAAAAAGATTAGTAAACAAATACGCTGGGATTTTCAGCGGAATGAACGAAAGCTCGCGCGTATGCAAATGACAGTAAATTATATTTATTTTTTCGCGGACTCCCGTAATGGACGCAAGTTTTGTTTAATCAAAAAATTGCCCATAAACAAAACATATAAAAAAAGGGGGAGCGCTCGCAACTGCGGCTATTTGCGCGGTCTTTTAATTCGCCATTATTTTTTGCATAATTAACCAAGGAGTTTAATTCAAATTTAATTTCAATGTAAAAATAAAAAAAAACATATTTACGTGAAACAATACCGAGTGTCTTATTAGTTAAAGATATAGTTAAATACTCAGAAAGACCAACAACAATCGATTGCTATTAATTGTATTCATTTATGTATTGTATTGTATTGTATTGTATTGTATTGTATTGTATTGTATTGTATTGTATTGTATTGTATTGTATTGTATTGTATTGTATTTGTTGTTTATTATATGTCATTGTAATAAAGAAATCGATACGATTAATGAAAGATGCATTTCTTACTTCACATTCACTGAAAAGTGAAGTAAAAATCTTTCTTTCAATTATCAATACTTTAGATAACTCATCAATAAAACTCAGTTAATAGAAATAGAAATTCGGGGCTATTCTGTAAGCGAAATGTTAATAGAAAGATAAATAAAGTAAAATTAAAAATGGTTGGTTACTTGAACTTGTTTCCATTGTTGCTTTTATTTCACTTTTTAATGTTAAAGCACTAATTGCATGATCACATATTACATGGTCAACATCTGATATCATCGTGTATTGTATGTACAGCATGTTTGCCGGTTGAGATATATTATTTAAAATGTCAAAAATGGCAATAAAAATGTTAGTTAATGTATTTATTTCGTCGAAATTACATATTGTTTATAGATTATTTGTTGTTACTTCCTTGTATTTTCCAATATATGGGGCATCTGGGTTGGACCCAATTTCGGGTAACAGTACCGAAGAAAACTTGTAGCTTCATGTAATTTGGATAATTCCTTTTAATTTCTTTGTTTATTAATTTTTGTTTTATTTGTAATATAAGTCGAATAAATTTTAATTGAATAATTAAATTTCAACTTTGTTCCAATAATCGGAATTCATATACGTCCCATCAACCGTTTAGGCTCATAGTAAGATGCGGAGAAGCTAAAACGCGCGCGGTGGAAATACGAGTATAATCCTCGAACGCGAATGAATCTGACACATATTAAAACTAGCGAGATTAGACGGTAAAACTGGCGCGTTTTGCAACGCCAGGACCGCGGCTCTAAATCCACTTAACAGTGTTGCAGGCGATATAAAGCCACTGCCGGGAAATTTATCGTTCCTTAAAAAGTCGTTTACCGAGAGGAGGACTAAGTCTCGTCAGCTAAATAACACACACATATACAAACTAACAAAATAAAGTTGTAACGAGAACCAGAACGCGGGTTTCAGTGTTGAGAAGATGAAATAGTATTATTTAGCGAAATATATAACAGATTATGTTATTTTGTGTAAATTATTAAGCAAGCTAATATAAAAGGTGGCCACAAAAGGATGGTTAATCACATGAAGATCGTCACGCCCACCTTTTTTTACCATTTCGTATAATCGAAGATATTTGCTAGTGAGTACGTGAAGTTTCTTGATATAATATAATTATATTTTATTCCTTTCTTCACTTTTTTTTTCTTTATCAATAGCTAATAATATATGGTGCTCGAAATGTACATTTAGTGGTAAAAGTAAAAAAGAGAAGAAAGGAATAAAATATTATTATAATATTTCGTGCAATTCCTAAAAAAAGAATGAACGTTTATTTAGGCAAATTTCGATTAAGATAATTCAAATTGATTATTTGTTATCGGTGGCAATCAGTATTAATTGTTTCTACAGATTTCCTAGTCCGAGTAGTTAGTCCTACTAATCATAGAGAGATCATAGTCTTGCGATGAAAACGATTTGGCCTGAAGTTGGTTAGGTGATAACAATGACTTTTTCGCTTGAAATTTTTAAAAGACCTATAAATCTATAACATTGTTATTTTAACACAACGCAACTTGTATAATTTTGAACGATAATTTTAATAAAATAAAATGACTTATATCAAATCATAAGAGAACGTACCCATGGATAGCGACATTGTGTTAAAAAAATACAAAATTACTGATAGACCCGGCGTAATGGGCAGCACGATTCGAGATACCTTGAAATAAGGTAATTTTTGGTGCATGCGCAAGGTACAATAAGCTCAACCGTACTCAGCATCGGTCTGCTCCACAATAAATTTGGCCTCAATCGAATGGAGCAACATCTGGTGAATGCGCCGGGTGCATCCCAGCCAAATATGATTATAGTGAATTTGGCATTGGAAGGAATGTGTGGCGTGGCGTTTACAAGTCACAGTTTTACTGGATGTTCTCTTGTGCCATTATACATGTGTTTTTGGTCCAATTCTTTGCTCATGCAGATTAACTAATATTAGTAACATTCTACAGGAACTCTTTCAACTGATTCCAACAAGCTTTAATAGAGCACGCATATGATTTCCCACCAAATTTTAAGGAAGAGGAAAACTTTTTTCTAAAGCAGTTGGGTTTTGCCAACGACTTTCATGATTTATCCATAACTTTCTGATTCTCCAATTGCCAAAGAGTATCCGTTTCTCTTTGCTTATACCAGTTTATTCGCAAAAAAATACTTTCGACGTTGCTTATTAACAAAATTAAGACACGTCCATTTCAAATAGAAAAGAAAGGAAAAAATAATGAAAATAAGTTCCGTATGAATTATCTGAAACTCGCTGATTTTTTTCGATTTCATAAAATTCATGTGTGACGTATTTTCATTCATTCTTCTTAAAATAGGAAAAAAAACCTAATTACTGTAGACGTTCTAAAATAATTTTCTGTGTTACTTCCAAATCCTTAGGGGATTCTCAGTGAGTTGTTTCAATTAAAATAAAATGGATCATTCATTTGTTTAATTAATTATTTAATATTGCATTTTACATCATAGAGTTGATTTTTAAATTAAACAACTCTCTGGAAACTTTAAAGGAAAACAAGTACGATCACTTCACCGGTTTGTTTTATTCTGCTTAATGTAGTACAAAAAAGTTAACAACAAACCGTGCTTTAATAACGCGTGAGAATTCATTAAATCAATTCAGACTTATAAATAAAAAAGACTGTTTTTCCTTACTTCAAAATTTATGAATAAATAATAAATTGTGCAGTAAGGATAACAGTCTTTTTTAAAATCTTTTTCCTTTCTACCGTTAGGTGTAAGGAGACAGTCTTTTTATTTGAGAATAAATACTTCACGTAAACTCAAAAACTATATAGTCAATTCGGAAGAAAGAAATTATTTTCAAGAAGAAAAAAGAAAAAAATAAATACACATTTTTAGTAATAAATGAATGAACGAGAGTAGTATATATTGAGCGTATAACAAAAATTGACGACAAGGTTGGCATTGGAAATCTAAAATCATGTCTGAACTAAAAGTACTGGTTGTTATGTTGAGCGCAACCAGCATTTCACGCATGTGATCTTAGTACAGACATGACTCGAGACTTCCAACGCCAACTTCGTCGTCGATTTTTGTTATACGCTCGATAGTTAATCGTTTATTACTAAAAGACTTGGTGTTGTGTACAATTTATTTCTAATATAAATAAATTGTAGAATTGTACTAATAAAAATGAATAGATTATTAAAAATCTAGGAATTAAATAAAAATACGGATTAAATTGAATAACTTTAAATTATCGACTAGTTTCGGCCTATCTGACCATTTTCAAGAGAATTAAAAAACTAGTCGAGAAATGTAAGTTTTTCAATTTAATCTAGGTTTTTAATTATTTAATTGGTAGATTTTTTTAATGTATTCATATTTATCATTACGATACAAACTACAAATATTTAAATTATTAATAAAATTATATTTAATTTTTGGTTCAACCTACCATTCAGGATATGCACCCTTACGTTGGCAGTGTTGGCGTTCGAGGGTGCGCATGTGTAGAGCCCCGAGTCGGTCTGGACTGCCTTCTGGATCAAAAGACGGCTTGTTGTGATGAGACCCTTCTCCGTGACCAGACTGATGCCACCTCGGGGTGAGTCAAAGTTGATGACTTGCGAGTTGTGCGACCACAGCATGGCTGGCGGAGGCTCCGGTGCGAATTTCACCAAACACGTCAGGTTTATCGTTGAGCCCATGTTGATGAAAAGATCTGGTCCGCCTAAGATTTCTGTTATTGGTTCTGCAAAGAAAGAAACAATAAATGTGTGTAGGGATTTTGTCTCATATTAAAATTACTTTAGAATGTATTTTTTCCACAAATTAAATGAAAACACAAGTGTTTTAGTTTCACAGCTTTATATTGCAGAAACAGTGCTGCAATTTTTTCGCTTACACAGCTATATTTCTTGACAATTAATTAAATTGTTTACTATATATAATGCTGTGTGTAATGTAATGTAGTATGTATCGGTCTTCGATTCTGAGTGAATTTAAATGTAGTTCCAGTGTAAATTAAGTACTCTATTTTGGATGGATTTTGCATCATATTGCATTTCGTAAAATTCGAAAAATGTATAATCTTTCATTGAATACTTAGTTAGTAAATGTCACATTCATTTATTTGGCTTATTCTGTAGTAATTCATTATAAACATTTTCATATTTCACGATCGTAGTTACACGCCCGTCTTTATAGGTTTATGAAAAAGGAATTTAACGAACGGCTTTAAATGCACTAAAAGCAATAACTACAGCAGTTGACAGCGGACAGTCTGTCTTAGCGTCACATGCGCCATGCACACAACTCCGACGAAGGCGATGGAAGTCATGCTATGCTTTCTGCTACTTGATTTTCATGTGAAGGGGGAGGTTATGGCGACTATACTTGGCCTTCAGAGTAATGGGATATGGAAGGTTAACAGTTATGGGGAAGAGAATTCAGGACTTTGTACATAGACCTGATTCGTAAAATTGATATTTCACATAGATAAATAGAATTGAATAGTAGTCGTGTATTACAATCTAGTGTTATATTTTATAAAATTATAGACATTTATAAGTCTGCATTGCTTTACAACAGAACTATGTTTAGATTAGATGTGCATCAATTCAATGTGATATTAAGAAAAATAATTTTTCTATACCTTGATATTAATAATCAACATTTCATAGAAACAGAGGTCTTCATTTAAGCAAATACAGCTAATATATTTTTAATATTAGTCTGCCTGAGCTATCAACCAGAATTGTTTCTTCACGTAAAAGGTAATTTTCTTACATTTCTTGAAAAATCTTCAATAATATTCTTACGAATATAAAAAAAAACTAACATTGATGAAATTTAAAAAGAAAATTAAAGCAATTATAAATCAAAATATTAATAGATTTTCTGAATATCCAACATATATATATGTATAGTTGATTACAATTGATGGATTGATGGAAGTGTACATATTGAATGTCTGCAACAATCAAGCGTGGCGCAACGAAACACCCCGAATCAAACAAGCGACGGTTGTTATTATAATCGTTCCTCCTCCCTTCCGTTTTGAGTGGCATGTGTTGGAAATCGGCACGCCCGCGGGGTTTCGAGGGTGGCGAGGTGGGACGGGGTGAGTCTGTCCTTTGACCAAGTCATTATATCCCGCCCTTTGCCCTGGAAACGGGGTGCACGGAGGACGTGATAAGCAATGGCTGTCGTCTTAACCACCGTGAATTAATGAGTTCTCTTCCGCATACGGAATGCCGAAAGTGGTCTGGATGGTTTCGAAGGGGGGTGGTCGGTTCGTTACGGCGGCGGGGAATGGGCTGGGAGTCTTGATGACGTTACAATCCGCGTGACTCGAATGCGGAATCGCACGTTCTGATGACATACACTCTTGCTGTATCAATTTCGAGACACTCCATTTCACGTGGTGTTATAACAGATTATTATTGTGATTCCAATTTATTTAAAAACACGGAGTAAAATTAATAACTTTAAATTATTAGTTACAAACAACACTTTTTTTACATAAGATAATTATATGCGACGTCAAATTTGTCGCCTCATTATAAAAAAATGCAAAAATGTGTTTTACAAACAAAGTTAATGGTGATATTTACAAATGGTATAAAATATAAATCTCAATTTATCCACTTTTATTAACAAATTCTTTAATGTATAAAACAACATTTTCTAAGAATTTATATTATATATATATATAAATAATTTTAAAAAGTGACAATTACATTCATATTTTATACAGCATATTATATACAACAACAATATATATATATATATATATATATATACCATGTATTTCAGGGAAACGACTATCAACCGGAGATTTTTCGCCAAGAATTTATATTCATCACATTTCTCGCAGCAAAATAATAGGAATTCATTATTATTTTATTTACATTTCAATTTCCTAAAGTAAAACATTTCTTTTATATAAATTCACATTTATAAAACCTTCCATATAACAATCGTAAATCAGAAATGAAATTAGTCGGACAATTTGTAAGTAAACAAGCCGCGCCGAAACAAATCGCAGCACTTTAAATCATCTTAAACGGGGCCCGTTAGAGTTCAATGTTAAGTTAGTCAATCTTAAATAAGAGCTCGTCCGCTCAAAAAGTCCATCGCATTTATCATTTTGATTCTACTATAAATCACGTTGTCGGACAGGCGTCTGGACCGTAGTTGAAATAGATGTACACTTTTAATTTATATTTAAGCTAAAACGAGCGAGCGTTGTATACAACTTTTCTCAGCATTACACACCACAACAAACAAGAAATAATAATTGTAATAAAAAACAGGAACTAACGCAATGAGGTTAATATTAATTACAATAAATGGAATAAATGTGTTTCTCGCCATTACATATTTTAAAATTGTAACAACTAATTTTTGTTAATTACTTTTAAAATGATTTAACTATTCTAGGATAAAAAAAATTATACTAAACTCAGTTTGATAATAATTACTGTGTTATCAAACATTAAAGAATGATTACGGTGTACTCATACTTTTTATAAAATATTCAACTACCTTTCATGTATCGTATCGATAACTGACGATGTTACATATATTTAGGCAAAAAATGGCGCTTGCACCGTCTTCCATTTATTATTACTAATACTTTATTTCTTTATATTTACATTTAACTTATTTTCTTAAAGTAGTTTTCATATTCTACAATTCAGCCAATGTATATCTTGAACTGTTTATGGTTAACAGCAATTTAATATTCCACTTTAGAAACACACTATTCATGTAATAAAATAAAAACATGAATTATCAAGGCGTTTACTTCGTTAAAAATTTAAATTTATATGTAATAAAATTTAAAAAACAATCAATGAGTGTTTTCTTTGTTTTATTACATTAAAAATGTTTTTCTTAAGAGGAATATTGAATTGATATTAACTATAAACAACACAAGATATACAAACCTAGTCAAAAGTGTTTCATTTATTAAAAATGAAAAACAATGTATAACAAAGCAATAGCTTCAACAGTAAATCAGGAATATTGAATAATGCAGAGGAGTGTGCAACTTCTACTTCAATGTTGAGAAGATTATTTATTTGCTCGTGCAAAATTTCGATAAATAATTAAATTTTGTTCCGTTCTTATAAAAAAATAAAATGTTGATAAATTTTTGTTCCTAGAGACAGTGAAAGTCAAAATATCACAGAACTAAATGTGGAAATTATGTATTAATTATCTTCAAATAATTTCTATTTAATTTATAATTATATTAACATTTTATGCGATCCATTAATTAATTCTCAATTCTGAATCAATCCATGACTATTAGTACAGGCATTAGAGTATGGGGAAAGAAGGACTCCCATTAATATGTCTTACGGCTAGAATGGATTTTAAAAGGATAGCAAAAAAATCAATACTCGTGTGTGAGTAGAAACGAACAAAAATAATATATATTTTTTGTTTAGTCGTGTAAATAAACCAACAATATAAAACAAACCAAGTTTAATTAAATTTAAAAAGTCATTAATAATTATTAATAGTCACCAATTAAACAGTCAAGAACTAGACAAAGACAGACAGAAATTCAAACTGTCGATACCCGTTTTCTAAAGACAACGCACTATATATCAAAATAATAATATTGTCAATATGGTTTATACATATATATACAATCATCTTTATTATGGTATTTACATATACATATACATATATTATACATTATATTTGATCTAAACTTATAAATGGCCATCGACCTTAGGTCTTTCAGCCGTTTATACATAATTGTCTGCTAAAATATAGATGTTATGTATATATTTCACCAAGTGATTGATGACGAAATTATTTAAGAATTTAAAAAATAGACTTTGATAGGATAGATTTATTTAATTGTAATTACTATTTCTTTACGGAAATTTCATCACTCAGCTTAATTATATTTATACAAACGAAACCGAAATAAAGCGAACGCCAAAGATTAGTATCTGGGAAAATTTCTTAAATTAATGTTTTAAAACTTGATTCAGCTACAGTTATTAAGGTCGCCATCAGCGCGGGGCGTATTTCTGTCAGATTCGAAGTTAATTAAACTAATTACGATAAAGGACGTAAATCGGGGCGGCCCTCGAAAAGTTTAATTGAGGCAATGACAATATCGGCCAAATAAAAATAAACACTCACCCGCGACTCTGCAGGCTTGAGTTTATAATTATTTTTTGTGCGTATTTTGCTTGTTTGTAACTTTTCCATTGTTTTTTTATGCGACTTTAAATTATAAATTTATTAATGAAAACCTAGTTTGAATTTCCTTAATTATGATTGCAACATCAACTTGCCATATTTTTAATTATTTTCCCACATTACCCAAGGTGAAGTGTCAAAAGTATATAAATTAGGAAACATTTAAAAACTGATTAGATTTTCAGTGTTCAGAGAAATTAAATACATTTCTCTGAAGGCTGAAAATCTAATGCATGCAATTAAATACACTCCTCCATAAACATGACGAAGTCAAAACTACTAAATTTAAAATAGTATATTAGAAAATGTTACTTTTATTTTATAATAATAGAAAAACGAGTATTTAATCCCACGTCTACAGTTATTTAAATTAAATCAAATACAAAGAATTTGAAATTGATTAATTTACTCAATCGAATAATTAATTAATTATTTTCTCTTTAGCTCCTGCAACTTTTTGAATTACGTTACGCAAGTATGTTAGAATACTTACTGCTATTTATTAACTTGCATTTCATATTAACAATTTTTTTTAATTCAAATTTAAGAAAACAAAATAATTAATATACTCAAATAAAACGAAAATAATTAATTATGTCAATTATTTTCGGTTTGGTTACTGCAATTTTATTCTTACGTTACGAAAATACTTTTTAATTTTTATTATTTTTATTTTATACATTGATATAATGTTTATAACATACAAATTAAAAATAAAAAAAAATGTTTACCAGATAAATTATATGAGATTTAAAAATATTAAGATATTTTATTACGGGATATCAAAATTAATATTTAAGAAACAAATCAATTTTTTTTCATTCAAAACCAAATTAGTTCAATTTAACATTATCACACATAAAGTGCAAATAAGAGAAATACATTAATTAAATTGGATTTCTCTTATTTATTGAATTAATTACAGTACTAGATAATCATGTTTAATGTATTTTAACAAAATCATATAATGTAAATAATAGTGTTACTTGTGTAGAAAATAGATATATTTTATTAATAATAAATATAAATAAATAATCAAATGTACCAAATAAAAAATTAACAAATTTGGGCAATAAATTTATTTTTGACACATTTTTGAGATAATTTAAATTAAATTTTATATATACTGGCATAGTTACACAATTAATTTTTAGGAATTTATAAAAATGGTGTTACCATTTTTACAAAAAATTGTAAAAATGGCGGAAAATGAACTGCAAAAATTGTTTAATTCATTGTTTAAATAATAATCATAGAAAAATTACTTGTTTAATATGTCTTAATTCAAATGAAAATATAACATGTATGTGATTAATACTTGCATTTTAATTTAATTAAAATTAATTTTGAGAGTGTATCTTTATTGAACATAAAAAGAGACAAATTTTAAAAACATTTATTTTAGATGTCATTTAAATTATTCGTGTGTGGTTGAAATAAGGAAGCTTCAAATATTTTCCTTGAGTAGAAATCAAAATTGCAATTATATCATTGGTTAAACACATAAATAAAGAGATGTAGATGTAAACGTTCTAAATTGTGAAAAAAATATCCTTTTTCTTTTGTTTTACGTACAAATTTAAATTGTTTGCATTTTCATATAAATAATTTGTTTTGTCTGCACAAACCCGACGCTGTCGTATTTTCTTTTCTTCTCCTTACATCTCCCGAAACGTTTCGTTTTGTGTTCCGATTTTCCCTCGCGCTAATTAACGAGAGAATCCGCCGCGCGTTTTTACGACTCGCGTAAATTTTCGAAACACCCCCACAGCTTTCCCCTCCCGACCGAAAATTAATTACCCCGGCATTCAGAAAAGGCGCACATTAGCCTTGATTAATTTTAATATGATAAAAGTTGATAAGTGTTTAAGAGCGTCGGCCGAGTTTTTAATACGTTAATTGACGCCGGTTATTTAATGGGATCGGACGTGGGGGTGTCGTTATTTACTCCCCCTGCGAGAATCCGTTTTTCAAGTTTCGCCCCGGGTTTTACGGGGCAACTTTTAATTTATGCGCCGGGGATTTTTCCGCGGATATTCAGGTCGCCTTCGCCCTGCATTAATTACGCTCTATAAATATTATTAATTTCCGCGTGACTTTTTCAACGTGAGGGCGAAAACTTTAATTGGCCATTAAAAAGTGTAAATTGGATAGTTGGATTTCACTGTAATCAGTGTTGCTGTCAATATATTTAGTTAGTACATTTTTCATTTTATAATGAATTCATTTTTAATTTGCCTCAGTTAAATAACAAGGATTGCAACACTTCATATATATAGTATGGGGAATGTAAAACAGAAATATTATTTATTATTTTTGATTGGACTTTTAACAAATACAATAAATTTATTAAAAAAATCAATCACAAATAGCTAATATTATATCAGTTTTATATTCCCCATACTAAATATATGAAGAAAGTATTGTGATCGTAAAAAAAATCGTAAATATTAACATAACTTAACTTTCGGAATCGATTCCTCTCACAGTAACACAAAATATGCAAAGAACTTCCTTTTCATTTTCACAAAATCTGCTTTTTTTACTTAGGAGTCTCTTCAATCAGCCACTTATGAAACCTTAATCTGCTTTTATAATTCTGTTATTGCTTGTTTTATCAAATTTATGATATGTCTATTGAACCTTTATTGTCCTGTCTGTACCCAAATACAGGGTTATAAATGAATTAACAATCTGTATTGCCATGAAAAGAGGAAGTTTCAAAGTTTTTCATGTTAGAACGTAGAATGAAGATTTTGCAAACCCCATATATGAACATTGTATCTGTTGAATTTTCCACTAATTTTGGTAAGGTTGGAGTGGGAGAGGCCAAGAAAATGAAAGAAGATCTAATATAGAAAGAGGCGTACATACGAGTTTTTAAGCAAGATTTTTTGCGTTGATATGTCAAATAAAGTTTTTTCTTAATAATAAATCAGCAACAGGAAACGAGACAAACATTTTATTCACTCTAAACGTAATTAAGAACGTCACAATTTGGAATTGCGAACACACATAGTGCGTGTGTTTGCAAGAGATAAATGAGGAATGTGATTCAGAGTAACAGTTGGGTTAAAAAGTTTGTAGGCTAAAATAGAAAAAAAAAAGATAAAATTTGATTTTATTATTCAACATAGTTGCCTTCGAAGGCGATTCAACGATTATATGGATCTTACAATTTTTATAGTACGATTTGTCTTTTGCCTTAAAACAGGCCTCAGTTTCCACAATTAACTCTTCTCGATGCTTAATTTATTTCCATCGAGCATTCTCTTGAGGTCTGTTAACAGGAAAAGGTCGCTCGGGGCAAGATCTGAAGAATACGATGGATGTGAACGCAATTCGGATCCCAATTCATGCAATTTCGCCATCGTTGCGCCTGTTGCGTTTGATTTAATAGAATTTATAATAGACAAAACCTCCGAGTTTGACACAGAAAGAAATTTTAATAAATGATTGAATTTTGTTTTTGTGTTATTTTTGTAAAAATATAAATAATTTTTATCTGGTGGTAATGATTGAACCTGACATGGTTTATTTCATTTACGTTTTTTAGGTGTATATTTTCTTACCGTAAATATTAATCTTTTTCAACTCTTTCCACATGACTTTTTTGTTATTGCCTGCATTTTCGCAAGAGTATTGCAAATAAGTCCGCTGTTCAGCACGAAATGCCTTTGATGTTAAGTTTCTCATACTTTTATAGAATACATAGTGCAATTGATTTTTAAATTTTTTATCTCCTGCTTGCTTTATCTCTGATTTTCATCATTTGTTTTAAGTTGTACGTTAACCATGGTGCTTCCCTTTTTGAGGAGCGGAAAACTTTATAAGGCGCGTGTTTATCAAAGAGATATATTCATTTTCTATTGAACAGTGATAATTTCTCATTTATATCATCAACATCGTATATTTCATACCAGTTTAATTTATACAGATCTTTCAGAAAACCATCATGATTAAAATTGTTTGTGTTGGCAAGTACCAATTGATCTGTGGAACACCTTACAAATTCAATGAAAATAGGTCGGAATTTTTTCCTAGACGAAACACATTTGAAAAATCTTATAGCCTAAGCTCTAGTTGTAATTTTTCCTTGAACAGTTGTAAAGGATTTTGTATTAATGGCTCGTCTTTGTTTTCCGGTATTCCAAAAATTAATATATTCTTTTTACGTTGCTGCTTTTCGAGATGACAAATTCTATCTTTTAATAACTGATTTTCTTTTTGTAATATATCAATATTTGGTTTCGTTGAAGTAAGATTATCATTTATAGTTTCGATAATGTTTTTTAATTCAAGAATTTGAGTATTTGTACGTTTGCTATAAGATCATACAGTTGAGTGTTTGTAATGTTTTCATTTGTTTTCTGCATGGATGTGAGGTAAAAAATTAACAATAAATAATAGGAGAAAAATTAACTAAATTTGTAGATAAGTAGGAGAAAAAACAAAGGATACACTTCACACCGACGGGGTCCTTCATGGTGTCCAACCAAAAATCACACAAACAAGGAAAAGAAAACATAAATATAAAATATTCGACAGAATATATGACACAATTTGCGACCTCCCTTTTCCAAATGACCCCTCTTCATTCGCCTTTGAGTGCAAATTCCTAGCAACGACAGCTAGAGCGAAAACAAAACGACACCAAAAAAAGTAATCGAAATGAGCGAAAAAGATAGGTAATAAAGCAAACGCTGATTAATTAGGATCGGGCTAAAAAGCGGATGGTAAAAACTGAAACGAACGCCGGGGGCGATTAAGTGATGTTACAAGTAGCAATTTTCTTGTCGTAAAAATATCTATCAATCAGCTTTGAACGTTTTACGAGTACATTCCGGCCCCGCCCCCGCACCCCCGCTCCCGCTGAGCTTATCTAATCGATAGTGTTATTTAAAGAATAATTGGATTGTTGTGTAATTGAAAATGCTCGAGAAATGAGAGTTCTTTTAAATGGGATTTGAATTAAAAAAGAGAAGTAGAAGGAGAATGGTGAAATGGGAATGGAGGGTTTTAATTTGACAAAATTGGGGACACAACTGCATTTGGAATTAATTGTTTTAAGGTATATTATATTTAAATTGTTTCATATAAATTATGGTTAGGTATAATTAAACTCAACTTATTCTTCTTGTTTTTGCTTACAGAGTCATTAAGAAACAGTATGGGTGTAGCCAAGGGGAGGAAGCAGGGTTGGTAATTTATTTCCCCCTTATTACTACGATTAAATAAATATAATAATACACTAACAATATTTCATATAAATTGTTACAAAATTAACATGCATTTCGAAATACAAATAAAATTGTGTGAATAACTATTTAGTAACAAAAAAATATTTTGTGCAAAAATGGTGAAGTGTGGCGGATTTTTTGGAATTTGCAGAATTTTAATTTAATTTATAATTTTATGCATTCGATGTTGTTATGTAAATCGTACTTATATTTTGTATGTTCTTTCTTAAATAAAAATAAAAAATATTGCTTCTACTTTATTGTAGAATGTTATCACATCGCTTCATAAAGGACATAATTATTGACAAAGCGATATCAATAATTATTTCCTTTATGAAGCGATGTGTCCACTTAAATTATAAAATTCTTGTCTGAGTCCTCTTAATTAGATAATATGTTTATTAGTTTTTACTAAATCACACGTCTGTAAAAAAACGCAAATTATTCCACAAAGTAATTTATGCAAATGTGATTTAAACTTAAAATTAATTTAAAAAATTAAACGTAAAACGACATTTGAGCAGCCAATATATTTATGCACGTCGTGAACGCGCGTTAAACAAAACAACATAAAGTTTAGAGCAAAACCATAACCATAATCCCAATCACTAATTAAGATCTACAAAGTTCGGTAATAAAATTAATATTAGTGCGGGCTTTAATGACGGCCCCGATACCGGCAGCAACAATATAACACCTCGACCTGAACACACTCGCACTACTCGCAAACTGGGACCTTTCCGAAAACACGTACTGCGGCCCTTCTCGCAATTTAAGTTAGGACCCGCAAATGGAATATTTAATACACAATTAGAAGGGCCCGTCACGTGAGTTTCGCACAAAAGAAAAATCCGCGCGGTGAAAAGAATAAATAAATGTTGTTGTTATTGTTGTTGTTGTTGCGAGAGAGTTTTATATTTATTGCGGTTCTTGTTAAGGGAAATAATCAACGGGTCAGGTTAATAATTAATGGGCGAGGAGTTTTCAAAGTTTCGCAGTTTATTATTATCAGCGGGTGGGTTTTCTGTTGTTTATTTATTTTTTCTTTATTACATGCACTTTATAAATAAATGAGTTCTGTTATTAATTACTTACCATATTTTATGCTTTATTTCACGAACAAAGTGAATTAAATAATAACTAATTATTAACACAAAATGTTCCTTTTATTTATTTTTAAAAAGAGCTTATCTTTTAGATAAAAAACAACCAGTAAAAAGCAAGAAATATTAATCCACTTCACAGCAGCATACTACTTTTTTTTTAAAAGCCTAAAAAGAAAATCTTATAAACTCATATTTAAAACAAACAAATCCCAACACCACCTGAATTAATTATAAATGTAAATAGCATCTCAGCATTCCACACCGTAAGTGTGCATGTGTGCGGATTTAACAAAGTATACGACTATTTAAGATTCAAGGTCCGGAGCGTAATAAAGAAAATAGAGGAATTCGTTCGCTGAGTTTGTGTATGCTCGTGCATTAGCATAAATATGTAGATTTTATGTACACTTCTTGATGTAAACTAGGTTATACTTACGGGGATCGTAAACGAAACGATAGGGCTGTACATATTTGGTTTGCTCCACTCCTTAGAGTATATTTAATATATACCCCCACACACATATAAGTATATACAATTACAGGTGTTGATTTTCCAAGAGGAGTGATGAAATGCGACTTTTAGTTTATATATACTGTCTTAATCTTGCTATTGAAATATTTTATTTTTTTTAGAAACTGGTATAAAATTATTTATAGTTTTAATAGATGCGATTAATTGTAACAATTTGTAAAATTGTATTAATTCGACAAAAATAAAAATCGAAACTATTCTGTAAGGGAAATCGTTTTTGCATCCTCACAGTCTGCTTTTTTAATATTAGGTTGTTGCAAAAAAAATCAGGTTTGATTTAAACGAACGTAATTTATATATATTAAATAAAAATGATTTGAAAATAATTAACAAATTATTTTCACATTTAGCTCTGTGACTATTGACTTACCTACGTAAGTACGTTAAACAAATGCACATTAAAACAACTACTTCCCGGGCAAATACCCACGCCGGACATTGAATTACATAATATACATCTGCTGTTGCACGTAATTTAGTTCAGAATGAACTTTATTAATCGAAATAAAAACCATTAGCAGCAAAACATTTTTGCCAACGAAAGACAAGATTATTTACACCTGTAGCGTAGAATTCTGAACTTCTGGAGGAAACGAAAGCGTTGAAGGCGTTTTTGGCATCGTCTTGATTTTTGAAGCATTTCTCTTTGAGGAAGTTGTCCAGATGTTTAAAAAAGTGATAGTCGGTGGGCGAGAGGTCCGGTGACTATAATGGATGAGGCAGAGTTTCGTAGTCCAATTCGCTTAACTTTTGCAGGATCGGTTGTGTGACTTCATATTGACCAATCTTGGGCACATACGCCAGAACTTCCTATGCATCTCTTCGATTTTTTGGCAATACTTTTCCGCCGTAACTGTATCGCCGGGATGCAGGAAGTTGTGGTTGATAATATCGGCTGCATACCACGAAATAATCACCATAGCTTTCTGTTGGTGGAGTTTCGTCTTTGTTCAGAAGCCTCATTGCTGTCCAACCATTGAGCCGAACGTCGCCGGTTTTCATAAAGGATCCATACAACTTGAATTATAGATACGTAGCAGTATTGGGATATACATATCAATAGGAATATTTAGGCTAGTTAATATCTAGTTGCAGCCTGAAGTAATTTGGTCTCTCTTCAAAGCGAATAAATCTTTCTTTTTACTAAAGATTTCCGTGGAGAGGGACAACTTAAATGAGTCTAATCTCAATTTCTTACATACAAAAAATTATATATAAATATTATGTTTATATATAAATTAACAAGTTCACATAAATAATTACTTATTAATCTCAATTATTAATTAATACAATTACTTTTTTTAAACAAATACATTAATCAACGCCGAAAAATAAATGCAAAAAAAAACCTTAAAAATTCAAATAAGCGTGACTTTAACGAGTGTGCATGCGATTAATCAAATTAAATCGGCGTCAATTCAATTTCCGGCGAAATGGCCGTTTTAAAAGCATACGTTTAACAAACCGAATAAAATTGCATCAGTCCGAATTGAAAAATGCCGTACATTTCACAGCGCGGAACGAACTGGCCGACTGCCAAGGGGCGAGGGACGCGGTGCATGCAAGCAATATAAAAAGAAAAACATAATCAGTTCGCTCTATTCAGTCCGCGAAGGAATATTAACTTGTGATATTGCGGGCCTGGCAAAATATTATCTGCATGTCTTATGGATCGGAAAACTAGGATGATAATGAGGAGAAGAATGAATAAAATCGCTGAAGTATTTGAAAAAAAAAAATATGTTGTTTTATGTATTATTTCAAAAGATTTTCTTTATTTAATTTTTTTCTACAACTAAATTATCTTTAATCAAAGAAACAAAATAAAATATATCAAATTTATTTTAAATTATTATTTATACTATGGCTGAAAGACCGATGGTCGATAGAGATTTAGGAAGAATATTATATAAAATCTATTCCATTACACCCAATGTAAATTTTACAACAAAGATAATTGTATGTATATTTATAATAAATGTCATAGATTAAGGCTATATATGAAAATCTGTATAATTTACTTCTATTTATAGAATATCTTATTTCTGAGAATGGCATTAAATTACATTGCAATCATCTAAAAATTACCTCTTTTTTACGTGTCTTTCTTCCTCATATTAATTGATTGATTACTTATTGATATATGTTATAAATCTTCATCGTTGCCATCTGGCCCATGATGGCGCTGTTTCTAAACGTTCACACAAAGATTTCACATCTACTTTTAAATCACTTTATTTTAGTGAAAATATTTGACATTCTGTTAACAATAATAGTATATTAGTAAAGTTTAATGTTAATTTCTAAAGCAATATTATAATGGGAGAATGGGCATTCAAAATTTGTTCATTGTGATAATATAAAGGGTGAGTCATAAAGGACAAACAGTTTTCTAAAAATCAGTAAATCCTTAATTTTGAATTGAAAAAAAAAATCGAAAAATCAGTAAATACTTACATTTTAAAAGAGGAACAGATTCCTGTGAATTATTTGCCTTTGTAAAGCGTCATCTGGAGTACGGACACACTATTTCGAATGTAAAGGTAATAATTTAAATTCAAAATGATTTAAAATAATTAAAAAAATATTTCTTCATTTAGCTATGTGACATTTTGACTTACGTTACATAAGTGCTTTAGACAAATGCACATTAAAACAACTACTTCTCGGGCACATATCCCGCCAAACATTGAATCAGATAATGTACATTTACCGTTACATATTAATAACAAGTTGCATTATGCAACAATTATTGATCCGAGAAAAAAATCAATAATAAAATAATTTCGTTGTAAAGAGATAGAAACACTTTTAGCGTTCAAAAAGTATCTGTTCATTTCTTATCATTTTATTTAATCTTCATTGTCTAAACTCTCCAAACTTGATGAGATGAATTGTTAATACATAGTGGCATATTCGGGATTAATATTGTATAATGATACGGAACTGCTTGATAATAGGATCTATGTGAGGATTGGCAGCGAATTTTAAGAAAAGGATTTCAAGTCTGGGAATTTTGTATGGTTTACAGAGCGTTTTATTACAATTATTTTAGTGGAGAGAAAATATTTCATATCAGCTCTTTAATTGATTCTTTGTATTGTGCGCGTTGCCGGTCAGAAACGGGGGGCTGTAAGTCGATAAATTTATAGTTGGGAGGTTTAAGGGATGATCCGCATTTCGGTTCACTTCGTTGCATTAAATGACCATAAAGGGATGAACGGGAGCTTATGGGAAAAGTTCGAGATGCCCGGGACCAAATAAAGCACAAAGGATGATAAATATAAATAGTTGCACGGCCTAATGGTTACTCATCGATTAACTATCTACATTGAAATAAAATATTTTAAAATCCGATTTGTAAATATTAACTCAAAAATTAATAAGTTATGATAAATTAATTATATCTACAAAAATTGTACATTTTAAAAAATGTCTGTCGACCAAAGGTTTTTCCGGCATAAACATTACTATTTACAAATACTGCATTAATGCAACATTTGTAAATAAAACAACATTTTTTATAAACCTAAAACGTTAATTTTATTTAAATACTGCATTTGTAATTTATTTATCACCTATTATTAAACTTTAAAATAATTTTTGCAAATCTGATTTTTTTTAAGTTGTGTTCAAATTATAGCCTCAACCTTCGATTATTTAATTACTAAAATATGATAATGTTGAAATAAAAATGTTTAAATAAATATGATAACTATATTAGTCATTAATTATTGGATTTCTAAAAACTCATAGTATGTTTGAACTTAAAACACAATTAACATTTTTATTCGCTTATACAAGGAATTGTATAAGTTATGTAAAAACTTATACAATTAATTTACATTATTTGTCTCGTGTTTTTTATATTTCTTTAATTTTTCCATTTCCTTAATCCTCTTATTTATATTTACTTCTCATTGCTATTTTTATGCTGAACATTTTTCTCTCTTCTAAGAAGCATTCAATTTCTATTTCTATTGCCTGATTATACCATTAAGCGCAAAATACATTGCCACAGAGTATTAAGGAAACATCTTGTAAATCCGACAGTAATGCTTTGCTTAATCCCATCTACTTGGACTTGGTCGACGTGGGTTAATGCGCACTTTAACTCAAAATACGCTTACTAATTTTGTAAATTCTTCTCGTTTTACCAACACTTGGTTGAGATTTGAGAATTTTTGTAAATGTTTAAAACGAGAGTTAATAGATGAGTAAAAAACTCAACATCGTTGTTTTTAATAATACAATCAAAATTATCAAATATGTAAATACAACTAATAATAAATCGATAATGTAATTCACACTAAATATTTTCACATCTAGGCCCTGAAAATCAACTTTCAAAATACGATAACCTTTGCGTAATCCAATCTTCATAGACAATCGATTTTTACTACTGAATTCCTTAGAACAAGAGCGAGAGCCTTCTCACTCCTTAACACTTCATATACATTATATTTTTGATAATACGTTAAATAACTTTTTCATCCTGTAAAAGGCCATCGAGCACAATTAACTGATAAACACTAAACACAAAAGTGTGGTTCCAAAGTTCTGGTCTCCGTTGAGTGTGTTGTCTACGCCCTGAAGACACTTGCACGATAAAACTGCATATTGTTACACTATTTTAGATCAACAGTTCTCGATGTTTTCATTGACAGTATTTTTTTCTTCTGATATTTAATTTATTTTTATTTATTATTCTGAGTTAACATTAAACAAAATTAATATAATATATAATTTATATAATATAGCATTAAAAAATGAGAGAATTTATTAAAGTACAATATACAGGGTGAGTTTTTTTCGATGTTCTCTATGGGGATCTCGGAAACTATAAGAGATAGAAAAACGGTTAAATGGGGAAAGATATATATTGATTTCAAAAAATTGACATATTTTACTTTTTTCAAAATATCTAGTTACACTTGACTTTTTAAAATATTTTGAAAGTGTCATTTTATTCGTCTTATAAAACTACACTTTCCCCATTTAACCGTTTTTCTATCTCTTATAGTTTTCGAGATTCCCATAGAGAACATCGAAAAAAACACCCTGTATAACCCAAATATTTTGTATTTAAAAGTCGTTGCAATTATTAAGGTAAAATAGATTAATCAAATTGAAGGAATTTATAATAATTTACTCAAATAATGATTTTTTTAGCTACTCTTTTTGTATTATCAAATAGATATATAAAATTTCTGGTGAATGCGCCGGGTCTGTCTATAATTTCCTAAATATCCGCACGCGAATTGAGCGGCACAAATATTATCTTAATCATCATTTATATTAAGCCCCCTCTTGCAACATCCAAGAAACAAATATAATCGACCCGGCTCAAAATCGTGTCGCACCGCGTCACCGATCAAGATAGGACCTCTCCCGAGCCTTCACGTCTTAAGTCCCAAGATAAATAAACGAGGTGGTGGAAAGTCAAAGTTCGAGTTTCCAGGAGCGGGCGGGACGGTCGCCTCCTTTTAATACCGTAATCCGGAGATCGGTAAACAGCTGAATTAGTGCCGGGATAAATAAGCCGTGGGGGGTGCGTGTCCTTCGATAACTTAATCTAATTTCCCCGATGCACTGTTTTAGAAACGGTTTACGCTTTATTAGAGCGAAACTTGCTACGTACCACTAAACGAGATTATAATAAAGTTTATAAAAATTCGTTATATTTAAATTTATTTTAGATCATAGAAATTCGAATGCTACATTCTCTGTATATATCCCCATCATTCCAGCTGTTTTTTTTTTTTTCGAGATATTTATATATGCTCTTCGTATTTAGTTCTCCTTTTAGATTTAGACTTCTTACGCGTTTTCTTCTTGTTACACATTTACCTTATCGAATGGATTTTATTTCTGCAATAAATTAAATAAAAAGAATTTTAAAATAATTAATAAATTATTCCTTCTTTATCTCGTCCCTCGTTATGCAAGTTCTTTAAAACAAATGACAGAAATTTATTTATTTATTTATTTACGGAAGTCTATTTACAATAATATAATACAGATTCGACTTATGGCTAGTTAATCTAAAACTAAATTAAAAGTAAATGACAATTATTGTCCTTTTGTTTTAAAGTACTTACGTAACTTAAGTCAAAATATCGCAGTAACCAAAGAGGGAATAATTTATTCATTATTTTCATTTTTTTTAATTTAATTTATTTTAATTAATTGTGTTCATGTGACTGAATATTTTTTTATTGTACTTTGCTTTTCATTTATTAATGAATAAATGAAAAGCAAAGTACAACAAAAACGTTCATGTTTTCTAATTCACATAATAAAAATAAAAATAAAGACAATATAAATCCACCGGAAAATATATTTACACTTAAAATTTGGTAATTGAGGCAATTCCGTACGTGAATTGTTAAATTTAATGTAGTCGTTTTTTTTATCGTCATACTCTAAGTGAGTTTTTATTTGATATATTACCCATAATTTGTTTGGTTAAAAAAATAAGTTATACGTTAAATTTGACATTTCTTCGTTTCTATGTAGGATAAAACTTCTTGTTGTTTACAGCGTTTTAGATCTACTATTTTATTTTTTTTAACAAATATTTCGTATTTAAAATCCTGGAACTTTACAACTCTATACTTTGGTTGTAAAATTCTGGCGAATGCGCCGGGTATATAACTAAGTAGAAATTTTTACAGTCGAAACAAAATTCAAATTCACCGTGGTGTCTGCGCGTTAAGACACGTATGATAAAACACTATTGACTCTGTTTAACATCAACTGTTCTCGAAGTTTTCATTTTCCATTTTTTCAAATATTTTGTATTTAAAAATAGGACATTACAATTACAAGATATACCATTTCTGGTGAATGCGCCGGGCATATTACGAAGTAGAAGCTTTCGCAATGGAAACAAAATTCACCGTAGTGTCGAAGTTCTCAGTTTTCATTTTCCATTTTTTTGAAATATATTTTTTATATAAAATCTTGGATATTACAATTATCAAGATATAAAATTTCGGGTAAATGAGTCTGGTATATACCGCAATAGAAGTTTTCCACAATGGAAAACAAATATTAATTCTCCTGAGAGAATTTGAAATTATACAATATGATTTAATTAGTACTTTTAATATTTAAACACTGGTGGTTGATATAGTAATAATAAATATTAATAGATAATTAAAAATCTACAAATAAAATCAATAAAAATTCGGATGAAAATTAATAAGTTTAATTTCTCAACTAGTTTCGGGTTATCTCTTGAATTTTAAGTTATCCATGTTAATCTGTGTTTTTATTAATTTTGTTGATAAATTTTTAAAATTCTATTCATATTTATTATTTGTATTCAATTTAATATTTTATCAATTATATTTTATTAATAAATTGTTAATGGTTTATTCACATTTATTACGAATTGAACAAGTTACAAATTTTTTTCTAAATAGTTACTTCTAGCACAAAACACAGTGTAAATGCAGCGGGCGAACTGAATACATTCCTCAGGGGAGGAAGAGAAGGATGAAGCGAGAAGGATAAAGAGAGATTTTCGAGCTTAATGCTTGATGCAGTACAAATCGATTTTGTACGGAGATTGGATTATGTAAAGGGATTAAGAGGTTAACGTATTTTGATTGTTGATTTCCAGGGGCTAGTTGTGAAAATATACACTGTGCATTAATTTATCAATTTAACATTGATTTTATTTATTACATTTTTCAAATTTGTGATTGGTGATTGCACATCTTTTTACATCTGGGAAAATACAAAATAATAGAAAAAATATTTTAATGTGAAAATTTAATTGTTAGGCAATGACACATTTTTTTATTCTAGTAGCTTTTAACTAACTAACCATCTTTATTTAAATGTGTATATGTATGTACAATAATATTCAAAAATTAGAATTATATTCTGTAGATGATGATGAATCGGCTATCGACCGGAAGTCTTTCAGCCTAGTAGCTTTTATTTATTGTGTGTTATGTTTTTATTTGTATTGATTGTTAATTAATACGTGCTTCAATTTTACTTTGATGATGTGGTTTCTAGAGTGTTCGTCCATTTTATTAGAATAATTTATTGTAGTTAATACATTTTGGAACTGAGTTGCTAAATAAATGCGTTTCCGTTTGTATGTTGGATTTCCTTCTTTTCCAACTTTATGAAAATCTGTTTTTATTGTGTTATGTTGATTTTAATTAAGTTTTTTTTTTTATTATTTTATTTTGAACATGTTACATTATATAACCGCAGTCCGAATAATAAGCCATTTTATCTGAGGCCGCATTCATTGTGAGGTAAACATTTTAATAATAATGAGATTGAAAGTTTGATGGATGTTTCGTGTTATTTTGGTTGAAATTTTTTAATTTGCTAATGTAGTGTCAATTAAAGGATTGCTTTTTACTTATAATACTACATTAATTAGTATTGAAAATTTTTATAAACATAATTTATTATCTAGTTCTAATTAAAATGAATTGTTAAATTCGTTAGGCATTTCATGTAATATATGTGAATATAAATCTACAAATACATTGTAAATAATTATCTGAACTATGTATAAATGTTACATGAATAAAGATGTTTAGTAGTAGTATATATAAATAAATTTTAAGCACAACAAATTCTCTTCTTTTTAAAAATGAAATATTAATCTCAAATGAAAAAAGTGGTAACAATATTAAATCGCCGTTCTAATTGAATCGATTCATGGCGGATATAAAATTCGGAATTGCGGATTGAATTGAATTCAACCCGGGAATAGGATAAAGAGTTTTAAAAAATCCAAACTCACCGACAACTGTTAAGTGGACGGGTGTCCCAATAGGTGGCGTCGTGCTGATTTGGCACTCGTAAATTCCGGAGTCCTTCCTTTGTGGGTACCTTATCCTTAAAGTCCAGTCTTCTGTGTGCGGTGAATGTATGGCCTCGAAACGTTGGTCGGACGTGTACGTATATCGACCCACCGTCAACAAATGGATATCTCTGTGTCTCACCCACGAAACCTGAAATGATATTAATAACAATGAAAATAGTTAAAATTTATTGAGTTTTTTTTTATGTGGAATTATATAAAAAACTGTGGATACATTTCTAATTTCATTCTAGATTGTTTCAGAATATTTATAAAGTGTTTTATATTACATTATTTAATTTTTATTTACTATTTTTTGTGATAAATTAATTCTTTATTTACGGAAAATCACCTTTTTACAATTATTAAAAGTATATGGCGGAAAGATCACTCGTCGATAGCAAATTAACAGATATACTTTATACATTTAATGAAACGTTCAGTCACCATTCATCTAGCGTATGAATAACCAGTGATACTTTATACACTTGATTTTATATTACTTTATGATTTATCTTATATTTTGTGTATATATTTGTAAATGAAGAAAAATAATAAATATTTTTTTATTTACAGTCTATGGCTTACATTATTCATAGAAAATCTGTTTGCGGTGGTTTTAAACATCATGATGAATATTTTATTCTTGATAATGCTCTTAATTTTTTTTACATATGTGTATCTAAAATTCGCCTGGTGAAAATAACCTGACGTATACGTTACGATAAAGAAAAGATGGCCTGGCATTTGGCAATACCAATTTTGAGTTAATCGAGTAAGAAATCAGGCCCGACACAAATACCACCCCCGCGCGCTCGTTATCATTCCCAAACAAACTACATTCATTCACCCCGAAACCTAATACGTATTTATCCACGACGATCCGATTTAATGGCCAGATTTACCATTGCACATTTATACCGGGGAAAGAAAGAAAGGACGGACGGGCGGGCGGAAAGAAAACGAAAATAAAAATAAGTGGAAGAAGAAAAAAGAAAGAGAGCGAAATAAAAGCGGCGGCAGCCAGGAGTAATCTCGAAGATGAATGGTTTCTATTCCTAAGTAAAATAAGAAATAAAATTAACTCCCTGGCTGTTCTTACTCGTATAAAAGAACGTAAACATTTGTTGGGGAAATGCACGGCCATTAAATCACTTTCGCTTTAAAACTGTCCCGGGCCGAAATGAGATTCGCCCTCCCGGGGAAGATTAATAGTACGTTAAACAAACGACATTTGGAATAATATTATAATCACAACATAAGAAAAATATTTTTTTATTAAATTATAATAATCCGGAACAATTCCATACGCAAGCATATTGAAATATCATGTGTTTTAAACAAATAAAAGGGATATTTCTTTGTGCAAAAATAGAACTATAATAGCAGAAAAACGTTTGGTCTATAGCCCAAATAGACTAACACATACATGTATAATATTTATATTTTATTCCTTACTTTACTTCTGTATTTTTTAATACTAAATGTATATTTTGAGCACTTTGTGCTCTTTTTCAATAGTTTTTTTGTATATAAAATTGACAAATATTTTAAATTTTATATAAAAAAAACTATTGATAAAGTGCACATTTAATTAATTAATTAATTTCCCTTCAGCCACTGCGACTTTTTTACTTAGATTCGAAAGTACATTCAATCCATTAAAACAACTATTTCTTAGACAAATACCTCGCCAGGCGTTGAATTACATAACGGTCATTTACTGTCGCACTGCAATAACATATTGTATAATGCAACAATTATTTGATTCGAGAATATTTAATGCAAAGGATAAAAAAAACGCCACGCCATTTGCAGACACGTCATTCGGGATTTTTCCCTCGTCAGTACAGCTCTACCTTATAATTTGAAAATTGTTATATTAAATTAATTAAACGTGATGCCACTGCTGCGATCTCAGGTGTAAATGATCGAGCTCGGCTACGGACAATACACGTATTCTTATCGTTCACACGCTAAGACTTTGTCGACCCAGATCTAAATAAAATCCTCGCTTGCTATTAATTATAGCAGGAAAGTGTATTTATTCAGTAAGTTACAGTTATTTGAAATAGATTAAATATAAATAATTAATTATTAATAATAGAAAAAGGATTTATTACCCTCGGTCACCGCTATTTAAATAAATTAAAAAGAATTTCAAAATAATTAATTAACAAATTATTTTCTCTTTTGCTATTGTGACACAATGACTTATGTTACTAAAGTACTTTAACAAATGTCTAATAGTAGACATTTGCTGTTGCATAACAATATTAATTAAATTTATTAATGAAATATTCTACAATATATATAGGTGCTATTCTGCTTGGGCTAACAAGAAAATAATAATTAATTAAATCTATATATTTGATTAATTTTCCACTTATTTCGTGGTGAAATATGTTTGAATTAAGTAGATTATATCTAAATTAAAACAATTGGTTTGTTCCACCATAATTTATAGTGAAGCAAACCAAGTGTTTTAATTTAGATATTATATAATATTAGATGATTAAATCTATATAATAAAACTTTATTCAAATGCAAATTTTCAGATCAAAATTAAAAAAAAAAATAAGAAGAAAATTATTCAGAACGATCAATTAACAAACATTCCACTAATCCCACAAATTATTAACCATCGCATAAATCTCAATAAACCACACCAACTATAAATCGCGAACGGGCCGACAACAATGGCCGGACCCCTTTATGAATTAGATTCATATATGCAATGGTGTGTAACCCGAGTTAAGTTAACAATGCAAACATGCATTAAAACATATCTATCCACCCCTCCTATTTGCCCGCCTGTGTGCGAGTATGTGTGCGTGTGCGGGTGTGTATATCTCTAAGCTAACCACGGCGTGGCGACCTCGTAAATCATGCGGCCATTATTTGCTCAGTATTAAATTAGAGTTGTCTGCGCCCGCGGCTCTTGATGCATATCACTCTTGACGAACGCCAAATACAAATAGTAATTACGCCTTGTAACCGCAATGAGCTATTAACAGTTAAAACTTTGTCATTTCGGAGAAACGAACGGCGAA
The DNA here is from genome assembly GCA_963082785.1 of Philonthus spinipes. Lineage (NCBI taxonomy): Eukaryota > Metazoa > Arthropoda > Insecta > Coleoptera > Staphylinidae > Philonthus > Philonthus spinipes. The sequence continues at coordinate 20,532,352 of OY720307.1, read as the reverse complement.
CGACATTGTGTTAGACAAGTTTAAGATAACTGGGTTATAATTTATTTGTGTTTGGAATCGCGATTAAGCTCGCTTCGCTCGCACGAAGCTTTCGTAAACAAAGAAAAGCAAAGCATTTTCAATAAAAATATATATATTAAAAAACAATTCTTATTAATATTGATAAAAAATCAGTTTAATTTTTTATCTTTATTTACTTAATTTTTAAAATAAATAAATGAAACAATTAGAGAAGGAAATAATTAATCTACATATAAAATAATATATATATAAATACTTGTATTGTATTGTATATTAAAAATAATTTTATATTTACAATATTTTCTTTATTTAATTTACTTTAAATAATTGACTTTCATATGACGAATTTGCATGTGTGTAAGGCTCGCAATAATACTAGCAGTAACCCGGCGCATTCACCATATTTGAAAACAATTTAAATAATTATTTTTACAAAGGTGGAAGGTAAACCATTAATAACCATTTGTATAAACACAACAAACTCTATAAAACGCGAGAGAACGCAATATTAAAATTGCATCGTCACCAAATTAATTGTGAATTAATAAAACTCAAAAGCCAAATATTTAAAATGTTTTTTCTTCAAAATGCCATAATTTAAATTTAATTTTATTTCACCAAGTGTCTATACAATTATTACACATTACATTTACAAAATCCAAATGTGTGTTTTTTTAATTATTATTATTACTGGCGACGAGAAATGGGATATACAGCAATGTTAAACGCAAAATATCATAGAATAGAAAAATGAACCGACTCAAATCACAATGTCATTAAAGAGACTCTTATGCTATCTGTTTCATTGTATTTCAAAATTATTTTGGACTTTTACCGAGCAAGGCAAATCAAATGGACAAATTGACTTATTCACTTAAATAAAAATGTTTGACCACTCGCCAGAAGCTTTTAGAGCACTTGGCACCTGCCGATTATCTTTCGTTCGGGTTTCTAAAATTTTTTAGACGGTAAAATGTTTATTTCAAATGAGGAGGTCAAAAATCAAGTGAATCAATTTTTCCCAACAAAAATAACATTTAAAGAGAGTGGAATGATACTTTACCGGAAAGATGGCAAATGGGATTGGATCAGAATAGACAATATTTTATTGAATAACATATTAATTCACTATAAGGAAATCCTCTTTCATTTTTTTAACGAAATTACTTTCCATACAACTCCTAATGTATTCTGTACAATTATATGTATTTATTAATTTTTCTATGTATAAAAAATCTGTTATTTAATAAAATCTTCAACCACCAATCATTTAGCGTATGCATAACTAGTTTTTCGAACCTCATCGGATTAGTGTGTTCATGTGTGTTCCATGAAAGCGGTTGAATGGATCTTATGTTGGGATTAAATACCTGGTATGAATTAATAAATAGGCAATAGATGGCGCTTGCTTTATCTTCAATTCTTTATAATCTGTTATAATCAATTAACTCATTGCTATCATTGCTCTTTTAATTTTTTTGTAACACTTTAATAACATCTGCAAATATACACTTTCGCGGTGTTTAAATAAAATCCACCTGTAATATTTACAAGAAACATAATCCTGGGAGTAGACGGCGCGCGAGCGGGCGGAGATGATTAAATTTCGATGGGAACTAATTAATAATAAAGTTCAATTCGGGCGCGCCGGGTTTTCATTCGGCGGATGGATTTCTTGAATGTGGCCCTTCGGCTCGATCGCCCCTTTCAATACCGCCCGAAATGGGGCATATAATTTAAAACTTTATATAACGTCTGAATTTCCGCAGAAACCGCGCCATTCATAAGAATCCCCGCTTTCCCTTCGGAGTTAATGACATGAAACCGTGGACGCCGTCCGATTAAGAAATAGAGAGGGGGACCGCCGATCCGTGAAACAAAGCAATGGGAGAAATAAAAAAAGGAGAGAGGAAGAGGGAGAAAAAAAAGCGGAAACGAAAGGGGGAATAATCCGAATGTCGGCAAGGGTGTGGAAAAAAGAAAAGGAGGGGAATGGATTGGAAAATTGAAGGCGCATGAAAATTAGTTATTTTAACATATACGAAGAGTTTTAAAGATTTCATTGTTTTTTATTCTTAAAAATATTGAAATAAAGAATTGCACATCTCTTTAAATTAGACCACAAATTTAGAATTAATTATGAATTCACTTCACTTTTTAATTCAATTTATAGTTGAAATCAGCGTTTATATATTGTAAAATACAAGCTAGGCTTAAAATATTGTGAACTTAATTGTTCAATTAAGTAGAATTGCGATGTATAAAACCTAGAGCCTTAAAAAAGTTTGCCGTTAGTGTTTGTACATGGTAATGAAAAGTAAATTTATCATTGAACCACACGCTCAGATCTTTAAAGATGCGCACTTTTTCCTAGAATATTAGATAGATATACATTATTAATAGCAAATGCTATTGGTTTATTGAAAGCAAAATATAATTCCGTTACGACATTAAAACATGAAATTCCATTTTGCTTTTTTAATTCATCGGTGGCAATCAAGACGAATGGAATATAAAACCATAATTTACAACCCGACACCTGTCGGCAGAAGGCAAATATGCAAATTCGAGTAGTCGCTCGTAAATTAAAAACACACCTTTTCGCGCCACTTATTGCATACTTCCATTAATGCGTTTCCCCATTAATTTTAATTAATACAAGGGGTGTATCCATGCCTTTGTTTCCAGCGAGTGCACGTATGTGTGTGCGGTGATGGGGTTTATTAATTCGATTCAATTTTTATTTCGCGCTTTTGGGCACGGTCAATAAATTTCCATGATGATGGTTATTAGTGGAGTGGTTTGTAATGATGATTGATTGCTCCCCGGTTCTTCATGTGTGGAAATTCATCCACACAATTTCTGACGAGGAAATCGATTAAATATGGGTATGCACTTTTAAATTTTCAATAAAAGCCAGCTTGTGGTTGCAAAATGTATTATCTCTAAACACAAATTTTAATAGATGGCTTTATTGAGATTATAACGAGTAATAAAATATCAACCTTCCATTTCACATCTTCATTAATTAAAAAAAAATAACCAATACAAAACTAGACTTAAAAGAACGTCTTATTAGTATTTACATTTATTAATACTATAACATCTGGTTAGGGATAACCGTATCAACATAGAGCATACAATTTCAAGGGCGGCAATGTTGGCTAAATTAATGTCGATATCTAGTACGAATTCTGGTAATCACGAAATACTCCATGTGAACGAAATGGATGAAAATCCATGCGGGAAATCAAATATCCGATGAATATACAAGGTCACACTGCATCGCGTCGAACGAGTGTTTGTTTATTTTATTAGTAAAATGCTTCATTTTATAAAATGCAGAAATGCATCAAAAAGAACGGAAAGTGATGAAGTTTCGATTAATAAGATTAATTTGATCAAAAGTTTGTATATCTTTATATCTTCATAAGGGTTTAACAATTGTATATATTTCACATGTTTTATATAATTATTATTTTATTTATGCGTACGTAATGCTGTTAAAACAATATTCATACTCAGATAATTTAGCATTTTAAAATACAAATCATTTAATTTTTTGCTAATTCTATCATTTTTTACTCTTCTTTCCTTTCTACCATTGTGTAAACAGTTGAATTTCGTTATCTATTTCTGTTTTTCTCTCGCCATGTTTTTTTTTATCCTGGGTTAAAGTTTTGATTACTTTCCAGTCTATGTCGTTTCTTTCTGCTTCTTCTTTAATTCAGTTATTCCGTGTTTTTCTTGGTTTTCCCCTGTAGTTTCTTCCTTGAGCTCCTGTATCGTATATTCTTCTTGTTGTTCGGTCTTCCTTCATGTGGCATACGTGTCCGAACCATCTCAGTGTCCTGTTATTACATCATTTATTGATTCTATCTGTATTTTTTTTTTGAAGATAGCATTCCTTATCCTGACCTGTTTTGTCCTGTTTTAGATTTTTCGTATTAATCTAATGTCTATAGCATTCATTTATGATTTGTGTTTCTCCGATATTGTCCAAGTTTCACAACTATATATCACTGGTTTTATTACTTTTGTAATTATTTCCGTTTTTACATTTGTTGTTATTTCTTTTATGCCAAAAAAAGTCGTCTTCATAATATAAATGTTTCCTGTTTTCCGAGTCTATCATTTATCTCACTATCGTCGTCGCCATTGATTTCTATAATATTCCCCAAATACTTAAAGTTTTGTACTTGTTCGATAACTTCTAGAATTGTTATTTTATCTATATTTATTAATAATCATAAATTGAGTATTATTTAATTTTATTACACGTAAGCAGCAAACAGAATAAAAATGCATTGCGATAAAAAATCGAAAAAACTGCCAAATTCTCTTTCGTTTATATTTAATTGATTTAAAAAAAAAACACGCGAAGAGTCAACGAGATTTGTTGATATTTGTTTATTTTATGTTCTTGTGTATTTATAAATAATACGTCGTTGTGAGTGCAGGGTAACGCTCGCGATACGGTAATAAAATTCAGTAAGTACATTCAAGCAGTTCGTAGCGGTTCGTAGAATATCCGCAATATCTTCGTGGCAACTGCTCTCGAGTCGAATAATACGCCAGGAATAAGGCGCTAAATTCCTTACTGGTTGCCTTTCTATGTATATATTATTTCCTCTGTGGTACGAATCTTAATTTAGAAAAATACTGCTCAATAACATTCACAAAAAGAGACATATGCCAGTTAGAAATTACCTTATTTTCAATGTTCTTTTATCACGATTTTTCCAAAATAAAAGACCTGGTTGTATTAATGTCATGAAATTGGAACTTCAGTAAACATTTTTAACCTATATGGCTTGCCGTGCACTAGGGTTTCTTGAAACGGAATAGTAAATAGTTTTTTCAAAATTAATACATTTAAAGCTTTTTATGTCACACCCCATTTTAAATATTATTATAATATATAAAATCCGTAAAACAAATCAGAAATACTCATGGTAGAGAGAGTCCAGACTAAATTTATAAAGTTTATTTCATTTAGCTTTTCTTTTTGGTTTATAACATGGATGTACTGCAAGTTTTAAATGTGCAGTAATTGAAACAAAGAGGGAGGAATGCTAATGTATTGCTGGGCTATAATTTTATTAACGGGAAAATTAATTGTTCCTATATTCTTAGTCAAGTTAACATCATCGCCCCTACTAAAACTTTGCGTTCCTTTGATCAGTTTCATGTACCCTGTTGTAGGACAGACTACTATAAGAACTATGGCTTGGTCAGAATCACTAGAAACTATAAAGCGGTCAGCGCTGACTCTGGAAACATTAGTTGCGCTTGTCTGAGGAGACTATTCCGTAAGGACAAACAACGTATACATTTTTAAATTACAATAAAATTAAACAAGAAAAATTACTGACAACGGTCAATATAATTTGATCATTGTCAGTAATGTTCCTTGTTTAATTTTATTGTAATTTAAATAATTGCAAAATTGTGAATCATTTCTGTTTTATTTTATTTAATTTTTTAGTGGTTTTTGTCTAAATTGTGTTCTTATTTTAGTTTTAATTTATTTTTTTAGATTAGCATTAGCATAACTAGCCGTAAGAATTTATTTTACAGATTTGATTGATTAAACTTCCGTAAATGGATTGATAAAATTTTAATTCACTAAATGGAAATTATCTTTAGTTAAAAAAAAAAACGAAATTACCTTTTGTAATGTAAATTAGAATGCATAAATATTCCCAATAATAACTACCCTTAATTCACTTACGACGTTTTTATTAAGCTTGAAAATATTATCACAATTACACGCATGCGAGCAAACTTGAAATGTTGTTAGCGAGTTGAGCCAGTAAATTCCGCCTCGGCGTGTAGGAAGAGGAGAAACATCAGCAACAACGGCTCTAAATCTACTGACTAAATTAATTATATTATGAGCAAACACACGTATCTAACCCTGATAATTCCATTTGTGTTTTAGAAGGTTGCCGTAATTTATGACGCCTTCTTATGTGTGCGTGTAATAGTTTCGTGCAGACACACGCTCTCCAGTAAGTAAATTGTTATTAATTAACGAATCTGTCGGCGAAATTTGTTTGCTACAAGAGACAGGTCGATGGGGTTAGTAGAGATTTACGTCAGTTATTTTTTTACAAATTGAATAATTTGTATTTTCTTCACTACACTTGCCTGATTTTGCAAGTGTAATGAAGATATTCACTACACTTGCAAAATTTAAAATTCTTTCAGATTCGTGTACATCTAATTACTGTTAATTTCGGACAAATAAAAATATATGAATATTACCAAAAAAGTGAATAAATTGTATTTAATTATTCCATCGATAACAATATTCTAGGAAAAAGTGCGCACCTTTAAAGATCTGATCGTGTGGTTCAATGATAAATTTACTTAATATACAAACACTAACGGCAAACTCTTTTAAGGCTCTAGGATTTATACACCGCAATTCTGCGGACTTGAAATATCTTATAACTTTGAAATCTATATTTAACGCATACGTCCGATCTAAACCGAAATATGGTTCTATTATTTGATTTCCTCATACCAAACAACAAATGTTGCTAGTTAAAAGTATTACAAAAAAAAATAAAAAACTTAATAAAAAACTTAAACTACTTACGCACTACCCTCTTCAAGGGTGTGATCACACTACGTTTCTCAAAATTGTCAAAGTTGAGTCCCTTAAGCATTTCATTTTTGTATAAAATTTTACACAACAAAATCAACTGCAGTGATAGATTAAGTCAGATTAACTTTAATACTCCAGTATTCAACCTGAGAAACAAACCACTATGTCTGGTTTACGTTTTCCCATTAATGCAATGTGTTGAATTTTTAACGAACAGTTATATGATTGTGATATTTTCTGTGATAGTGTAGCTTCAATATTATTATTGAATTACTGTTAATTATTTTTACAAATTTATAATTTAGTTTATATATGTTATTGTTTTCATATGTGTATTTGTATTTATATTCTTTATTGACTTATTATTATTTTGTATTATCCTGTAAGTGGGCTTCAGTTTCCTCTTGGATAATAAATTTATTATGTGATGAAAAACTGTTTGAAATGAAATAATAAACCAAAATATTGAATTCAAAATAATATTTCAATTTTTATTCGTACAAAATTGATATTATTAATAAAATTAATATTATAAAGTAGCCTATAATACAAACTAAAAAATAAAACTATATGTAACAAAATAGAAGCCTCACTTTGATGTACTGGGTGTCCAAATAAGAACGGTTACCGGCTTCATCACAGGAACTATAACATTTTTTTCGTTACAACTCTAAATTTGAAGATAAAATGTTTACAAATTTGGTTATGAAAAATTGCTGGAAATTATTTTCACACATAATGAATATTTGCTGTTAATTTTTATCTGAATTGAAAAGTGTTTTCTTAATTAAATTAAATGTATACTTTTATTTTAAAATTAACGTGTTAGTAGTCAGTCAGAGCTATTGATCATAAATCTTTCTGCTTGATAAAATAAGAAGACATAGAATAAATTAATTAATTAATTAAGTGTAGTAAGGTAAAGAATACGAAACTATTTTTTTTTCGTCACAATTTCAAACAACTAAAATGTTTTTTATGTTATTTCTGTTCTGTTTAATTCATAACTTAACTAAATATTAAAAAAATAGAGCAAAAAGACCTCCGGTCGATAGCCCACGACAGACTACTAACCCATCAATATGTATTGTAAATATAAATATTTGTAAAGAATTGTAATTCTACTGTCTGAATAAAGATGTTTGTATATTAAAAAAATATACAAACATTTATTTTATTTAAGTTTTTTTTTGTAATTTGTTGGAAGTGAAGTTTTGAGTGACTAATGTATTTTTGTTATAAATTTAAACGAATTCTTTAGTATAAATAGAAAACAGTATTCATTCACTTGGTCACAGTTATTTAAATATATTAAATAAAAATGATTTGAAAATAATTAATAAATTATTTTCACATTTATCTCTGTGACTATAGACTTACCTACGTAAGTACGTTAAACAAATGCACATTAAAACAACTACTTCCCGGGCAAATACCCACGCCGGACATTGAATTACATAATGTACACCTGCTGCTGCATATCAACAAATATTGAATAATTCTTTAGATATAAATTGATTGAAACGCTTTATAGGTAATAAAACAAGGGTAATTGAATACACAAGTTTTATTACAATTGAGTTTTATACAACCAATAAAGCTCCTTACTAAAGTAGTAAATCGATTGATTGTTTATTAAACACACCTGCAACCCCAAGAAACGCTTTCTTCCCTGGCTCAATTTTCAATCCTATCCCCTTCACCGTAAAGTGTGCTTACCTGTTTCGCGGGAAATAATTCCGCGTGTATTTATAAATATCCCATTTGCATATTCATACGGAAAAAGAAAATAAGGGCAGGTGCTCGAGTTCAGAGGTAATCCCGGGCCCATTTTCATCTGATAAGGGGCGTCCTTTTCCGATAGGCATCTAGAGCGCGGTGGAGAAAGCCGTCCTCGCAAATTGCGACAGTGCTGTAAGTGTTTGCTTAATATTCCTAGGCCGCGAGCAACACCTGGATCCTGTATCAGGCTTGAGCTACGGGGGTGGCTTCTTCACGTGCGCGCAACACACACATACGCAGGGCATATATTTTATATTCATCGCCGGTGAAAACTGTTCGGGGGGTGGGTTTTGTGTTTTTACAAGCGCGCCGATATTAAAATGTAGATTTGCGTTGGGTTTTCTTTTCGGATATGAAAATCTGTGTACGGCGAAAGTGTTTTTATTTAGAAATATTTGTAAATAAGCAAAACATGCGGTTAAATAATTTTTAAAAATGATGAAAATTCACAAAATTAAATGAAAAACGTATGGTAACATATATTACTGCAAATATTTAAAAATTAATTAAATTAAATAAAATGAAACAAAGATGATTCACACGTTGATTTCATTGTAATAAATTAAAGTTTTATTTATTGCTAAGTACATTATTTACATACAAAAAAATATATTCAGACAATTACATATTTTTCTACAAATTGTTTGTATATACAATCAGTGTTTCTCTGTACTAAACTATCGACCAGAGATCATAGAATGTTTTCATCGGAGATCCCTGTAAAGGCGGCTCGTAAAAATATATAACAGCTAAGGATTACAGGGCAGAGCTGCACTAATAAGGGGAAAATCTCGAAACACGTGTCAATGGATAGCCTTGTAATTACGATATATGGGTGCCTTTCATTAAATAGTTTCGACTCAAACTGTTGCAGTGCACAATAATACTGGTATGTAATAAATATATATATATGAAAATACTTTGTAAAAAAATAAGTTAAGAAAAGTCTACAGAGTGTTTTCAATTATCTTTCAAACTTGACGAAATTCATATTTAATTGAGTATTAAACAAATATGTATTGTGTTATCCAATTTCTGGTGGGGCATATGTTCGTGAAGTAGTTTTTTGAATAGATTTATTATAAGGAAGAACACACATATCTGAGTTTTACTAACTTTATTATAGACACTGTTACAATTGTTTCGCTACGCAGTTAGCTTCACAAGGCAGCTGATGTGAATCAGAAAAAAAGTGTTTTTCCTAATTATAAGTTATGGAGTTTCATTAAGTCACAGCCACAATCATAAAATGTTTCAATAGATGTTTGTTAAAAACTTACAGTGTAATTAATTTTTATATTTGAAAAAAGGGAGTGATCGAATTTTATTGATAATTGCCAGTATTTTTTCCTTGTTTAATTTTATTATTAATGCAAAAATTTGCATCACCACTGCTTTATTCTGCCCTTTTTTATATTTACCCATTATTATGAAATTGTGTAAAATACAATTATGTGGTTATATTACAAATAAATAAATGAATATAAAGTAAGTAACAAATATTTTCAATTCTATAAGTTGCATAAATTCTCAACTTAAATAACAAACACCGTTTCTGCCATTCCTATTTTTCCCGTGAAGTGAGAATTAAAAGAAAACCAAGTGGAAACTTGGAATTTCCCCGAGCAGGAAACGCCGACTCGCGCTTCCCCCCTTCTCCCCTCGCTGTTTAAAATAGAGTAGTATCTATCATAAGTACAGGAGTGATTACGCCGAACGGCTTCCGCAGAAATTCAGTTTGAAGAAGTTTTCTCCGGCAGGCTGCGAAGTTTACGCCCGAGCACTTGTCGATATTAGTGAAGTGGATTTCGCGAAAACTTATTCAAATATTAATTAAGGGAAAATTGGACGTAATTAAGGGTCGGACGTGTTCCAACTATGTTCGCCTCTGCGAAGTGCACGTAGACGGCATTAGTGTATTGTCATTATTGGGGTGAAGGGGAAGAGTAGGGCCGTGTTAATACAAGCGGTGAGGGAGACTGAAATGAAGATGATTTGTCGAAATCAGAGTCTTTGAATGAGGCTGTAATACTTAAATTATAGTCGCGTTCGAAGACTCCGGTTGCGATGCATCTTGTCTTTAGCGACTGCGTGAACACGACATAAACTCAACAAATTATTTACAATACGTATTGGTGTTAGTTATCGATCAGAGATCTTATTGTCCTGTTATTCATATTTTGTAAGATTTAACCATAATTAAGAAATTTTGTGAAATACATTTCAGTATTGAAAATATAATTTGTTGCGAGATATCATTGAAACTGTAGATACGAAATGAATTTTTAGTTACACAAACACAGTTAAAAATATTTTAATTAATACAATATACATTTTTTTGCTCTTACTGAAAATCTTATTGAATTATATTAACGTATGTCTTTTATTGTGTTGTGTTGCATGGTATACAAGGTGGTCAGAAAAGGTGTGATAATCTTCAGGTAGTGTGATTCGTTGGTCAATTTTGGATACAAAATCTAACTAAAAAAATATTGCATTCTTCCCCGTAACATCTCACGAGGACGTTAAAATTTTAAATGTGTCTCTGGAAATTAGTTTTATTTTCTAAATATTTTGTAAAAAAAATTAATGGAACTTACAAACAATTACACATTTGTAAAATTTAAATGACATAGGTGATAAATAAATTAACAAATTAATAACTTCTCCTGAAGCATTTTTTAAATAAAAATAGATTTGACAACTATGTAAACTTATTATATTTCACTTTAATTTTACATATACTTGTCATAATTTTTTATGTAAGTTTTTGTAAGTTTATCATACTTTCTGAAGATGAAGGCCTATTCAATCTGCTTAGAAACGGATGGTTATCAATTCGAACATTTACTTTATTCTTTCATTTTTTGATGTTTTATTCAAATATGAAATGTTTCTAGATTTGTTAAATTTATGTTTATTATTAAATTAAACACTCGTTTGATCCACTGTTGCCCAATTTACATTTCTTTAAATTGGCTCGTGAGGAGTTACAAGCCAAAATATAATATTTTGTTACTTACTTCACTGTTGCCCAATTTACATTTCTTTAAATTGGCTCATGAGGAGTTACAAGCCACAATATAATATTTTGTTACTTACAAAATATTATATTGTGGCTCGAAATTAATCAATGAATCACTTTACCTAAAGATTATCACACATTTTCTGGCCACCTTGTATGAGTAATCTAATACCTATGTAAACCTGAATACCAAATAAATGATTTCTAATTAATTACAAAATTTACAAATTCAGTGATTAAATCACAATTACTTTCAATTATTAAGGTCAATTTCATTTCTACTATCCATTTCATTCAATTTCACGATCAATAAACAACCCCTTATTTGCATTCACTGAACATGCTGAAATCCGAAGCGCACTCACTCCCACACACACATTATTAATATATCTTGTTGTTAGCTTAACGTGTACATATTTCAAAAGAACGCGTCCCGGTCTCCGAGCGCTGAATACGGAATAATATAACAGTCATAGAAATGAAAATTTCACGATCCGCGAACATAAACACCTCGTAACATTTAAATAGTGTAGCGTGTGTCCTCGAAACGAGAATTTCGGGCTGGAAAATGGAAATAGCGTTTACAAAGATGTTTTCGTATGATAAACCAGAGTGAAATTGTTGAAATTAATTTTAAATAATGTAATCATAAATACAATGAGTTAAGTTATTTTTTAATGATAATGTAAAACAAAAATATTATTTTACCGAGCAAAATGGATAATGTTACATTAATATTTCATTAAAGTTTATTGTTATTATTGTTTACGGTGTATCACCTTTTACATATTTTTCTTTATTTAGTCTACGGAATCCATTTAATACATAAATATTTACTATTATAACGTAAGTACGTTAAACAAATGCACATTAAAACAACTACTTCCCGGGCAAATACCCACGCCGGACATTGAATTACATAATGTACACCTGCTGTTGCACATCAATAAAATATTGCATAATGCAACAAATTTTGATCCGAGAAAAATTTAATGTAAAAATAACAAAAGGAACGTTACTAAATATAAGGCCATCTGCAGACACGTGTTTCGGGATCTATCCCTCGTCAGTAAAACGATCAAAATTCAAAAAATATCGACTTATTTGTGAATATTTTTTTGAGTTAAGTAATCGATTTTAAAATTGATTTTATTAGAAATTAAAATTGACCATAATTATTTTTGTATTTACTTTAAGAAAGTATTGAATACATTTTGTGTGAATAATAATTCTTGAAATAACGACCTAACAATAATAAATAACTGAATATATATTTCCATACGAAATACAATTCTTGCGTTGATGAAAACGTATAAACTCGGAGTTGGTTAACGCCGAAGGAAATTGAAACGTGTTTGCGTTTCTATGCATAATGGTGTCGCAATTATGTTGTAAACAAGGGGTTGTTTAAAACCCGTCCCTCGCCGTGAATTGTATCACTCGACGAGTTTCTGGGGTAGGTCGGTTAAAGGGACGACGTTCCGAAACCTATATATTAATGCGATTGTACTTAGGGCCCCCCGTATTCTGGATTCCATTTGGCCGAATGCCAAATAATCATTGCGGAAATCGAAAATCCTAACTTATTTCGCCAGCCCGGCAGCCGCGAGGAAGAGAGGCGAGAAACGACGCGAATGAATGGCCCCGCGTTATGAGGCTATAGAGTTTGAGGGCCGACCCTATTCCTCATATTCCTCTCTCTTGCGCCTCACTTGTATATGCCCGCCGCTCATTCTTTCAGCATTAATAAATGCAAACTCGTCGAGCTCGAGAAGGGATTTTTTTATAATTTCAACGACTGATCGACATCGTTCCAGGAATAAATTGCTCTACGTTTCCATAAATTAGTTTTGAAATTATTTTTAACTTAAACTATATTTATAATACAAAAATTTTACAAATAAAATTATACAAGAAAACATTGAAGGGTTATTCGTTTATATATTGCTTAATTAAAAATTAGATATTGCTGGGTATAGGAAGTTCATTTTAGAAGTGAAAATGTATTTTTTTAATTTAGTAATTGGTTTAAGGGCCATTGTTTTTCTAAAAAAATGATTTTAATTGATAATAAACATTCATTTCCGTAAAATGTTAAACATTTATAAATTGTACTTTTTTAACGTTACCTACATTTATGTACGTTTTAAATTGATTAATGAGGAATTTGTGTATTAATTTATCTATTGTCGAAGTTGAATAACCATTATTTAATAATTTATTTATTAACTCAATCAACGAATAAATACACTTACAGATTGATTTACAATATATGAATACACACATAATTAAATTAGACGATAAACACAATACGGGATATCAGCGCAATAAAAATAATATTCCAAATACTCAATAATCGAATTAAAGAATGCTCTAAAAGATATGCAATTAAATATATCTATATCAGGATTAGATGACGCTATATTCTATATTATTATAATTTCAACATATGAAAGGGGTAAATTGTGTGGACTTGGAGAAATTGCTCCAAATTGTTGTTGATACTTTTTTAGGATGATAAATAGTCCACGTTTTTCCTAATATCATTACGGACCTTTGTGATATTTGTGTTAGACATTTTTTAGAAAAATAAATTATCGTAAAAACATGGAATAAATAATTCTGAAGAGCCTCGGTTTTAACAGCATTTAATTTTTGTATCCTCATGGCATTTAAATATTCAGTTCAATGTCAACGTTATGTTTTTGATTTCACAAAATCTACAGTAACAAGTCATTCAATAAGTTCCCGTCTGATACATAAATGGCAACACTGTTAACAGAGCCACGTAATTTTCGGGTAATATTAATCTTTAAACAGAACGTGTCAAACGTTCGTGGCAATCTAACCGGTACTTTAATTATTCTTATCATCGCCCTCCATCTAGATGACAGAGATAGGAATATTTCACAAGTATATTTATGTTCTAAAATAATAAATTCCTTCGCACGCATGATCTGTTAGCTGTAATGCTCATTTCTGCATTAGTATTTTTATTATTGCAGAGTTTTTCTTTTCTATTGCATTTTACTTTATATCAAATTCATTTTCCTTTTTCTAAAGTTTTTATTTTATTTAATTTTTTAACGGATCTTTTTTTACATATAAAAAATTTAATAATATATTTCCAATTTTCATTATTTGATATATAGATGAAATATATTTTTTAATTTGATTTGATCAATATAAAAATAGAATTAAAAATTCTGTATTACACAGAATTAGTATTTTTTGTATATTTAATTACATTTAATAATATATTTAATAAATTTTACCAGTAAATAATTAATAAATTGAAAACGTCAAGTTAATTAAATCCACCACCGCAGTTTATGTATTTTATATATAATTATTCAATAACTCTCGGACGCTTGATTGCATGGCGGTAGATTTTTTAAAACACCACCGTAAATATTCGACATGGAAAAAAAAACACAAAATTTTGCGATTGGGAAATTTATTTAATTCAAAATAAACATCATAAATATTTCATGAGTCTGCGAAATGTCGAGAATTGTAAACAATGTTAACCCATGAAAAAGTTAAATTTAAAAAAATATTTTGAATTAATATTTATTACATAAAATCTAAGGCTGCCTTAATTTTAATAAAAATACTTCTCTTTCACAAATATTGTTTATTATTTACTAAATATATTTCATAAAGGAAGTCTTTGCATATTTATTTAATTCAATATTTTTTTATATAATTAATTATGAAAATGTATAAATATTTCGTAAATTATAATGAATTAAAATTAATTAACCCTTCGGTCACTATCCACCAATTCATTAACTCATCCATACATGACAGTTCAGCTAGCCAGCATAGTTTTAATTTGCAAATCACCATAAATTCACACAGGGCAGAAAGACCTATGGTCGATAGCCCATGACAGACTAATAACACAATTGTACATATTGTTATAATAAATTTTGTAAACGTTTGTTGTCATATTGTCTAAATAAAGATGTTTGTATATATAAAATTAATTTTAAAAATATTTATCAGGAAATTGGAATCTCATCTTTCTTTTTTATAGTTTGATTTTTATATTCTGATAAAATTTGAGGTTAAAAATATCTTGACCTACCAATGTCATCAATTGTTTTACATTACTGGATTTGTATTTTTCGTGATTAATTTAATTTTTACATTTAAATGATATGTAAAATTGCTTTGTTGCCGAATATTCTTATTGAATAATTCACTATATCATTATTTTTCTAATTTGTTTATGTCTATCTGTTTTAATTTATATGTATTGCTTTTGCAGTGGTTTCTTTTGCATTTTGTAATTCTTTCGCAAAATATTTTATGTAAGGGCCCGGAATATTTTATGTGTCGACCTCAGATCGATAGCCCGGACAGACTAACAGAATATTTATTCTTGTTAAGTAAATATAAATGTATGTATAAGCTTATGTAATGTTGTCTGAATAAAGATGTTTATATAATTATATTTTATATTTGTGTTTAATTTAAGTGTATAATTTATTAAGTTTGTGATGTACAAACTTATCATTACTGGTTATATGGATTTCAGATTGAAAAAAATAAATCAATTGTAGTAAAGTATTGAAATCAGATTTAATGTATTTTGTAATTAAAAAATATTATTAATTGTAAAAAAGTGAATTTCCGTAAATGAAGAAATTAAATTTAAAAAAAACAGCACAAACATGTTCTGCCTAATTTATAAGTGGCATCGTCAACAATTTGATCGTTGTTTTGTCCACTAAAGGAAAGCGAACTTGTTTATGACCAGAAAACCAGAAAACGAAATTCATTTAATAAAATATTCAAACTCCTTGCATTTAGCATATGGATAATTGGAGATGGCCATTTCGGTTTTTCGGACGTAGTCAGACTAGTGTAATCCATTTTCAATTAATAAAGGAGTATTTATATAGAAATGGTTGTCCTTTCTCTTACTTATTATTATTAAATAAGTAGGAGAAAGGACAACAATGTTTATTTAAATAATTAGTCTCCACAAGCAACAAGCAAGAACCAACATTAAGAAGATTAATAAAGAAATATTTTAATTTTCTACGACTAGAATTAGAAAGTTAGAATTTTTCTTTTCTTTGAACAACAATTTTAACATACCTTCACAATTAAAATATTTATAAATAAAAAAATGATTTATCTGTTTTTTTTATTATAAACTTATTCCATCTCTCAATTTGGTATAAATAATACATTAAATCCCTTCTTCACTTAGGGCAAAGGATCTGAATAACACATGCTCCCTCCTGCGGGCACACAATTTCCCCACAAATTCCCATACTTGTAGGCAAAGTCACGTCACTGCAAAATTCCCCCCGCCCATCCGCGCACACTTCATATCGGCGAAACGTAGAATTTCCTCACCCTCTATTCCGAACAAGACATAATCCGGCCTCACCCTCAACACACCGCGCATTTGTATCGGAACCGCCCCAATCTCGAGAAAAGCCGGTTTTATTGTTTATTTTTATGGGGCCAGATATTGATGTAGATTTATGTGGATCGTTATCACTCAGCCTGGGGGAGGATATTAGCGCTAACCAGTCACCTTTACGCTCCGCTTTTAGCACCGGCGGTAAATCAGAATTTATTGTTAATTGAGACTGGAGGATGTCTTGGAAGGTAACATTGTCTGAGTGTATGAACCGCAGTAAAGGAATTAACTGTTGCGAGGAAACGGCTTCCTTTGACCTGGATCTATTGTTTTTTATAGCGTATTAAAAATATATTACAAAATATTTTTTGTATTTATTACTATATTCATGTTAAATGTAACCATTTTTTTAATTGCCTCTTAAAGATATGGTTTTAATTTAGTATATACAATAAAATGTACCTTTATTTACACAATTTTAAATAAGTAATATACAAACACATCTTTATACAGACTATACAGTGTTGGATATTATATATATAGTCTGAATAAATATGTGTATTTGTATATTATTTAAAATTGTGTAAATAAAGGTACGTATCTTCTAAATTTAAAACTTATCTGTAAAAAATAATTTAAATATAAATGGTTACATATAACATAAATAATTACAATATATGAAGATGTTAGAAGAAATCAATGCTAGCTACCTAAAGTGTCTAGATCAGTGGTTCCCAAACAGCCATAAAAAGTGAAGAAAAAAAAATGGTGAACGATAATGAAGACGTTTGGAGTTTCCTTATAGCCCAATAAAATATTCCCTAGTTGTAAAATTATAAACATAATACTTATAAATCATACATATAATTATTATAAAAAGTATATATTCACACAGATTTTCAATTGTACACCATTTTTAATGGCATTAAGCCGAAACTAGTTGAAGTTAAATTAAACATAAGTAAATCTAAACCAAGTTAATTTAATTTACAAGTTTTATCAAGTGATTAATGAAACAAAAGTTTCCGAAAGCTGAGAATTATTTATACTTTTACTTACTTTAACGTGTTTTCAAAAAGCTTGCTGATTAAAACAACTTCAATTCTTATAAAAAAAAACTCATATTTTTGCGCTGGTTGATAAAAGTAATTATTCTATCCATTTACATCATAATCATTATCTCATGTTAAATCAATTCGACACAATTGATAATAAACCCGAGAATAACACACAATGCGCATCAAATTAATTCTCCAATAAACAGGCGTTCTGAATAAAGCCTAATCCCCTGATTCGAACGCGAGCCTATTTTCATTATACGCCGGGAACTTGCTCGTAGTTCGCGGGCCTCGTATAACAAACGGGCGAGCTTCCCATCCGAATTCTCATTCAAGTAATATTTGCTCGTGTTTAGTTAAAATTAAGCCCGAACAAATATCAGCGGTTGGTGGGGTTTGATGTGGTTCTTCTTGGGTAATGACACACCTGGAATATCTCGATGATTTGCACCATTTGTTTTGTTCTTGCTATTTTGTATTTAATTTAAGCTATACAAGAATATTATCAAAATTAAAATTTATACAATAAAACTAAATTTATATATGCTACAAATCCAGTTTCGTACAATCTTCTTAACACCTTATGATTTATTTTACATATGTATACCTAAAAAGATCTTCATTTAAATTCTGAACATCTTCCACAGCTCGTAGATTTATTGTGTGTATTTAATGTTCACTTTTATATTAATTTTAGTTTTACACTTGAAAATATTAGGCAAGTCATTAAATAATTTTATTTGTACTGACAAAAAATTAATAGTAAAAAGATCGAAAATGGGCGAATATAAATGTAGTATTATATTATATTACAGTCTGAACTATATTTTGTTGTATATTCTGGATAAATAAAATTTTTAATAAATAATTGATTATATTTATAATACTTCAGATAAGGTTTATGTGTAAATTTATAAAATTAAAGCCCACGTTACATCTTCAAACAGAAAAAAACGAGACAATATCAATATGACATATTGATGCAGACAACGAACCTGACCATGTAATTCATTGGTTACTACGATAAACAACACAAAGTAGGTAAAGCATATATTTTGTAATTCAACGATACGGGGGGTCGAACTATTTCACATAGATACTGTAGTCTATCTTACGAACTATATACTGTTTTATATTCTGAATGATAAAGATTATCATAACACATTTGTAGAAATTATTGTTGGACAGTAAATTTTATTTTATTTACGTACACACTTCTTCTCTTTCGTTCCTCCTCTTCCTTATTTTTTTGTGTATAAAATTTCAAGTCAGGGCTGATCCATATATTCGGCGTGTTCTTAAATTACATCTTTAGACCGGTTTCAGTTATGGGTAGGCCATTCTATAAGTATTCAACCGTGCGACGAATACAGTGGGTTTAGTTTATGCGGGGGCGAGCGCAACTTAAAATGGACTGCCGCCACCCTCCCACCGGATGCCTCACGTAACGGAAGAACACAAAGGGCGAAAAGATAATATCCTCTCTGCCACCACTAAAGAAAGTCGAAAATTTTTACTGACCACAAATAGGAAGTATTGTGAATTTAGATTTTTTGATGGTATGTTGAAGGAAATAGGAATGTTTAAAATTACTTGAACAAACTATATTATTATTTAATAAAATGTTTAACCACCATTGATTGATGAGAATCGAAAAACTGAAATGGCCATCACCAGTTATACATGCGCTAAATGTATGGATAACTGGTGATGGCCATTTCAGTTTTTCGAATCTCATGAGAATGATATAAACTTTTAAAAAAATACGAGTCCAAACAATTAAGTTATAGCTAGATGCTTAACATTTTCCTTAAAAAGTGATTTTATAAAATGCTTGACAAATAATTTAATACAATTTCATCCTCCATAGATAATGGCTACATAGTACTCGAAATTACAGTACGAAAAGCATTTAATAAAACTATGTTATTAATTATTTATTTCTAAAGCTGTATTTTTTGTCCTTTATTATATATTTAAAAAAATCTTTATTACTGAGAGAAAATGGCTTTTAGTTCACGATTTATCTGCCTTAACTGTTATTATTATTATTCAAATAATAAATTGCAAAAATTCTAAACGAATGTTGTCTTGTACACAACGTAAACACCGTTAATAAGTATTGTTGATGGGCTTATAACATCCCCGTGATCTCATCAGCTGAAACCTTTCATTAAACGCAGGAATGTTCCTTATTAAAACTCTTTTCTCATTCCTTACACGACCCTAATGAAACACAAGTACCGTGTTTTCATATATTTTTACAAAGCCCTTCGTTCACATCTCTCCAATAATAAAACCGGCCCTCGTATATTAGACTTTTTTTTCATTTAATTAAACCATCGCAATAAATCTTAATAATACGAGTATATATTTTTTCTGTACATAAGCTACATATTTTCGAAAAGCATTTCAACCTATGTATTTTCAATTGTTTTATTTAATTGTAGCTTCAGTAATTAAAAAAAATGTATTATATTTGTTAATTTGTATGGTTTTTACTTTTTAATTCAATTTTAATACATGAAACACTTTTTACTTAGTTTGTATAATTTATATTGTTTGTTGGTTATTGTTTTGTGAAATTATCAATTAAAAACAAAACAACATTTATTAACAATTCAATGCATAGAATTACAGAAATATGAAATAAGTAAACTGTCTAAAACAAACACTTATCCTTCAATACCGCTAGCCCGAGGTCGGATTTCACCCAGGTATCACGAGGCGAGGACAGAGGGATGGAAATAAGGACAATAGCTATAGAAAAACTTATAATCTATACATTAGATTTTGTAAATATTTCTGTGTAGATATTGTTAATAATGATTATTATTTTTTACAGTTATGTTTTATTATTTTTTTTTTCACACATATGGATCAATTTATCAACTTCGACTAGCTTGGAAGATATATTTAATTTAATCCAAACTCTAACGCACACATGGATAATACAACACCCAAGGTTTCCAGGACGAGTAATCTACGAAAAAAATAATCTCGCTCTGGTAAATTTTTGTAATGAGCAAATTACCATTCAGGGACGTTTTGAAGAAAATCACCAATACCAAATGCAATACAAATTATTGAAAGCTATCAAAATGTATATACATTCTTTATTGTCACATATGGTGGTTTGCATCCTTTCCCAGATGCGGACAAAAGAATCATTAATACCATATGATACCCCTACACCACCATTATGGTAGATGGGGATTTTAGATTATATATATATATATATAATATAAAATACCATATGATTCTTTTGTCCGCATCTGGATGTTTTACTCCTTGTATGTTTTCTATAAATTTCAATTGTTAAAGCCAGAGGATGTTTTTGAGATCTATTTCAGAAAGCACTGTTAACCAGAATTACTCCATGATGATGGATTAAAAAAATCAGTGCCAGCTTGCTGAACCGTCTAGTGTAATAATGAGAGTGAAATATGAAAATTTTGAATGAATATTAGTATTTTGGGGGATACAGAATTTTTTAAGGAAGCTTTGGTTATTGGTATTAATTGCAAATTTTTGTTTAATTTATATGTTGGGATATGGGAGTAAGTTGAGTGTTCATTGGATAGATTGTGGAGAGGATTGTTAGGATGTGTAATTTTTGTGAGGATCTTAGAAAGGAACTTTCTGAAACTTGGATGTGGTAGAGAGAAGAATGAAAAAGAAACATCGGTAACTTTTTTTTATTTCAATAATTTTAAATATTAATCATTTTTTGTTATTTAAAGCACAACACTTTAAGAATGGAATTACTAGTCCTGAAATTTATCAAATTCTTAACCCACCTTTAATTAATCACTTGCATTTCATCAAAACTCTATAAAAATACAACAAAAGCCCACACTCAAAAAAAGTATGATAAATGTAATAAAAACGAAAAAAAAAACGTCTGTAATCTGACAGCCCTTAATTCATTTCCAGCGCCCTGAGTGTATCCACTCTTATATCGAAAGCAATAGGTTATATACACAATTTGTCTGCCGGACTTCATTTCGGCAGTACAAAGAGCCGCTTATATCCGAAAGAGTGCAGGAAATTACTCCCAAAAGCGATGTATAATATCACCCGCGGGATAAAAAAATAAATAATAAATAAAGAAAGAAAGGAAGAGGGAATGCTTCGCTTTCATATTTCAGCCCTTGGTGTTGTACTTTCGACGGCTTTCATTCTCTGTTCAATCTGATTCATTCTTCTCAATTCACACACGCTTTCAATTATATTCTTCGTTCACTATTTTTCGGTTAGCATTTTTGTCCTTCACTAATTAGAATGCTTTATTAATATTTCATTAATCTGCACCTTTTAGAAGTTCACTTCTTGGTCCATTTTCAATTTTAGGATCTTATATACATTGATAACATAATCGCTAATGAACTGGGTAGAAATACTTATGGTAAATATCATTTTACAATGAAAAAGAAAAAAGTAATTAAACGTGTAACGAAATTAAAAACACAAAAAAATGTTTTTGGGTAAAGATATTGTGGTAGTATTTTGAATGAAACACAATTTCAATTCGAAATTCATGCGTATGTTCATCAACGTACTCTGAGTAAACAGTAGCGTTCTCCAATTACGCTCTCTCGTAAATCGTTGAAATTTCCAAATTTTGAAAATAAAATATTATGAAATATGGAATTGAACGTAATTAAAAATACTGCAACGGCCGTTGTTTGCGCGCGTGTTATACACAACTATATATTTCACCCGATTCGCGATGATAAAAATTCATTTGCGACGCGTAAAAATTTATGCCGCTTATGAATAATTGTCACCCAGAAATTTGTTATGCAGATTTTCATCCCAATGAAAAATTAACAAACAAACATAAAACATCGCTGAGTGTTTGTGTATGTGTGTTTTGATTTTGTTTACATGGAAAGTATCAAGGGGGAGTTAATTGAATTTGTTGAATTCAATTTCAATATAAATCAATTTATTAATGTTGAAAGGTTAAACTGATACAGGAAAGAATAACGCATATCATGTTTCATAATTTTATTTATAGTTTCCTTACATGTATTTCGGTTGCAATATTTTGTATGAAATATAGATTATGAGGGTTTCGAGCAAATATATATAATTCTTTATAAAATTATATACTTATATTTTATGTTATTTTTAACTATAAATTATGTAACTTATATATTTTAGGTTTGAATGGAAGAACAGTGAGCCTAAGCTAACCGAATTCCACGTAATGATTTACTTGTTATATTAATGTATTTCCTCCACATAATAATATGTGTTAAATTTGTTATGAAAACTTGTGAATAAAGATTAATATTATTATTTATTTTTTATTGTAATGATGATTATAAGAAGAAAAAATATTTTGAAAGAATGGTAGTATACATACAGTGAGTCGTCCAGCAGTTCGCCAAGACAAAGCATTTAACATTTCGAAGGTTGGGCAGGGATATGAATTAATTGCGGTTCCAGTAAGATGGAGTAACAAGTTATACTGCAGAAGTCTGTATGCAGCCGCCAATGCATTCAGTGTATTATTTATTTAGTCTTATATAACATCGTTATATGTTCCTCTCTACTTCTCAGTGTAAGGTGTCTTCAGTGTAATCAAAGTATATTTATTTGTGTCAACTAACTGTTTAATTTGTACATCACCTTGGAGGACTTTAATCATCTCACCGAAAAATTACTGTAAAGTCGCCTCTAAACTAATCGGAAGAGCAACTACGCGGTCACACAAAAATAAAAAATGATACAGTCCATTTAAAATTAAAATCGATCATTACGTTACATTACTGTAAATAAAGATTATTTCTCTCTCTCTATCTCAAATGATAATTATACCTTTTCTATGACATTTATGATTATCATTCCTATAACTGATTGAAGTATTTTAAAATAGCATTATTTTTTGATTAATGAAAAACCTTTTTAACTTTGTTTGTATAACTGAAATTTATTAAGTGACAATAGTTTCGAAGACATTAACGCGTCATTACTAAACTAGCAGTTTGTTTGATAATGACGTCTCTCTTCAAATTAACAGTTGATTTGATAATAACGCGTTTATGATGTCGAAACTTCAGTTAAGCAAACAAAGTTAGAAAAGGTTTTCATTGTCCGAACAATGATGTATAACTAAGTATAAGCCATTTTTTTTATTTTCGAATTAAATATTGAATTTATTTATTTAAATTGTTATAACTAAAAAAATATTCATTACGCATTAAGATACTTATTTCAGAAATGTGTGCAAAATTTCATGAAAAATGTTGAGTAGATTTTGCGTAATCGTTTAAATGCCAAAAATCTTTATTTCACATGAAACTTTTACTAGTTGACAAAGAATATTATGTTTTGAATTAATTCAGGATATTTAATTAAAATTAAAACCCTTGTTTTGTTATATTTTCTCCGACTAATTTCCACCATTAGTCATCTTCTGGGATGAATATACACACATGTGTTTAAACAATTATATATATATATATAAATAGTTATTTTTTCTTCTTTCAGAAGATGACCAATGGTCGAAGAAAAATATAAGTTGAAGAAAATGTAAATAAGTGAAAATAAATAAATAAATAAATAAATGTTTTTATTTTAATTAAATATGCTGAATTAATTCAAAAATTTTTCACCACGGGTTAAGTGAATTTTTAAGATAAATATTTTTTTTGACAATTGGTTTTGTCCATCATTAGTTTTTGGAAGTTTTTTTAGTGTAAGTTTATGTTAATTTAATATTCTGTTTATTGTAAATCCAAAGTGTTTTTTTTTTGTTTATATGTAAAAACAATAGTGTGAATAATCGGCGATTATTTTTAAACTATGTAATGAAACAAAACTGTTTCTATTGTCACATAATATAATTTTATATACATTTTATCGAATTCAGAATCATAAAATAATAATATTTCAATATTTAATCAACAACTAAAATAAATATTAAAATATCACGACGATTATTTTCAATCAATTTTTAATAATTAATTCAAATAAACGTCATGTACAACATGATAAGCTTACAATGAAATGTGTATTTTCAGTTCTATATTATTAGTATTATTTGATTTATTTTTTTGTTAATTAAATTCCTAGTTTAATGCATAAAATATGACGTGCGAATTAAATTTTCATGAAATCCCCGCTGTGCAAACAGGAAATATAGAACTTAATATCCCTACCATGGTGCACATTCTGCGGATCTGAACTGCATTGCGGAATATTCGCGTTTTTTTTTAAATAAATTATATTTATTTAAGCTCGTACTTTTACACGGGCTGCATTATTGGCTTTCAGCAATGCCCTTTGACGGAATTTACGTTTTAATTCAACATCTACATAAAGTGCGGATATATGAAAAGCAAAAGCCAAGATTTTATTTAAAGAAATTAATTTACTTTGGACGTTGGTTCGTACATTTTTACTTATACAATTTTATTATATTTACTATTCCTCAGAACAAAAATATTGGTCTCAAACGTAAAGTTTCCAATGTAAACCTTCACGAATTCATGACTTCATTTCACAACATTAAAGACAGTTGAATGACATACATATCTCACAGACATTTGATATAGACCGTTAAAAATCATCGCATTTTATTCGTATATTTTGACAAGGACCAAAATACAAAATCCAAGCGGAAAGACTTTTATATAATAATAAACTTTATTACCCAACAGGCAAAAAACCCAATTACAGAGCAATTTTGCATTATACATAGTAAAATTTTATGTAATATGTAGATATTGTATTATATTTGTCAATTTGTCAAGATTGTGTCGGTATATGGAGAAATAATGTAAAATGTTAAGCATTATAAAAAATTAGAAAGCAAAATGCATTTTCAATACACCAATTTCAACGAATATACACGTTTTCAGGTCCCCTGAGTCCATTCCATCGAGTTTTAAAAAATGTCTGTGTGTGTTTCTGCGAGTTTCCGCGATAACGCATAATCGGCTAAATGGATTGAACCTAAACGTTATATCTAAACTTTTTATAACATTGGAATGATTTGGAATTTTTTTAATTTACAAAAGTTACATAGCCAAATTAAAAATGCAACACTTTGAATTCCTTTCTTCACTTGTGAAGAAGTGAAGAAAGGAATTCAAAGTGTTTTATTTTTAATTGTTCGAATCTCTTCACGTAACTCACAACAACACATTAATGAATTATCTTGCTCTCGAATATTTTTCTTAAAATTTCGTCAATTTGTTCTAGAAAGAAAAAGTTTGCTCGTTAAAATTTTACATCAGTTTAGAAATGTTCTAATAAACTGTATAAATAAATAATATTTCTTGAAAACATGAATTTTTAAAATTATTTAAAAATTAATCATGATATACAAT
Source organism: Philonthus spinipes (assembly GCA_963082785.1). Lineage (NCBI taxonomy): Eukaryota > Metazoa > Arthropoda > Insecta > Coleoptera > Staphylinidae > Philonthus > Philonthus spinipes. The sequence goes on along the minus strand of OY720307.1, from coordinate 20,506,119 downwards.
TTATATTCATCATAAAAAAATACGAGTTTATTTAAATCCGCGCAGATTAAGCAATATATCAAATTCGTAATATTTAATCATATCGCGTTATTCAAATTTAACATTGTCATAAATATTTGCTGGAAGGTGGTAACTGGGCAATTAGTTTAATCGAGTGGCTAATTGCATGCGAACAGGCGGAGTTTATATTGTATATCTTTTTTGTCAAGCTCGTGCATTTTTCTTTCCCTTTCTGGCGTATGACACTATAATTAATAGTCGCCACTATCGTGATCGCGATTTCACCTTGTTCGCAAATAATATATGGTGAAATAAGAAAATGTTTCAGAAATGTTATTCATTGCAAAAATAAACAACTCTTAGGTAAACTTTAATGAAACAATATCCTATTATAAACAAAAATATTTAATGATAATAATTATAATAAATATTTTTTGTCAAACGAGAAACACATTCTAATAACAAGGCTAATCTAGTTAAAAACTATGTAAATTAATTTTTAAGATACAAAAATAACGATGAAAAAAGCTTTATATGTACTACAAGTATTTTTAAAGGCAATCTAAAAAAATCAAATAAGGAATTTTATTACCTCATTTATGTAAAAGAATCTATATTCACTGGTAAATACCATTTTCTGACACCTACCCGAACATTGCAGGTGCTGTAATTAAAATATAATAAATTGTGTCTTAATAAAATCTAGTTTGACATTTTTACACATATCTCAAATTAACTCAAGCACAAGGTAAACATCTGACTACCTCTATTTTTCATTTTTTACTGAATAAACAACATTACCGACTGCAATTGACAGCAGCAACGATTCTCGGTCGTCTATCTCGTAGACCCAAATTTTAGATGATGCCACTTGAAATTAGTCTATCAAAGTGAACTGAATTTTGATTTTATATTAATATTAGGATCACCCTATCATTTTTGACTGCTATCATCTCCTAGCATCTTTTAATTTTCTCTATTTTTTATTTTTCTTGACTCATTGTTCCCCACTTTAAAAGATGCGAGTATACTTCTCAGTATCCTTCTTCCTAGCGTTTTTATCCTTTCTTGTTCTTTTTGTGTGATTGTTATCATCTCAGTTGCATACATAATTATTGGTCGTACTGTGGTATTATATAATTTTTGTGTTCCTTTTGTGTATGCTTTTACTTTTAAAAATTCTGCTGTTTGCGAAATTATGACACATATTCTACGATAAACATAAACATAAATCAATTCTTTATTGATTTATGTTAATTTTTTTTTTTTTTTTCAAGTAAATGCAAAGTTTTATAAATGGACAATATCAACAATAACAAAATACGTATTACTTATTTAGTTTCAATTTAAGAAAATTGGCAATTGGCCACAAGAAAATGAATATTATTAAACCATTGATGTTACGATCATCAAGAATAAAGATATAATTAATCTGCATATTCGGCATTGGGGATTGGAAGCCAGTTCTTATGATGAATAAAATGTATCATTTTTTAATTAATTTTATTAAAATGTTTAATATGAAATATAAAAAAATGGTTGTCCGTCAAGGGACTTTCCTCGGTGAATTCGTTTTTTTTTTAATTAAACTTTTTAGTAAGAAAGAAAAATGATTAATTAAAATAATTATAATTGTAATTTGGAAATGGAGATTCCGTTAATAAAGTAAATTGAAATTAATTGGATAGTTGTCTTTTAAAGTCAAAGCCTAGTATTTGGCAGAAATTTACAATTTAGTTTGTTATTTTTTAACTTACAATGGATTCAAAAAATTTCTCCACACTCTTTTTCATTTTTTGAAGCTGAACATTTTTAAAAACTGGATGGAATGTAATCAAGGGACCTCAACACGAAAACTATTACGTTCACAAAACTTTCCTTTACCCATGTCTAAGGCGAAAGTAAAATATATAGTTAAAATGCTCAAAGAACTATGGTCGATAGCAATTCTAGTATTAATAAAATAAAATAAATATGTGTTGAATTTTACCCAATAGGTGTATAAACATCCCGATAAATATGAGTGCATTTATAATTAAGGATTAAATTAATTTCATGTGAAATAATACTGGATGATTTTAATAAATATATAATTTATTTTGACAGTGATGAATAAAATTAGTTATTATATTATCTTTAAAAAGGAATACCTACAAATTTATTCCATTGTTTCCGTGGACTATTCGTGTCATTATTCATGTGAAATTTAACACAAAAGCTTATTATTATGTTAAAATCGAATTTAATTCGATCAGCACGCGCGCGAACAACAACAAACGTGCACCCGGGCTAAATGAATATCGGATTTTATTAAAATGTAATAATACCCGATCGGGGGGCGCATAATGGCCCGCGTAAAGTTCGTAATAAATGGCGAATTCCGAAAACACCTCCGGGCTCTCGGTCTTATTGAATCCGCCTTCGGGGGTGTCTGGGTGCATTGTTTGCGAGACTCTTTGCCGAGTTTAAATATTGCCAGTCATGTACAATTACTAGAGTGGTTCTACCATTGTGCCGCTGTGCCGGTTAAGTAAACTGTTTGTGCTTTTGAGCGTGTGTGGATGGGAGGAGCCGGTGTGAATCCCACAAATGGAAACCTAATTTCCTGTAATTTTATACAAAAGTGGGAGATGTTTAATTAATTGTGTGAATGTTTCATTATTTATCTAATTATTTAGTTATATATGTATATTTAAACATAATTAAAATTAACATTAGGATAAACTCTTTCCTCTTGTTTACTTGATTGCAATTATTTAAATTTATTATAGTGCAACAACGGTTTAAGTAAAGTTGCAGTGACTAAACAATCGAATAATAATAATCTTTATTAACAAATATATACGGCAAAAATATACAAAATAAATAATAAAAAAAAATAAAATCAAATGTATAATTTATATCTGTTAATTGGCTATCGAAAAATGGTCTTTCTGCCTGGTTTTTCGTGATTATGTCCTTGTCGTGAAAGAGGTATGGTGAAATTTAACTGTTTATGTCAGAAGTCATTCTCGGTTATGTTCGTAATTAATGTGGTGAAGTGATGCAATTAATTTATGAAAAGTAATAGTGGGGTATTAACGCTTGGGGTTTACATTATTATCACGTGGGATAGAATCGAATAAATTTGTAAATATTCTTTTTTTCCCTCTACAGTGTACGTAGTCTGGTATTATCCTCTTTGGTGTTCTACTATTAAACTATTTGAGTTTACTGGGCAGGCAAACAAATCGTTATTTCATCCACTAAAGGAAGATGAATTAATATATTTTAATAGATTAAAGCTATCCAAAAGCAGGAGGGGCAAATGGTTCTGCATATCTTAATTTTCTTAATTATTTTCATAATCTATTTCATATTTAATAAGAAAACCATAAAAGAGAAGGTTGTTGAATATGGGGTTCTACGGGGTTCATTATTAAGTCCGGCTGTGTAAAATCATATTTATTGGTGATGAGTCTGTCCGAAAATGTGAGTTTGTGGGTGATTTGTCTATTATTTCTTGAAGAAAATATATGGATTTTTAATTTTAAGGGAGAACATATATAATTGCCTAAATTTTATTATATTTTTTAATTAAATCAAGTAGTTTATTTTAAAAGACGAATCATTAATCCCTCTAGAAAGAATCCTTATTTAATATAATTACATCCCTGCACAGAAATACACACACACACACATATATTTTTACGAGGTTATAAAACATCCAGGGGATGTTATTAGACACATTCCCTCAACTACTCCACCGTTTATTGCTCACTTTTCCGCGTTTCACTCTTCTTCTTCTTTTTTTTCGTGCTGCGAGCCCGGCCCATTAACCATATTAGAGCCATTGTAAACCGCGTTACGGCTTTATTTGCGAAAGGACCGATAAATGTAATTATTTACGGCCGAAACAGAAACTGAAATCCATCGGGGCGATATGAGATATGATTCCCGTAACGTTAACCGGATTTATGCGTTATAAAAAGGTATCGACGCAGCGAATGTTGTCTGGTTTTGTTTTATTGGAACGAATAAATCCGGATTAAGTGTATTTATTGTCCGCTCGTTAGTTCTTTTTTTTTATTTAAGCGTTTTATTTATATTGTAACGAAAATACGGGAAAATTTAAGCGAACGATTGGAAGTTTATATGTGGGATAATAGTGAAGAGGATGCAAGTGAGTCAGCAACGAAAAGCAGTGCCAAATAAAAATATATAGTGACCATTATTGACCAAAAATCAATTAAAAAGTATTAATCAATTAAGTAAAATTATAATTTACATGTAATAAATACAAATTAGAGCTCTCTGCAAATTGCATGTTCTTCCAATCTAAATTGTATTATTATCGGTCAATTACTGCCTCCAATTAAATAATGTTACATGTTTAGGTTTAATAATAAATTTAAATAATTAAAATATAATAAATGCATTAAATTTTATCTATTTGTTACAATTTATATATATTTATTATTTTGTATTATTCTATTTTATTATTACTCTGTGTTGCGGCTTTACCTGATATTCAGCCGTAGCCCAACCCTCATTAATATAAGTTTGCGCGTTTGCAATGGGCCTGGGAACGGTCGGGCGGATTGCGGAAAACGGGTGAGATCGTGGGAAGCGTGGCCGACCGTATTGAGCCATACGACTCATGCGCATTGAATATACAAACGGAGATTCGAGTGACACACCCGTGGGAAAGATGAACACAAGACTTCATAGTCAACATCGCGACGATTATTGTACATTGTAAATGATATAATTTAATATACAATTTGAGTTAAATCAAGTAATAATTTCATTTAAACAGTCCTATAATCAAACAGTAACACTCTGTAATTGGGTCTCTTCCTATTGGGTAATAAAGAATACTATTATTATTTTTATTTCAAACTTTGACCGTTTCAATTATTTGTTTTGTATAACATGAAATCATCTCAAAAAAAAAATGGTAAAGGTTTGTTTCAGTAAAGAAAAAAATAACATTTCTGGTGAGCGCGGTTATACAAAATGGAAAAAAAATCTTACGATTCTGAATTATTTTTAGCACAAAACCATTGAAAAAATCTAGAACGCTGTGTTCTAGAGAATAACAAAAAGTCTATAGTTTCGTGGATCATTTTTTTAGCACGAAAATATTTCAAAACGTTCTAGAATACTCTGTTCCAGTAAAGAAAAATCGTATCGTTTTTGGCTCATTTTTAGCACGAAATCATTATACAATTACGTTTTGTTCTAAAAAAATGTCTTGACGTTTCTGGGTCATTTTTAGTACTAAATCATCGCACAAAATATTCTAGAACATTGTGTTCTGAAGAGAAACAAAATCTCGTTTCTGGGATAATTTTTGTTCGAAATCTTCGCACTAAATTTTCTAAATCGCTTTATTATATAAAGAACAAAAAAATCTTTAAATTTCTCGATTCCCCGAAATCATCGCACAAAATGTTATGAAACGCTGAGTTCTAGAAAGAAAAAAATCTTGACTTTTCTGGATAACATTTAGCCCGAAATCATCGCAAAAATGTTTCTAGCGCGTTGTGTTCTATAAGGAAAAGAAGATCTGCACTTTTTCGGATTATTTTTAGCCCGAAATTACTGCATACAACTTTCTAGCACGTTTCTTCTAGAAAAAAGAAAAGATCTTGACTTTTTTGGATTATTTTTAGCCGGAAGTCAAGTGAAACACTGTGTTTTAGAAAGAAAGAAAAATCTTGACTTTTCCGGATTATAGTTAGCCGGAAATCATCGTAAAAATGTTTCTAGCGCGTTGTGTTCTAGAAGGAAAAATGAGATCTGCATTTTTCCGGATAATTTTTAGCCCGAAATCACTGCATAAAAGTGTCTAGCACGTTGTCTTCTAGTATGAAATAAAAGATCTTGACGTTTCTGGATTATTTTCAGCCGGAAGTCATCGCACAGCTTTTTCTCGAAAGCTGTTTTCTAGAAAGAAAAAATATATATATATTGACGTTTCAAGATTATTTTTTGCTTGAAATCATTGCTAGAACTCTGTGCTCTAGAAATAAAAAAAATCTTATTGTATTATTTTTGGCCTGAAATAATCGCATAATATTTTCTGGTACGCTGAATTCCCCAAAAAATTAAATATTTTTATGTTACAGAATTTTTTTAAACATGAAATCATCGCGTTATAGAATGAAAAAGATATCATTGCACAGCCTTTTCTTCAACGCTGTGCTCTAGAAAAATAAAAAATCTTGACGTTTCGATCTTATTTTTTTTTTGTACGAAATCACATCATCGCACATTAATTTCTAAAAGGCTGTGTTCTGGAAAGAAATAAAAACTTTACCTTTCTGTATTATTTTTAGCACGAAAATATCGCACAAATTTTCTAGAACGCTGCGTTCTAGAAAGAAAAAAGAAATACGTTAATGTTTCAGTATTTTTTTTTTGTTTGCTCTAAATTATTGCACAACGTGTTTTCTATAAACATAAAATAATAAATAAATAAATTAATAAAACACAAATTTCTCTAGCATGTTGTGTTGCAGAAAGAAAAAATCTTGATGTTTCAGGATTATTTTTTGTTGAAATCATCGCACAACTTTTTCTAGAACGATTATATTCATTCGCATGGTCATAGATATTTAAATTAAATTAAATTAAAAGAATTTGAAAATAATTAATCTATCATTTTTCCTTTTGCTATTCTGACTTTTTTAATTTCGTTACGTAAGTTCTTTTAGCTGCTATCTGTTTTAAGTACTTACGTAACTTAAGTCAAAAAGTCATTTGTTTTTAGTAACTTAAGTCAAAAAAAACAAAGAAGGGGAAATGATTTATTAATAATTAGTGATTTTCAAATTATTTTTATTTACGATTATATTCCTTACATAATTATTTTATTTTGATGTAATAAGAATACAGCTATATTCAATTACTTGTTTTGTATAATACAAGAAGTGTTTTCATTATGAATACAATTATTTACATTTTAAGTATTAACAAACCCAAATCAATACCACCATCCAAATTGCAATACAAGAAGTGTTTTCATTATGAATACAATTATTTACATTTTAAGTATTAACAAACCCAATCAATACCACCATCCAAATTGCAATAATTATTTTCATTTTGTCAATAATAAACAACATACAATACATGTAACTGCGTTTCGCATTGAATCAAATTCAATAATATATTAAACATAAGTAATTAAATTAGTTCATAGCAAAATTGCAATTGGAATTGCATTTTAACGTAATTACGAATTAAACGGTGTACATTCGTGAAACATATATTCATTTGTGTCGATTTTTAAATTGCGTATATATTACAGAGTCCCGGAATAGACGCGAAATTCAATTTGAGTAAAATGTCGATGTTAACTTCACAATGTATTGATGATAACAATTTAGTGCCGGTACAAATGGTGCATTAATTGCAATTATATGTGTATTTATGTAATTCTGCTGGCTATATTTATGGAAAAACTATTATAAAATAAATAATATAATTAAAATGCAAATGAGTGTTTTAAAAATAATTTTATAAAATCCATTATTTTATTAATAAATTAAAATATAACATATTGATAGTTAATATTATGATACCAAATACTCAAGACATCTTTTCGATAGCTGAAGACAAGCACTTGCATTTTATTGTGTATACTTAATATTTCTAAAAAAATAGGTAATAATTATGAATACACTGGCAGAATTATTATAACATAATATAATATTTATTTATTTATTCAAACGGTACACCATTTTACAAAATCAAAACAAAATATATAAAAGACAAATACAAATTAATTAGAAATAGACTTAATTTACAGTGCATAATTGCATAAAACAAAGGAGCTAAATAAGGTTCATAAAATTTAATATATTTTTAAATGTTGACATGCGAATTTTATATATAAGAATTCTGCTGTTATTTTTTTTTATTAATTTAATTTTTTTATAGAATTATCTGCAGAAATTAAAATGTTAAAATTTTATGAATATCAGAATTTTAGTTTCCACTGGATGTATGAATTTATTATTATTTGACGTACTTTTCATATAGTTCGTCAAATAATAATTTTATTACTAAATAAAAAACTATGTAAAAAACAAATATTATTTACATTGCACGCAACAAATAATTATTAAACACACAAAACTCCGGAGTAATTAATAGAAACATGTTTGCGTGGAATTTCAGTCCATAGCTCGAAACGGAGCGTTTTCGGTGTTTAGCATTCGCAGTGTCAGCATTAGCGCATGATATATGGCCTCGCATGATAAATGTATCTCTTAAATATTATATATGATAAATGTGGAAAAACTAGTATTGCACACGCACTAAAAATGCAATATATTACACGACCCGCTCCCATGCGCGAAATTAATGATGGCTTGATGCGAAAGTCGTGCTCGAAGTTGGGACGGCAAAAAAATTAAAATGTAATAAATCGCGGGATTTTACAAAATAACAATAAGTGCACGTCAGGGGCATTATTTTTAATGGAATTTGTATTTATGTGCTTTAGTTTACAATAATATAGTATATTTACTGGAATTTAGTGCACTGAAAACATTAATAATATTTAAATTATGTATTATATTTTGAACAATTTCTTTTACAGCAAAATTCACGTTAAATAAAAAAAATCATTGTATTTATGAACTAATTTCAGATTATTTAACAGCGAAAATGAATTACAAATGTGGCTTAGATGTTTTAACATAATACAATTTTAATGTTAACCCATATTTGTTGAAATAGGCGGTGTTTAATATACATCACTGTAAGCAAAATTATTCACTTAACGGTCCATTGAATAGAATAATAAGATGTATTAACCTACTCAACTGTGATGCTAAATTTGATATATTTGGGAGTTCGTTTATTACATTTAAGCGTCAACTTGAGAAATTACTTTAATTTTATACTTCTCTATATAATTCTTATTTATTTTGTTACTGGTCCTTATTTTGTTGTATCTCATTTTTATTTTATCTTTTTCTTGTTTTCGCTTTACATTATTTCTTAATAGTGGTTTAATTATTATTTAATTTATTTATTTATTTTGTTTGTATTATTTTTGCAAAAAGGTGATTCCATAATAAATTATTATTACTATAATTAAGATGAATAGCGTATATTATAATTAATCAATCATATCTTAAGATTATTGTTTTAAATGCCCTTTTAATTTACAATAATATAGGATTTAAAGAAATGTTCAGCCACTATTCATCTAGCGTATGGATAACTAGTGAAGGCCATTTCGGTTTTTCGAACCTAATGTGTTCCATGTGCAATGCCTTGATGAAGGTAGCTGAAGGGAAATTTTTGACGATACCACTTGAAATGAGGCAAAAGGTGGCGCTTGCGCCGTCTTTAATTTATTATGAATAATATAGGATTTTTTAGAATTGAATGCTGTGAAAGCATTAATAATATTCCAATCTTGTCGGAAAGATCGTTGATCGGTAGACTTTCTACTGAACTGCATTTATAATGTTATATATTGATTGTTATGTAAATATGTAAATTTATATGTTCTGTAAATAAAGATTGTTTCTATCTATTATGGTTATATTTTATAAGGCAGAAAAACCTCTAGTTGGTAGCCTAACTAGACTAACATCGACTTTTATTGTATTTATACGTGTATATGTGTATATATATATATATAATCCGAATAAGGATGTAAGTATAAGTAATGACGTTTTTTTACATTAAATTCAAACAACAAAATTTGTATCGATGTTGTAATTTAATCAATAACATAATCGCCCTCATTTTTTTACGACTTTTTACCTGCCATCATCTAGTGTGCAAGTTTTCAATTCCCGATCAATAAAAGTCACCAGGTTTCTTATAAAAATATCTGGATATGGCATTTTTAATTTATTCAGAATTTTTAAATTATTTTCCACCTAAAAAATTCTGTAGCGATCGAAAAAAGTGAAAATTAGATGGTGCAATATCATGTGAGTATGATGGGTGCAGCATTACTTCTTATACTAATTCATAAATTTTTTCTACGGTTCATATTGCACGGTGAGGTCTTGCAATTTCGTCTTGCAAAATTACATCTTTTTTTAACAAGAGCTGGATACTATTCAATTAAATGCAGATAGTGTTCTAAAAATTCAATATTGTGGATTGAGAAGTGTTTATTTTAATGCATTGACTACGACTAAATTAAAATTTGATTATTATTTAAAATTTATAATATATATATATATATCTTTTCAGACTATATAGATAATTTTAACAATATAACAATATAAATAATTACAATACATGTAGGTATTAGTCTGTCTGTGCTATAGACCAGAGGTCTTTCTGTCTGTTAAAATTTATTTTATTTAAATTTATCTTTTGATTAATATTATTAAATTATAAAATTATATCTCTTGTAGAAAACCACATTATTTTTTTTATTTTTTTAACAAACGACAATGTTTTTTTTTTTAACCATAATGTAGTTTAATAATGGGTGCATTACTGTACTATACGTTTTGTTATTTACATTTTATTTTAGTTTACATTCCTAGGCTATTCGAATAAAACTTTATACGAAAACATGAAAATTCACTCGCAATGAAATTTATATGAAGTACAAATTGAACAACAAACAAACTATGCGGCAAACAATATGAAATACGCTGTGGTGCAGAATTCAGCGCTCGCCCGCGCGTTTATTCAATATTTTATTTCGCGAAATTTATTAATTTACATTCAGCCCGTTCCGCCGATTGCATTATTCAGATTCGCGTCACGTTATTGAAAAAAAAAGAGCAACGCATCAATATTCGTTAATGAACAATTATTGGCATACAGGTAGTTATTATTTATTGTTGAAAATTAACGCCATGAAATGGTTAAGTTGTTTTTTTTTAAATATATCTTTAATTAAAAGTAGATATATAGTGATGTGTTATGTGATAATGAAAATATTAACAATAAAATGTACATTTGGGTTTTAAAAATAATTCATTGAAAAATGGTTATAATATGTATGGAAATAATTATATTAATCCTAAAGTAAGCAAATGCGGTTTAAAGGATAGGTGAAGATAGGACATTAATGTATGGATAATTAAATGAGGATGAACACATAGACTAGATTAAACCGTCATCACAAATTTTTATATATTTTTAACCAATAATTAGGAAGTAAAGGGTGTCAAATTATAAGTGACCCATTTATAGCCACTGCAAATATGCAAAAAAATGTGTTTTAATATCTAATAGTAACTAGAGTTGACTGTTGTCCTCCACTAAAAACATTTGCAACATGTCCACATATCCTGTTCGTTAGCAACTATTAAATTTCCACCACAATTAACATGAAATAACATAGCATTTTTTTGTACCTAAACCAAACTCAAATGTCTTTTGCTCGATGATGACATTAAGTAGCAACTAGTTTAAAATAAACATAAGTAAATCTAATCAGACTGATTCATTAAATTGATATTCCTTTAAAATTATATTTATATGTATGAATTGAAAAAAAATCGATTTAAATTGAATATAAGTGAAATCGAAGCACTGAACAAAATTTTTATATCACATGTCATGGTGTAGTTGGTAACGCACCGAGCTAGAAATTGAGGAACATGGGTTCAAATCCCTCCAGAAATGTTTCTTAATTAAATTAAATTAAATTATATCTCAATGCTGTACATGGTGGTGCCATTTGGATGATTTTAAGAGAGAAAACCTATTTCCAGATTAGATAGAGAAAACGATAAAGGTGTTAGGAGATCGATTTTTAAGAAACGTTTATTGCTAAAAACTGCATTACAAAATCTTGAATGGTTGCCGTCTCTCGATTTTCTTTTAATTTTAAAAACATGTTCAAATCGCATCAGAGATGTCTCTTTTCTACAATTATTTTAATTAATTTAAATTATATCGCAGACATTGAAATTTCTTCAATTCATAGTTGTAAAAATAATTTAAACTGAATATCAATATTCAATTAATTAAAATAATCTTGATTATTATGTCCATTACAATAATTTCAATAGTAACAATAAATTTATAATTTGGATGTTAGTCCTTACAATATTTTTTTTAATAATAATTACAATAAAAGTCATTCAAATTAATTTATATATAATTAATTACATTTTTAAACTCATTCATCATAAATAATCCCTTGTTAATTGGCCCTTGTTATCCGCTTCTTTTTACATTCAATATTGATCTTTAAATTTATTTATCCTTCCCTCCTCTTTGTGTTAATATTGATGTTAAACCTTCTGTCAGTTCCTTTCCCTCGCTGCCATTTTTTATTTCATTATTATATTTCTTTTTTGTTTCCTCCGTGTAAATTAATTAATTTTGTTAGAACGTAAAGATTACAGAATAAACATTAATTATGAGTGGATAAAGGATTTAAATTCCTTGGCCCCGCAGTGCAATTCATCACGTCGGCTTAAAAACCCCTTCCGCGTAAAAATCCACCTTTTATTCAGCCCTTATTTATTCAACGTGTGATGCTCCTCTGCGGAATTATTAATTGTTTGGGGTTGCTGCTTTTTCGCGAGGGATTTAATCAGAAGTTTATATACATATGATAGAAAATATACACACAAATATCTTTATTTGTGAAATTCAAACAATATAGAAAAATAAATTAGAAAAATATTACATACATATATAATAAATTTCATAACTTGTACAGTGGTAGTTTAGCATTCCAGTCCGCATCGAACAATATTTTGTGGAAAAATAATTTTAGATATAACTATTACTGTTGAAAGTTTAACTTAATATACACTTGGTTTGTTTCACAAATTTTTTTTTGTTTTTGTTTAACCTTAAATTAAAGTTTTTATTACAAAATCAAGGAATAAAAAACGAGGTACTTTGTGTATGATCTTAATCGAAAAGACCGAAGCCCATGTCCTCATCTTCATCCTCGGATTCTTCTTTCTTCTCCTCCTTCTTGGCCTCTTTCTTTTCTTCAACTGCGGCAGCAGCTGGAGCGGCAGAGGCGGCGGCAGCACCACCACCACCACCGACTGGCATCGAGCTCAACTTTTCACGGCCTTGGGCAATGAGTTCCTCAATGGACTTGCCATTGAGTTCCCCGATGACCTTCTTCAGTTTCTCGGCATCGGCTTCGATACCGACAGAGCTGAGGATCTTCTCGATGTCTCCAGAAGCTGGAGAGGCTTTGCCGCCGAGGACGGCCAGGAGGTAAGCAGCCACGTAACGCATATTTGACTGATAACAATTTACTAATTGTTAAGGCTTCTACTTTGTTATACATAGTTATTCGATTAATGAAAACACTTTTTTTAAACTTTGTTTTTATAACTTAAATTTATTTAGTGACTATAGTTTCGACGTCATTAACACGTCATTATCAAACTAACAGTAGATAACAATTTATATTGTTATCAGTTGCCAGCTTGTAAATTTCTTTTGTAACATACTCTTTATAGTGTCTTAAAAAAGCGAAACTAATCGAGTAAATATACAAAACTTAAATAAAATCAATTGTAAAACCAACAAAAGTTTTTATTTAATAATTTTAATAAATAAAAATTGATACAATATACAATATTTGAATTAGTTTTTTTTATCTCTCTTAAAAATACATTTTAATGCACATAAAAAATGAATTAATCAAATTATCCACCTTTTGTTGAGTATCCGCTATGCAAATATATATGTGTGAGTGTATCAGCTTGGACGTGCATTAAGGACGTAAACGATAAGTAGAGTTTTCCATACGGGAGAGGGTTTTTATGGTGAAAAATTTAAAAGCGCCGCATAATAAAACAAAGTGCATAATTTAAATGAAAAATTCCCGGGTACGGTAACGTGCTCTTGATTAAAACGAGTGTAGTGCACTCGTAATTATTATAATTCATACGCTGGCGCTGAAAATTACAGCCAAGATAGCCATCGTCATTTACCCTCGAACAACATCAGCCGCATGCATTACCTATTTTTGAAGTTTTATATCATAACACACGTGAAATACGCTCTCAAATGAAATGTTTTCCTGCGTTTCAACTTTAATAAGAAAATATATTTTTGGCTTTATAGTTATACACTTTGGAAATTAAAATAGCAAGAACTATTATGGAAATTTTATTATTTAATAAGTTATGTATTTGCTACATATTTCCTCCTTTGCTAGTGGTTAATTATTTTACTTGGTAAGATTTTGATTCATATTTAATATTCATTTACGAGGCTTTATGAGCGATAGCCAGCCTCAAAGGGTTCTTAGCTGGCCGAGCTCAATGTATGATTACGTGCGATAGCAAATTAATTAAATTAAATCAACTGATTAAGTATAGTTAAATTAATTTAATTGATTTATTTTAATCTTTAAGTTATGTAAGGCAGAGGAATACTGACGAGGGATATATCACAAAACACGTGTCTACAGATAGCCTTGTATTAAGTAACGTTCTTTAAAATTTTTCTGGGATCAAAATTTGTTGCATTATGCAATATTTTATTGACATGCAGCAGCAGGTGTACATTATGCAATTCAATGTCCGGCGAGGTATTTGCCCGGGAAGTAGTTGTTTTAATGTGCATTTTTAACGTACGTAATTTAAAACATTTTACTCGTTTACGAATTAAAATGAACTCAAATAACATATATTGAAAAAAAAGCATTTTATTTAATAAACTCAAAATGTATAACCAAGTGAAAGCCTTAACAATCAACAAACATATATTTTGCTATTCTTTTATTCATTCTTCGATTACTAATAAATATTTTCATTGGGTTCTTTAAACGCTTCATTAATCACTTTACAAAACATTATTGTACCAACAAAATTAAAACGTATTTCATAAATTGAGAAATTGAGCTGTTTATAAAAAAAAACGTATTCAAAATTCCAAGTGATAAATTAATCATACACCATAAACGGCGGGGGGAGTAAATTATGCGATCAACGCGGAGATTTACATGTCCCATTTAGGGAACGACAAAAAACCCGCACGATAACCACTCGCGCTGGCTGAAAAGAAGAAGACGAGAGAAAAAAAAAAAAAACGGAATTGATTAATTGATAACCCATTGTTAGAATGTGGCGCACGCATACTACACGCCAGATGTCGCCATTGATTTACAGCCGGTCAATGGAATAGTCGCTGCGGATCGCCGGAGTAACGTGCCGGATTATTCGAGTGGCCGACTCTAAATCACCGGAGCGACATCTGCGCCGAGTCGCCATTTATAAAATTTTCTTATCATAATAGCGCCCACCATATCGGTATTGCAGACGGATTTTTTTTATTCGGGATTAATGGTTTTCGACTTGTGATGAAGAAAAAAAGGCAGAGAGTGTGTGTACGTTGAGTGAAAAAAGCTAAGATTTTCAACTCAGTGAGCGTAATGCTGCTTTTGTGTGGAAGAGGATCTTTAAATTCGGGATTGATGAATGCATTTTTAAATTGAAGTTTTTTTGGTCTACATAAAAAGAGGGTTGTTGATTGATATTTATGCATAAGAAACACGTTTTATTTTCTCCATTAAAGTCTTTCTTTTTAAGGATGAATTTCCATTTTTCTTCTACGATTAACCTCAACAACCCCTTACGAATCATGCAAATTATTTATATTTCAATTTAAAATATAGATTTTTTGCTTTCAATTTTATTCCAAAGACACCGAGACAATTATTTAAAATTACGTCTACTTAATCGTTTTATAAATTTGAATAACGAAATTCCTCAAAAATAATAATCTTTAAATTTATTTAAATTGGAGATCAATGTTGTGTAAACATTGAACATATTAATTGCAAAATACACTGCTCGATATATAAAATGGTTCACTTATTTAATATGCAGTAAAAGTAAATAACCCTTCTTGGGCGTTTGGCATAGCTTCCAACATTATCGAAGCTGTGTTTCGATTAGCAAACAAATGGCTATCCAATAACCATATACCATTAATTAAGCAAACCAACCAACACCTTGGTCAAAAAAATTGTAATACATGTGCAATAATTAGCAAGCATGCTAATAGGGTTGCCTATGATATGATGTACAAGACACGACTTTTATTAAAGATCGTTCCCACCTAACTTTTGTTTCACAAACACAAATATAACAAAAATGTTCTTGCATGTGTACCACTTTAAATGCTTATATTTTTCAAATTTGAAAAACTACGAATTTACGATTTATCCTTTAACTTTCTCTTCCTGAATTTGCAATATTACAGTATTGTTATTATTAATATGATAGTTACAACCGTATATTCTTTTCTTAATCAAGCGAGTGTAGACCCTTAAATCCAATTGAAATTAAATTGAAATAAATGTTCTGCTTTACGTTTGCGTTATGGTATATTTTAAATACACTTGAAAATAAATCGCTTTTATTTTTGTGTTTACCACTGTTTTATTTACAAAATGAATTAACCACTTCATTATCACTAACTTTAGATATAAAGCAGTATCGAGTGTTTATTATTAATATATTATGTTCGGATGAATGGTGTTTAAAGGAATTTATCCCCCATGTTAATTAAATACCTTTTGCTACATATATTAATTATCTAACATAATTAATTACACACGCTGATAATTAACTCAATAATAAATGCAGAATGCAGAAATGTCGTGCATCCACCTATTCCATTTATGATGTTTATCACACTGGAAATTCCAAAGTGGGTTTGACTTTAATAGATAATATTAATTAAATTTTAATAGGACTTCTTATTTATAATAATGGAAGTAAGTATATTTACATGCAATGAATTTATGTAATTGGTTAAATTAACAAGGAAATAATCCCAAATTTATATTGCGCGACAATATATAACAGAGTAAAAGCCTCAATAATTTAACTCCTATGATTCAGGTTTGGTTAAAAAATGTATTCATGTGTTATCTTGTAAATCAAACTTTTAATTTGTTAGTTATTTAAATGAATTAGCTACAATACAATGTACCCCTCCACATACACACGTTAAAAAACCTTCGTTAACTAGCGGTATGTAGCTAATTTGTTAGCAGTTAACGAATCAACCATTAGTAAAACAGTTAGCCGTTTCAATGAACTTGGAAGATACTGTATAATACCAGAACAAGGTCATAAGAGGTCTACAAATGCAAAATAAGAGTGATATCTTATGCAAGTAGCCTTTGGAAACAGAAGTTCCACCAGTTTAGGGCTAAGCAGAGCACTAGCAGCAACTCGAAATGTAGCAATTTCTGGACGAACGATCAGGAGAAGGCTCAATGAAAAATAATTTTACAGTAGAAAACTAGCTTACCAGGGAACATTGAGTTACTTAACTGCGTTTTGTATGAGAACGCGTAAATTGTACCATTGAAGAATGGACGCGAGTTTTGTTTCCTGGCGAAACAAGAGTAAGTCTAATTTCACCAGTTGGACGTCAGCGAGTCTGGTGGAGGCCAGGGGAGAGATTTGCTGCCAGCAATATCGCTCTCAGAATCCATTTTTTTGGTGGATCTTTAATGTTCTACGGAGGAATTCGTTTTGACAGGCGCACGGATTTGGATCCAATACAGAGAAGATCCATGAATGCATAATTTTACGTAGAAGAACATGCACATTCGCTCCATTTGTCGGGGAACATTCCATTTTTATGCAATATAATGTTCGACTACATGGTGCTAGAGAGGTACCTTCGATGAGTGAATATTCCAACTATGTGCTGGTTACAATGAAATTAAACAAGGAAAATTTCTGGCAATGATCAATAAAATTCGATCAATCCCTTTTTTCCAACTGCAAAAAATACTTACACTGTATGTTTTACAAACATCTATTGAAACAACTACTTCCCGAGCATTTCCCCCGCCGGTGTAAGTATTTTTTGCAGTTGGAAAAAAGGGATTGATCGAATTTTATTGATCATTGCCAGAAATTTTCCTTGTTTAATTTCATTGTAATTTAAATAACTGCAAACGTGTGAATCATCTTTGTTTCATTTTATTTAATGTGCTGGTTACATAGAAGTCCGGATATAAACCCTATAGAGCATCTTTGGGATGCACTACAATGATAAGTTAGACGTCACATAGTTGAACCAAAATCTTAGGGAACTCTAAGGATTCGTTCTGGTTGAAACGGAGAATATTTACCAAGAAACAATTCAACAGTTGACTAATAGTATGCCCAGACGAATAGAAGCAGTTATGAGAGCCAGAGGAGAATCTACACGCTGCTGAATTAAAATTTTGAAGATTAAATTTCACCTCTAATATAGTTTTTCAAGCTTTTTATTAACAACGTTTTCATTGAATTTGACATGTTACTTTTTCGATAATACCTTTCTAATTTGTCAAACATTTGTTAAAATCTTTTAATTGTAATATAATGTATTATAGATGCTATGATTTAAAACCGAGAAGAAAAACGAAAAGTTTGTGTGATACGTTAATGTTGTCCAGGAGCTTATTAATAATGGATTTATTATAATTGCTATATTTATTGTAAATCAGTAAGATTCAAGACTCGCTGCATAATACCCTGAAAGAGGTAAATTTTTGGTGGAAATTCTAATTAAGCACACATTTACAAAAGTAGCTTATTTGGTGCTGGCATCTTGATTCATCTACACGACTATAAATATGTCCTAAGGAGCGAGAATGAATTAATATAAAAAGTACATTTAATTCATTCTCCTTATTCATCCAACTGGATCATAGTGGACACTAAGAAAATAATGAGTTCCTATTTCGTTTTCATTTCTCATAAACAGGACAAGTTCGATTTAATTTAGTGAACCAAACAACGATTCTTGATCGTCTATTTTGTAGACCTAAATTGTCGATACCAATTGATGGCGCTTGCGCTGTCTTTCCAATTATTATGTCCTATCTGAATCTAAATAACTATAATGATAATGACATTCCTTCGCCTTTCATTCATTAAACCAAACAAGTGCCTTTAAATATCGAGCGTGTTAATTACAGCCGAAAACTAATTCCTGGGCCGATTTAAATTTAATTAAAACAACTCGACCATAACTCAGAACGACTCGCGGCGGAGTGCGTGCACATTTCCCCCCTTTCCTCGTTCTCTCCTCCTTTTTGCAAAACAGCTAATTAAACGAAAGCCTCTCCCCCCGCTCTGGCGAGAATCGATACGGAACTGGGGGGAAAATAGGTGGAAGTCGCACTTTTGCCACTCACTCTTTGAGCTCTAATTAAAGTAAATTGCGAGAGGGACGGTAATTATAAGACAAAACGCGGGTAGCTTCGGCTTTCAATCTGAAAAATTCGACTCCCTCTCGTTCCGGAGGGGTTGGAATTGTTAATATTCAGGCCCGTTCATTACCGTCGAGTTCGCTGAATAATCCTCGACGTGTGGTGAGTGGGTTGATACAGCCCGCCCTTCAAACTTTAATACAGTTATGGGGTTGTTTGCATAACTTTGCGTCGCCGCCGAAAATTTATAAAATACCCCCGGCTTCTGACACGCGTATAATAGTGGATGTTTTTATTAGCACAATCAGCGCCCGGGATCTGCTTTTCCCGGCTTTAAAGTTTGCTTTTTCATTAATCTTTCTTTCATGCAGTACGTTGCAGCTTAAAAAATAATTCTGCAATAAAATTATACTAACAATATTTACTACTTTGAAAATAAAGACATATTATTATTATTATTACTTAATTTTATATTCTATTTTCTATTGTATGGTAACAATAAAAAATATTAAAATTATAATTTAATGAGACATCAATTATTCATATTATAAAAGAGTATTTATCCACTTGGTCATTGTTTTAAATTATTCATTATCTCCCTGCTTGTAATGATATATATTTAAATACTTTTATATTATAAAAATGAATATCTATAAATCAATGTATTAAAAAATGAAATTATATTAACTACAAAATTTGGTATAATTCCAAATAAGGCATATAATTGAATTCGAGCTAGAAATGTTTCCGTCATGACGGTCTGCGGGCGACTGAATTTACTCGAATTCGGCATACGTATACATCTGGGAGTCCTCTTGACTCCGATATTCCGGCTTGTGTCTTTAATAGGCACTGGCAAGGCTTTACCTTCTCGGCTATCCCAACCCCTAAAATCAGTGATAATCTTACTGAATTTTGCCCGATTCCTTACATGCATGTAATTTTTGTTTGAATTTAATAGACATTTATTTATAAATATATATGTACAAATATCTTTATTCAAATAATTATATACATTTTTATACAACATTTAGTATATACAATAAAATAAAAGTGATTATTTGTCCTGAGTTATTGACTATCGACCAGAAGTCGATAATAATATTAATAGAAATAAAATGACAGAAACCTTTTATTTCCATTATTATTATTAAATTGCGTTCACTTCATTATATTCTTTTTATTTCTCTCTCAAGACACAAAAATTCATATTCCAACCAGCGATTTATGGCGTTATTATTTAAACGAATTGCAAATTTTATCCATCTTATCATGCCGGAATAATTAGAGATCGGAGGCTGTGCGCCGAGGGCCGAAGACAATTAGCCGGTTCGGCTCTAGAGAAATCATGGTTAATGGAAAACAATTTGTCATCATTAGGGCCGTTGGGGAGAAACTAATGTTTAGGTCATCGCTTGATGAGCGCCGCATAAAAAAACACACGGACGTTTACGGTTTTTATTGCCGGGGTTATAAAAAAAAACTTTGATTAAGACTCGGGGAAGGGAATGATTAGCAAACACGAGATTTTTATGAGTGCGTTCTCTTTTTTGTGTTTGTTATTTACCGAGGACAGATGATAAAGAAGGAATTAAAACGAGAAAACACAGGAAACACAGTGGGGTAAGGAAGAGATAAAATTTATAAAGGTGGTATAATAATAATGACTTTATAAAGATTTTGTATCTTTATAAAATCCCTTCATGGGATTGGGAATTGGAGGTATACTAAACGTAAATCCCTGTATTATCTTTACTATTTGCCAGCCAGTTACAATTATATTCCTTGAGAAGTTGAATGAGCACCTTCTTTGACAAAATACCTGTAATAATAACATTATCTGCTACAAACATACTTTCACGTAGCTTATCCATTGCAACACTTTAAGCCAATCTTCATGATTCCTAGATTTGTCATCTATTATATTATCTAATTTAGCGAGGTATATGCTCGGAAAATAGTCGTTTTAATAGATGTTTGTCAAAAATGTATAATGTAAGTAATTTATGCAGTGTAAAAAGAAGGTAATATATCTAATTTTAGTGATAATTTCTTCCAATTTTTCCGTATTGAATTTTAATTTAAATAACTGCAAAATTGTGAATCATCTGTGTTTTTAATTAAATCTCATCGTGTTCGTACATTTTGTTATTTTTATTTGAATTGCATTTAAAATATCTGTTTCGTTTGAATAATTCCATAAAATGATTTCCATGCGAATAAACATCCAATCAATTCATCACAGATAGCCATTACTGATAGCACAACACTGATGGGGTGACATGCACAGTAAAACCAGTGCAAACCGCAAGAATAACACATCGACGTCGAAACACTGGACATTGCATCATCCTGTCCCATTATACGGACACGGTCAACACGTTCGCATTCAAATGTCTTGCGCGCACTAATTTACTGCCCAAGAGAGAGACAACGATCGGAATTTTGACAAATTGTGACTATAAATAATTCACTATCTCCCCTGTTTGGACAGGACAAACAGAAATGATTCATAATTTAAATTACCTCAAATCGCCCAATAAACAATAATAATAGACTAATTGCGCGCGTGTATTATTAATTCGGTAATTAATATTATCACGATAAATAACGCGGGTAGTTAATATGTGAGCGTGTAATGTATAGCATAGTGTTGATTTAATATGCTCCATGCGTATTATCGTGCCGGCAAAGATGATTTTGATTAATGTTATTTGTGTTTGTGTAAACAAGTTATTTATTATTATTGTTATTAAATTCATTTCCATTCTTACCAAATAACAAATAATATAAAAAAAAACGTTAAAAATTAAGATTTTAAAGTCGAATTAATAAAATGTAAACATAATAATTTTTTTAAATAAAAACAGAGTGATTCACGCTTTTTGCAGGAAAAATACTGAAAATGATGAATAAAATTCGATCATTCCCATTATCCAAGACTACATACACTGTAAGTATTTGATAAACTTCTATTTAAGCAATTACTTCCCGGGCATATACCTCGCCAGACTTTGGATTACACAATAGATATTTGTTGTTGTATGCCCGCCAAATACTTTCAGTGTAAGTAATTTTTGTGGTGTGGAAAAATGGGAATGATTAAATTTTCTTGATGATATTTGGTCACTTTCTCTTATTTAATTTTAATAAATGCTTTTAATTTTTTCTTTATAATTTATTATAATTTATAGGGTATAATATAGAGAACACATTCTTCAGTCAGACACCGAAGTAGACGGTTGTATATCCCCATCGCACATTAAATTTTATTTTCCATTAAATAAACTTAAACTGGAAACACTGA
Source organism: Philonthus spinipes (assembly GCA_963082785.1). Lineage (NCBI taxonomy): Eukaryota > Metazoa > Arthropoda > Insecta > Coleoptera > Staphylinidae > Philonthus > Philonthus spinipes. Next base: position 20,483,671 of record OY720307.1, on the reverse strand, counting down.
CAATGAAATCAACTATAAAGAAGCCATGCATAAAAAAACGGGGCTGTTCTGTAATATTGTGCACTGAAAGACCAGAAGAAGAAATTTGTAAATTGTTGAGGCTTCTACTTTTTTATACATCGTAATTCAACTTTAATAAATGAAACACCTTTTTACTTTATATTCTTCCATCTTTAAAGCAATTATGTAATATTTATTCCAAATGTATTTAATACCTGTAATTATAATTTTTAAAATACTTTTGTTTGATAACGACACGTTAAGGTTGTCGAAACTATAGAAATCCTGTATAACTCGGATTTCTATAGTTTCGACAACCTTAACGTGTCGTGTAAAAACATGTTTCATTTATTAAAAAAGAAAAATAAATGCTGTGGGTAACACAAATTTCCACAAAACAACCAATATAGCAAAAAAACAATTCTACAGCAAATAAATTTGAAAAATATCAACAAATAATTAAACAATAAGTCGGCACATAGATACAACAATAATTAAATAATTATATTTAATACGATTTAAATTGTGAAATTTTATACAAAAAATGTATAATTTAATTTGATATTAACGAAGTAACAGGCTCAATGATTAAATAAATAGACTACATGTTACAACCGTCAACCTCCAAATAAAAATTATACATACAAATAACAAGGACACTTAATTTAACTTCAGAATACAGATGTATAGGCCAAACTGGTACAAATGTCAATACCCCTTTAAATAAAAAAAAAAAAATAAATTCTTCTTACACAATCACCCGAAGACAAACCCAAAACATTGTAAAGATGAAGGGCTCTTTTTCAATCCTTCTGAATTTAAACATTTAAAAATAATCAACAAATGTAAAAATAAACTTAATTATTGACAAACTTTACAGATTAAGAATGGAATAGAAAAATAATCGCTCCTTACTAACAATTAACACGCTGCTTGATATGTTTATCTCTTTGCGCTCCAATAATTAGATAACGATTTAATCTCCTTTAGGCATAAAATGTACACCACTCTTACTGTAGAATTATTCTTGTAATAATATTGAACACTGTAGTTTCACTGAAATTAGCAAGTTTTTTTAAAATAAAAACACACAGTGAAACAATAACTAAGTGTTTTATTAATTTAAAATTAAGTTTAAATGCAGTGTGTTAAAAAATGTTTCACCAAGCAATTTAATTGTAAACAGATCTAAAACAATTAAAAGTTTTACACAATAAACTCATGTAACATTGATTACTTATGATTGTAAATCCAGCTGGCTGACAGCAATGACGAGAGATCCTCATTATAAAAACTCAAAAGAGATTCATCATAAAACCGAGCAACAAAGCAACGTGTCAAAATAAACTCCTATACTCCGAAACAATGACATGATTCGCTAATATAGCGAAACCACAAAATCCAAGTTGTGCTGCACAAGCACATTTTCCCTTTGCCATTGCTGCGTCATCTAGGATAAGAAACGTGAGATCGAAAATGCCATAATCAGCGCACATCTGTATTGTCTAACTTTTAAGCGCAATGGATTGTCAACCCGCTGCATTGCTACCAAATAATTGACCTATTCAATAAGGATTATCACTGATTTACATGAATTCCACACGAGACTTTAATAAAAAAAAAACAATTTAAATTTTGTGCAAAGTCTGTGCACTTTAAGAAAGTATCCCTGTTGTAGCCTTTAAATGCATGAATTCTGACGAAAAATATTTCTGTTTGAAATATTCAGGCGACCAACACACTTGTCCGTGGAAAGGGAATCTATCGATTAAGTGCAGTTCATTAGAAGATCTTGGAGGCTCTCGAGTAAATTGTCTACAATTCAAGTAACAAAAGTTGTTCTGAAATGATTGCATCAAGCTATAATCCAGCATTCACTAACCCATTACCCTTTACGAAAATAATCAATACATTTTCATTACGGAAATAACCTTAGAAACAGAGATGATAATTACGCAAAAATCTTCCTTCGAAATATTATCTTCCTATTCTATACAGAAAACAAAATATTCGTTCTTAATGACTGCAATAGTGCCATCTGAACCGAACTTATTGAAGGAACTTTGGTATTCGTATAAATTTAACAAAACTTGTTTCACAAATTAATTATATAATTAATTGCTTCATCCTACAACTTGAAATCCTTACAGATTCCTTCCACGATACAGTAAGAAGTGCCGGTGTGGATCTATAATTCATACAGCTTTGAAAATCTAACCCTCTTAATTAATGGAAGATGTCTTTTGGATTGGGTGTGGTTGAAAGTCTACTACAAATGTATATGTATTATAAGAGCGTTTTTTTTTTTGGGTTGCATGTATGCATATACATCCTCTCTTATAATCTACATATTTTCAGTAAACATTGAACCATATTCCACAATTAAATATATACCATTATTGCCTGTAAACGCGCACTTTAGTGCTCACCTAGTTAACATCCTTACGCGCATTTCCTATTAAAAATATTGCCTCACTCCCTTTCTAAATGTACGTTATTAGTATAGTTGGAAAAAAGTTAGAGTCCGGCGACCGTGGATATTTTTGAAATAGAACGACCTCCGGCATATAGAACGGCCTCCAGCAAATAGCGAGTCTTCTAGGATTACTAAATATCCATAAATAAACCTCTTGCCAAATGTATACCAAAGTTAATAAAAATACAAATGAAATTCAGGGACATACCATAGAGACTCAAAACTCAAATCATTTAGGACTATTTAAAAACTAAATGATATCAAAATATTAATAAAAACACAGCCCTAATTATGCATGTTCCTATCCTCTGACAAGCTTTAAGCACTCTGCAGGAGCTAATAGATATACTACAGACCTGGTTCGCAAAATGGTTTATATCTATAATCCCAAACAAAACGCAGATTTTAATTCCCTTACATCGCCTAATTAATTCTCCATCTGGATGGTTATCATCCAGGTTTTCCAGACCAAGAATACTTAGGTATCACACTAGACCTCAAACTATCCTTTAAACCATACTCATAAACCTGAAAACTAATACAATAAGCAGAGCTCGACATTTTAGAGCTCTTACATATAAAAATAAGGGAATAAGCACAAAAACAAATTAAATTTATAGTATGATATGCTCACTCCTGCTTTAATATGCAACTATCCTTCAGAGTCCTCATTCAGTCGTCCTTAAAAACTTAGAAGGTGCGAAAAGATTTGCCATGCGAATGCTTATCAAACTTATATACACAGTCCTTCTGATGCTATCCCGTATTGCACTTGTAAAATGCCATCCAGTAAAGAACGTGCATTAAGAAAACAGTTTAACTATTGCTTATAGAGCAACAACACATTGCTCATGTTATCCTTTAATTATGATGATAAAAAGGTATCATGAGGTAGAATATAGAGTTGATATATTTTGCAATAATAGAACTAATTATGTAAATTTAAAAAAGTCCTGTTTAATTTAATTGTATTTACGCATTAATTGTCTTACAATTGGACATTACTTATAATATTTATTTTTATAATATTTTATTTTATTTGATGTAATTATATTTACGCCTAAATAATTTTATTTCAATTATAATTTCTATTTCTCTTTTAATTTTTCTTTAACTTCGATAATTTTTGTTTACACAGAACTTAAGAGGGTGATTTTATTTTGTTGTTTCCTTTTTAATGAGGTTATTGTCTGCTAAGCAAATAATGTTTATTGTTATTATTACAATTAAATAATATAAAAACATCCCAATTACCGAACGTCTCCATTAGCTTGAAAATGTTTCTTAAAAAAAGAAGGTGTAGATATGACATCACAACATTGCATCTCCAAAAATAACAATATTGTTCGTAAATTTGAAAATCCTCCACAAAAAAAAAAAATGGTAGCACATAACTCATTTTATTGAAAAATAGAAGGCTTCGTTATACCCTTTGTAATAATAATAGTATTTCAAAATTAAAAATCCTTGACAGAAAGGCCGTTTGCGGTAAGCCGATTTTTATACTTACTACATTTTTGTACTATATACAAGTATATCTAGAATTAAACTAATGCCATTATAAATTAAATGTTTTATCTCCTTATTGTATTAACGAACTTCTAGCAAGCAGTAATGTAAAATTATATGATCCTATGGTTTAATTTTTAAAGGATTCAAAATTGAAGTTGTAAACGTTAATAATATATTTAATTTATTCTTTGTCATCAAACCGCTAAGAGCAGGTCATATGAACACGTTTCCGAGGCCAAAAAAGAAAAAAACTTATAGTGTCAATAAATTTATGTTATTAGGTAGATTTTTTTATTTACAGAATATATAAATTTACATATTTATATAAGAATCAATACTTAACATTATCAATACAGTTCAGTAAATTGACCGTCGATCAATAGTCTTTCCGCCTTTATGTTATTATTATTATTATTATTATTATTATTGTAAATAAAATATTATATTTATTATTAATAATGACTTAAAGACCTTTAGTCGATGGCCAATTTGTGAATTGTACATCAACTATACATGATACAATTACAATTAATATGTAAACATATTTCTGTAAGTCGATAACCATTTTCTGATGTTTAACAATTTATAAATAATTGTATTTATTATATGTATTATGAAATTATATAGTGTAATACTCAAAAATAAAATATATGTTTTTGTAAATTCATAAATAAACATGTTTGTATATATATCCTGTATAATTTTAACTAGTAACGAAGCGCTATTGTATTTTCTCCTCGAATCAAGACTGATGTAAATTCAGTTTATTTATTCGATGAAATAAATGTATAATTTAATAAAAACTGATTATAAGCAATAATATAACCCCGACATATCTACATCCCCCCAAACGTGCAATTTCGTCCCAAAAGCCCGCTTCCCTTTGCCACCATCCCATCCCCGTTTATATGCAAAAATGTGCAGCCGTAAAATAGACACCGAGTCCGGACGGGGCCCGAAATAAAAGGCACGACCCGTCCGATAAAAGAAACTTTGTTAAAATTAAGATACAAGATAAGTCGGCGGGATGAAAGCGCAGGAGGGGGCGCGCTTTTTGTTTCCCGCCGAACGTATCTGCGAAAGTAGTAAAACCCGACGCGGGCGCAATTCGACCTGCAGACTTTCCGGATTAATGTAACGTTAAATATTCGAGGGAACCATCTGCATTTAATCTCTTCTTAGTCCTCCGGATTAAATAAATAATGGAAGGGAAAAAATATGGAGAAAGAGGGAATGGGACAGAACGCGGGTGCAGCCAGTCCCGGGGCTTTGCGTTTCTCTTCAGATTAAGTTTTAAAATGTAATATCAAGATGGGAGATTCTCTATTTTTTTTCTTTTCTCGTTTTTGTCTTAAATATAGTAAAAGCAATTATTAAATATTTTATTTCACGCAAATTAATAATGGAGATTTTCATTTTAACGAAAAATCAACCCTTTAAAAATAATAAACTCTACATACTTATTATAACGATTTAGAATCCTAATTTGTTAGTTATTCAAGAATAATTAAGTGAATTATTGAAATTTGACCCTTATCATGGAGATATTAAAAATGGTACATTTACAGATTAAGAGCAATTATTGAGTTAATTTCATTAAATAATTGATAAATGAGGCTTGTTAAGATTGCATTTTATGTTTTGGTACTGTATATAATAAAATTATGTAAAACTCTTACAGTATATAATCTTCTAAATATATAAAATTATCACTATTTGAAAGAACCAATGCATTATTAAAAGAACTTTCGATTTATTTTATACCAAAATTGAACAAAAAAACAAGTCATATGAATTTGAACTGTTTATAGTGTCTTAAAGGATGAAATAATATTTCCGATGTATACAGGGCATTTCTAATTACCTTCATATCAAAAGACAGAAAAGTTGCTGATTGAATCGCTTCATTCAATTTTGAAATAGAAAAATTTAGACGCATTAAAAAGTTCTGATACATACTATTATACGGGTTGTATTTTTAACCTCCTTGTAATAATATTTTAGTGTCACAAAAATCTTAAAATGTGCTATTTTGTGAGAAGCAGTTGTATGCTAAATTTCATTCTTATAAATTGTTCCATAGTAGATAAGTGAAATTAAAACATTTTTTCTTTAACTTTAGAGGGCTGTCACTTAAGGAGGAAGGGGTTTAAAAGAAAACAAATATGCAAAAACCCCCTTATTTTTTGCTGAAAATTAATCCTTTAAAATCTTTCGTATCAATTTAAAAACACGCAAAATTGTATATTATTGTTTTATTAATCAGTTAAATCAAATCATAATCCAAAGAAATCAATTAACAAAGATTTTCACATCCAGAATCCCCAGTCTTGTAAGGCGCCTCGCCTGCGGTGTTTCCAGCAGGAGCGTAATTGCAAGTGTAGAGCTTGGTGTATGGGAATTGTTTATTGGTGGTGTCGTTGAAGTAGATGAAGTCACATCCGACGAGGTTGCTCTCGGCCCAAACGACCTGGGTGTAATGTCCAGTGACTCCCTTGCTCTTCGACGGGTATTCAAAGTCCTTGTACTCATCAAACCAACTCTTGACGGCTTTTGCCCATTCCTGCTTATTATCATCTTCTTGGGAATTCGACATGTACAAGTTTTGGCCCAAGGCGTCGAAACGCGAATCGGAACCTTGGATGTGTTCCATTTCACAGGTGTCGGAGACTTTCTTGCCCTCCTCTCCGATTTTCACGTCGTATGACATTTTCTTCATATTGATGCCTTTTGGTTGGTTGGGTACTTCACCTTTGGCGACTTGCAGCCTGTACTTGTTGTGTTCGTCGACGACGATCTTTTTGCCTTCTTCGGAGATTCCCCGGGAGAAGATTTGCCCGCCCTGGGGGCATTTTTCGGCGAGGGCGATGGCGCAGAATGCGAACAGACAGACGAATTTCAGCATGTTTCAAAACTGATGCCTTTCAAAGGGAATTGCTGGGGTATTTATACCATTTTTTTAACACGAAACTATCGTTGTGATTGATTGCAGGTGTCAATTAGTGTCTCATTTTTAGGTGTAATGTTTGATAACGCCCGTTTATGCGTTATCAATATTGTAATGCGTGCCTTTACGCAAAGATTACATAATTAACTGTTTTATTAGTCTAGTTGCATAATTGCATACATTTCTAATAATGAAATGAATTAATTTTGAATAAATTACTTTACTTAGTGTCATTTGAATATTATTCTACTACATATTTTTAATCAGTTTTTATACCAAAAAATATATATCGTAAAAATAATTTTAATGCTGTATTTTATAAACAGGTTTACATAATTTTCGCTAGAAATATATTTTCATTTTATAATTTTATTTATTTATGTTTCATAGTAATCATCAATAAAAATTGTATTCACTTGTATTTTATAATAATTTTTAAATAAAGTTAATACTGTTTCTGCCACACTATTGTTCCATAATTTAATTATATATATATATATATATATTTATATATTTGTAATCTATATTTCCAAATTTTAAATGTATTTAAAATTCATATACTTAAATATATAATGGTGTTTGACTCCATGTTCGGAAATCGGCAACCGACCAGAGGTCTTACCACCATTTTATTTTGTTTCATTTGAAAATAAAATTATGGAACATATCAAGATTTTTCATTCACACAATAACTATGAGATATATAAACCACTTATATTAAAAAATTAAACACTTTGTATTCCTTTCTTCATTTGTTTATTTTTATGCCATATATATATATATTTTGGGCATTATCAATAGCTAATAAAGTATGAATCTAACAAATTGGTGTATACATAAATTGTCGGATTATACGTAAAAAACGGGATGTAATTAGTAAAATAGGAATTTAAGATATTAAGGTTTCGATGATCATATTTCGGGGTACAGTGACAACACGATTAACTGTAGTAACGGGTTATTTATCGGGCTCAGGTCATAAACTACCGATTAAAACATTTGGTGATTTTCAAATCGGTGAAAAAAAAAATAGTGTTTTAATCTGTAGTTTTAAAATATTTTACCACGTATTGAGTGAGAAATTAATTAAAGATTTATATATTGAATTTTTTTATTTCTGAGTATTATATTATATAATTTTATAATATATATACATACAATCATTTACACATTGTTAGACCTCAGAAAATGGCTATCGACCGTCGGTCTTTCTGCCTTTAAAGATTTATTATTATTAAATTGCAAGAGTGGAAACTATAATCTTATTCAGTTTTTAAAAACGATCAAATATGTTTCCTCAAAAGGTGATTTTATTAATTAATAATTTTTTTTCTACAATCCTTTATACACAAATATTATAAATTATATATTGTAAATTTGTGAAAACGTAAATCTATTAAATAAATATTTTTTTTAAAGTTAAATTATTACAACAAAAATTTAATTATGTAAGCGTACTGTTAAAATTCATTTATGATAATGGGATTATTATTAGGATTGATTAATAAATAAATGTTGGCGTTTCTGGTCATAAATGACACGGAATGAATGCGGCCATTAATCAAAAAAGGCGCGAGTCGCGAAATTAATTTGAAAAAATGACCGGGACTGGGCCCGGCTTAAAGCGACCATTAATATTTCTCCTCGCGGATTAATTGTTATGTTTTGTGTAATTTCATAAAATGCGGGCACCGGCCTGAAAGCCCGGAACCCGTTTCCCGGCCCGAAAGTGCTATTAATCTTCATTTAATTGAGGATTTATTATTGAAAGAAACACAAAAAAATGGAAAGTATATTTTTCTCGAATTTACGTCTATTCATCAAAATCAACACTATGTTAAAGTTTGTTCTGCACTAAGTTTAATTGAGTGCAAGTTTATGCTCATATGATTTACATTGCTGTTAGTAAAAAAATGTAAAAATACTATATAAGTTCATATAACTAACAAATTTATAGATAACGCATATACAGGGTGGCCAGAGAAGATGTGATAATATTCAGTTAAAGTGGTTCATTAATCAATTTTAAGTAGAAAAAAACTAAAAAAAAAATAAAGTTTTCAAAATAAAAAATTAAAATAAAAAAAATAAACAAAATAAAACACGAAACATTTTCAATGTTTAGCAGAATGTTAATAGAACTAATTTTAATCAAAATATTTCAAAAATATTACTAATTTAAATCAAAATATTTCAAAAATATTACTAATTTTAATCAAAATATTTCAAAAATATAACTAATTTCAAGTCACATAGTTATTATATCAATAGCCTCGTGAGAGTTAATGAAGAACCGTACAATATTTTTTTACTTAAATTTTCTACTTGAAATTAATCAATGAACTACTTTACCTGAAGATTATCACACCTTTTCTGGACACCTTATATTTGATTGTCATTTACAAATTTGTAAAATATTTTAAAAATAAAAATTGATTTTTTATATCAGTAATAATTAATGTCGTTTTCCAACATATTTTTAAAACTCACCGTTCTTTTCAATTACTTGTGCTTAGATACACTTAGGTAGGCGTTTATGAAGCATTCCTCATTATTGTAATATTTTTCCAGAAGACAATTTTGCAAATAACGAATGAAATAGAAATCGGATGGGGCAATATCTGAAGAATATGGAGATTGTTGTAGAACTTCTCATCCCAACTGGCGTAATTTTTTTAGGCGTGATTCTTGCAAAATGCGGTTAGTTTCGGTTAATTCGAGTATAACCCACCTTCCAAACTTTTGAACGATACCAAGTGGCCGAAATTGATTGCAAATTGTTTTTTGCAAATAGTTTAAAGCTGTCGGAAACGTTTGCTACGTTAATTAAGGATGTCTAACCAAAAGTTAGCGGCAACAGGATTCTAAACGAACACTAAAAAAAAAACGGCACCCATTATAACTAGACCTTATACATCCAATTAAAAACTTATTTTCAATTTGTGTTAAAAATTTACTATCAATATTTCTTCAATAACTTTCTCGCGTATCACAAACATTGAGAAAATATTTTGTTTCGCTTTATAGATTTTTATTTTATTTATTTATTTATTTTTTTCATTTATTCGACTTTAAACTCTTGATAATGTTATAAAAAGTGAAAATATTCGAATAAGTGAAACAGTATAAGAAAAAGCAATTGTGTGTTTGGACAATTATATAAAGTTTTACAAAAACTTAATGAAATGAAAATTTTTGTCCTGGGCTATCGACCAAAGGTTTTTCTGCCCCGAATGTTTTTATATATATAAACATCCTTATTCAGACAACATTACATTAATTGTGTTAATCTGTCCGGGCTATCGACCTGGGGTCTTTCTGCCCGAATGTTTTTATTTACTTATGTTTAATTTTCTTAAAAACTCCTCTTATCATTTATGTATATCAATATAGGCTACTAAATTAACATATTACTGCATTTTAAAACAAACTCACGTTGATTAAACACTAAAAATTACATTACTAAAACAAAAACAGTGCAAATAATATTTAAAAAAAATTAGAATCAAAATATTGGAGTGGAAATATATAGAAAATATGTTTTTATGTGAGCCATAATATTAATAATAATAAACTTTATTACTGAACAGACAAAAAAAATATTGAGTAAGTATCCATTTGAACAATTAGCAATAACAAAAAGGTATTAGAAAATTTTATAAAAATTATCAAAACTAACAATACGAACGAAAATGTACTATAAATATTTCAAAAGAATATGAATTGAAATATATATGCCACGTAAACTGCGTAAGATTCTCAAACAGGTACCATCAACAATTTAAACTTTTTTAAGCTGCAACTAAATATGCTACAATCAAGAAAATTTGGATATAATGATGAATTTAAGAGATATCAAAGATACTGGTGTGAATTAAATATGAAAATTTGTGTAGAATGCCTATTACATAAGCGAGGAACATTAACAGTAAAAACCACCGACAAAATTTTGGGAGGAAAAAATTTCGAAATAACACAAAAACTACTTGCTCTAGATATTGGGATGCATAATACTTTTATGTTGAAAAATGTTTTGCCAATCGCCCTATGAGATAAAATGTTGGTCATTCCATTTGAAAAATTGAGTTATGGTGTTTCTAAGAAGGCACTGAAATGTTGACACTTTTGAAATATCTACTGTCAAAATTGAAAGATGTTAATTTTGTTTACTCTAGATGGATCTATTACTTAAAATTCTAGATGTTGCTGGTCTATCTATCTTGTTCCTACTAGAAGTTATAAGTATTTTTCTAAACGATGATTTGAGGTTAAAATTTGACAAATAAATTTTTAACTCAAAAACTGTAAGAGTTATGTAGACATAAATAAAGAAGGGCAATTGAACGGGGAATCTAAAAACAAAAATAATTAAAATATAGGGTGTTCCATTTAAAATAACTAAGTTGGTAATCATTTCCGGTACAATCGAAAGTGGAAGAAAGTAAAAAAAAATACCATGAGGTGGTCGCATTCAACCGTGTAATCTAGAATTTTTTTTCAATTTTTTCCGCGGTGAGCAAGAAAAGCAAGAAGTGAAAGAAAGTAAAAAACTACCATGAGGTGGTCGCATTTCATCGTGTAATCTAGAATATCGTTAAATTTTTCCGCGGTGAGCAACTCCAAAAAATTTTAATGGCCGTTATTCGTGGCTCACCCTGTATATTTTCTATCATACCTCTTTAAATGAAGGAATTTATTAAGTTTATTAAATAAAATGGTATGATCAATCAACGCGGCTCTTTCTATCAAGTTCACTGCATATAAATTCACTAAATCAGAACAAGTTGATCATTGTGGATCTTCCTGTTATAAAACCACGTTGAGGTATTATATATGAAATTATGAAATGCATGATTATCTATAAATGGCCAGTCAGCAAATAAAATATTAATTTTATTATTACTTCTGAATGAGTTTCTTGAGGTACTATTATTGATTAGAGGGAATATTATGTAGCATTTTTTTAATTTAAAATAATACACAACCTCATTGATTGTCCTGATCTATTATATTGTATCAATTTTAATATTCCCAGAATCTCCAGTCGGCAGAGCTTTACGATTTATATTAGTAACGCTCGCTCCATCATACTTCAATTCTCACGAATGAGGGGCATTTATCTATATCACAAGTCTAACAATTGCGATATATTCAATTGTACCTTGAGAGAATTGAATGAATCTGTCATTAGAGTTTGACATAGTTGATGTAGTGGAAGTTGCTTGAGGTTTTAATTTTCACGTATATTATTTAATTCATATACAGGGTGTCTCAGCGTGCGCGCCGAGTAGCTTTACGGCTAAATGGTTTATTTTTTTCAAAATCGGCTTTCGCAGGCGTATGTAGGTCTATTAGGACCACATTTTAAAATTAGTATCAAATATACAGGGTGTCCCATTAAATCATGGCGTATCATAGTTATATTTTTTCTAATGGAATGACCCATATTTTATATTTTTTTCAGATTCTCCATCAAAAATAAAGTTAACTTTCATAATATATTCATATGCCTAAACCTAATAACTTTTGAAATATTTAAATATTTTTGGAAAAATTGATGTTTTGAAAAAAAATCATAACTTTCAAATGGATGAATGAAAACAAATGAAATTTTGTGTCAGTATATCTGACTAATGGGTGAATATTTCAGACTATTAAGAGAAATTTAAAATCTTAAGATGTTTTGATAATTCAACATATCTCCAGAAGTACATTCAAGGTTAAATTTCGTGCTTATTTTAAATGGCACACCCTATATCTAATAGGCCTATCTTGTAGTAAATTGTATTGTCTTTCAGAAAGTATAAAGGTATTCTATACCTAAACCTAATAGTTTTCAAGATATATCCATTTTTGTTAATTTTCGTCATTATCATTATTATTTTAATATGACAATGTAACATAAAGCGCCATCTATTGCTTAATTTAATAATTATTATTGCCAGTTATTCTAATAGGCTTTTGTTTATAAGCAAATTTAATTGACACATTCGTATTATTACTAACAATTGAAAAAATAATGTTCCTTTAAATGAAAGAATTAATATGATTCTAATAATAATGTAATGTTATTAAGATTGTCTCTGAGTGTACAAAATGTTCTCTGATGGAAGACATCCTAATAAGAAGACTGTAGAAGACGTTTTAAATATATTCAAAACTGTAGGCAGTATGAAGTATTTGAAAAAAAAACTACCTTGAATACAGGAACTAATAATGAGGAGACACAATTACAAGTTTAATTCCATTGAATATTGTCAAAAAAGGTGGTTTAATAGGCAATAAATTGGAAGAATACATGGAAAGCAGAATTAATAATACATTTAGATCAATTATACCTAATATGCTGAGAAATGTCAAAATATCATTTAAAATAAAATTGAATTATGTATTCGATGGTAGTATTTTTGAAAAATTATTATAAATTACTTTTAATTCTATTTCGTCAATTTATTTGATGTATTTCGTTATATTTGTTTTACAATTCTAACAAGTTTTTATCAAATAATTTACACATGTGTAAATAAATAATGCAATTATATATTCACAATTAATAAAATTAGTGTATTAATTTAGGAAATATCTCGAAAATCATTTGTTGGGTCAACTGACTTTATTTATAAACAATAACTAAACACTTGTCTTTATGGAATGATAATAAATATTATATTGAACAATAGATGGCGCTTTGTATCGACTTTCCATGTTATGAATAATAAATATTATGTCAAAAGTTAACGAAAATGCATATATCTTAAAAACTATTAGGTTTAGGTAAAAAATATCTTTATACTTTTTGAAAGACAATACAATTTCCTACAAGATAGGACTATTAGACATAGGGTGTGCCATTTAAAATAAGCATGAAAAATGACCTTGAATGTGTTTCTGGAGTTACGTTAAATTATCAAAATATCTTAAGATTTTAAATTCCTGTAAATAGCCTAAAATATTTACCCATTAGTCTAATATACTGTTACAAAATTTCATCTGTTTTCATTCGTCCATTTGAGAGTTATGATTTTTTTTCGAAAGGTCAATTTTTCCAAAAATATTTAAATATTTAAAAAATTGTTAGTTTTAGGCATATGAATATATTATAAAAGTTAACTTTATTTTTGATGTAGAATCTGAAAAAAATATAAAATATAGGTCATTCCATTAGAAAAAATATAACTATGATACACCATGCTTTTATGGGACACCCTGTATATTTGAAACTAATTTTAAAATGTGGTCCTAATAGACCTACATAGGCCTGCGAAAGCCGATTTTTAAAAAAATAAACCATTTAGTCGTAAAGCTACTCGGCGCGCACGCTGAGACACCCTGTATATACTTTTTGATTTCAATGTTACTATTTTCTCTTGGTTTTAATTGTAATTCATTAATTAATAAAAAGAATTATGTCGTATTTTTATTTATTATTACTCTGTAATTGATTCTATTCTTTTTAGGTAATATAGAGTATTATAATAATTATTAAAAAATGTTGTTATATATATATGGTATGAAATAAATAGATTATAATTTTAATTTTGTAAGTAGTTTTAATGTTTATATATTTTTTAATAAACAAGATTTACTATCACGACATATAATACCATCTAAAACTGAATCGCGCAGCGCAATAACACTAACCAGAAATACCCAGTAATTCCACTTAACGTTAACCATATCAACCCTTAATTTTTATCACCCTTATGAAATCGCACTACCACTTAAACGCTTCCTTCCCCTCGGAGCCAGCGCGTGAAAACTGTAGATTGCTAATAAGCCGCCCATTTCATATTTCTAACCGGCTTTCCCTCCTCCATCCACCAGCCGAAGAAAAAAAAAAACACATACAGCTTTATTGCCCGTAAAAAAAGTCAGATATAAAGATGCTGAAGCGATGGTCGGTTAATTGAACATACAGTCGTGAACCCATTACGCTTAATACGTCCCAGGGAGGGCGACATATGCCCCGCAAAAGGGGCCCTTTTTAGGGAAAGCCTAATGAACACCCTCAACTCAAACAGTGCGCTGGGTTTATTACTGAAATAATAAGAAAGTTTAGTGTTACTGTTTTAAATTAGCCCCTCGTGAAACATCGTTGGTTATTATTATAATAATTAATAACACTTTTAATTTTTTTCGGTTAATTTATTGCTTAATTAAATTATTCTACTTTTTATTTTTAATAATAATTTGAAACCTTATGTTTTTATTATTTTAATAATTAATAAAATTTCTTTTATTTTCTCTCTTAATTTATTGCTGAATTAAATTATTATTTCTTTTTTAAACATTAAAAAAAAATAATATTCATATATACGTAATTCCGTATATATGAATATTATTTTTAAGTTAGGTTAGGTTACATTTTGATGGCAACAGCCTTAGGACTGTTCACTCTAAGGGCCTAAGTGAACAGTCCCAGTCACGTAATATAACTATAGGTCCTAAAGGTAAGATCCCAGATTAATCATTCATGCATTTATCACTTCATTTCACATCAGTTAAATGACTTACATAGCTGAGAACGACTTTTAACATAGACCTTTAACGATCATCACTTTTATCCATATATATTATATAAAATTTTAATTTTTCTGTTAATTTATTGTTTAATTAATTAATTTTTTTCTCATTTTCGTTTTTAATTACAACACGTGAAGTTTGAACATGTCGGGAATTATATTTTTGCCGGCGTTCGAATGCAAATCATGAATAATAAATCATCGGTGAAAATAGAAAGGGATCGATTGTGTTTGTGTGTATTTATCGGTTCGGCAATAAATTTTCATTATTTTTTAGTTGTATTTAAATAGCGGATACCGGAGGGGATTTTATTATAAACCCTGTCGGTATTTGCGTGCTGATAATAAATATGAAAAATCATTTGCGCGGTGCTTGTTTTCGTTAAATTGAAACGCTTTCCGAGTTTTTGTAAAATTATATTTTGTCCACAATTATATTTTATGATTGCAAAAAAGTAAAATAAACAAAACTTGCAATTGGTGAGTGTATTTGAATATTTTGTAACAAATATTATTAATTATAAGGCGGACAAATCAATGACCGATAGCGAATTTAAATTAAATATTTGATTTTGTAATTTTCATCAATTTTTTTGTATTTTTGTATATAACTCTTACAGTCTAACCATGGTAATCTAGCTATGCTTTCTAATCTTAATGTTAAGAAAATCAATATTATATATAAAATAATATAATAATTTTGAATATTCAATTGTTTTAATGACACTACACACTTACAAAAAAACCTTCTAATTGTATATTCTTTCATGTAATTAACTGGTAATTACTGCTTAAAATTTCTTTGTGTGAATATTATCTGTAAAAATTCATATGAGATTTAAAATGAACTGATATAAAACATAATGTGAATGGCGCTTTACCATCATTAATAATGGTAATCTAATCTGCTTCCTAATTATAAGTTACCAATTAAAATGCACCCTTAATCTTAATCGTTGCATTAATTTAACAGATATTTCTTTAAAAAATGATTCTGATTATTCGTAATTGTTAATTTATTCAAAACTGAAAATGTATGTTACTTCAGGTTTCCAATTTTGATTTAATTACATTAATAAGCATTTTTTCGTATTTTTAATTAATATTGAAACTATTGTTCAGAAAATATAAAATTATATCAATTCATCAATGTCGTTGCATTAATTAAAAGTATATAAAATTGGGATTGAGATTATCCATAATTGCTTATTTATTCAGAGATGAAAATAAAATGAAAAAATCGTGAAATTAATTCTTCGGAAAAGTAAAAAACAAAAACATTTCGAGAAAACATGCATCCTTTACTAATTTCAACATTTTCTCTTTTAAACTGTTTTTTTTTTCCTCATCCCCCCACGCTCCCTTAAAATCTTGCGAATTTGTTCTTAAAAAATTCCAATCACTCTTCCATCATACCTCGCACCGGAAAGTTCGCTTTTACCTGTGAATATTTATCTTGTATTTAACCTTTTAAATTTATTTTTTTAGTTTATTTTAATCAATCAAATTAATATTTATCGTCCCTAGGGCTAAACTAATAACAGCACGATTTGATCCGCCACTGGTTTTATCTATATAGACATAAATGGCACTTGTCGTTCACGTACTGTGATATTTCATGGAACATTTCTGAATCATTGAAATTTTTTTAATAATTGTGGTGATTGCGTGAGAAATGGATATTATTTGGGACATTGACGAAGAATTTACCAACACTCCACCAGAACTCCAAGTCCAAGCAAATAATGTTACTCAAAATGTTTTACCCACAAAATCAAGGCAAAGGTACGAAACATATTATACATTATTTAACAACTGGAAGAAGACTAACAAAGCAAAAGAAAAGTAACAGAAAATGTTTTACTCGCATATCTATCAGAAAGATCTGAGATTGTAAATTCCGCTACGCTGTGGTTTGAATTTTTAAGGTTGAAAAGCACTTTTAAAATGATGGAAAATTTGAATTTTGATAATTTTCAAAAAATTAGAACATTTTTGAAACAAAATTCTGTAAATAAAGAATTAAATTTAATTCAAATAAAATCCTTGTCAACGAATTGCAAGCGTATAGAAAATTTTTCAAGTAATTATTGGTCTTCTTCATGTTCGTTGTAGAGACATTTATATATACACGATTGTTCTTTGTCCTATTTCTAATATAAATTTTAAATTCTGAAGATTGAAATAGTTTCCGAAATGTATTTAGTTCAATGACAAATAAGTAGGAGAAAGGACATCCAAACTTATTTAAATAATCATTGATCTATTACTATTGTCATAATCTGCGATCAATTTAACATAGTGCAATGGGTGGTGGAACAAAATAATCACTCTATATGTATATATTCAATGACTCTTCGGACTCATATGTTTATTGGATGAATAACGAGAAACAAATGCGCACAATACGCGAAATATTATTCCAAGACGAATCGACGTAATTCTTCATCGCACATAAGTGTTTCCTTTCTTTGCTTTGGAAGTTATTACGTTGATAAAGATTAAGAGTCCGTTCCAATTTCGTGCTTTATAAAATAGGTCGACCGTGTTATCCATTCCAGCCAACTTCGCAATAACGCGAGTAAAAGTTCGGAAGAATTTCCATTGTTGTGTTCGCCCTCGTAAAATCAAGATGTGTTTCCCAGAAATGTGTTTACATAACCGTGCCGGCGTTTATTTACGCAACTCGATAATATTTGTAATCGCCGCGGAACACGTGTACGGTGAATAAAATTTTGGGGACGGCACGAAACGAAAAAAAAAAAATAATGGGTATAATTTCTTTATGGGACGTAAATTTATTCATCAAATCCACGAAAAATATGAATATAAATTTTAGTTATTGGATAAAGGGAATCAATTAAATTTGAGATAATTCACAGTTTATAATTATTCACAATAATATTAAATAAGGGAAAATATTGAAAATAATCAATACAAATTTAATATACAAGGGCAGAAAGACTATCAACCGGAGATCTTTCTGCCCAGGACTGACAAACCTTGTCTGAATAAAGATATTTGAATTCAATATACATGAAGTTTAAAATTCGTGTCTCACCATGATGATCTCGCTTAATAGACGAAATAAAGGGCATTTTATAATGTTACACTTTACCAGAATTATAGTGAATAAATGGTATCGAAAAGAGATAATTATAGTCGTAGTACTATCTACAATCTCTAAAATTCGAATATTTAGAGGAAATGCGCATATTTATAGATTTATGTATTTTATACAATATATTAATAGATTATTATTTTGTAGTTAGCTCCTATTAGAACTAAATTTCAATACCGTTGAGAAATATGGGCTGAACGTAATTATTTCCAAGAAAAAATGAATAAAAAAAACAACAACAGGAAAATAGCAATTTTTATTTTTATTCTTCCATGTTTGAAGCTATATTTCAATGCAGTGAAGAATTTCCTCTACCAACGTGTCTGGGCAGAGGAAACCCTTTCTTTTTTAATGAAAATTCGGCTTAATCATCCCATTCTATAAGAAGGGCGACTCGCTAGACCGCGGTAACTATAGAGGAATTGCTCTTCATAAAATATTCAAATGATTTATTTTGAAAATTCTTAAACTACTCCTTGTTGACTGAATGTTTTTTGAGTTTACGTGAAGTGTTTAATCGCAAATTTAAAGACTGTTGTTCCTCACTTCACAAATTATTTTTATGGTAGATGTACAAGTGCTCATCATTAATAACAACTATTTTTGTTATTGTATTGTTATTGATAATGAGCACTTTGTTTCTCGAAATGTACATCTAACATAAAAATAAATTGTAAGTAAGGAATAGCTACTCCTTGTTATTAGAAAATATGTTCGTGATAATTTTCCAATAAGACGGATTTATCATAATCAATAGCAATTACAGAAAAAAGAGCCAATTAAAAAAAAAAGTATATATAAACCCAACATATTCCAATCCCCTTCAAAACGACTTTTATAAAATATTCATTTCATCGACGCACACAGCCCGTTCCAATCCTCTCCATTCCACTTTTTTCCCAAACAGCATTTCTGCGTGGGTTTAATTTTTTTATCGGCCACCCCCGAATGAAGTCCTTGACAATCTGGAATGGGCCCCGATATCGATTCGTGCTTGAATAAGTATCCACAATCGGACGGAACTTTTCAATTATTTATTTCCGCCGAATTTGACGTGACTCGGAGATCGCCCAACTTCTTTTTTTTTTCCTGCTGGCGAACAAATCCCCTTCCTCCCGTATCGGGTTTCCGTAACGAAGGGATATTTTCATCAACATTTAACAGCAGCGGGAGACAAATGCGAATCGATGATGATGAGATGAATAGTTTATCGTTTCTATATTTGTGAGAGACGGATTTATTAATGAGGATGTTGAGATTGTTGCTGTCGTTTCTGTTCGAGTTTAGTAATATTTTATTCAGGAGTGATATATCTGAAAAGTTTATTGTGAATATAGATCCATATTCAGAAAAGAATCAAGAATGTTTTCATATTTATATCATTCCAAACGTCTTTGCAGCGTCGAGGTAATTTGTTCATTTCAATCACATAACTATTTGACTCTGGCTCTGAGTCATTCAAAACTGAACAATAAAAAAGCAGAAAGGCAAAGAACAAACAATTCTCTTATCAGTATTGAGAGTCACCAATAAAGGTTGGTTTGTTAATTACTTGGTTTTATGTTAAAATTATACATTTTAGAACAATATCCTTGAGATAAGAAAAACTCGAGAACAAGATGGTACTTATATATGTATATTTGTGTAAAATCTATGTATATTATAAAATTAATAGAAAGTGGTAAAAGTGTAGTAATTTGTTCATTGCATTTGATATGTTTAATAAAATGTTCAAAGTCTGATTCTTGGCCACAAATTACGTAGCCTTTTATTTTAACCATTTAATGATAAAGTGATAAAAAAAAGTTAAGTGCTTTAATTTAACTTTTAGTTTTTTATATAATTGAAAACTGTCAATAACAGTTGTAACCTCCAGATTGATAATGACGACAAAGTAATAGTTATTAAGTAAATTTAAATAAAAGAAAAGAGAGAATTATGTAATTCCATTTCTGGCGAGGTACTTGCCCGAGAAATAGTTTTTTTAATATGAATTTGTTTTAAAATGCTTATGTAACGTAAGTCAAAATATCACAGTA
The DNA here is from genome assembly GCA_963082785.1 of Philonthus spinipes. NCBI lineage: Eukaryota > Metazoa > Arthropoda > Insecta > Coleoptera > Staphylinidae > Philonthus > Philonthus spinipes. Next base: position 20,463,054 of record OY720307.1, on the reverse strand, counting down.
GCTAAAGAGAGATTTATATAATTCAATGTCTGGCGGTGTACTTTCTCGAGAAATAGTTGTTTTAATGTTTAATTTGATTTAGAATACTTACGTAATGTTAGTGAAAGTATCACAGTAGCTCTAGAGGAAATAATTTATTAATTGTGTTTAAATTCTTTTTATTTAATTTAGAATTAAAAGCGTTTCCATTAATCTACTATTTGAATTTATTTTAATCGAGAACATACATTTAATTTTTTGTAAATCAGGAGAATCATTCCTTTGTTTTATTTTATAATATTTTCTTACGTAATACAATCTATAATTTATTAATTGTGTTCAAATTCTTTTTATTTAATTTAGCATTAAAAGCGTTTCCATTAATCTATTATTTGAATTTATTTTAATCGAGAACATACATTTAATTTTTTGTAAATCAGGAGAATCATTCCTTTGTTTTATTTTATAATATTTTCTTACGTAATACAATCTATAATTTATTAATTGTGTTCAAATTCTTTTTATTTAATTTAGAATTAAAAGCGTTTCCATTAATCTATTATTTGAATTTATTTTAATCGAGAACATAAATTTATTGTGTGTAAATCAGGAGAATCATTCCTTTGTTTTGTTTTAAAATATTTTCTTAGGTAATACAATCTTGTTTCATTAAAATTTCAATAATCGTCAACATGAATACGGGGTAAAAATATAAATATTTATTTAGGAATGTTACTAAATACGCTTTATTCCCATTTTTTTCCGAAGTATAAATACATTTAACAAAGCAACCCGACACACTGATAAATATTGTGTATTTTCATAATTCCCTTTAATAAATAAAGCGGATGTTAACTCGCGAAAAAAGTATCCCGTTTCAATCCGATGTGATATAATAAATTAGTATTTTATATAAATAACATCACTGCCGGTTTAATATATCAAAATAAAGGAAACAAAAAATGGGGAAAAGAAAACGTGTATCTACAAATCAAATTACGTTTATTAGAGGGGATTAAATTCTTCTTTATACGGAAAAGCGTTTTGTGTAATTTCCCCGGAGGATCAGTATCTAATATAATCGCGATTCCGCCGGTGGAATTTCCAAATTAACGAAAACCGTGCCAATTGCAAATATTTGTTTCTAGCCGGGCCTGATAAAATTAGAAGCGAAACGCGAATAGCGAAATTTACTTTGTGATTAAAAATTAATCGAAAAGAAAAATATATAAATATTTTTGAGTTTTTCGACATTCATTTTATTAAAATATTATTAAAATAACTTCAATTTGTTTTACTATATATATGAGATTTATATAAAAACAGTTTTTGTAATCCATTGATAATCGTATCAATAACACCTCACAACTTTCTAAATGGTTCAGCAGCAAAACCTTGGCCATATTGGACTTGCTAGCAAATTTCTTTGGCAGTGTATATCGCGCCTATAAACACACACGCCTCTCATTAACGTGTGCAAACTCCCTATTATGAACATTTCGGATTTTTTAAGTAAAAACATAATAATATTCCTGGAACTTATTCCCTTTTATTTAAAAGTAAGGCTTCTGAAATGTGCCGCCCGCATATTTGAATTATGTTTCCAATTTGTTACTATTTATATGAAATAAATTTAGTTAACTGTAATTAATTATTAAAACAAAACTATTTTAACTGAAAATGTTAATATAACAAACGAAAAAGAAATTTGTTAATGACATATTTTTTATCATTTAATAATTCCTCATCTAAACACGAAGTGAATAATTGTTCACTAATTAAACTCGCATTCTCACTTCTTGCCGCCCAAAGGACAATTGTTTACGCATTATTAATCAAAGCGAGATGTAAATCGTGTACAGAAAAAAATGGACTCCTGCTAAGCCCACCCCTCCGAGAGAAACGGCCGCGTCGTCTCGCTTCCACGGTGTTCGCCGACGACAGTCACTTAGGACTCAGTGAATAATTAATTTTCGTATAACGTTATATCGACTGTTAATTGCGCTAAGATGGAGGGTGGAGGAGGAACGCGACTAGTTTTAGTCATGCCCGGGACTAAGTAGATCTAATTGGAATGAATTTCCGCCCGAGTATAACTAATGGAAGATTTATTAAGGGCGTAATTATTTCACTAATTCTCCCTTGGATGTCGCACAATCTTGCGTTATGTTTAGGTGTTAATGTGGATACACGTTTTATTGAAATTAATTAACATTAATACTGAAAAAAGAGATTATGGAAACACCAAGAAAGAAAAAAGAAAGTAGAAGTAGTAATTTATACTTAACTACTTCCATTAAAAATTAAACACTGTTGTATTTACTTTACTTCACAGGTTTTATTATACACCAAAAGTACATTTCGAATACTAAGTATCCATTATCAATAGTATATCTGTGAGCTGTGTAGAACCTGTGAAATAAAGTGAATACAATTGTGTTGATTTTTTTATATTAGAAAAACTTTACGTAATCCCATCTTAATTCACTATTTCTGCTTTCTTTTATTCAGTTAGGATTCAGTGAATAATTAGTTTTCGTATAACGTTATATCGACTGCAAGTTGCATTAAAATGGATTGATTGACCACTTCTGCATTCTTTTTTCGTTCTTGATTCAGTAATCTTTTTTTCTGTGTTAATGATATATGTTCATAATCTTTATTCCTTTCAAGTGTTGTTTAAATTTTTTACATTTTTGACAATTTATTTAAACTTATCGAGTAAGATTAAAACTTCATTTTTTATGAGTAATGAAGCTCTCTTTCATCTTAATGGTAAAGTTAACCAGCAGAATTGTCGTTACTGAAGTAATGAAAATCCGCCACAGTTACACGAAATACCGCTGTAAAAGTGACAGTTTGGTGCGTTGCATCGTCGGTTCTTACTTCTTAGAAGACGGTAATGGCAATGCCATAACTGTGAACTCGGAGTGCTATGTTGAAATGATTACCAACTTATTTTCCCCCGAATTAAGACAAAGCCGTTTTCGAGTCCGACGTGTATGGTTCCAAAAATGATGAAGAATTTTTAATAAGAAATGAAAATTTTATTATTATCAGGTAGATAGAATATTACGAAACTAATAGACAAAAAATATAAATAAACACGATACAAACGGGTAATTGGATATCGGCAACAATAAAAATCGACAAAAACATATAAGATACAAAAAACATAGTTAAAAAATGAATGTGTGTAAAAGTCCAAAGAAAAAGCATGGCAAGAAGTTCGAGCAAAATCAGAGAAAAATTTCACTACAAGAAGAAAGCTCGCTTACAAAGCTCTTATACAACATAGCGAAGTGGGTAAAGCAAATAAACAATGCACTATAAGAATTATCAGGTATTTTAATAAATGAATAAATAAAATATTTTTGATTTTCAACAATTTTATATTGTTTAAAATCCATATTTTGGATTTTCAACAATATATTTTAGATTTTCAACAATATAAAATTGTTGAAAATCAAAAATATTTTATTTATTCATTTATTAATGTAATCATCGACTTTCAAATATTAAGTGCCTCAGTAATGAGAGAACTTTTCAGGTAGATAGAATATTATCAAATATTGCTAGACGTAAAAAAAAACACGACACACTGGGCAATCAGACAACTTTATTAATAAAATCGACAAGGAGAAATAAGACAGTTAAAAATAAATGTATAGAGGAATTCAAAGAAGAAGAAAAAAAAAAAAAACGTCGAAATAAGTTGGAGCAAAATTAATGAATAACCGTTAATATAAAAGAAAGCTTTTTTATAGCATTTCGAAACGGGTAAGCCAATTCAACAATGCACTGAAGGATTGTGAGGGATATTTAAAAAGAAATGAAAATAAAATTATTATCAGGTAGATAAATTATTATTAAACTTTGCTAGGCGGAGAAAGAAACATGACACAAAATAGGGAATTGGATCATCATATACGAGAAATAGATCAAAGAGCGGAAACATGATGATACAAAGGCAGATTAATTAAAATAAATAATAATAATTGTCTAAAGAAAAAATAAATAATGATTTAATTAAATTAAAATGATTTTAAAATAATTAATAAATCATTTCTACATTTATTTAATTGTGTATTTTTTGTACTATAATAATTTGGATATAACGCATGCGCCATGTATTGCCTTTTTCATATTTAATTTAATATAATATTAATATAACTTCTTCACTCAACTCATTCCTTCCACTATTCGCCCAAAGATACTCCCTAAGAATCCTTTCCAAACATCCAAAAAACCCTCTCCACAATCCTTCCAACGAATACCTTTACGAATCCACCAAAATCCCGCCCATATCCCAGCATATATTAGCCTCAAGTAAAAAAATACCAATAATTCTGATAACCTAACCCTTGTTACAAAATTCTGTATTCCCGTAACCCTAATATCCTTTCTAAGTACAAACATCCTATATCACCATTCATCAATTCATTTGCGCTAATCGTCAGGACAGTTCAGTTAGCTAGCATACTTTTTTTCTTTAACTTCATCATAAATTAATGAGAGGGCAGAAAGACGTCTGGTCGATAGCCCAGACAGACTAACACCTACATGTATTGTAATTATTAATGTTATATTGTTAGAATTATCTGTGTAGTCTTAATAATGATGTATATATATATATTAATATAATATATAATTTAATTAAGTGATGATATATTGAAATCTTTTTCTCAGAGATTTTATCGTATTTACCCTTTATTTTCGGGAAGCGCTGAATATATATATAGCTAATAATATCAACATCGCGCTTACATTATTACAAACCGTAAAAAATCCATGCAAAACGTGCTTAATTCAAAAAAATACCCTCTGACAATCCGCGCGACAATAAAATTCCATCGCAAACGAGCGCTTTTCTAATATTTCGATTTTTTTGTGCGCGCCCTCTCCATTCTCAGTTCGTTTTGTTTGTTATTACCGTTGTTGTACGCAAAGTAGAAAGGGGACTTTATCGCGGAAATAAAAGAAAGAAAGGTGGACGAGTAAAATATTTATGGTGAATAAAAACGGTATTAAGTCCGTCGTCAGAAAAAAAAAGAAGCCAAGAGAAACGGAAAACGGGCGACGATTTTTATAGAGCACTTCAATTAGACCACTTTTCCTCCGGAAAGCATCTTTCTCTCTTGATATTTTCATGTGTTCTTAAAGTACTCGTTTTATTTTTCAATATTCTGCGAACGGGAAAGGTTATTAAAGCTGCGAACTTGTTTAATATTACTCGCACTGTTGGAATGTAGAAGACAAGTGTAAAATGAGAAATAAAATGGGGCAGATATGAATAGTGAAATTTGATGTCATGTATGAGATCAGCAACGTTTAACATTTTAATTTTTAACTCCAATCCCGAAAGATATTCTAATTTTGATTGTTGTCCCAATCGATATTGATAGTTTCCACTTTTTACTCTTTTTACGCAAACCATTTCTGACTTCCTTTATTAAAATTATACATCTCTTTTAATAATAGAAAAAGTTTAATTATCTTTGTGACAGATATTTAAACAAAAACAAATCTGTTTAATTATTTTTTTTGAGTTTATAACGTATGATATTTAATTATTATTATTTCGTTTATCTAATGCTAAAACAGGTCCCCGTTTGTACTCTATTCTTCTACTAATAAACGCACTGCCACCTAATATAAAATCATTACGGAAAGAATTATTCTAATCGAAAATCAAACAAATACTGATAGAAAACGCATTCTATTCAGTTGAAGAATTTTTGCAGAAAATCAGTGAAAGCAGATAATGTTTTGTAAATCTACTGGTACATCTGGTGACGAATCGTTTGAATCAGGATGAAACCGCACTTGACCCCCACAATAATGTAAACAATTTTAAACTTAAAAAAAGATTTTGATACATTGAACAACAGTTATTTAAAATAAATTTTATAAGAAGACATTTCTTTAATAATTAATTATTTTTAGAACTAATTTTATTTAATTTACTATAAAACTACGTTTTGTAAACAAGATTTAATATACGTCTTATATAATTTACAGAAGATCATATATTCTAAATTAATTCAAAATAAGCTTAATCCTAATTTATGATGACTTGTAATTTCCAGAATGTGAACAAAAAATGGAGGAATATAGATAATTTTTTAAGAGCAATAAGTTTGAATACAGTGAAAGATGAAAACTGTATTTATCTGACGAAAATTCGTGCATTTTAAATTAATTTAAAATTAGCTTAATTCAATTCTCAATGAAAGTGAAAGATGCAAAAGGGAATTCGTTATATTTAATTTTTTATAATATGCTTTAATTAAAGGCGGGCGAAATGCGGGAAAATGAGGGCTGATGCTGGGGTTGAAGGGTAACGAATGACCATCTACTTTGCAGACAGAGGAATCCATTTTTCATACAGATAAAATGGAGGAGGTCATGCAAGGTGGCACCGCACTAATCCGCCCCCATATATTTCCCGGCTTTGATGCTATCAGGGGACGTGTATCCAACGGTTTTTACCGCAATATGTGTCGGCTGTAAAAAAATTATTCCCGCGCAAGAAATTCGCTGACGACTTGTAATTTCCCCCTTTTCCTGATTACAAACAAAATAAAGTGGCGAAAATGTAGATTATTTTGAAAGCGTCAAAGAAACCCCATTAAATTTTATTTCGTATAATTTATTATAACAATATGTACAATTGTGTAGTCTGTCATGGGATATCGACCATAGGTCTTTCTGTCCCTCTTTTTTTTTAATTTATATAAATAACTGTGATCAAGTGAATAAACCCCCTTTTCTGTTGTTTTATATACAAATTGTGAAAAATTAAATATTTGTCAAATGGCTATTGACCATAGGTCGTTTTGTATAAGTAAATATTTTAGACAGAATTTCGATTTAAAGCAACTGTGTAAGAATATGTAATAATTATCGAACGTGCTAATCGGTTTATCGAAAATTTTAGATACAGAACAGGACTGCAATAAATGTCTGTTTCGATCTAATAGTGGTTTGACTGACACGCACATAACAAACTCTATTAAAAATATTATATATAGCTAATCTTTCTTTAATTTTGAAACTGACATTCAACAGTTTATTATTAATCTACACAAAGAACTGGAATCAATATTAATAAAATGATGGATGCTTGCGGATGGTCGACGGCGAAACTTCGGTAGTAAATATAAAAATCCCCCGCCGTTCCGTCTTTTTTTATTTATCTTATCTTCATAACAGTTTTGGGTAAGCAGCGAAGTTATCGAGTAAATTTTTCAGGTACTTTCGAGAGATTACGCCATAATTCTTCCGCCTTAAATTTAATACCGCCCCTCGCATGAGCACACATCCCCCGCAACGCTCATATCCAGACGCTCGTTAAATAATTTTTAGCATAATCACAATAAGGACAATAAAGAAACAAAATCCTTACAAAAAGATACCGTATAAAAAATATATGTAAAAAGATAACACAGAGGGGAATAAAACGTTGTGTATATATTTTGCAGATAGTTAAACAACAAAACTAATCAAATAAATGTTGAGGCTTCGACTTTATTATACATCGTTATAAAATTTAAATAAATTAAACACTTTTTATCACTTTCTTCACCTGAAGAAGCCACAAGGTTGCGAAATAATTGTAGTGAAATACGAAATAAACAATTTTTGAATGTTATAACAAACGTGTTTACTTTAAAGTGATAAATATGAACTTTCAACAACTATCAGCCACCTCAATTAATAGTTTAAACACTTTTTTATTTTATTTGATGGAATGTTTATTGTTGATTTGGATCTAAATATAACTCTGTTGAAATTTGATTTAATGCAGCTGGATATTAAATTAGATATAGTAAGGGATCATTATATTAGTGTACTGTTTGTTTAGGTTAGGTTTTTAATAAAGCACATATATATTTAAATATAACTAAAACTGTATTCCCGCTAATATTTTTACACACGTGCTTTTGAATGAAGTAACGACGTAAGAAGAACGATTCTTGAAAGAATGAGGATTTGGCATTTTCGGCAAGAATCATTTTCTGCCATTTATTTCATTATTAATCTAATATTTCGTGAATTGAAGAAATATTCAATGTATAAAATTGAGATATAATTTAAATTAATTAAATTCATAGATATTAATATAATTTAAAATGAATTTCACAAACACACAATCGTAAATTGTAACTACGTTTATGTATAATCAATGAATGTAAAATGATTGTTAATAAAGATTTCTATATACATGAATATCAATTGAATTAATTAATATTTCGTCCTTTAGTATTAACAAAAACTTTTACCGGAAAGTAAAACACAAATATTCTCGAAAATATCAATAATTTCGAGTGTATTTTTGTAAGTTTTTACGTTTTTGTTTATCTAAATCGAAACGCACCACTATCGCCGCCTTCTGCCTAATAAAATCCGACTGTTGGATATTTAATGTGTCGTAATGCCCTACTAAATACATGAAATAGTGTAATCGTAAAAATGCGTCCTTCGAAACATAAATATCGAACTGTTTATATCGGCGAGAGGAAACTGGGCGAGAGCAGTAAAACATATTGGAATTTTTTTTATACGACCCACTCTTGTGGATCGCATGTTTATATAGAAAAATAGGGGGGAAAACCTGCGAGTATATAACATACGTCCTTTTATTGATGCACCGAGCTTCCCTCTTTTTTTCCTGGCGCGATTTTCTTTTATTGAACAACATTTCTAATCTCAGAGGAATGTGTATAATGGAAGAAAAAACAATTTGATTTAATGCAGATAAATAGTTGAAAATAAAATTATAATCATCGAAGCTTCTACTTCGTTATACATATTTAAATGTTACAATGCAAAATAAAAAATAAAATAAAACACTGGCTAATGCCGGTAAAAGAGTGTCGATTAAGAATAAATAAATGAAAATAAAAGAATGGAAAATTTTTGGAAGTTTGAAAGTGTTTTTCATGATCACAACACAAAATCCACGTATAACGTAGCATATACAACAAATTTTGGAAAGGTATGTCAATTTGTTATCAGCCAATGGTCTTTACACATGATTTTTTATTTTCGGACTGAGTAATCGTATTTTAAAGTTAGTGCAAATAAATATCTAATAAAAAAGTAAGGTAAAGAAAATTCAAGGGAGGGTAGCAAGAATAAAAATATAATTCCTAAGTTATTAAAGCCTAAATTGCTTATTAGTTTCAAAAGCCAGGGGATGGGGTTAACTGATCCTATTTTCCCTCCCTTGTGAGCAGTTATGCGCAATATCGTCAAGGTATATGGAACACAGTAGCCTGGTGAGGTTCGATAGACCGAAATGGCCATCATCAGTTATCCCAACGCTAGATTAATGTTCATTAGATTTGTTTATTAAGTCAAATTGAATATTTGGAAAATGCAAATCGTACGCTGTTTTAATTTGTATTTTCATTAATAAATTGTATCTTCAGCAGAATTGCAAATATCAAAAAATAGAAACGCAATTAACACAATCAATAATCGTCGAATCAGAACAACCCTTTTATCCGGCCGACAAACGTGAAAAATGATGTCGACACAGCGCTTATCCCTTATCCCCCATATTTTCGCCCCCCGTGTGTACACATCTCATTTCTCCGCGCTCGGGGGAGAGAAAAAAAGGGGGATGGAATTAAGGAACGATTGCCAAGCAAGAAAATGTGTAGCTCGGAAGGGGAGAGGAGAAAAAAGTATTAATCGCAACACTGAATACTCCGCTAATCATCGCGCAGATTGGATTCAAAACCATTCATCTCAATATAATTAAATCTCCTCCGCCGTCCAACAGCGCCCCGTTGTGAGTTATTTAACTTCGCGGAACTTTCCCCCGAATGTTATTTCCTGTAGTGATGGGTTATCTTTGGGTGATATTTAAATGGGAATTGGACCGGGGTTAAAACTGTGGGGAAAGTTCTTGTTTTGATTAAATCATATGTTCTTGAAAATTAATTAACAATATTTCTCTTCATAAATGCAGTTTTTCATGTAACATGTGTAGGTTGAGTTATCTAAAAATGATTAAACACCAAAATAAAACGCTCTGCCGGAAGTACCTCTGGATATTCAATTCCAGAACAACATAATTATGCTTTAGGTATAATAACAAAATTATAAAGTAACGAAAGTGAAAGAAGAAACTATCAATATTACTCTAGAACGTTACACAGGTCGTGCGACGGTAAACGCGGCGTCATCTAAAGTTCCGGAAAGTTCGAAAAATAAGCACGCTATATAAGCGAGCGCTAGTGGCGCTGCTGCAGTCAGTCCATCACGAAAGTCCGAGTGCTTAACATCTCGTTGTAAATAAATAGTGACAGTGTTTTGTAAATAAATGTGTTAAGTATACTCTAAATAAATAAATAGACATTGTTTTACTTATTCCTGAGTCTGTTTAAACCCGATTTCGTAACAATATAATGTAAATAATTATGTATGGAGTTAAAATATATAGTGTTGTTATTAAACATGTCATGTAATTTTTTTTTCTTTTTAGAAAATTTAAGAATATTGAGTTATGGCTTTGGCTACTACCCCTTTCGACGAGTCACTGCTATTTAATATTATTTTTTAAGGCGTCACAATATACCCATGGACCCGAATGAAATTTGTCTTTTAAACAAATTCCATCCTGAACCCGTAGTCTTGTCCTTGGTTAGCAATGTCTTTGCCCACTCAGCTACCCCAATCCCCGTTTTTATATTTAAACTTCAAATCAAGCATAAACTGTTTTGTTGTATTAGTTATAACTAGTATATTCTTTGAGGTACTACATATAAGAACCTTGCATCGTAATGACAATGGAAATAAAACTAAGACAAAAAACAACCCAACGAAAAAAAACGCATGTACCTGACAAAAACAAGCGAATGATAAATGCGATTTATATTTAGAAATGCAAATCAAGCATAAATTATTTTTTGTTATTGTGTACTTTAATTAATATACTATTAGATGTAATACACATAAGAACCTTGCAGCGTAATGAGAATGGAAATAAAATAAGAACAAAAAAAACTAACACAGAGAAAAAATAACGCGTGTGCACGACTTGAACAAGCAAAAGAAAAAAAAACCTGGAATGATGAATGCGATGAGGAGAGGGAGGCATCATAAAACTTTATACTCTGAGGTGGAATTCATCTCGAGGGTCGCCATAATCAGCTACTCAGAATGCGAGAGGCATCCACTCCGCCAGATGAAGTGCATCATAGACAAAAATTTAATCCATTCCGTAATTAGAAAAAAAAAAATAATAAGGAGAAAGCGCGGAGGGCGCGGGGGAGGCAATAAATATTTCATGAGTTGCGCAAGGCGTAATAACTTTGCAAATTTTATACGCGTTTGTAGGAAATATCCGGGGAATATGGCTGGAAAATGATGGATGGATTTATAAGACAGATATCGAAATGGATTTTCGTAAATTGAATTAGGTATTAACATTTATATATGCATATTAACATACAGAGTGTTTGCGAGCGGAATGCGTCTCAGTAATTTTGCTTTAAAAGTTTTTTGTTCTGTAATTAAACAGAACAACTTCATTTCTAGAAGTAACTTTATTCAATAAAAATTGTTTTTCAGAAATTAATTGTATGGTATAATTCATACATATTAAATTAAATGAAAGGGGAATTAGCTCTGGAAGGTTCTTCTTAGGAATTTAATTGCAGAAGAACTGAAAGTGCTACAATAAAGCTTTACTTCCTATATTCCTGTACATTGAATACAAAAGATATGCGTCAAAAAATTAACAATGTAGCGGCTACGGTAGCTATATTACAGGCTTCAGCTGTTCCAAATTCAGAACCTCCGCTCCTATTTGTCTGATACAAAAAAAGAATTGAGTTTATATATAAATTTCCTGGATCTGGGTATATGATTTCATTTAAGTTGATCCACATTTCATAAAATGGAGACGATATGATTCGAAACCGTGAGTGAAACGAGCCGTGATATTTTAGTACAATTTCCTTATGATATTTTTTCATATATCGTTAATTTCGCATGCATTTATAATTTTTCTCTTTTAAAAGATGTGATTTTAAAGGAAATTTTATATACATAAAATATACATTTAATTTTATTAATAAATACACGACTGTAATTTCTTTGCGGATAAATTTGTCGGAATAATCGAATTAAAACGCGAGCTCGCGCAGATGAAATTACTCACCGTTCTGTTCCCTAAATTCTTGACTCTGCAGTGGAGCAGCACGGTTTTCCCAACGAGACCGGTAATGTTCGAATTTATGCTGGTGTCGAAATACGGCCCTGTCCCCGGAGTGGGCCATTCCTGTAGGAAATCCCGGAACTTCTTGGACGCCCCATCCTGCGCTCCTGCAACAAATTTACATTATTATATTCGGGGGCGCTGGGATCAAGATTCAACATAATCACGCCTTATCGTTTGCGGGGAGTTTAAAAAGACAAAGCAGAATCGTAAAAAGTTTATATTGCAGTGAAAGTAATCTTGTTTAGGTGCAGTTTATGGCTTATTTAATTGTGTTTCGTAATTGCACATTAAAGTATTATTATTACGCTTTATTTGTGACGTACGTTTTTTTTTTTAATTTAAAGGCACTTCTTGAGTTGAAATGGAAATAAGAAGAAGAAACAAATCCTTTTTCTCTCCTTACAAAGATTTTAACAGTTGTTTCACACAAGCTCGAAACAAACAGGTATCAACAAATTAATGGCTAATATCACTGAATTTTGAGCTGAGAAATAAAATAAGGAAACACGAAAAATGTCGTTCGATTAAGTTTACGAGAATATATCAATAATTGATTAAGTATATCACACAACGTTTAATTTAATATTAAATGGCTATCGGTCTTTTTGCCTGTTATATATATTTAAAGAAACATACTTCTTCACTTCTTACAATGCTCCCAGCAATTGGTTTACACAAGCTAGAAACAGACAGGGGCCTATAAATGGATAGCTAATTTTATTGTAACTTGAGGTTTCTATTGAATAAATTGTTAATATAAATTTTAAAAGTGGAAACATTTATTTATCTAACAACCCTAGATTAATGTTTTTTTTTCAAAGGTTAATTTAAAAAAATGAATAAAACAATCATTAAAGTCGCTTGGAACTACTCGTTGGCATATGTTCATCCTTTAGGTTGAGTTTAGTTATACATTTTCGATAGTGGGTGATAAAAAAATGCCAATAATCATATATATAGTTTTTAATTGAATTCAATTAGTTCGTTTTACGAATAAATTTATTTAATTAAAAACTAAATAATAGCAGAAATATTTTACGAAGTGATCTATCACAGACAAATTAATCATATAATATATAAGTTTAAGTTCATTCTGTTATTTAAAAATAAATAAAAATATGTTGGCGAAAATAACGTTTCCCATTCCGGCTATCATAAAAACCTGATGCACATCTAAATGTTTACATAATTGCGAAAGTGGGACGCACTGACGTTTGTCGGAGAGGGAAAGCGGGGATGAAAAAAAAAAAAAATAGAGAGAGGGCATAAAAAAACGGAAAGTCGCGCAGATGATGCTCGTGGATGATTTGTGCGCGCCGTCTGCTGCGAAAAATGTTTCACGATGTGAGTTATTATGACTCCGTGAGAAATGACCCGAATTACATCATTTAGGAGCGTTTTATTTGAGTTCGAGTCGAAGTTTTGAATTATGCCGCCAAACGGGGATTTAATATCTTTAATAAAAAATAATGCGACATATTTTAAGTTAGGTTATTATTTTAAATGGAATAATATACACTGATTTAAATTGAAAAACTAGTGGCCAAGAGCCAATTAATGAATAATTGATTACTTATTAATAAAATTATTTATGAAATTGTAATTATAAACAATTAAAATATTCATATATAAAATATGTAAATGTGTTTCTATATATACATTATTGTGTTTATAAAATTAAATTGTGGTTTCTAAAATGGATTCACAAATTAACTGAATATTAAACAGTGTACAGCTGTACAGTAAAAATTAAAGAATCCTTAATCTATGGTTCAGGCTTTTACCTGATAACTCCAACATTTGTAAAACTTAAGAAACTTGTTTTATTTATAAAAGTGACTAATAATGCATTAAAAAATACCAATATAAAACAATATTAATAAGTACTTACATTTTTTATATATCAAATAATATCAATTAAAAAACTTACGTAAACTAATTCTTGTTGGAAAACTAACATTTATATACCTAATTAGGTAGTGAATGTGAAATGCGCAAGATTTTATTACAAAAATGTTAGATTAAAAATTTACATAAATATTTAAGGAAGGGTAGTGTTTGGAAAACAAAAAGTATGAATGTTGGCGTATGCAGACGACGTAGTGTTAGTTATGAGAGATTTGGCAGGAGTGGAAGAAATGTTTTAAACAGTGGAGAATTGCACGGATAAAAAGGAACGGTAGGATATGGCGAGAATGTCAAATTCATGAAAGGTAATGTAAGAAAGGCATCAGGAATTATGGTATAGAAGTGGAGTAGATGGTTTAAGAGAAACTTCCTGATGGTTGCAAACTCTGGTATGCTTTTGTGAAGTAAATAATGGCAGAGGAGTCTAAAACTACAAGCTATATTTTATTTTAGGAAGCGAATAGGTGGGGCATGCATGGTGAGGGTGTGGAAAAAGTGATATGATTTGAAATAATGTTATGTGGTCTAGAGAATGAGAGGCTAGAGGAAGAGGTATGGAAAGCACGTGAGGGAATAGAGAAGAGTGAATGGTGGATGGACCGTAGAGCGGTTGGAGAGGGGAGTAAACGTGTTTGCATGGATAGGAGAAAAGTGGAAAGAGGCAGAAGAGCATTAAGGGCAAGTATGTATAAGGAAAAGTGGCTACAATCCAATGTATGAAAGATGATAAGTTCATGGCAGTTTGTCAAGGTACTTAGTTCTGGTGTGAGAGGATAAAAAGTATGGATAAGGACAGGTATATTGTATATGTGTTTTGCGATACCTGAAAGAATTGAGTGAGGAGTGTGAAGGAGTACGTAAACAATGGTTGTTGGGAAGAAAGAGAGTTGATGAGAAAAGATGAGAGAGGATGGAGCTGGTATAGAGGTACTGAGAGACTGGATTGGGAAAGGAAGAAGAATTATGTTAAGTTAGAATATGTATTAAGTTTAATTTTATGCCAATAAAGGTGTCTTTTTTTATATAAATTTACATCAATTTTCCTTCTATTAGTAATGTCAGTATATCTGGGCTATCAATTAATAGTAGCTCTGCTCTGTCTGAGTCTACTAAGAATATGACTAATTTTCTTCGATTTAAATATATTCCATACTTGTTCTGTTACTTTCTTGATGGAACCAAATTTCCATATTGGGTAATTTTAAACGCTTGTTTTGTTCCATGTTTTCATTTTCACTTGCCTGGAACAAAGCAAGTGTTTTTAATAACATCTTTTGGGAAAATGTAATTGCTGAAATATTTTGTACTTTTAATTTATTTAACAAAATTCCTTATTGTTTATAATAAATCAAATTTATTTTATAATAAAGTCCACTGACCAGAACAGCTATGCAAACTGAAATAGTGACTTACCAATTTACATCTATATGTTTCTACTAAACCGAACACTTAATAAATGAAACAAATGCGGAAATAACTTTAATGTCGGATGGAAATTAGTGAATTTATTCATCCTACCAAAGGTTAATTGATTTTCTACAACAGTTATTTAGGTTACGTTAAAAACCAATTATACATTAATCAATATTATCAATCACCACAACAAATACTAATCCTCGCATTACGCTCCAAAAACGATTATTCGATTTCAATAACTGTATAATTTCAACGAATCCACCCGCCGAAATCGCGATTCATTCGGTACTTTCGTTGTAATCCGATTATTGTTTGATAGGCGGACACAATTATGAACTCCAGTCGTTTCTATTATTTACCAGCGCGCCATTATAGCGGACGCAATACAGATATTTGCGCAATTATAATTCCACACAAAACTGGCAAATTGCGTTCATCAAGCCGGCATAAATTACGCGGCACGCACACGGATTGCGAATTTTATTCCGGTTTTCATTTACTGCGTTTTAAAATAAATAGACACACTCGCGTTTTGCGTTATTAGCTTTAGCTGCGGATTTACGCGATTGTAATTTGGTAACAAATCAAATACAATGATAAAAAAATTAGGATTTTATATATCTTAAATTAAATCAAGGAAATTTTGAAAATAATAAATTTACAATAATTAAATAATTAATTATTTTCTCTTTAGCTACTGCAACTTTTTGACTTACAAACGTAAGAACTTATTTTTGAATTATTAATCAACTGTGATCAAGTAAGAGACAAAATTAATAGAAATTGATATTTTCTCGTTTATATTATTTTATTTATTTCCTTAAAGTTTCAGATAAAAATATAATTAACAAAAAAAAATTGCAAATTTCTAAATAAAAACTACAAATAATCTATATACATTAATAATTAATCTCAAACAGTAAACCGAAACACCATTCAAGCGCAACAAAATCGTTCTTGAATTAAAGCGGGATTAAAACGGCATCCTGAATTTACAACACTTTATATCCAAACTCCATATAGAACAACATAAATTCATGTTGGACGGCGCTCGTTTCATAACTAGAATTTATATGACTCTCGGTCGACGGATATTAAAGGATGCACTCAGTTGAATTTGAATAAATTATGATCGTCTGGAAACGGCTGAACAGTTGTTCCGGGTTCTGTTAGTGGCGTGTCCGTATTTAAAATGCAGATTTATTAAAATACGGAGCGCGCTCGCCGAACATTGTATTGTTTACACGCACGGAACGGAAGTGGCGTCTTCCGAATCCGGGCCGGAGTTACATTTTTTTTTTCCACTCGAATTCTGTTGCGGTTTTCAGCCGCAGAAATTTGCGAAACTTTAATTGTGCACGCGATTATTTCAATGTTTCATGATCTAAGATATTACTTAATAAAAAAATCTTTAATAAATTGATTTAAAAAAATCGTGCAATTAATAAAATAGAACTTGTAACAAAAATCGATATGATTTTGAGTTTCGCGAAGAGTATAATCATGTATAAATTGGCTAAGTTAAAAAAATAAAATTGTTTCAAAGATAACTTGTGATGATGAGAAATAAATTGGCTAAGTTAAAAAAATAAAATTGTTTCAAAGATAACTTATGATGATGAGAAACATCATTCGCTGCGGTATAAATGTCTGTGAAAACTAAGCTCCAAAATTATCTAGCATTAGCATACAGTTGGTTTTCCTTGGTATTCATATTATGTTTAAAAGCACTTTTGGACTGAATTGAGTTTCTTGAATGTTACATCAGGCATATTCAAGATTGCATTTGATTACGATTTCTCTCATATATAAAAAATACATTATTTTATAGAAGCTTGATATAAATACTCGTAAATTGATCAAAACATAAATTCCGATTGAGGATTTTTTTAAATTCCAGCTTTTCCACAATAATTTGTAGTGATTCCGCAGCGAGGGAGTGAAATTGATGCTGTCTGATTCACCCCTGGCGTGGGATAATATTTATGTTTTTGCTACAGAATTGAGTTTGTTTTCGTAAGTGGCATGTGAGATAATATTATCTTACATAAAATTGTTTTGCCGGCAATGGGGGAACAATTATCAAAGTAAAAAATATACGGACTACGGAAAAGCGTGTTTATAAATTGACTATGCGGAAAGGCATGATATTTCAGATATTTCAAATAATCTACAGTAATATAAATTGAATTTATGGAAAACAAACCTTACGTATTTTGCAATTTCACTTAAAAAAGAAAGTTGCACAACATGAAATATATTCAGAATTAAAACACTTTTTATTCCTTACTTTTATTTTAATACGTTAGATGTATAAATAACTCATTAGTTATTAGACGTATAAAAATCAATGTGAAGTAATGATTTAAAAGGTTTTTAATGTAATTTAAATCTCTTCACATAACTCAAATTAAAGAGCACGTTGTACTTGAAATGTACATATAGTGATAAAAATAAAAAAGTGAAGAAAGGAATAAAATATTTTTATATTAAACAACTAGTGATGAAATTTATTTTTATTCGTTGTTAATGTAAACTATACAAGCTTTGTTTTTTCCTTTTAATCCACTATATATATTTATTTATTTATTTAACGGATTTACCTTTTTATAAATCTACAATATAATTAATAATATTCATGTATAGTGGATTGTAGAACAAAAATAAAGAAATAACTATTATATAGGTATAAAGACGCCGCAATTAATTGTTATTGAAAATGAGTGCATAGAACTCCAAATATCAATCTAAGTATTAGAAAATAAAGTGTGAAGAAAGGATACAACAGTGTTAATTATTTTAATTATTCCAGCTTTATTTTCTTTTTTTCAGTTCGAAAATAAATTCAAGAAAGGATATAAGAGATAGAACGATATATGGCCGATAGCTCATACGGACGAACAGATATTTATATATGTTATTATATATATCTTCATTCAGATAATTTGAAATACTACTACTAAATCTTTATTATCTGAGAAACATAATACGTTTTATATTGATCGTGTAAAATCTGCATATTTCGCAATTATTTCAAATTAAACTAGAATAGAATAGCTTAATTTAGTGTCCTGTTTATACTTATCAGTCGCTTATGCTGGATAGTGTTCATAGAAAATTTTTAATAATCGATGGTTGAGACTTTTTCTTGATAAAACTCCATAATACACTATTTATAAATAACGCAACAGTTTTTTTTTTAAGTTACAAAAAATGTATTGTATAGACAATGCCTGATGATGCCACTGTGTTGGCGAAAACAATTATAGCAGTGTCTCAACAATAAATTTTGTGAAACTTTAAAAAACTGTTGTTTTATTTACAAAGAATGCATATTTTTAAAGTTTCTTTCATTTAAAATTGATCATACCCGGCGGTTAGAATTTCACCACATGAACTGCTTCTACGATATGATTTTGACTCCCCTGATTGCTCCCAGAAGAGACTATCGTTGTGGGAAATTTACTTGGAACGTGATTGATTATCCCGAATTATTAGCTAAAATGTCTATTAATGTCCCTCAAAAAATTACCAAACTATTCACTACTTTTAGGACTCTAGATGCCAATTTTAATATAATACGACGTTTTTCGTTGTTCTTCATGTGTAAGTGGTGCGACAAATTATTCAATGATATATTTCTTTAGTACATTTATTCTATTTCTCATTGATTTTTTTTTAATTGATACTTTATGATAATATATTTTTTTAACAAATTTTAAAATCAAAATAAATATTTTTTACGTGGTTATTATGTCTGATTTTTTTTTTATTTTGCGAAAGGACCGGGGGCTATAACGTACCGATAAAAAGGGATGAATGGAAAATCCAGTGTTTTTTTTTTTCGTGTGTTTGTAATAATCTTTCGCAAATATTTTTTCCGATTATTATTGCGAATTTTGTTATATCTCAACATTTAAGCATAATTGTTATTGATTCAATTTAACGTAATTACAACGTGGTAACGGTAAAAACATTTATAATAAAAATCTTGTTTAAGGAAAACAAGTTTATAAAAAAAATCGTATAATAGCAGTTGCATGCTTAAAGGTTCACCGGGCACTATCTACTAATAAACAAGTAAATCTTTTAATTATAGGGCTGGGTAGATTTGTGTGCAACCTTTTTTTTATTTAAAGGAGGGCGCAATTAAGTTAATCTACGATTGTGTTGTGGCCGCCGGAGCAGATGGTCAGATAAGTCTTGCAAAATAACCGGGAGGGCGCCTATCGATTTCACCGCGGCGGGAACGTGCAGCTTTTTCGGAAGCCATCCATCCTGTGCAATATCCACCCGAAAGATAATTGCCGCCCGCCGTTTGATCTATTCGCGCCGGGAAAACCAGAAACCATCAATATACCCCATTTGAATAATCCGCGCGAGTTTTGTTTCACTTTTGTTTCTTTTTTGCGTGCCGATTACTCCCAACGTATCGGGCGAGATTTGTTTTGTGGTTGGAACGTTTGTCGGATTGTCCTAAAAAAGTTTTATTCACTTTTGTTATCATTGAATGTAAATATTACTCATTCTGAAGATTTAACAGTTAAGAAAAAAATTTAGTATAAATAGAAACGAGTATTTATTCACTTGCTCTCAGTTATTTACTAAATTATATAAAAGATGGCCTTATTTTAAGGAACATTCTTTTCTGTTCTTTTTCTTATATTACACTTTTCTAGGATCAAAAAATTTTCGTATGACGCAATATTTTATTGATATGCGACAGCAGGTTTACGTTATGTAATTCAATGTGCGGAGGGGTATTTGCCCGGATAGTAGTTGTTTTAATGAGCATTCGTTTAAAACATTACGTAAATAAAAATGTCACAGAGCTAAATGTGGAAATAATTTTTGTTATTTTTCTCTTATTATCAGGATTAGAGAATTTCCATTCGGAACTATTAAAATTCATTCAAAAAAGAAATGGTGATAAATTCACTGAATACCACAGAATGTACTTCTTATAAAATCCTGTTATTTTGTTATTTCCATCATTCTTTATATCTAAGCTGAATCTTAAAGAAAACTGCGCAACGTATTTTCCAGAATTAAGTCTATAAAAAAACTTTCAGAAATTAAATATTATTCATAATAGATTAAAGACGACGCAAGTGCCACATTTTGCATAATTTCAAGTGGTATCGTCAACGATTTGGGTCTACAGGGTAGACGACCGAGAATCATTGTTTCGTCCACTAAAGGAAGGCGAACTTGTCCTGTTTAAGCAAACAAGGAAAACGAAATTCACATTTAATGAAACGTTCAGTCACTATTCATCTAGCGTATGGATAACTAATATAAAATATTATAAATTCTTCCACTTTTTTCTTTTATTCTGTCTCTATTCCGTTCTTTCTTTATTTAATTGTTTCTCTTTTAGAACTAAAACTCTAGGAAATCTTGCAGGAATTAGTTTTATTAAGTTCTAATCTCTATACACCCTAAACACATCATTCCTTTATGATCTAGAAATTATTGGCGAGGCTGCCATCCTTCTTGGCCATCCTCACGATGCAATCGTCAGACCTCCCGTCTGGCGCATAGGGCATAACTCTTCAAGGTTTCTGTCATTCTGTCGATTTGTGGGTTAACATCAACCAAAGTCAGTTGGATCGATGCGTGATGTATGGATGATTTTGTTCCTCGGGTAGTATATGTCGATGAATTCACCGGAGTTGGTCTTGGAAAGTCACTTATCGCGTAGTTCGAATTCGAATCCCATCAGAGCAAAAATTTTGTTAATGGATGATTGGATGTAACTACGCCAAAAATGTCCTTATTTTATCACTCCCTCACCTCAAGTTCTTTTTAATCATTCTTCCTTTAAAAAAAGTTCAATTCTCATAACTATGAATTCTACTTATTTTTTCTATTTTTCTTTCTTTATAATTCAATCTCAAAAAAAGCATTTCTACAAGCTTCTTTTGAGATTGAATTATAAAGAAAATCATTCTCATTTGATAACAATATCTCCTTCGTTATTTATTTTGTTCCTTTATTTTTCTCTTACATTCATTCTTTTCTTCTATTCTTATTTTTTTTATTATGTAAGATTTAATTAAACTTAAAATACCACAGAATGTACACCCTTAAACACAGCCTTCGTTTAAGACAATAAATCTAGAAATTCTTTGCAAAGATGCCATCCTTCTTGGCCAATCTCACGATACAATTTTCAGACTCTCCCATCCTGCGGAAAACTCCGCAAGGAGCATAACTCTTCAAGGTATCTTTCATTGTTCCGATTTATGGGTTTACATCAATCAAAGACAATTGGATCGAGGCGTGATCTTTAGTAAGGATGATTCTGTTGCAGGCCGAGCATTTCTTCAGGCAGTACATGTCGAAGAATTCACCGGCGTTGTTCTCCATTTCTGTTTGATGATTTTCTGGGGACGATATGGCACCGAGTAAAAAAGCTTAATCCTTTTCATGTACTAAAATATTCAACCACCATTCATCTAGCATATAGATAACTGGTGATGGCCATTTCGATTTTTCGAACCTCATCAGGCCAGTATGTTTCATGTGCAATGCCTTGATGAAGGCGGTAGAACTATCTTTTTGTATTTCGCCTCACGGAAGACATGACTGGTTACCATCTTGCCAACTTGCGAAAATATACAAATTGGTTTA
Organism: Philonthus spinipes; assembly: GCA_963082785.1. Lineage (NCBI taxonomy): Eukaryota > Metazoa > Arthropoda > Insecta > Coleoptera > Staphylinidae > Philonthus > Philonthus spinipes. The sequence continues at coordinate 20,440,877 of OY720307.1, read as the reverse complement.
ACATACCAACTTTGTTGTAGTAACTCTCAGGGTTGATACATCTTCGTCGGCGTGGATGAGAAGGCGTTTCATCATGTTCTCGCTCTTTCTTTTTGCTTTGCTTCTTCGACAGAATCTGGTAGATTTAAATACTTATGAATATTTTCGCTACAGCTTTTCTGGCTAAGATATTCTATGTAGTCCTCGCAGTTTGCAGTGTTTTGTCGTCTCTAGTAATGTAAATGTTTTGCATGTCAGTCGCCGTGGGTGGAAGTATCGTTGTAAAGACGTGGTGTGTTACTCTTAACATCAACTATTTGTTATTGAGCAGATGGAACAATTGTCTCGATCTCATTTTCGCAAGGGCGATTCGTCTCTTAATTTGAGTTTTGAATGAAAGGCGTCATGGAATGAGGATTCCAAAATATTTGGCTGCTGTACTTAGGTTTACTTTTCTGGGGACTCCCGGTTCATCTTCGAATATTATGAAATTTCTCCGCCACTTCTTCTTTCCTGGCAGAACATTTTGGGCTTTTGTTATGTTTATTCTCAATTTCCATTCCAGAAGCTTCTACTGTACCGCTGCTAGTCCTGATCGCAATCTAAATTGAATGGGTCGGATATATTTTTTTTTATTTACAATAGTTCTGTTGTAGCCTTACAATATCGTCTTCTCAGCTAGTCTGCCTAGTATTAGTTGAAGTTTTTTATTTTCATCCTCATTTAAAAATTGTTGGCCTTCGCGGCATGTTTAATTTGTCTCTCTTGCCATTCTACGATGGGTGCGAAGGATGTAGGTTTCACCTCTGATGCGTGATATTTATTTGGTTATACAATTAAAGTTTGTAAAGTAATTAAATTCCTGCCCCTTTTTTGGTCGCTTGCCCAGTGAGGAGTCCTCCGATCGCCCTTGTGTTAAAATAAAATTGTGCCATTTTTTTTTAATTCGTACTTGTAAATCATTTCGCTCCGTTTTTATGATGAACAAAAAATAAAATAAGAATTATTTATATCTCAATCTAAAACTCCCACAAAAAAAATACACATAAATATATTCAGGACAAGACTTGTTTTTTTTTTTCGGCTGAATAAAATATCGCGTCATTAAACTGGTGAAATATTCTCAACACGCGGATCGCGCGTCCCCCCTGGAAAAATTAAAACATTTTGCGTGCGGCGAGAGTCATTTTCGGAATTGTCAAGTGCGTCGTCGGGGCGCGCGCGAGCAGAAAGAAAATGGCGGCGCAAAATCCACCGGCTAATCCCCGTAAATAAAGTTCGGCGGGTAATGTTCGTGTTTACATGTAAAACGGCCTTAAAATTCGAGCGCGCAGTCCGAAAAGTTAACCCGACGTGCCAATTTAACTATAAGCCCTTATTAGTGTTATGTCCGTCGTAATTTTAGTGAACAATTTAGTTAGTCCCGGTTGTTTGCCGCTACGGGCGGATTACGTTTACAGGGATTGTTATAAATTTGAAAGATTGTTAAAAAGAGAATATGTACTCAGACAATAACTTAAAACGAATCAACTAATAATAAAAAAACTTTTGAATATAATTTTATTCATCTTATAATCATTTTCACTTGTAACCGTTTTCATCTATCTTATTGCTTCACACTTTAAACTACTCAACAAAGAAAGCAATGAATTTCTATTTTTTAGAACTAACTTTTTTTCCTCTTTAACTAATTGACTTTTTCTTTTTTCTTTATGTGACTTAATAGTTCATTTTTTTGATTATGAATATAAATAAAAAGATTTTTTACGGAAAAATAAAATTGTTAAAAGAAAAAGCCAAAAATAATTTATGTTACGATGTAGCTGAAGCACCTTGTTATTGAGAAACTTGTACAAAAAAGAATTCGTTTAATAACGACGCAAATTCTAGTATCTATCTACTATGGTCTGTTTAATAACTAGGAGGAGTGTTTCAAATTTCACGCGCTTAACTCTAATTTTCTAAGAGTACGGCTTTTTTAGAATTCTTATGACAACTAATTATTTACGACATACTTATTTTATAACAAAAAAGTTTGGATTTCAGTTAATATTTTCTGCTTTTTTTATTCATTAAACTTCCCTCGTTTCAATGATTTCAGAATGTTGATCATCCGTATTGGCAATTATCAAAATTTTCGATAATAAATGACCATCGGGTATTGACAGCCATAGATGGCGGGTCGCGATTACGATTGTTTATGCGCGCTGCGCGATTGTCCGGGATTTACGCTCAACTAATAACCAGATTATTACCATTTATGGAATTCTTCCGTGCCGCACGACCCCCTACCCTCCCTGCGGGGCGACCGCTTTAATGAAACATGAACGCACGACCCCTGGAAAATGTAAATCACGGATCGTGCCTCATTTTCCGGTTAAAATTATAATTCGGGCTTATTGACGGCGGGGTTCGACCATATTTTCCGCCGAAAACGAAATGCAGAATTTATCGCCCATCAATGGGTTTAATTACGCGAATCGACCTAGATTTATAATTATCTGGAATGCCAATGAAAAAAAAAGGATTTTATCACTAAGAAATGTAATGTGAATTAAAATTGAATAAAATAAAATGAATAGAAAAGAGTATTTATTCATTCACTTGGTCACAGTTATTTAAATATATTAAATAAAAATGATTTGAAAATAATTAATAAATTATTTTCACATTTAGCTCTGTGACTATTGACTTACCTACGTAAGTACGTTAAACAAATGCACATTAAAACAACTACTTCCCGGGCAAATACCCACGCCGGACATTGAATTACATAATGTACACCTGCTGTTGCACATCAATAAAAATTGTTTTAATGTGCATTTGTTTAACGTACTTACGTAACGTAAGTCAAAAGTCACGGAGTTAAATGTGAAAATAATTTTATTAATTATTTTCAAATAATTTTTATTTAATATAAAAATAAAATGATTTTCCAATGTGAATAAATAAACTCTTTTTTTTATTATTAAAACAGAATTATTAAAATAACAAATATGAATAAAATATTAAAAATCTACGAGTAAAATAAAAAAAAAATACAGAATTAAATTCAACACTTTAAATTCTCGACTAGTTTCGGGTTGTATAAAAATTTGTAATTCTCTTGAAAACGGGCTAATAACCCGAAACTGCTCGAGTGTTCAAAGTTTAAATGTCTAAATATTAAAAATACTAATTTTATTATAGAATTGTTCGGTGCGTTCATTACATGGAACCAGTTATTACTATTTTCTGCATAGATAGCCATATTAATATGTTGGTAACGCCACAAAATTATGTTAGGTATATGGTTAAAAGTGAGATTTAAGAAAAGTGGCAAGCTTAGAATGGAATTACAAGAGTTTAAAGTTGAAACGACAATTTTTAATAAAAATCATTTTCACTTTAAAAAATATATATAAATATTTCAAACAAATTTAAGATTAGAAAAGGTATCTACCGAGGCTTACGCTTCAGTGTAAAGTGAGGTTTACGAAAATTGGTAGGCTTAGACTGGAATCATAAGAGCTTAAATTTTAAACGACGATTCTTAATAAAAATCATTCTTACTTTAAATATATATCAAAAATATCAAACAAACTTAAGATTTGAATAAGGCCGATGATCGTATGTACTGAGGCTTACACTTCCGTTTAAAGTGAATTTTAAAAAAATGGTAGGCTTAACATGGAATTGCAAGAGCTTAAGCTGAAACGACGATTCTTAATAAAAATCATTTTCCCATTAAAAAAAAAATAATTCAAATAAATTTAAGATTACAAAAAAGTATTAAGAGTATATACCCAGGCTTACGTTTCGGTTTAAAGTGAAGTTTGATAAAATTGGTAAGCTTAGAGTCGAATTACAAGAGCGTAAATTTGAAGTGACGATTGTTAATAAAAATCATTTTCACTTAAAAAAAAAATATATTAAAAAGTTCAAACAAACTTAAGATTACAAAAAGGCAGTTGAGCATATCTACGGAGGCTTACGGTTTGGTTTTAAGTAAGGTTTAAAAAAATTGGTAGGCTTAGATTGAAATTATATGAGCTTAAAATTGAAAGGGAGATTTTTAATAAAAATAATTTTCACTTTAAAAAAATATATATAAAAAATTTCAAACAAGCTTAAGAGTACAATAAAAACAGTTCAGCGTATTTATCTAGGCTTACGCTTCGGTTTACGATTCAGTTAAAAGTGAGGTTAAAAAAATTGGTAGGCCTTAAGTGGATTTACAAAAGTTTAAAGTTGAACGACGATTTTTAGTTAAAATCATTTTTACTTTAAAAAAATTATAACAAACTTAAGATTGCATAAAAGCAGTTGAGCATGCAATCGAGCTTTACTCTTCGATTTAATTGAGGGTTAAGAAAATTGGTAAGCTAAGAGTGGAATCACAAGAGCTTAAATTTGAAATTACAATTATTAAAAAAAATATATTTTCACTTAAAAAAATATAAAAAAATTGAAACAAACTTAAGATTGCAAAAAAAGCAGTCGAGCGTGCATTCGAGCTTTACTCTTCGATTTAATTAAGGGTTAAGGAAATTGGTAAGCTTAGAGTGGAATCAGGAGAGCTTAAATTTGAAATTACAATTATTAATAAAAATTATTTTCAAATAATTAAAAAAAAAATTAAAAAAAACTTAAGATTACAAAAAAGCTGTTGAGCCTTACTTTTCGGCTTGAAGTGAGGTTTAAGAAAATTTGCAGTTTAGAGTGGAATCACAAGAGCTTAAATTTTAAATTACATTATTAATAAAAATTATTTTCACTTTAAAAAAATATTAAAAAAATTGAAACAAACTTAAGATTGCAAAAAAACAGCTGAGCGTGCATTGGATCTTTAATCTTCGATTTAATTGAGGGTTAAGAAAATTTGTTAAGCTAAGAGTGGAATCACAAGAGCTTAAATTTGAAATTACAATTATTAATAAAAATTATTTTCATTTTGAAAAAAAAAAAACAAAAAAAAAACTTAACTACAAAAAACCTGTTGAGCCTTACTTTTCGGTTTAAGAAAATTGGCAGTTTAGAGTGGAAAAGAGCTTAAATTTGAAATTACAATTATTAATAAAAATTAGTTTCGCTTCAAAAAAAATATAAAAAAATTGAAACAAACTTAAGATTACAAAAAAGCAGTTGAGCGTGCTTTCGAGCTTTACTCTTCGATTTAATTAAGGGTTACGAAAATTGGTAGGCTTAGAGTGGAATCACAAGAGCTTAAATTAGAAATTACAATTATTAATAAAAATTAGTTTCGCTTCAAAAAAAAATATATAAAAATTGAAACAAACTTAAGATTACAAAAAAACAGTTTATCGTGCTTTCGAGCTTTACTCTTCGGTTTAAAGTTAGGTTTAAGAAAATTGGTAGCCTCAGAATGGAAATACAAGAGCTTAAAGTTGAAACGGCGATTTTTAATAAAATTCATTTTCACTTTAAAGCAAAATATAAAAAATTCAAACAAATTTAAGATTACAAAAAGGCCGTTGAGCGCATCTACCGAGGCTTACGCTTCGGTTTAAAGTGAGGTTTAAGAAAATTGGTAAGCTCAGAGTGAAATTACAAGAGCTTAAATTTGAAAGGACGATTTTTAATAAAAATAAATTTGCACTTTCAACGCTTGCAAATGTAAAATTAATGAGAAAACAAACGAAGGTTTAAGGATCTTAAGAGGAGAGCCCACTTATAGCCACACTCACTCTGCCAACATGGCAATATACAGGTTTTCTTAATGGATCAGTTTCCACTAGAATCCTTAAATGAGCGGTAAACATTTTTATGAGTAGAAGTATAATTAAGAACTGAGTGAGAAACCTAACTCTACAAAACCTACTGTTTGCAAAAATATCTATGTGGGGCGGAAAGATCATTGGTTGTTGCCAATTGGTAGACTTTTACAATGCACATTGTAATATTTATTTTATGTTATGTGCCGATTTTGTATTACGTTTGTCAATAAAGATTATGCATATTTATGAGGTTGGCTGAAAGAACTTTGATCGATAGCCAATTTGTGAATTGTACATTAATTATGTATTATACAATTAATATGTAAATATATTGCTGTAAATTCATAAATAATGATATTCTATTCAAATATCATAATTTATGAATGAGATATATGAAAAATAATTGCTATAAATAGCTCATTTAAATTGTTTCTGACATTTAGATTTCAGTAATTATAAATAAAAGAACAGTTTTATTATAATTAGTTGCAACAGTAGCTGGAAGAGAAGGAGAGGGTGGTGAACAAAAAAAAGGGGGAGCAAACTCGTTTTAAAACAGAACTTTAATTATAAAATCTCCCATGTATGCTCTCTCCAACATTTCTTAATTAAAAAACTTACAACACCTAGCTGGCGCGTTTCATTTCTGCTCGCGCGAAATAAACGCCCGTCCCGTCCCGTCCATCCGACCCCGTTTCATTATTTTTATTTTTTCCGAACGCGGGGCGGCGATTCCTTATTATTCACGGGCGCCGTCCGTATTTTAATCTGGCACGAGGTAATGGGATCCCTTTCTGTTGGAATGAAACTGTGCATTTAATGGATGTATCCAACGCCACTGGCTTTTACTTCGCCCGACCACTTTAATATTCTTCGGCGCCGGGCCGGAGGATGGGTCACGTTATTCAGACGGACACGTTCTATTGTACATGGAATTCTTGGGCCCGTATATGAGGATTTTTACGACTCGGTCAATAAGGGTTGTCGCTAGAGGGAAATGTACGTTTGGGAATTTTACGTTAAATAAAATAATAATAAAAAACTAGACAGGGAAATAGAAAATTAAAGAAATACAAAAAAAAAACATTGACTTTATCATTTTGTTATAATAAGGATTATCCTAATTTTTTTAATTTCAAAATTGTTATTTATTTAAGTAGTTTTATAATCTCAAGAAATGAATGGTAAACAAACCTGACCCGAAAATTCAATAATAACGGACATTAATTTCGTAAATATTTCTGATGTTTAAAAATTGGTAGCTTATATTATAATAATAAATATGAGAAAACTTATTGAAGTTTTTAAAAATCTATAAATAAAAAAAAAACGTAGATTACATTGAAATTCTCGATGTGTTTCGAGTTATGGAAAAATATTCTCTTTTCCTTTCCTGGTCTTTCAAAAAACCGCATTCTGTCGCGGTATTAACCATAAAAAATTACGGCAAAATAGAGCAAGAGCGATCCGTGCATCATAAGTGCTACCCGACTGTCGAGCTTAATTGAATTAGGCGTCATAAATGGATGTGTGTGAAGTGGCAATGAACCCTTCCACATTGAGTCTTTTTTTAAAATATTTATTTAAAGGAAAGTAAGACTTATTTAACCGTTTATTCATAATTATAAATAATAATAAGAACAATTGGCGGAAAGACCACCGGTCGATAGCCAATTGGCAAACTCTTACAGCATGTATTGTAATATTTTATGTTATATGTAGGTGTTGTAGTACGTTTGTCAATAAAGATTATGTATATATATATATAAGAACAATTGAATACAACAGAATAAAATTCACTAATATAAATTCAAATATTTTTCAAAGTGAATGTAGTATACTTTGAAAAATCGGAAAATAAAACAATATTTCCCAAACGGCGCATTTTTTTAAATTTTGTTTTATAAAAGGTTTGAATAATGCTTTTAGAAACAATATAAACAATCTAAAATGCGTGCCAGTGTATGGTTCTAAAAACAAATTCATTAGTGAGTCGTATTTCGAACTTTAGACAACGATTTTCACAGTGTCAAACAGCCCACTTTTTTCAAATTTTCTTTTACCTATTTTTTGAATTATACAATTTTTAATAATTGATGCGCACTTATTATTACGGCAACTTCTTTAAAATTAACTATAAATGTCTAGAACGCCATCTATTTACTAAAATATATTGTCGACAAATGTTTGTAAATTTTAACATTTATGTTCATAAGCAAGCACATTTTATTTACGTATTTATTTAAAAAAAAATATTTGAATCCCGCTTTAAATTCAAAATGTACCCTCCCTTGTTCTTCTGAATACACAATCTTCATGAAAGAACGGCGGCTGAGTCGCGAAGGACGAGGAGGGGAAAGGGGGTTAAAATAGAGGGGCGTGCTTTAATTTAATTTTCGCTCAGTTCATCGTTGTTTCCACCTAATAATCTTATCGCGTGAGCACGTTGAAATAATTAAACGTAATTTTCTAAGTAGAAAATATCACGAGAGAAACTCCTTATTAACAATTCGAATCGTAACTTCGCCTCCCTGCACCCCACCTGAGGGCGTGCCGTGATCGTCCCTTAACAAACACTCAACTCACTCATTAACACCCACTCGCAAACACAAAACGCGAAAAAAATTGGATAATTAATTACGTTCTCGTAAAAATAAATTCGGAAATAATTTTATTATACAATTAACGATTAATTAATTTCTTAACGGTTAATTAATTTCTTTAATTAATATTGTAAATATTAATTATCTCGAACATAAATAGATTTACTGTTTATTTATAGAAATTCGGCCGTAGTATGGGTAATTTGTTTTAATTTTAATTTATCATTAGCATCAAGAATAAATATATCCATTATAGCCTTTACATAATTAATTGTTGAAGCCATTACGTTGTGTTACATGTTTATTATTAATAAGAAGTTGAAAATTAATAAAACAATGTGTGGTACATGCACACATAAAACACTTTTATTAATTTTCTAACTTCATTTCAACACTGCCTTTATAATGTGTTAGGGTTTAATAAATTTACCGAATGTCAAAATAACAAACATGACTGATTACATCTAAAGATTTCGTCTTTTCAGCAATTTTTGGAAAATTACACTTTTTTCTCGGGATTTCGTCTTTTTCAACAACATTCTAATACGAAATCAAATATAACTTTTTTCTGTGGAAACAGGAGCTTATCTCGATTCAAACAATTTTATGTGTAATATTGTTGTTGTGCGTAAAAACATTTCACGTGATTATTAAGAAAAATTAATAATACTAAACATTTATATTTCTATAATTAAATTTAGAAGAAAAAAACAGACAGCTTTTTTTAAAATTATAATAAATATATAATAAAGCAACAACCAATTTTTAACTCCGAGAACTATATTTTCCTTTACCGGCAATCATTTTACAACGAGGCAAGGGTTTTAAAAGCGGGCGGAAAATAAGGAGAAGTCGCATAAAAGTAGATTTACGGCGTGGTTTAATTGTGTCGTTGAAAGTCATTAATTCGAGCCGTTCGGATGCGTGCCGCTGAGCCCTTAAAAAATATGACCGCCAGAAAACGAGGTTACGAGGCAAAGATGCTTATATTTTATTACCCGCCACCTTCCCGCCGGCCCTCATGAATATGTAAGGGCGGCACGAAAATATGAATTTTCATGGAATTAACCGTCGCGGAATTTCTTGGGATAACGCTCTCTCTAGCGAGATTTACAAATAATTACGCGGAATCCGGGCGCGAGGGGATTCCCGGATTAGTTCGAATTTGATTTCAATTTTTGTCAGATTTAGTAGATAAAATTAAACGATGGCAGTTTATTCAATAGTTTAAATATTGGATGGCTTGAGCTGTTAGTGTACCCTGTTGTAATTAGATCTATATCATTGTTTTATATTAAATATTTTTTAATTTATTTCGTAACATTATAATAATTAGATACACATTATTATAATGTTTGTTTTAGTTTTAACGTTATTTTGCCCTGTTTAACACCGCTCCCACAAGAACCCCCCTTTCTCCTCGACAATTAAACTAATTAATTTTTAAAACCACTGTATCAACTTGTAGTATCATTCATTTACATAATGAAGCCACTGTGTGGTGAAACAATCGTTGTAGTACAATAAACATTATTTGAAACTTTAACAATTCAATGCTTTATTAAAGTCAATAGTTTTAAGCCAGAATTTGTATCGAGCGTATAACAAAAATCGACGACGAAATTGGCGTTGGAAGTCTCGAGTCATGTCTGTACTAAGATCATACGAGTGTAATGCTGGTTGCGGTTAAACAGTGTCAATATGACAACCAGTACAGCACGCATGCGCGTGTGATTTTAGTTCAGACATGACTTTAGATTTCCAACGCCAACTTCATGGTTGATTTTTGTTATACGCTCGATATATATAAATTAATTTATGATGAAATTATTCCCTTATACGCTCACTTTTATATCAAGAAATAACAATTGGGAAAGCTTATGACAATAATTTTTATGAAAGAAAAAAAAATCAAAGAAAGAAAAACCTTTTCTCTGATTATTTATATCGGTATCGCTGTTTCGCCAAAACGTCGTTTACAATAAAATTTAATGATAAATATTATTAATATGTTAAGTGCGAATAGAGCCCTCTGCCAGTACGCGTTCGAATAACATCGACTAGAGCTGACCAAGAGTAGGAAGCCGAGAAATCGTCTATCAGAAGATTCCGATATGCATATATACACTTGTATTGTTGATAAATTAAAAATTAATTTTCGAAAAGGAAAATGCGGTTGTTAATTGAATAGGCTAAGTAAACCGTTCTTAATATCATAAAAAAATGCATCAACACAAAAATTTCGTATTGAAATATTAATTATTAAATAACTAAATTAGTATATAGTTCGTGTAATATAACTTAATTAATTATTATGTATAATACATATGTGTAGCGAAATAGCCATCGATCAGTGGTCTTTCAGCCTTAAATTATTTTTTTATTAAAACTTTATAACTTTACAAGGGGATCAGGGCAAGCCACACCTCAACTAATTTTTTTTAACGGATTGATAATTGAGGCTTCTATTTTCTTAATATTTTGTAACTTGTTTCTTTACTCAATGGGAAAAAGGTCAACATTAAATACTTTAAATTATGTACGTAATATTTACAGACACAGAAATATAATGAATGTTATAAGTAGTTAGACTTTTTTTAGTTTATTAAATCTATAAAATTATATAAAAATATTTTGCAGGACTGTAATGTAAAACGTATCCATCAGAAGGCGTTAGTAATTGTTAACGATGTGGTCAGAGTATAATAAAAGGTACAGGAAGGGTTTAAATAAAATGAAACGGCAGTAATCTAGATAGCCAAGACAAATAAATAATTTCATTTAATAGTGTGAAAATATAGATTATTGTCCGAATAAAGATATTTGTGTAAATTAGAGAAACCTAATAATTTCCAAGTTTAGATATTTGGGATTTGGATAGGTAAATGTTTTATTAAATTGGGGATAAAGGGGATTCTTGCGGTAAGGCGTGTTCAGGCTTAAAGGTTATTCGATTGAATTTTTATATTCCTTTCTTATTTAATTTTGAATTTAATATTTCCAATAATTATTTGCTAATTTGATTATTTTCCTATTTTAAATGGCAGTTTTTTTTAAATCATTTTTAAACCTCCCTTAAAAACAATACAAAACAATTATTCCATTAATATATTCTTACAATGAAAAACAAAACAAAGAGCATGATATATCAACCAAACAATACACACATCCAAAAATATTTAATTTATGGACACAAAATGTTTTTTTTTCTGCACATAAATAACACGCACACAAAATTATCTCAAAGCAACAAAAAAATGAAATGCCGTGCTTTCGGGCAGAATTGGTCAGAGATAAACCGCTGATGATACAACAGGCGGTTACTAAATCAAATAATCTCCTTTTTTATAATAATTAACCGGTGGAAGGATGGATGCGTTTTGTATGATTTTAATTCAGACGTAATGTTGCGGAGAACGCGCTCGTGTTAATTTTGTGAATGCGCCGGGGATTTCAGGGGGAGGGGAAGTATTGTTCGTTAATTAATACTCCCCTTTTTTACTGCTTTGATTACAATTTACGTGAATCGTGAACGTGCGTAAATTAATAACCGTAATATTGCATTTTTTTATTATTTCACGTTTCGTTCATTAATGGTGGTTGATATTTAACTGCGGCATAAAAGTGCTTTGTTATGATAACGGTCTTGAATTATTGCGTTATAATCCGTACAAAAATTCAATTGCATTTTTATTATGGATTAATTTGAATAATATTAAAAAAATCATAACGTATGTACTAGCGATGACTCCAGTAATGACCCGACGAGTCCATCAAAACAACTATAATATATAAAAAATATTTATTCCCAAATGTAACAAACAACAATATGTATATACATATATATATATATATAGAATCTATTTTAGAGAAACGGCTACCGACCGAAGGTTTTTCAGCCCTTAAATAATTATTTTGACAACAATTTCAGAATTAATTCAAAACTATTGCACGCTCACAATTCACAATAAACATCGCCCTCAAATTGCGAAAAGTGGCTTCATATGCTGCCTTTAAAAAAATAAATAAAACACCAAGAATTTATTGAACATTTGAATGAAAAATAGAGAATTTGATGAATTTTGATTTGAACAGTTCATTGACTGTTCCGATAATAAAAAAATCAATTTGGTTGTTATTTAGTTGATTTTTTTATTGATTTCAATAATATAAAAGAGCTAGTGATTTTTTACTATTGTTGCTTCTAATATATTAGTGGGCTATAAAGTAGTCACAGCCCACTAGACGTTTCAGTTGGTAAAATTGTAATAGATGCCCGGTGTTCATCATCGTGCACAAAATCACCATCTAAGTGATTTTTTTGTACGATTCAAAGTTTTAATGAGTGCTTAGGAAATCGTGACGGTACAACACACTATTAATTGATATTATGGTTTTTTTTTTTCAAGTTAATTTTTTGATCGTCTATGTGCTATATTTACATCATCAAATTCTGTAAATTTCATTAAAATCGTCCAATAAATTATTGTTGTTCTGTTTTTTTTCTGAAAGGCAGTACTATTAATATATTGAAAATGTTTTAGAAATATCAAAAATTCAAATTTTCAAATGAATTAATTTTCAAATACCCACATTTTATTTTCGATTTAAAAAAATGTATGATAAAGAAAAATAAAATGCGGACATTGGGAAATATAGCCATTTTTAATTTTGATGTTTTTAAACAAATATTTTTAAAAATATTAAGTAAATATAATTAATTTTTACAAAAAATAGTATTTTTTTTTTTTTAATTATTACAGCACGCTCTTTCTTTTTTTTTTTTTTTTTTCTTTCCGATAAATTAAACTTTTAAATTTTTCAATCCCCTCGGCGCGATGGAATCGATTGTTCGCACTGCGCCCGACTATAAAAGGGCCCCGTTTGAAAAGTTTAACCCGGTTTCTGAAATACGACTGCCGGGGATGAACCCTCGACCGAGGCGCTGATTGTCTTTTTCGAGCTGGCAAAAACAAATGAACTCCGACAAGATAAACAATTGTTACACAGCTGGAAATTACCTTTTTATAACGGCGAGCGCTTCGATTCATTTACCGGCCGGACTTTTGCTCGGCGCACAAACACTAGAATAGGACAGCGCAAAAAAAAAAAAAACATTCAGTGAAATAAATAAATAAGTGGGAGTGAGCCGTTTCGCGAATGATGATTAAATAAGGGAATGGGGTCGAATATTCCGTTTTGAAAATGTTTGGATTTAATGAAATAAGGGAATAATATGGGGATTTTGATTGTTAATTAAACACACAATGCAAATGTTTGTTCTTTGATTTAATTAATCCAAACAAATGAGTTTCCATGATTTTTTTTTTCCATGCATTGAATATTCCCCGCAAATAATTAATATACGAAGCGTAGTACGAATTCACTGTTCATAACTTTATAAGCATATAATTTAAAATATAATATTTTTAATATTAAATTTAAATTAACCCTATCAAGTTTTAATTATTGTTTTGTTATTTTTTGAATATTTGAAATACATATTATGAAACAAAACAAAACAACTTGTGTTGACACATTAAGGTTGTCGAAACTGTAGTCAAAAATAAAACAATCAGAGTTATACAAACGGAGTTAAAAAGTGTTTCATTTATTAAAATTGAATAAAACGAAGCAGAATCCTCAATAATTAACAAAATAATCATGTTTTATGTAATAAAACAATCATATAATGTAAATAGATATGTTACTTGTGTGCAATATATTATTATTATTATTACATTGAGTTTATGATTTTTATTATAGTAAAATACTACATTTTTTTTTAATTTATGATAATAAATGTTATTTTTAATATAAATACCAAAACATTTTATTTATAAAAAAATTGTTCATGGAAAGTAACAATTTCAATACATCACAAAAATAAGAAACGGAAATTGGCATATAATAATTTGTAACTTAAGTCATATTTCGTACTTGCACAGAAACATTTACTGATCATTATATTTTAATCATGTATCAACGGTGGAAAAGTCGTTGAGAAGCGCGACTGAAACATTTTATTTTAAAGCAACGGACGTAAAGTCGGGTAACGATGAGTATAAAGCGAAATGAAGCTCTAAACTTTCTTTTATTGCAGTTTATTTATGTTTTAAGACAACAAATTCTCATCAACCTACTCAGTTTACTGCCAAACTAAACTGAACAGAACGCGCGCTATTTATTTTCGAGGAACAAACACGGGGAGGATTAATAAAAACAAAAGGTAAACGCTAAGTTTTAATAAAAAAGCATTAACATTCCAAAGATGGGTGGTAATGCTTACATTGCAGTTTAATTAAATAAAAAAACATAATAATAATTAATCACTTTCTATCCATTTGCTCTGCAATTAAGTACTTACAAGGTATACAGTATACAGATACACAAATATCTATTGAAACAACTGCTTCCCGGGGAAGTACCCACGCCACCCACATACAATAGATATTTGCTATTGCATATCAGCAAAACTGAAAAAGCAATCCACTGAATTCCCGGAGAAAAACGATACGTTTTTTTTTTAACAAATCTTAAGGCAGAGCTGTACTGACGAGGCATAGATCTCAAAACAAGTGTCTACAGGTGGCTTTTTTAACATAGTTAGTTATGTTTGTGTGAAATTTTCCTGATATGAAAAAACGTTGCTATTTTAGCATTTCTTAGATGCAACAGCATGTACAAATCGAAAAGAGGATTCATTCATTTAGCAGTTATTTAAGTAAATTAAATAAAAATGATTTTAAAATAATTAATAAATTATTCACACATTTAGCTCTGTGACTTTTGACTTACGTTAAAATATTGTATAATTCAATGTCCGGCGTGGGTATTTGTCCGGGAAGTATTTGTTTCAATATATATTTGTGTTTTTGTATACTTACTTTGTAAGTACTTAATTGCAGAGCAAATAGAAAGAAAGTTATTAATTATTTTCTTGTTTATTTTTTTAAATAACATTCTGTTTGAAAAATTTAAATAAAAATATATGCAACCATGAAATTAGTAAAGTATATTTCTTTACTAATTTTATTTGTATGTCTTGAATTGGGTTGTTCTCCTGTTAGACAATAAAGCTATTATTTTTTATTATTATGAAATATACATGATATTGATATATGAACTTTTAGCATCTATAATCCACACGGGGCGGTTTTTAAATTATCAAAGGTTAATGCTATATTTAATTCAAAGTATAAGTAAATATGAAAAGTCAATTATTTATTTTTATTTTTTTTTTTTTTCATGTAATTTATTAACAAAATACATTTCAGTATTTATAAAAATCAGCTTACTGCATCAATATGTTTCTCCTGAATTTAATTACAACTCATAAATATTTTTCAATAACAAGTTTGTTTAATTGGAAAAGACATTTTCTGAACAACAATCAAAAATAACACCTCAATAAACAGCAATATTTACGCATCCTCGTTAATTAACATCGAAAAGCACGCCGAAAAACAAATTAAATACATTTCTCGTTTTGCGCATGAGGAACGCCAGACATTCAGTTTTACGAGGCGATAACAATTTTGCAAGTTTTCAAGCCGGGATTTTAATAAGCACGCAATTTGGGGGACCGTAAACGTTCGCTACTTATATGCGGGATTCTTCCCGCATTGTACTTATTACGACTGGGCTGGGGTTGGTTGGTTGGCTCAAATCAAAGCACCCGGAGGGGAATGCGCGCTTAACCTTTTCGCAAACCGCGCCGGAAAATATCTGCTAATTAGTTCCATCCTTTTTGCACCGCACAACAGTGGAATATTTTCGGATTTATTTCAATCCGTGATGTGATTAAAATGTTTGTGTTAATTTTATTACGAATTTTATTAAAGTTTGAAATAGTTTGCAGCGTTTCTGTTGTTTATCCTTTACGAAAAATAATAAATTATTTCTTCATTGTTGAGCGTTTTTCTCGAATAATTTATTTCATACTGAGCAAATTAAAGATACAAATTAATTGCTTACATAAAATGCACCTAAACTTTTAGCGACATTTATTACGATATAATTTCATTAAGATTTGTTCATTCGGCAATGATATTTAGGTTCATGTTTTATAGATTTCTTACTTAACTCACGGTAGAACATATTAATATAATACAAATATATTGAGAATTTCCACTGTTCCAATCTAGTTGCTAAAAAAAATGAAGAAGAATTCATATAAAATAATCAAGTATCTAAATAAAACACTTTATAAATTGAATAAAAAGAAATTGAAAATAATTAATAAATTATTCGCTCTTAAGCTACTCAGAAATTTTGACTTATATTACCTGACTTTAAAGCAAATGTATAGGGTGTCCAAATAAGAAAGGTCACCGGCTATATCTCAGGAACTAAGAGTCCTAGAGCTTTCAAATAAAAACAAAATTGTTAATAAAAGTGACTATGATAAAATGCTGCAAACAATTTTCAAGTTCGTAACTCTTACAAGAGGGGGCGCAATTAACAGTCGAAAAGTAATACATTGAATTACATAATAGACATTTTCTGTTGCATAGCAATAATATATTGTATAATGCAACAAAACATTTGATTATTTGTTTTATAATATTTGTATTTTGTTATAACACGTATAAATGACATAAATCGAGTGTTTTTGTTTACAGAATTTACATTAAATATTCGGGATTTTTCTGTAAGAGATATTTTAAGTTGAACGTGTACTTTAGTTCTTATCATTACAGTCTAAGCACCTTATGTAATAGATATATTAATAATACAAAGTGAAATTAATTAATAACGTACACGTGAAGGATATTTTATTTAATTCAGGATTTTTTTATTAAAATTAAAACACCTGATTTGTTTCACATATTTATATTTTCTCCGACTAATTTCAACCATTGGTCCTCGCTGAAGAAACTGATCAGAGAAAATATAAGTAAGTGAATTTTTGTTATATAATTCAAATGGTTTAAAGTAAATGACACAAACCAAGTGTTTTCATTTTAATTAAATGTCCTGAATTAAATCAAAAATGTTTCATCACGGGTTAAGTGAGAAGTCAATTAAGCGTACACGGTGCTATAGCTTATGGAAAATGTTAAGTTTAAATTTTCCATAAGCTATAGCCCCGATTGTCCCAATAATATAATGATAGTTAATGATTCATGTAATTTTATAATTTTACTGACAATAAAGTAAATTCACTTTAAAAAACGATAAAGCATAAATTTTAACGAAAACAAGCTGACATTAGTGAAAAAAAGAAACAAATGAATATTTCCTCTACTTAACGAAACATTTTAAACTAAACACGAACATTGAACACTTTTCAACCGAACGTAAAACGCTGAATAGTGTAATTTTCCATTAGATCCAGACTGTTGGCTGCCGTCTGAGGAAGGAAATCCTTTCGGACTGAACGAATGCAGTCTTTTTACAAACACACACAGATACATACGTGAGAGGAGGGTGGAAAGAGGGCGACCATAATAAATGAAAGGTTCCGGTTCTCTGGCCATAAGCGGACCATATTCTATCGCAATGCCCAGAATTCCATGTTTAACGCTCCGTTTAAAAGCTTTCCGTCATCCGTACCATTACCTTTAAGGCATTGTAATTGATGCGGTCCCAATGCCTCTCCGGGGGAATGACCCGGACATGATCACATATTTTTATTAAAATCAAACATTGTTAGTATTTTAACTATTACATACTCAATATGTTTAATACTTTAATCAATTAATCACTTCGTATTAAAAGTTATGATTATTGTAGCTTTATTCTCATTTGATGCTTTTCAATGATCAAACATAGATAACTGAAAACAGTTATATTCCGCATTTTTCTATTTTATTTTAATATCAGATATACATTTCAAACAACATAATGAGCATATGCATAGTATACATACATACAGAAACATCTTTATTTCTGAGATTGGAATTTACAATTACAATACAATATCTAACAATACACGTTCACAATATATTTCCAACTCTGAAACTGGCTATCGACCAGTGGTCTTTCAACCTGCATAGTATAATAATTACGATTAACTAATTCCAATTAAATAACTTTTCAATGCTCTTCTATGGTAACGAATTTAGTTAATCTCACTTTAGTCTCAATTACACACACCAGATGCACCGGTATGAAGTGAGCATAAAAATACAAATGTGTCTATAATGAACATTTGTCGTGAACGAGCCTTTTTTGGAAGTTGGTATAAAATCTGTCAAATATAACTAATATACATCAAGTCATTAAACAAACATGATATTTTTTCATGGTGTTAAAATTGTCGAATATTATTTCAGGAAGTGATGATTTGCAAAAGGCAATCTTTTTTTTTTCATTTGAAGAAAAATACTGCAGAGTTGTATCGAATGCTTATCGAGGCATATGGTGATCATGCTCTATCAGAAGCAACACGGAAGAAATGGTTTAAACGGTTCAGAGATAATGATTTTGATGTGATAAATGAAGAACGTGGAAGACCACCAAAAAAGTTTGAAGACGCGAGTAATATTGCATGAAGAAGATATTCCTAGTCAAAAGCTATGAAAAAAAAATCCAAAAGTATGTAAAGTGGGTGCCATATGAATTGAATGAAAAAAACGAATAAAACACTTTTGAAATTTGCTTCAAAGATACGAAATAAAATCAGTTCTGCATCAAATAGTTACTGAAGATGAAAAATGGATTTCTTTTAAAAATCCTCAACGGGAAAAATCGTGGGTTAATCCGAAACAACCTTCAACATCGACTACAAAACTATATCGTTTCAGCAAGAAGTCTATGCTCGGTGTTTGGTGGGATCAGAAAGTTGTGGTGTATCATGAACTTCTAAAACCTGGTGAAACTGTTAACAATAATCGCTACAGAGTGAATAATTTATTAATTACTTTCAAATTCTTTTTTGTTTAATTTTCATATTAAAGTCAGTCATAGACTAACCGATTTTAGAGGTCCTTATCAATGTTCTGCTGAAGAAATGTGATGAACTGACGGATCGAAGAAAGGGGAAATTTATATTTATGATTGATGATAGGAATACTGGGAATGCAAAATATATTGCTAATTTGTTATAAGGATTAAAGGTAATTATTTTTTTATTTTTGTCAAAATGGCTTTTATTTAAATACAAATGCTTGTCCTTTCTCCTACTTATTTTTTATTTCACTATATATATTTCGGAAACTATGTTTCCATATTCAGTGGTTGAAGTTTTTTTTACAAAATATATCTAGTGAAATAAAAAATAAGTAGGAGAAAGGACAAGTATTTTTATTTAAATAATTAAAGTCTCCACAACCAACAACCAACATAAGCAAGATTAAAATGACTTTTAATTATAATCCAAACCGACGTCTCGTCTTACAATGAATTAGGATTTTATTCTCATTCCCGTACGAAATTCTTGTTTAATCTATGAATTCAATGACGTATAAAAAATGAAATATATATATATATAAACCAGAATCTCTTCTTTATGTTCCTACCGAGCAAAAAAAGAAAAGAAAACAATACCCTCTTTTCTGGCGCAATTTATTCATCCTGAAGGAAAACACGGCGGTCGGGAAATTAAACGCGTTAGCATAAATACAGCATGAAAGTGAAAACGTTCGGAACGCAGTATGTTTTTGCTTTTTTCTTGCTGAATCACAAATAAAGACAAGATTTGTTACATAAAATGATTTAAATTGATATGATTAATAATAATAGAAAAGGGGGATTTATTCACTTCATCACAGTTATTTAAATACATTAAATAAAAAGAATTTGAAAATAATTAATAAATTATTTCCTCTTTAGCCACTGTGATAATTTGACTTATGTTACATAAGTACTATAACAAATGTCTAATAATAGATATTTGCTGTTGCATAACAATTATAGGATTACGTTACAAATCATAATTCATCACATCTTAACATCTTATCCTATAAGACTCAAATAATGATGTTAATGATTATGACGCTTGAATACGAACGAAATTTTGACTAGACAAGGGTTGGCGGAAAGACCTTAAGGGTGCAGTTTAGATGAAAGAGATAGCTATATAAATATTGGCTAATTCTTGTTACATTGAAATATTGGTCGATGCACAATTTTGTATTATAGATTGAAGTATTCTTAAAATAAACAGGAATTTCATCAGTGAAATAAACAATTATTTTAATATTTAGTTTGTGTAAAAAAACAATTTTGAAAAAAAAAACTATGACAATTGATCAAATTTATAGCAAATTTTAAATTAAATTGTGCTAATAAACACTTGCGTAATAAAAATTCCAAGGATTTCACTAAATTCTACATTCAAATAACTTCGCAGTCATTACCTATTAATTCCATTATATTTTACTTTTTTTAACACGAATAAGTAAATTGACGTAATACGCAAAAATTAGTTGTTTTTTATTTTTAATTTTAGACTGATATTTTTTTCTTGGTAGATAGAAAATGTAATTACATTTTCATATTACCAATTCAAAAAGAAAGTTTTTTTTAAACGATTATTTCCACTTTACTATATAGCTATCCCTTTCCACTAAACTGTAACCTCAACGATCGATAGCCGATTCCAGTGAATTTTGTTTTTGTAATACGTTGTTATTTTTTTTTTTCTATTTGTATTACATATGAAACATTACATATCTTATATCTTGGAAGGAATAAAGACGTCAGTATATATATATATATATATATATATATAATAAAAAATACGAAGTCAAATGCATAACTTATATCTGTTACTTTAATATTCCGTCTATTTTTGTGTGTGTTTATGTCCTTGTTGTGATCATT
Organism: Philonthus spinipes; assembly: GCA_963082785.1. Classification (NCBI taxonomy): domain Eukaryota; kingdom Metazoa; phylum Arthropoda; class Insecta; order Coleoptera; family Staphylinidae; genus Philonthus; species Philonthus spinipes. The sequence goes on along the minus strand of OY720307.1, from coordinate 20,419,807 downwards.
TTTAATAGTAGGTTAAAAATTAGCCCATGAATGTCGTTTAAGATGTGTTTTAAGAAGCAATGTTTTCAATTTTGATCTCACATTTTTTTGATATATTATTATATTTTTCCCCTTGCTATGTATTTTTGTTGCACTTCACCATAAATTGAAGACAGGACAGAAGGAACTCTGGCCGATGTTTCAGATGGACTAATACATAAATATTTCGTATATGAATATTTATATAATTGTACGAATAAAGATTTTAATATAAAGTTCAACTGATTGGAAAATAAATTTAGAGAAAAGTTTAATGCTGACTTAATTTATAACTTTAAATTAATAATAATAATAAAAGACGCCCAGTTTTTATTTTACATTATTTACTTAATTCAATCCGTGATAAATGATCCACATCCCCATCAATTATTTCACTCGATTGATTTGATACGAGGGTGTTGTTCCGTCTGTTTTCCTTTTTAACTTTTTTTATATAAACATATTTCGCTTTGATCCACAATGCGAATCAACGACACGTGAAAACGAGCGCGTTTCCCGATAAATTCTTATCAGTGATAACAAATCGCGGGGGCTAGCGGGAGCGAGAGTGCGCCGTAAAAAATAAATGGGCGCCGGGTCCTTGTTTTATTCAAGAGGCGGCGCTGGATGTGGATTTGGGGAATCATAAAGCCGGGGTCCGAGTCTGGGGACACTCCGAGTGTTTTTATCAGCGGCCAGGAAAAAATGTGGATTATCTGTCAAGTACTTTGGGAGTGTAATAATTTTGTTTAAGGTCTTAATATTCCCCCATTGCCGGGTGAAAGTTGCTTCCGAAAGTTGAATTGAATTTTTGCTGATGTAACTTTCTACAATGACACACAGAATTTACGTTTTATAAACTTATAGTGATTAAATTTATTATTCATATAAAAATACATTCATAGTATAATTATTTTCTAACAATGGAAAATTGAGTTCTGTAAAATCAAATTGCATATAATTGAACATACAACTATTTTGTCTAAAATGACTTCTGCAGGAGATATATGGATGAGAATGAAGAGAAAAATGATGTCCATCATCAATACCAGTGCATTTCTCTCTTATATCTGAAAAGTCTACAATGTATGTTCCCTTTTCTACAAAATGATTGATGGGGCTATACATTTCCGGGATTCATTTATGGAACCCAATGATGTACGAAAAAAAATGCTGGTTGTTTTTATGCGAACTATTGTTATCACCAAGGTGACTACTCTAGTCCATGCTAATTCCCGGAAGAACATCCACCCGCTTGCCTATCGCTTCATCCCCGCATGAGGTCAAGAGATGTCCCCCTGAAGATAAACAGAGTATTAGCATTCAAACTGTTGAATTATCTAGGAGTATTTTGTATACAGAGAGCTTTTTATCAGTAAACATTTACCCTATGGTTGCCGGTAAATGACGCGAGCCAAACGCATTGACCCGATTAGTGTATGTAACACGCAACTAAACGCACCATTTGTAAATATTTATGAATATAATTTATTTTTCGTGAATTAATTTTGGAAAGTCGCGTATTTTATTTCTACAACAACGAGCAGTAGTCAAATCAACAATGGATTTTCTGGTTTTCGTAGTTTTTCTGCCCCAAACAAATGCAAACTTGGGAACATGATAAAGTCCATCATAACTTCGACTAGTTCTCATCGTTCAATGAATTGTACAACCACTATTTATCGAGCGTTTAGATAAATATGGCGAAGGCCATTTCAATATATTGGACTTTAGATCAGTATATTACATATATCTTAAAAAAGGAGATTGAACGGTTTTTACTGTGACTATAAACATTAATATTAAGCATACATTGGAACAATAGCATAAAGCAAATCAGGCAACAGATGACGCTTTGCATTATTGTTTCAGTTATAATTCTCTTTACATGGTAATGCCGTGGTATCACAATGAGTTTTTCTAGGCCTAAATGTACATTGAATTCGTAAACAATATAATCAAAATAATGTTATAAAATTTATAAATGTTGTATGGATGTTGAATAAAAAGCATATATTCCTCCTCTAAGATATAGGCCAACTCTAAATTTGTATTAAGAAGCGATGATTTTATATTTTCTACAATTAGAGAAGTATTGCCTTGTATTTAGATACGTTCGATTTTTGACGGAAGTAAGCCAATTTGGGGCGATAATTTTAAATTATAGGAATAAACGATTATATTTTTTACGAAGTTGGACGCTCATTCGTTTACTTCTACTGAACATCCAATGTAGCTAACATAATTAAGTTAAATGTTGATGAATTAGTTTATCAAAAACTGTGCTATAATTCCGATAAATAAATATGAGCCATCACATGGTCATATTCGAGATGCCGTGTCATCGTTTGCACGTCTTAATCACTTGCAGATGTCATACAATTATAGTGGAAAATTTAAATTGATATTGGATATATGGAAAACTACATCAACTCGAAGAAATTTACAGTCCTCACTTGTTCTTTCAAACATAACAATAGAACGTATTATACTATAAAAGGGCGCAGGCAGAATTTTTATTTGAATTTGAATTTTAAAATAAATATGTATTTACTTATTATCCGACAAATTCATAAGATCTAATATTATTACTATAATGTCTTGAAATAGACGTTCAAACAAAAAAATTTCTTAGGTAACTTAAAAATATATTTTAAAAAATACGCCATTTTGTAACGAAAGGTTCAATACATATTTCTGTAAAAGTAAAATTGCAAAAATATTATATTATAACAGTGCCTGAAATAAAAGTCGAAACAAGAAAAATTTGTATGGCCTAACCCTTGACTTAAATTGAATTAGAGCTGTATTTCTTCCTTCATCATTGGCCTATATTATCTATAATATCAATAAGTACAGAATTACAGCTGTAATCATGACAATTTAATAAGATATAATCCGGTTATTCCAGTCAAAACCATCACCATCATTTTAAATGTCGCGCAAAAGAAAATCATGGTGTTTTGAACGCATCAAATCATTAATTATGGTATTTAAGATTTTTTTATATAAAACATAATTTAGAAATATTTTTTCTTCTTTAAGAATTTACACAGATTTTTGAATTAAATCAATTTTTGTCGATTCAATTCAGTAACTTCGCCTAAAATAGTGTTAATTTTCTTGGCACAATTTTAGAAATATGAATAAATTTAAATTGTATTGATTGATCTTTGCAAAAACCCTTCCTACTAAGGGTTTACTATTTTTAATTTTCTATAGTTTTGTCTTATTTTTTTTATAATAAATGTAACCTAAATTATACTAAATTTACAGAATTTAATATAGTCGCTATTTAATATTGTTGCAGTCGCTTTTATTTGTTTGCTTTTGCTTTAACAAACACGAAACCCACAAAGCTCCAGTCGGAATAAAATCAAACAACTCCCAATTGAATTTTAGCCGCGCTTCCGCTTTTTGATATAACAAGCCGATAGCTGTGACAGCCGGTGCATGCGAAATATTAATTTTAGCCTCCTGACGTTTCCCATTCCGGACTTTTCCAGCGCGCGGAGTGTAGCCGGGGTAACTATGAAATGATGACTGCAATTGCACGTTTCGAGTGACTTTCCGCCTTTTTTTCTTCTCGCTCTGCCTTTGCTCATGTTTACATAATTTCGAAGCATAGCGATTGAAATACGTTTCCTATTCACGCTCGGGATTTGCAATAAATTATTAATGAGTTGGCTCAATTCAGAGTTGTTATTTCTTGAAATCAATTGCTGATTCTGATCCTGTTTGGGGTTAAGAATAAACTGAAATGCTTAAATGTTAGTGAATCAAACATAAAACCTACTGAATATTCTAAGTTTCTGGCTGTTACTTGATGAAACTCCATAACTTAATATTAGAAAAAAATACATACGTTTTTGTATTGAATGACAAATATGGTGCCAGTCACACAATTTATCTATCTCGGAATGGAACTGAAAAGGGATGGCAGCCAGCTAAGTGAGAAATGAAGAAGAATAATCTTAGCCAATAAAGTTTGCTATGAATTAGCTCATGTATTTAAATATAAGAACATCCATAGGAATATTAAAATTCGGATATATAAAACAATTGTAAGACCTATTATGAGTTACAGCTGTGAGACCTGGATGATAACTCAAAAGCCAGCAAACAATAATTATTTTCTCGAAAGGGTGATTCTAAAAAGGATTTTGAGCCCAATACATGAACGTAATGTATAGAGATCAAGATACAACTATTGCAAGGAAACAATGTTGTCAGAGCATACGAATATCCAAATGGGATGGACATGTTTTGAGAATGGTAGAAGAAAGGCTTACAAAACAGCAAAACAGAAGAATGCAAGGAGCGAGGCCTAAGGTAAAACAAAGAGCTAAATAGGAGGATTAGACTGATAAGGACGCCAAGGAAATAGCCAGGACCAGAAACTGGAAATGGCTATTAGCAGAAAACAATGGAGGCAAAAGCTCATGGAGGTCAGGGACCGATAGCGGTCTGTATAGCCAATGGAGAGATAGATAGAGAGAAAACTACACAAGAAAATCATAAAAGTTATTAAAGCTTCCATTAAATGTTATTAAACCAGACTATTTAGTGATGCTTCATGAAGTGCTATTGAAGAAAGTCCGAAAACCTACTCAAGCATGACCATTGGTCAATTTCCAATTAACAGATATAAATTATATATTTTATTTTGTAAGTTTAATTATTTATTTTGTATTTTTTTATGTATATATTTGTTAGTAAAGATTATTGTCATTATTATTATTATATACTTATTAGTATTATACAATAATATTTTATTCCCTATTATATTATTATATTACATCAAGAAACTTCACGTAATCACTAACAAATATCTTCGATACTTATTAGTATCCATTAAATGCTATTGATGTAACTACTCTATTTTATAACTAGTTTGAGAAGCAATCTAATCATCTATACCAACTTTTATATATCTAGTTGTAATATTGATTTTTGTTGCATATATTTTGTAAAAAGGAGATACCGTAAATAAATATATTATTATTATAATTTTATAATCTTAAAAATTGATGGTAGAAAAGAAAACTTAAAAAAAAATGTTCTTGAAAAGGTTTTTTTTAAGACTGCGAGTTATGCTCGTATAATTATAACATTTATAAAATTAAAGTGATTCCAGTATAAAACAATTTTATTTTTCTTCAATATATTGCAGGTAACAATTAAATCTTTCACAAATATAAACAAAGTCAAAACCCTTCCCATTGGACGCCGGTGGCGAAGGTAAACAGGTCGAACATGGTAAATAGCTGTTTATAAAATAAATATTGGCCGTGCACGCAGTGTAATTTACTAGACGCACCCGGGGCGTGTGAGGCCCGTCGCTCAATTACTGGGACGATGCCGAAAACCGCGAATTGCAAATACGTCCCACGGGACCTGGCACACAAGTGACTGCGGTCCGACCGCGCTTCCTCCCCGCATTTTAGATTGATGCGTCTGAAATCGAGTATTTGCATTTCAATCCGGGGGAAAGGAAGAAGGGAGGGCGCCGCAGGAACGTGTGTGCTTAGCGGCGTTTCTATACTGTTCTATTCAATACACTCGAAATTACCATACAAGAGATTATTCGGCGCCTCTGAATGCACGGTACACAATGTAATTACTTGGATACGCGATTGTGGATTTAATGTATTCAATTTTAAAACAATTGTGTGGTTTCAGAGTGAAATATGGAGATATTTTGGTCTTAAGGATGCTCGGGGAGTTTATAATTAATGAATCCTTCAATCCTCCATAATTCACCTTTACTATCAAGTTTGAGAACTTGATTTAAAAAAAATCGACAACAATGATTTTTTTTTTAAATGTTGATATTTCTAATCTTAAAATGAATCAGTTAAGTTAAAATATTGCTGGTGTATAAAGTTTCGTTTTTTTTTTAAATTAATTTCTCACTTAACCCGTGGTGAAACATATTTAATTAATAGACTAATCAAAGTCTATTAAGTTTCGTTTTGTTGTTTGATTTAAAGAAATGAAACAATATACACCTGCAGAATTTTAACTTATATAAATAGGAAACTATTTTTTATGAGTTTCATTTCCTGATTTCAATTTCCTTTAGGAGATGAAACCAAGATTCTCGGCCATCTACCTTGTAGTCTAAAAATTTTGATGATTAGGCGAAATTATTGCTTTGTTCTATCTTTCTAATTATAGAATCATTTCTATTGTAATCTCTAACAGTCAATCGTCGGACGTTGAACACAAGACACCTTCCGCGCGATGACGAAAGTGCTGACCCGGGAGTGTTCGATTTCGGAATGACTTCGAGGGGTTGTCGTAATTTTAAAAACTACCGATCAACTGGGACTAGTTTCCCCAGTTTTTAAAACCACGACAACCCCTCGAAGTCATTCCGAAGTCGAACACTCCCGGGTCATCACACCAAGAAACTCATGATAATCAAGGCTTCAGGAACCATTTTTTGGACGGGAAAGGATACCAGCAGCGGATGGAAATGACGTAAACCGACGGAAACGTAACCAGAAGTGTGAAGAGAAGCATCACTATGTATGGGAATACCATGGCACGTTGCCTCAAGGTAATCTTGCAATTAGACATTCAAGAGGATAATATCAGACCACACACAAACTCTGTAGATCTGACAAAAAGGAAACTAGTCATGCCTAGATAAGGCAATTTTTTTAAATTAAGATAGAAAAATGTAATCTGTTTAATCCCGCGGTGAAACACAATGGTTTTGATAATTCGATGAAAAAAAAAACACAGATTCTACTTTAAGGGTAAAATACTCAATCACCTAAGAGGTGTACTACTACAACCTGTAATAAATATGGGAAGTAATCTAGAGGAATTTTGGCATTACCCAATTTCAAATATCGTTTTTATCTCCTAATGATTTTATGTATATACAAATTTCTTCATTCAGAAAATTACAAAAAAAATTGCAAACATAAAGTATACGCAACAAAATGAAAATGTTAGTATATTCAGGTCTGCCGACAAGAGATGTTTCTGTCCAAAAATTTTATATATATAGGAAATCTTTATTTCTGAGAAATACGTGAAATTACATTATAATATTTACATTACAATCCTAAACCTCTAATTAAGCCTCAGAAAATGGCTATCGACCATCGGTCTTTCTGCCCAAAAATGTTATATTTCAGTAAATTTGATTTCTTGGCCATTCATTGAATTTTAATAAAAATTAATCGGAAAAATAAGTAAATATTGAAATTAAGTCACATAATTAGATTTATTTTTGCTTGCAATTCTAATTGCTTGACTTTTCCAATTTGTTGGTCTTCAAAATTGGACAGGTTATTCTTAATAAAAATTGATATATTCGATATTTATTCTATGAAACCAAATTTTCATGTTGGGTAAATTTAAACACTTGTTTTTTTCCATTTTTTTAAAATTCTTTTGCTTGACACGTGTTTTGAACCGTTGCAGGCATTTTTAAAGTTAAAACTAGTTTGAATTTCATCATTTGTTTCTTTTTAAAATGATCGTAACGGACCGGACAGGCAACTGAAAATAAAAACATGGAACAAGATAAGTGTGTAAATTTACCCAAAATGAAAATTTGGTTTCATAGAAATATAAAAATTGGTAATTAAATAGAAATATATTATATAAATTTATTGATTTACTAGATTGAATAAATAATTGCATGAATATTTATTGTATGATCAGTTTGAAATATGTGCTGACAGTAAATCTTAAAATTTTCATCCTTCACGATGGTCAGTCTCAAATTAGTAGTTATAGTATGTTTCATCAGCAGAATATCATTTTCTCTGCAAAGCTCTCTATGCATGACTTTGGCCAAATTATGATCATCTGTACATTATTTACATGCCATAATTCTACAGCCACTAATGTTCTATTGGTTCGTTTGTATATCTAATTGTTGCAGAAAAACTTCCGGTCGTTGGCCCAGGGCAGACAAACTTTAAGTTTAGTGTATAACTCAATGTTTGTAATTTAATTGCCTGAATAAATAATTATATATCTAATTTTGTGACTTAAATTAATAATGATTTTTTTAGACGACAAGTATTTCCACAATCAACAAAATCTGATGAATTGTAGCAACATTTTTTTGTTCGAGTAGTAAAGTAGTTTGATACATTACAACAAGTGATGTTATTCTTAATAACCGAATAGCTTAAATAAACATATATGGAAGCGTCATTAAACCCATATATCCATCTATCCACAATTGAAACAAGCTCAATGGAATCTATTATGTTCTACTATTACAAGTATATAAAAGTATTTAATTATAGCTTTTATCAAAGGTAGTAATTGTTTCATCATTCTGCACTCCGAAAATTTCGTTCCTCAAAGATAATCCTTTTAAAACCAGAACAGAATTTACATCTGTGACTAGCGTGTCCTTATCTTGTGGACGAATTCGGCTATAGATCACTTCGGCCGGGCCTTCCCTTCCCTGGACAGCCGCACATTTAATCGAAACACCGAACAACCCACCCATCCTTTAATGCTGTTTAAAAGCATTCGCATTATCTACTAGAGATACTTATCCCTAATATATCGTCCCTTGGATATTTCCATCCAGTATATTACCAACGTTTCATCGCATACAATTTAATTCAAAAGCCAACACATGGAAGGAATCCACTATGTAGACAATGATAATTATTAATATAAAATAATTTTTGTTTTAATTAATATTGTTTTTATATTTATTATAATTACTATTTATGGATTTTTCCTGTCGTCACTAATACTGTTATATAATAAAATTTATGTTTTCATTTTTCTACCCTAAGTGTATATTACATGGAATAAACGCATCTTCCCGTAAAAATCGTGACAAATTGCGGTATCCGCGTTGCAATAAAAAAAATATGCATACCGTCACGTTTTTGCGCTTCTTTAATATAATTCTTAAGGCGAATGATTTAAGAGTCTTGTATCAACTTTATAATCGAGCAGTTATAAAATAAATGCAAATATCCGCCAAATCAACGTTTTAAAAAAAGTTATTCCAAAAACGTTGGAGTGCGCACGCATACTTCATGTTAAAAATGAGCGCTCCGTAAAGTCACTCCGCTGTTGAAGAGAGAAAATAAATTTATTATAGAAACTTTATTGACCTCTAAAAAAATGTGTGTCACCTTTTCATCATTTTTAGTATGTTTATATTATACTTCGAACGTGTAATCCGTATTCTGGTTGGTTATTATTCTTAATGCTCCTTACGGTTTAACTTGTAACTAACTCCTGAGCTACAGTCAGCAAGCAATAAGCTCTAATGATTGATGCTAAATTTAGCAATGCGGCATTTCCTAATTTGTGCACGCTTGTGCCTGTTTAAAATATTGTTTATGTTACAAAATAGAAAGACTGTTATTCCTTACTTCACTTTTTAGTGAAATAAGGAATAACAGTCTTTCTATTTTGTGATCAATCACTTCACGTAAACTCGAAAATATACACTTGTTTAGGTTGTTTATTTGGTGTCTTTCTATAATTCTCAGTCACGGTTTGTGGTATAAGGTGGGCCCTATACCTTTATTTATTAAAAAAAAACATTTTTTCTTCACTTTATTCTACATTATTTATTTACCGGCAATTTTTGGTTCTAGCTAAGTCTCTTCTATTGGTTGGGAGTGGTAGTATCCTTAATTCTCCCTGTACACTACCTTTATTTTTTAATCGCTTCAGCATTCAGCCTTGTCTTAGTGTGAAGAAAGGACATAAAAATGTTGTCCGTATATCTTATTATCTTGTTTTCAATTTGAATTAAGAATATATCCTATGTTAGATTTTTCCGTTGGGATAATATAGTTATTATTGTTGGATATTATTTCAAAGTTTCTATTCCTAAAGCTTCCGTGTTTTTCTTTATACACACCCAATACGTTCCTTAATTAAAAACTGGTCGCACCTCTATTATGTCCCATTATTTATACGTGCCAAGTATCTGAATAAACATCTTCCAACGGGGGCTTAATTTCCGGGAGGATTGTAATTTTGTAACAATAGGCGTCGCCTACCGAGAAGCGAGACTTGTTATCAGTTTTGATTACGCACTGTGTAAAATTCTCACGCTAACGGGTTCGTTTACATGCAAAAATTAATTAATTCAACTTACGCCGATAAATGTGCGTAAAATTACTTGGAGCTGGGAAGTATTAGATTGAGATTTGCTTTTCCAATTTACAAATTTATATAATTGCTTTTATTTGTAATTTCGTTTGAAGTTCTATTAAAATGTAAAACTACTTTAAATTAAAGATGCAATTACATTCATTAATTTATAAGAGGTCAGAGTTGTGATTTTATTGAAAATTCGAAGAAAAACAAAAAAAAAAAACAAATCCATCTAATAAGTAAGAAGGTCAACTTATAAGTTGGTTAAGGTTTTATTTCCGTTTTTTTTTCTTTCTTTGAATTATCGATAAAATCACAACTCTGACCTCCAATAGATTAATGAATGAAATTGTGTCTGATTTTGTGAAGAATTCGAATTCATAAATGAATAAATTTAATTGAGCATGCCGGAAATATGGTTAATTGCAATTAATCTTGTATGCGCAAGGGCGACTAATACACATCCTTCTTTTTTCACGAATCGTTCTTCTGATGTTGTTATCCCTTGCGAATGCACGTATGTAGGAGTATTAGTTCTATTTAAAAAAAATATATGTGCCTCATTGAAAATCCTAACAACAAACAGTACAGATTTAAAGTAGTTTTATATACAAACATCTTTATTCACACAGCAGAATTACAATTCATTACAAATATTTATATCAACAAAACATATCGATGGGTTAGTAGTCTGTCATGGGCCATCGACCGGACGTCCTTCGGCCAATAGTTTTATATTTTAATAGATCTTTTTTGAGGTCAATATTCCTTATTTGAGAATATATTATGAAATTATTATTTTTAAATATTATGTTAATTTATACACAATGTATTATTTGTTTCTCAGATAATAAAGATTTAGTAGATCTTTTTTCTTCTTTTTCTTCTTCTTTTTCTTGGAATGATCGATTAAAGTCACAAGTCTGATCAACTAATACATATTATATTATAAAAAAACTGTATCTTTCTTATACCACAATGATATAATAACAATACTATTACTACTTAACTGAGGATACTTCCAACCAATGCTGAGTCTCTGCTATTGTCAGCAGTGACAACACCCTGCACATAAATAGTTCAAAAGAAAGTAAAGGGGAAATTTCTTTGAAAGAAACTCGAATGGAAATAACGGTTGTACTTCGTCGAAACACTCAGGGATTATTAACGTCTTAATACATAAAGGTATATGACTCGAATTTAAAGATCCTATACCGCTATTGAGAATGATAGAAAATACTTCAGATAAACAATTTATATAATTAAAGTATTATAAAAAAAGTTAACGTTAACTGTTTTTTATATTAAAATTGAAAATATACCATGAAGAGAACACCACCAAAATGCAAGAATTATTTCTTATTACTTGGTTAAGGTTTTATTTACTCTGACTTTATTTTTTGAATTATCAATTAAAACACTACTCCGACAGCAATCTACAGTCTGTCAGAGTTCTGTGTTATGTCGATAATACATGAACTTTATTCACAAAAACAATACAAAATTTACATATAAAATAAAATATTATTGTGCTCGATGTTTACATTAGTTGGCTTTCGTGATATCATTTTATTCGTGATTGATAGTATTATTATTATAATGATCTGCCAATTCATATCGACAAATGGTCTTTCCGCCTATTTTATCGATGATTAAAATGATTCAAATTGTACCTTCGTTTAAAAGTAGTTTCACACTTTAATAGAACAACAGGTCTTGAACATTTCCTGCGCTGGCAGCACAAATACTTACTTTATTCACACAAATATAATTCTACTCAGAAATGATAAAAATATGAAATTAATTAAAATTGTTCTGCATTTTTATACACTTTAAAGACTGTATTCTCGTTGATAACAGAGCTAGCTTTTGATTTTTTAATTATACACACGAAATAATTCTGAATAAATAATTCATTCCTCGGGTACTCGTAAAAAGGTAAATAGAGTAAGCAGATATTTTCAATTAAAAACTTTTTAATTACCAAGGTACATGAAAATGTGTTTAGGCAAATGTATTGCATACTCTTCAGAGTCCCATTAATAAATTAAATTGTATAAAACAATATTAAGCTATTTACTGCTGTATGTTTTACAAAGTGCTAGATGAGAAAATCATTTTTTTAAATAATTAATAAATAATTAAAAATATTATCCTTGTGCTATATCTAATATTAAATGTGCTTAATCATAATGAAACTGCATACAACAGTAATATACATATAAATCACGCAAACTAGAAATAAAAAAATGAAAAATATTGCGAACTCCGGGGAGTGCGGGATTAATAACAATATTTTCATAGTGTGATTATATTCTAGCGTGCTCAATTGGGGCTTTTTCATTTCTTGTTTCAATTAAATCCAATGTGTAAAAGATAAGCCCTTTGAATAAACAATAATTCATAAATGTTACGGCGCATTCACACCGTAAGTTAGCAGCTGCTTAACCAGGCCATGCTTTGGATTGTATTGGAATTTATGGAATTTATTTTTCTTTTCTCTTCTTTTGGCTTTGTGAACATGATATATTTTGCAAATAAAGTCTTTAACATGAAATTAAATACCAATAGAAAAGAGTATTCATTCACTTTGTCGGAGTTATCTAAATAAATTATATAAAAAATAATTAGAAAATAATTAATAAATTATTTCTTCTTTTCAATCTGTGACATTTTTGATTTCTGTCACGTTTAAAACAAATATACATTAAAACAACTACTTAATATGCAACATTATATGTCCATTATATAATACAATTTATGGTGGGCTTTCTGCCCAAAAAGCAGTTTTAATGTATATTTATTTGAGAGAATTTACGTAACGTAAATAAAAAATATCACAGAAGAAATTGAATAAGATTTAAGTGTGTTAAATCAGAATGATATAAATTAATTAGTTATGAATGGAGATCATAATACTTTCAAATAAAACACGGAAACATTTTCTTCGCAGAATATGTATAGTTTTTAAAATTGTAACATTTCTATCAGAATTGGATAAGGCAAGCGCATCTATTATCTAATAATTTATTAATTATTTTCAATTTTATTTAATATATTTAAATAACTGTGACCAAGTGAATGAATAATATTCTTTTCTATTTATATCAAATTTCAATTACATCTTCGACAGTTTTGGTCTACAAAGTAGACGAACGAAAATCGCTGTTTCGTCCACTAAAAGAAGACGAACTTGTTCCGTTTCTGAAAACAGGAAAGGAAATTCTTTTAATTAAATTTTCAACGGCTATTCGTCTTATCATTCCAATGGTTAATATCAGGTTATTTAAACACAACACAACGCTTTCATAAAGACATGGAACGCACTGGTCTGACGAGGTCCGAAGAACCGAAATGGCCATCGTCAGAAATCCGTATACTAGATGAACGGTGGTTGAACATTTTATTAAATAAATTAATAATATATAATCGATGAAAATAATTACCTAATTAATTTTTCATTCGACTTGTTCATTTTGTTTGTATTTGCATTAAGTGGATAGAGTTTTATTTTATTTTGTATTACATAAGGATGTATGTTTTTAATGCCAATTAAGGTTTTCTTTTATATAAAATTACGTCCTTTCATTTCCTTTTTTATATAAGAAAATTATAATGGCTTTTGGTATATCTTTTTATATTTTCTTTGGCTTTTTGAAAACGTAAGCGCTCTATATTTTGTAAATGAAATCTTGGAGAATAAATTAATTAATAAAATATATATTTCAACACGATTTAATTGTGTTGGGTTATGACATAAATTAAAAATGTGTATTTCGAAACTCATCCACATCCTCGCGTGTTTTTCATCCGCCCGTATTAAATAATAAAAGATAAACGCACGTAACAAACGAGGTAAAGCGAAAACAACGCTTTTCCCGCCAGCAAACAAAACGCGTCCGTAATTATTCATCCCGGATTTATCCGAATTAGTAGGATGAACGGGAGAAGGAGGTGAGGGTGTTTCTTTTTTAATTTCCGAGTGCCGCGATAAGTTTTATTTCATTGTCCGCGCCGCGGAGCGGCCCCCGGAGCGGAGCGGAGCGAAGAAGAAACATTAAAAGCACAAGATGGAAATAAATTAATTTGGCGCGGAATGAGCGGCAAGTATTTATATCTGTATAGTCATTTCCAGTCTCGTAAAGTTTAATGAATATAATAAATTCTCTCTTACTTTTCATTATAGAAAAATTACGAGCGCCGAAACAACTCGGTCGTTTATATTAAGACTCTTTGTTGTAATCCTCTTTTTTATTCTTCTATTAATTGGTGTATTAATCATTGGTTTCATTCGTATCTTATAAATACATTTAAAAAAAAAAACATATTCAAAATATAATAATATAGCGGGCAGAAAAGACCTATAAACCCTAATTTGGGAATATAGTAATACAATATTTAGTTATTATATTATATCACAGACAAACATATTTTGTCTATGATTATATGCAATGCTTTATTTTCTCATATAATAAATATTTAGTAGTTCTATTAAAATGTTTAATAAATAGGTACGTGAAAAAGAATTAGCTTTTACAATTTTAATAGCACCATACAATCTAAAATTTATTGAATTAACTTTCTAGATATGTCCCATTTATTTCATGCATTTAAGTGTAGACCATAACATAATCTTCTTTACAAATTTAATATGTATCATAAAGTGTTGATTTTCCACACATATAAAGTGGTGAATATAGGGTTATTTATATAAATATATGTATCAAGATAAAAAGAAAAATTGATTGCAAAACACACATACATACACATACAATTCACGTGTAAACCATATAACCCAACACACGCCATAATTTCCATAAAAATCTATGTTACTCTAGATATACACAAAACTTTACCCCATTTTCATATCTTAAGTGTAAAAGTTTGTAACGGTTTCAGATACGGTGCCTTATACACGTTTTATACATACACCGTTGGAAATCGATGCGGGGGGGATTAGCCGAAAGGAAAAAAAGGAGCCGGTGCTGCGCTGCTCTCCCCTCCTTCTGGGAGCGTTAAAATTCCTTTTCCCCCCAAAGTGTTGTAGATTCGAACGGTTAATGAACACACTCGAAGTGAAGCGGCGTTAATTGTGTGCAGGAGACTCTAAGCAAAGATTAGCTGAGCTTAACTGCGCACTTTCGCACATCCAAACAGCTCTAATTTCCTCTACCTCTTCGGGTTACATCCGCTGGAATTGTTTTTACTATCCCTTGATACGTTTGATTTTAAAATAATATCGTCGCCGTTAGTTTTGCTCCGTTGGTTGAGTTACGACTTAATTAAATTAAGCACAACGGGAGAATTGAGGGTAATCAAGGGATTTGAATGGATTTATTAGGACGTTACTTGAGTTTAAATTTATTTAATTTTCTTTTTCTAAACAAATGATCTATACTTTTTGTTTAGCAAATTTATTAGGTGTGCAACTAAGTTCTCGCTTTTTTTTGACGAAACTGTAACTTTATTGAAATGAATCATTCAAAATTCTGCACATCGCTAGCGACATCTTTTTCTCATATTTCTGACAGAGGTCGAATACCATCACGGTAGAAGTGTTCATCTTTTGAGGCAAATATTTCGCCAGATCTGCCAGCTTTACCGGTAGCTTACGATCAACACAAACATCAATAAAAAACAAATAAATTTATGCAAAAACCGTCGATACGGAAAAGAGAGATTTCGCCAAAGAGAATTACTTGTTTTCATAATTAGCCTCGCTGTAGGAAAATAGAAAGGTGGAAGAAAGTTTAAAATATGAATTACTTTGCAACCACCAGCTAATTTCCAAGACGTGTCTTTGAGCTATAAATGTGAGGATTGTGGAAGCAGCAATTAAAGCGGCGACTGATCTTAAATCAATTAAACCATTTAAAATTCCCCATAAAACCACAGAAGTAGTCATCGTTGCACAAACCGTGAAAAGGCGCCTGCCTCCCCAACCATCGTTCAAAATATCAAGCTATCAAAGATAAGAACAATGACCACTACGCAAAAAAAAAACAATTCCGAAAATGTGCCCTATATAGTGGTTCGTATGCCTAAGTCGATCAACAGCAAGTAGTACGTGACACTGAGGACATAATGAAAGAACTTTCTTTGCTCGGTGGTTGAAGGTTATGATACTGCACCTAACTTAAATGGCAGTGGCGATTTCTACATGTTTATTTGAATCCCATTTGCCCAGTTTGCAACTATTGTAGAAGATAAGGAAGAATATTATTATAATTTGATTTAGGGGGCTTTAGTGGCACTTCGACTTAAGGATCTTTTGTGCCTCCCCTACGCAAAATAATTTATTTGGTTTTTAATCTTGAGATATTTTAGTTCGTCAAGAGTGGGGAAGTAATTCTCCAAGAACCTTTGTCTTACATGACCTAAAGACTCACATTTTGTTAGGAGATGGATAACTGTCTTTCCTTCCACAAAACAGAATCTACATGTTTCATCAGCGACTATCTCCGTGTTTTTCACATGTCCCTTTACTAGGATATATCCTGTTAGTAGTTTGAGGTCTTTCCTGTTGAGGTGAGGACGAAGATATTTTGGATGTATAATAATAGCAAACACAAAGATAAACATTTGATTTTTTTACATTTGACAAATGTAATACAATATCTACTATATAACATAAAAAATTACAATGTTTATACTAAAAGTGAATTGGCTATCGTGCAATGGTCTTTCCTGGATTTAGTATATTTTTTTAATATTAACCTACAATAATGATAACAGAAAGGTCAGAGGCCGGATTCCGAATGAGTTTATCACGACTAAAAACGAAGTTATAATCATTACTAATGAAGGTTGACAGAAAGAGACAAATTTTCATTAAAATAAAAATTTTAGTTAATATATGTTATTGTAGAATAACCTTTTTTATTCTACTTTTGCTATATCATTTTTTTACAAAATTAATTTATTTATTAGAACTTTCTATCTTATAATTGAAAAAATAGTATAAAGCACAATTTTTTGCCTAATTACAAGTGGCATCGTCAACAATTAGGGTCTACAAGGTACACGACCGGGAATTGTTGTTTTTTCCAAGAAACGAAGGCGAAATTGTTCTGTTTATGAGGTCAAGACACAAAATTCATTTAATAAAATATTCAACCATTTTCATCTAGCGTATGGACAATTGATGATGACCATTTCGGTCTTTTAGACCTCGTCTTATTATATCTTGAATAATCTCCTATTTCGGATTTTTTTGTTATCAGTAGGTGGTTCGTCTTTTATCTGGACTAAACGCATATTGATCATTTTCATATTTTCTCCGAAAAATGTACATTTTAATTTTTCTAACTTTACACAACGTAGTTTGCAGTTCCCTCCTATTATAAACAAACTAGTTTTTTTTTATATTAAATAAAAATGATTTGAACATAATTAATAAATTATTTCCACATTTAGCTCTGTGACTTTTGACTTGCGCTACGTAAGTACGTTAAACAAATGCACATTAAAACAACCACTTCCCGGGCAAATACCCACGCCGAACATTGAATTTCATGATTTACACTTGCTGTTGCGTATCAATAAAATATTGCATAATGCAACAAATTTTGATTTAATATAAGGCCATCTGCAGACACGTGTTTCGGGATCTATCCCTCGTCAGTACAGCTATGCTTTACTTAATTTAAAGATGTTAAAATAAATCAATTAATTCTATTTAGTTTTTTATTTGTTCGAGGAACTAGTTGTTTCAATAGATATTTGTATTTTCTATGTACTTTCTTGATAGGTCGATAATTGCAGAGCAATTAGAAAGCTCATAATTTAAATATTTTCAAATTCTTTACTTTTAATTCAATTAAAACTGCAATGTGAAACATTTAAACCATGTTTGAACCACGGCAGCCCTCCCCCGAAGTAGGACACATCCTGGGTCAGCACATTTTGCTGGCCTATAGTTCGACGACCGGCGATTGACTGCTATATTGACAGTAACAGGCAGGTAGACGCAGGTGAAAATTCGTACGTAATTTCAATTAAAACTGCAGTATGATACATTTAAACCATATGCTAGTTATCATTATTAAGTTAGTTGATAGAATATAAATAGAAATTTGTTGAGTATATTTCTTTTTGTGTATCCTTTTTGTAATTCCTGAGCTTGATATAAAATACAAAAAAAGCAATGTCCCCGGGTAAGCAATAAAGCTTCCCGTGCTGTGCGGATGAGGGCTTCCGTGTAACCAGCCCCAGACAGTTATTGCCGCAGTTAATCAAGGCAAAGACGTGTTTTCAGTATCTGGATATAACAAGATATTCTATCATAGAGCCGCGCGCGCGGGGGTTTTAGTCCCGTCCGCCCTTTTAAAAGGGCCTCCTGTCATACGTCCCATTAACTCGAACCGTGGGTCTCTATCTTTTGTAATAACATCAAAATTTAATGCGGCGAAAATATGGAAATATCCGCACGTCGGGGAGGGTGGTTGTTGCATCTTCCTCCTCTCCCGTTTCCCCGCCATGCGCCGGCAGCCCTCCTTTATTTGTTTCGGGGATGTAGTTAACCCAGAAAAGTCTCCACCCCACGGTCTAAGGCCGGTGTTGATGCATTTAATGTCGATTAAGGTTAAATGAAGATTAAAAGGGAATTACGTCGTTTACGAGGATAAAATGAATAATGCGATCGATATCTACACAACGATTAGTTTTCTTTGCATTTCATATTTTTATTTTTATCATAAATGCCTTATTATTTTTATTAATTTACTATATACAGCGAGGATTTTATTTCACAAACATAACCCCATATGGAACTTAATAAAATCTATCTCAATGCATTGCAGGCATTCAACATGTATGAGATATTGATTAAATATCAATAGCACAAATTGACAAAAAACAATACTCAAACTCGTTCAGAATTAGTTTATAAGATTAAAAAAACTTCTATGATTACTTGATCTATCAGAAGATGGACAGAGATTAAGCTGGGAATTGGTAGCCAAAAATATCAGAACAAAAACAGAAAAATAATATCCATCAAGCAATAGTTGGTCCACTAACAGGATACTGTGAATTCGATAAATAAATGAATAAATTGGGTATAGTAGGAGAAACCCAATGCAGATTATTCCAGGGAGAACTGGAAGATAATCTGAGACATTGTTAAAGCGCATGTGCCACCCTGTGTGCCTTTGGAAATGAGTAGAGTAGCCGTGAGCGTAAACCACGTGCATCGGCACGCGCTCCACGACTCTTGTTCAATTAAGATGGACGATTTTTAGAAATGTAAATAAATGTGTTAATTGGGTTCATCTGCAGAATATAATTCTAATTTTATATATTATTGTACATATATTTGAATAAAGATGTTTAGTTAGTTATCAACAATACAAAAAAAACTTTTATCAAATGTGTTTATTTAAATTAATGGTTGTTTTATTGTGTTAATTGTTACTTCTTGGTAACTGCCCCGTGAGCCCACCATCAGCATTCACAGTTTTGATCCTGTTCGAAACCATAAATATGAATGCTGATGGTGGGCTCCCGGGGGTGTTTTTCAAGAAGTTCAAAGAGTAACGACTATCAACTTTATTTGCAATCATAAAAATCGGCGAGCCATTTTGAAGCCCTTACAAAGGTTAGATTTCTGAAGGTACGCTACAACAAACCAAATGGTGTATACTGAACCCAAGACTCATTGCCAGGGAAAATACTTTTAATCAGCGGAGCAAAGTTAGAGCTAGTAATCTGAGATAGTTAGGATTCACAATAGATTCTTAGGGATAAGTAAATAAAATAAACCAAAAATAACTAGAAAATAGGGTAATTATTATATTTTATGAATTGTATAAATCGTAATATTTTTTTAAGTAAACATAATTTTTAAAAGCAAATATAAACTAATCGACTTCCGAAATTTTCATTCCGATAACTTTCCCACCGCGACATTTCCCAATTCTGTTATTGCAATTCCACTTTTCGGCGGGGAGTTACACAATTTTATTTTATTATTATTTACTTTTTTTGTTGCCGTTAACTCCGAGCGAAACTTTGTGCGTGTAACAAATGAATAATAGAAACCGGCGCGCGAGATTAAATTTGAAAAACTCCCCGCTCCCCGGCGCGGTCCCGAAAGAATTGTAAAATTTATATCGCAACATTCCGAGTTTTAAAGTCGTGGAATAATTGCGCAGACCGCTAAAGAGGGAGCGCCATTAATAAAGCGGCGAATTCCGGTGTATTAATATATATATATTAAAAATAAGAGAGAAAGAAATACACCCAGAGAGAGACAGAGAATGTGTGTGAGAGAGATATAGCTCTCACACTTTTTGTCTCATTGTCTTTCTCTCTTTTTTTATAATATAAAAGGGATAAAGTTGGGGAATTGTAGCAAATTTAACGCATTAAATAACAAAGAAAACCATAAACTGTTTAAAATAAAGAAATATTTATTCACTTGGTCGCAATTATTTGAACTAAATTAAGTAGAAAGGAATTTGAAATGATCATTTTTAAATTGTTTGTATTTTAAGAAATGAATAAATTACTAAAATTAAATTAAATGTAAAGCAATTTCACAATGATCAATTTATAAATGGAATAATTAATTATTTTTCTTGAATCTACTGCAACTTCTCACTTACATAATGGAAGTACTTAAAATTAGGACAAACATCAATGAAACAAATTATTTGTCGAGCAGCAATAAATGTCCAATGTGTAGTTCAATTTCCAAGAGAGGAGATGTTTCTCATTTATTAAGTAAGTACTTGCGTTACACAAATCAAAATTTGCAGTTGTAAAAAGGAAAACAATTAATTATATTATCATTGATGGTTCATATTGCATATAATAAATATATAATTAAAAGTCTACTATCAATAAAATAAATTAAACAGAGATTAAATTGAAATTAAAATTAAAAAATCAATATATCCATTCATGTAAATATCCATAGAAATTTTATAAAACAAATTTTAAATTCTCTTGAAAATGGGCTAATAACCCGAAACTAGTCGAGAATTTAAAGTTATTCAATGAAATCTGTGTTTTATTGGTTGATTTGTAATAATTTATTCATATTTATTTCATACAATATGAACTACCAATGCCTAAATATTAAAACCATTAATTAAATTGAATGAACTTAAATTCTCGACTAGTTTAGGTTTATTCTCTTGCTAATGGACTCATAAGCCAAAACCAGTCGAGAATTTAAGTTTATTCAATTTAATCTGTTTTATTTATTTTATTGGTAGATTTTTAATAATATTTTGATATTTATTATATACAATTATTTATTTATTATAATAATAAAAAAGATTATTCTTTAACTTGATCAAAGTTAGGAACTGTACATACAAGGAATAAATTTCAAAACAGGTGTTTGCTGATGACCTTACATTGTGCAGCGTTGTGTTTTATTGCATTAAATGTTCTGGAATCAAAAATCGATACATTTGCTGTTATATAACCATTAATTTTATAATGCAATAGTTATAAAATTAATGGTTATAAAACAGCAAGTGTATGGATCAATGCCTGGCGCAAGATTTAATCAAGAAATCGTTGTTTTAATGGATGTTTGTTCTTTTTTATGTGCTGACGTGACGTAATTCAAGAAGATGCTCAAGAGAAAATAATTAATTAATTATTCAATTGTGTGAATTAATTATTTTCAAATTTATTTTTTCATAATAATTTAAAGACGACGCAAGCGCCACCTTTTGTCTAATTTCAAGTGGCATCGTTATCGTGAATTTATTTTTTATTTAAAATAAACTGTCTCTTAATATTAATAATAAGTAAGTATTATTAATAATAAGTAGCTTTAACAGTACTTATTATTATTAATACTACTACAATATCTTTATTCAAAATTGTGTGTTTTACACATATTTACAATAAATAATGGTATCTTTGTTTCTTTCTTGCTTGCCTGAATAGGTTATCGACCTATGGCCTTTCCGCCTTCAATATTAATATTTTCGTTGAAATTGCACTTAGGCATAATTGTATAAAAGGATAAATATGAAATCAAGTTAGGCATGGAAATGCAAAAGTAGATGTTCTTTTTTTTAATATTATTTGTATAACGGGTAAACCATTTTGGTAAATAGAGACAGGTATTTATGTCGGGAAACTATGAATAAAAGCATGCATAATATAGCTGTATTTATTCAACTGATATTAAAATTCGCATCCATCAAGGATGTAGGAAAACAAGCATCAGATTTATTTATGTGTTTACTCATACGAAGGTAGGAATTTAAAAATTGTTATTTTTACGCATAAAGAGTATTTTACTCAGGAAAATCGTTTAGTGCATATATTATATAAATATTTTGTTTCATAAGGATATTAATTAAAATAATAAATACTTTACTTAAACACAATAATAATTAGTGCCTACTCAAAGATACAGGCTAGAATTTCAGAGTGTGGAGGACTCCCAGATGCATACGTATACCTGGCCTTGGAGCGCCTGCTTGTCTCGCGAACTGCTCTAATGCAAGCGGGTTAATTTGTAACAATTAATTTCAAATGAAGTTCTAATGATTAATATTTATTTTATAGAAAATTATGTAATCAATTCATTTTGATTACATAACTAACTAAAAATCAGTGTTTTAAAAAATTAAATTATATTAACTATAAAATTTGGTGTAATTTCAAAAATTAATTGAAATCAAGCGAGAGATGTTTCCGTCAGGACGGTCTGCAGGCGACTGAATTCACGCAAATTTGGAGTCGGCAGACTCCGAGATTTCGAGTTCCCACACTTCTACATTCCGGCCTGTATATTTAGTCTGCTTTAGCTATTCACATTGTTTTATTTCTATATTCAGAAAAAAAAACACAATTAGTGCGCGTACTTAATATAATTACAAGTAAAGCTAAAACATGGTTATGACTGCAATTCTGCCAAAAATATTTTGTTTTCCACAGATATTTACTTCATAAATTATATATATATATATATATATATATATATATATATATATATATATATATATATATGTGTGTGTTGGGCACTGAAAAATCTTCGATTTTGTTTTTAGTAGTTTTGTATAAAAAAAAGCGGTAAGAATTCTCAACCCTTTTATTACTATTATAAACCTTTGCATAACTTGCAAATATAAATACACATTACAAAGA
The DNA here is from genome assembly GCA_963082785.1 of Philonthus spinipes. Lineage (NCBI taxonomy): Eukaryota > Metazoa > Arthropoda > Insecta > Coleoptera > Staphylinidae > Philonthus > Philonthus spinipes. The sequence continues at coordinate 20,396,551 of OY720307.1, read as the reverse complement.
ATGCAGATCAAGATGATTTAACAAAAAAACAAACACAAATAACCTTTCTTAAGAAGTTAAGAAGAAGTTAAGAAAACAATTTAACAATCTTTCTCGTTTATTCAAGAGTCAATACTACTAATCCACCTAGAAATTTATAAATATTTAAATAATCCAATTAAAGGTATTTAAGGGAATCAATTCAGCAGAGTGTTGATGCATTATTGAACAGTTTTTGTGAGGTGCGAGACCAATTTAGTCGATAGTCCGAGGTAATATTCACGGAGCGTCAAGTCTAAAGCGTAATAAACGAATTACCTGAAATTTCAACGTATTAATAGTCGACCGTAATTGGCATTTCTGACGGCAATTTCGCTTACTTGTAGTTACAAGGCCATATTGGCGCTCGCTGCTTAATTAATTTATCTACGTAAAAGACAATTTTAATTAAAACAGAAATTTTTAATAAAGAATTTCAAATAAGAGCGGATCGATGTTGACACACTGTGGGGGCCATGTGGTTTTGGCTGCGTCTGTTAAATTTATTGTTAATTATTCAGTCACTGATACCAAATCACCATGGCTCGTTACACGACTGTGCAGCATGTCGAGGGTACGCACAAAAGTCAGGCATGCCACGGCTGCGGGGGCTATCATAATTTCCAGCATGGATGTAAGAACCAAGTCATCATTGCAGGCTTTCCCGAGGCACCCCCGTGTCCCTATCTTGGATAGGGCTAACTGCATGTGGCGGGGTCGACTTAATCCTTGTCGCAATTAAATATTAAATGAAGAGTCGGGGGATGGGCCGTAAAAACCCCAGGGTCTATTCGCCCCTCCGGTCCACACGTGGGTTTGACTCCGACGGACAGTGGTTTCGGTAGTATGGCGTTAGTCGATACCACAAAGATGGAAGAAGGATAGGAGGTAGAGTGCTTGATGGCTAATACTGGGTAAACGAAGTCTGTGAAATGCGCAGCGCATCCACATGATATAACTCTATTTTCAAAAATATTGATTATTAGTGCGAAGTTTTCGCGCGATCAGCCCATTTTAAGGCAAATGCGGTGGCTCTTCAAGATCGACTCTCCAACGTATGGTGGCCAAATTCGAGACAACCGGTTCAGTAAACAATTAGCCAAAAATTATACGCCAAAAAAACGCCAGATCGGTCTAGAATATCGCCGCTGTCCATTAAAATGTCCAGAAGAACCCAAATCAGTCAATTCCTCGCCGTGCACAATAACTCGGCCTTTCGTAGACTTAAGTGCATTTTTGGATGAATGGCTATGTTGAAAAATAAAATATGGGGCAACGCCATTCCATATAAGTTTTACCAGATGGTAATGCATCCACTATAAGTGACGGTTTGGTGCGGATTTTGGGTCGGCAGCATCATTGGTCCGCACTTTTGTGTCAGCAGGACGGCACTACGTGCTACGCAGCGAACGCCACGATAGACATTTTGCATCAACCATTTGAAGATATGGTTATCTGTTAGAAAGTTGAAATTAATTTGCCTCCTCAACCCTAATTAGTATTTATTTCATTTAACATATTCCTATTCTCAATTTATCGCAGCTTATGACTGTAATAATAACAATTAGCACACATGCTAGTAGGGTTGTCAACGATAGTACATTACATTGCAGGACACAACATGCAATAAAAATCAGTTTTTATCGAACTGCTATTTGTAACATGGCGCGATCGGTGAGATTTAACTATAGTTCGCTGGTTATTTGAACCACTGCATTTATTTGCATTCTATCATTAAGCATTAGGATATTTATTTTTGAAAGGCAAAGTATTATTCCAAATAAAAAAAAATCATAAGAATATGTTTAAATGAAATCAGTGTATACAATGTGTATTAATAATAGTCCATCTTCCACCATCGAAGCGCATCTGGCGTTCTGTCTCGAAAATACGGTGATGTGAAATAAAAAAAAAGTCTGTGCTAGCGAACTGACCTGTCTTAATGAGTACTGTACTGATGAATCGATAAAAAGTGAGAGGATATTTGTGGTAGGGATGTTAAGGTTTCAAAAGATAGACATTTTATGGGGAACGGTTAATATAGTGCTAATAAGGTAAATTTTGACATTAAACACTTTTTTGGTATCACGTACACAGTTTTATTTATGACTAGTTTGAATCAACACGGTCATTATCAAACAAATGATAGTGTAGGTGTTTAATTCCAAAATGTATCTTATTGATTTAAATATATATTACAAAGTAATGACTTCAACCAATTTTAATTGTATTGAACCACTATCATTTTGCGTTTAAATTTTGACCTTTAGGACCTCATCAGGTTATGTATGTGTCAAGTGCAATTGATGATGGCAGTAATATTTTATGGACAACTAAAAAGAGCTCCTCATATTTTTTTAGGAAAAAGACACCATAATATAAAGAATAAGAATAATGACGTACTAAATGGAGAAGAAGAAAATTAGAAAAGATGGAAAAAAATCTTCATTAAATTAATTAGTAAAGGAAAGGTAGACAAAGAGAAGGAAAAAGACAAGTATAAAAATGAAACAGAGCGAATAGAAGTGAAACCCAAAGAAGGTAATATCGAAAAATTAAAATGGGTAAAAAACAATAAGTTGTCCGCCTCTGTGGCGGCTAGTAAGCCAGGGATCCCTGGTTCGATTCCAGGATTGAGCTGGTCGTTATACGAATAATGGAATCAATGATGTGATGTCCCCCAATTTGATATTAAATCATTATAAAGTTTACTGGGTAAAATGGTTACAATATATTCGACCGAAAACTAGTTTTTATAAATATTGCAAAAATTGTTTATTCGAACAGGGTTGCTGTATATTTAGTAGATTTTTATGTCTGCTTGTGGATGAAATCGCTTCAAATATTGCTTAAAATAATTAATAATGGAGCTTTGTGCTATTTATAAAAAATAAATTAAAATAATAAGTGGCTGAAACACCGATGGTTGAGAGCCATTTTCTTACTAAATGGCTCTCAACCATCGGTGTTTCAGCCACTTATTATTTTAATTTATTTATATATAATATAAAATGTATTGAATTATACCTAATGTAGATTCTACAATAAAGATGATTATATATAAAACAATAATTAATAACATTTTTAGGACAGAAAGATCGTAGGTTAATTGCCCAGATACAATAATACTAAATACCAATAATTACTTGTATATATTTTAAAGAGAATTGTATCAAAAAATGCCTGAATAAAGATGTTATTTAATTTTATGTTTATGGTTTTCATGTCATTTTATGTATTATTTATCTGTAAAGGGTTATTATTTATTCGGGGTTATTCTGCAAGGAAATGTTAAGTTTGATGTGTATATTGCTTTTATCATTACAGTCTAAGGAATTTTTATATTTGTTGTATATATACACATCAAATCAGAAGCTAATTAATAACATACACGTTAAACTTGATATTTTCCGTCCGAAATAGAACCGATTGTTTTATTAAAATTACAGAACACTTTAACTTTACCTAGCGTGGGCACCATACTTTAGATTTCATATATTTTATCGTAATATGTTTAATAATATTAAATAAGACAGCTCTTTTTTATTAAAAGCCTACCCTTGACAACGCACATTGCCGAAACGTTAAATTGAATACGACAGAAATATAAAAAAATTATTTAAACACATTCCTCCATTCACACACGTCAAACGTAAATCCTCATCATTTCCAGCTAACAAACAAACAACAGCGAAATACGAGGCCCTTTTTACCCAATCACAAATAATAATTTTATTCATTAAATTTTCCGTTTCATCCCCACGCATGTACATCCGCACTTATTTATTCATCCCTTGACTGTGTGTAACATCAAAACAAGCCGTGTCCGTATTGATGCGTTCTCCCCGCTACATTTTTTTTTTCGGTTGTCGTTTCTTTATTTTCAATTTTTCGAGCTTTGTTCGCTTCGCAAGCCTGGCCTTCCTTTTGTAATTCTGAGGGATTTACGAGAGCGGAGTAATGCGAATGAAGGGGTGGAGTGTGTATGCGGGAGGATTTTTTTTTTTTTTGGTGCGGGGGAATGATTCTGAAATTAATTCCAGTACGAGAGTTTTGGACGTTTCCGTCCTCGCTAATTGGGTATTAAATACTCCGGTATCGAAATTGGGGGGTGTCGTGTTGTGGAATTTATATTTCGTTCGAAGGTTCGGATATTTAAATGTGATTAATCAGAAGGAGTTTAGCGGTGACGCTTTAGCTTTATTGAAGGATAGTTAATCTATACACTCTGTGCTAACGTTGATTTATTACCTCAATCAATAATATGTTATGATATATATATATATATATATATATATATATATTATATATATATACAGGGTAAAATTCTATATATATATAAATATTACGTTTATTGATTTGTTCTTGGTTTATTAAATAAATAAATGTTGCAGCATAGCATTTTACCCTATGCTGCGATATTTATCTAATAAACCAAGAACAAATCAACAAACGTAATTATATCTTCTATACAATTTACCATTTAACTACTATGGTGAATGTACCGGGCTCACAGGATCTTGTAATCTATTACTCAAAATGATCTAAATGGTGCAGATCGTTACTTTGAGGTAATCCATTATAATTAAATCTGACCTACAAAAATTGTCAATTTATTGTATATTTCTGCAAAAATAAAGATAACATTTCTCATTTTTGTTAAACGTAATTTGAAGTGATATAAGTGAGATAAAATACAGTGAATGCTAAATGCAAAATATATATTACAACAAAATTGACTTAATTTTATTAACTTCACAATTCCTTCGAATTAAAAATTACGCTAAACCAAAAAATCACGAACACAACTATCACACTCAAAATTAACAATATTTAAAATCCACAAAACTCGTATCTATCGCGTCGGGCGTATTGATTCGGCTAGTTTATTGGGTTGTACCAATAACGAACTTTGCGTAGTGATCAATATTAGACATAAAGGGCTTATAATGGGCATTCGTATTTGTAGAGCATTATGGTCGGTGCCGTTGTGTTAAATCAATAATAATTTAGAATAGTTATTGGCCGAACATGATTAGTTCAGTGTGAAGGCTCGAGCCGGGATTCATTATTTATTACCACAACACTTGATGCGGATGTAATGATAGGGATTCGGGGAAAATGATTAATGTTCCGTATCAACGAGTAATTTACATCGTATATATTTATAAACAAGGTCCGCCGGAAAAAGTGTAAACAACTTTAAGTTGTTAAAATTAGCCATTAATAATTTATAGATTTTTTTATTTATTACAAGTTTTCAACTGGAAAATTTTAAAAAAATTAAAAAACATTAAATAATGCGAATTTGAAAATAATTAATAAATTATTTTCTGTTTAGCTACTGTGACATTATGACTTATGTTACATAAGTACTTTAACAAATGTCTAATAAAGCATTTATGTAACATAAATCATGATGTCACTAAAGTAGAAAATAATTAATTAATTAATTAATTATTTTCAAATTCTTTTTATTTAATTTATGTAAATAGCTGTGACCAAGTGAATTTAATAATAGAAAAATGGATTTATTTTTCTATTATTAAATAATGCTGTTAAAAAATGATTTAGACAACACACTAAATTTTATATTTAGATAGACACACAGACACTAAAACAAAAACTCAGGACCTCAAAACGGTTATATCCGTTAAAATTAACGATTCGAAAGTTTTAACGAACATAATACTATCGCTTGGATAGGGGTCTGGAGAAAATAAAAAATCATACAAAGCGAATATAAATTTACTAACAAATTTTCCTACAACGTTCATGCCCGGCGCATTCACCTTAATGGGTATTAGCGGAAAAAATATTCAATGCTATTCCGCACGGAAAATATTACGTTTAACGTGTACGTTTAATTTTTATCATTACAATCTAAGCAACTTCTGTATATATATGTATAATCTATATATATATACATAGAATGTTAAGTTATTTAATAAAATACACGTTAAACTTAACATTTTCGTACAAAATAGCCCCTATTGTAAGCAAAATTATTTTTTTTGCTAGAAAATAATATTCTTTTAATAGAAAGTAGTATCATTTCCAATAATTCCGAAAAACAATAATCGATAAATGAATAAAAAATCACAACTCATGAATAACCCGATTGCACGAAAGTAAAAAAAAAACCCACCCGCGTATTTCTGGGGGGTAATTAAACGCATGAATAATGGATCGGTATTCGAACAAGGAGGGCTTTATTAATATTAATACCGGCGTTTCGATATAAATTCGCGACGTTGTAATGCCTTTGTGCCATCGCAGAAATTAAAATCCGGGGGATAAATTGGCCCCTATTGTGGAATCACTTAGCGCGCGATTCTCTCGAGGGAGTGGATGGGGGCGCTGTCGACGGGAAATAAATCCCGAATATTCTTATGAAAGCCGCTCGCCCCCAATTTAATATTATATATTCGTAATAATGCGATGATACAGCTAGAGGGGGTGATGAGTTTACATCCTGATCCGCGTGAAGCGAAGAGGTAAATAAGGATATTATGTCGAGGGTTGGAAATTCTATTGAATATTCGTAATTTTCAATCTAGAGAAAATATATTTTCATTTAAAATAAATATTATTGATATATTTATAACTTATTCAATTATTTAAATAACTGCAACTAAGCAAAGATTTGTGTTTCTAAATTTTATTATGCTATCATTTCACGTGCGATAGCAAATATCCGATGGGGTATTTGTTTGGAAAGTTGTTGTTTCAATAATGTGTGTTTGTCATTTTTCAAAAGAATTTACATTATATATTTTTATTTCGTAGTTTATTAAAAATAAAATAAAAGCATTTTCTTCCCTTATTAGCAATTTTTCTGAGATTTTTGACGAAAAAATAATCACACATCCCAAATATATTTCACAACTGAAACCCTCCTCTTACTCCAACTGGAATTGTAGAATCGTTTACTCCACATACACATATTTCTATAACATCATAAATCCAAAGCTTCCGTTTCGTGCATTCAATCTCCCATGTTTGTGCAAGTTTTTTTTTGCTCTCTATTTTTATTACATCTTCTATTTTCGTTTTTTTTTTTTTCTCTCTCTATTTCTTTATATCCACTCTATATGTATACGTGGACATTTATTTATGCGGAAACGCATGAATGTGATGTTGATGTATTATTAAAATACACGGAGGAGGCAAACATGGTGGAAAAGGGTGACCGTAAACCCGAATAAAACCAGGTCGAAGATATTCGGGCACCTGCGGAGATATATACGTGTATGAAAACAAATTTATTTAAAAGGGACCGCGCCGCACTAAATGCGAAAAACATGTTTGGCTCTCAAATAAATTGTGCAGCGTTCGTGGAATATTTAGTATTTTGTTTCTTAATTTATTATAAATGGCAATTCTGCGTAGTGTCTGGATTGAAATAAAATATGGATTTATAATAACACAATAGAAAATTCAGTTATTCATTGTTATTTAAATAAATTAAATAAATAAAATGAAAATAATTATCAATCATCTTCGCTTTAGCTACTTCTCGGGTAAATACCCCTTCAGACATTAAATTACAAAATGTACACTTGCTGTTGTATAGTAATAACATATTGTATAATGCTATATTTTTTTATTCGAGAATATTTAACATAAAGAACAAAAAAATTATTTATGTTTCGAAATGTTTATAAAAATCTTTGTTTACGCTCTGTGGGCTGTTTAGGTTTAATTATACTGAACTCGTAAATTAAATAAACAAAATGAATATTTATTGATAAGAACAAAAATATATAACCAAGAAATAACCAAAATACATACACTATTTAGAATAGCTATGAAAATGATGAAATTAAGATGAACAAACAAGAAAATATCGAAAAGAAAGGTATAAGTATAGCAAGTTGAAATAATGTTTTTTTTTACTCGATCGCTGTAGAAGAGGACTGATTACTTTTTAAAATTGTTTTATATAGATAGATATATATTTTATTTACGGAATCTCCATTATACAGATATTATAAATATAGAAATTTTACAAATTATTAATTATTATATAAATCCCAAAGTGAATAAATGTACAACACAAAATTAATAAATTACAATTTTAGCAGAAGTTTAACAATTTAAAAAGTAAATAAACAGACAAACATATAAATAAATAAATAAATAAATATATATATATATATATATAAATAAATACGATTAGTTAAAAACGACATCGGAAAAACGTATATTAAGTAAATGTTTTTTGAACTGTGGAAAAGTTGAACCAAATAAAATAAAATGTGGATTATCACTTATTACATTTGCATATCGAGATATACGATTAATTGGATTATTTAATCCATAATTGGTTGAGTGAAACCCTAGGCGAAACAACTGTCTACGCCTCGGTTCGACGTTACGAGGTATATTAAAATTTAAATAATTGAGCAATGTACCGCAGTTCTAAAATCCATTCACTAAATTATACAGAAAGTTTAAATCCAAATATAGTCTTCTTTCAACTAAAAGTCTAATATTCAGCAATCCAAGCATCTCAGTGTGGCTAAAATTTTGTAAATTTCTCCCTATTCTAAAAACTATCACTCTTCAAAACCATTTCAATTTTGTGAATAGCACTTTTAGAATAGGGTGACCATATAATAGAGGCATTTTCTAAATGAGACCTTGCCACAGATAAATATAACATTTTGAGCATACTAATGGAAAATTCTCTACCAAATCTACTAATAAAACATGTCTTTAGAGCTCTATTACAAATTATAGATATGTGTTTACTAAAATCCAGTTTTGATGTAAACAAAACGCCTAAATACTTGAATGAGTTTACTTCTGCCAAACATTGGCCAGCAATAGAATAATCATAGGTAGAAATGCCGGGGGCGTATTTCTACCTAATTTGAAAACATTTTTTCAAGTTTAAATAAAGATAATTCACTGAACACCTTTCAGTAATTGAATTCAAATCTTTCTGCAGTTAAATTGATCACTTGCGTATTGAATTTTCTTAAATACTTTAAGAACATCTGCGTATAATAGATATTCGTTGTTATTTATGTGTTTCCCAATATAATTACAAACACACAAGATTTGAAACATAACTGTAAGCAAATAAAAATTTGATTCGACTATTTGCTTATAATACTTAATGAAATACTTTACAATCATGCTTCTTAAAGATTTTTTTTTAAAAACTGTATATCCAGCAGAAAATATCGTTAGTATCATTAATAAACAGTTGAAATAACAAAGGACCACAATGCGAACCCTGAGGCACCCCAGATGTGACAGCTATATATTTAGAACAAGTGTTTCATATACGCACACACTGAGACCTTCCCTCTAAGTAGCTACCTATCCACTCATGTAGTTTACCACCAAAGCCCATCCCTTGCAATTTGGATAGTAAAATACCATGTTGCACCCGATTAAATGCATTGGAGAAGTCTGTATAGATGGCATCAACAGAAAGGCCCTTTTCCAAGGCATTTGTAATATACAATTGATATATCAACAAATTTGTGGTTGTTGATCGATCTTTAATAAATCCATGTTGCTCCTCAAATATATATATTGCTTAATTGTTTATATACCAGTTTGTCAAACATTTTCGGGATTGTAGACTGAATTGCAACTCCACGATAATTCGTCACATCTGATCTGCAACCATTTAAAAAAAATGGGAACAACATAACTTATTTTCCACTCAGATAGAAATATTCCTTGAGAGAGTGAGGACTAAAAAATATCATGTATAGGATTACTCAATCTTTTTAAAAAATATAGGGGAATGCCCTGCACTGCAAGATTCGGAGAGCCAACTTAACGAGCTAAAAACATTTTCAAGAGAAAAATTCAATTGATTTAGCATTAGATTTGAATTTAAACTACAATAAGTTACTAGGGATTGTTAAGTAAGTTTCACTTGGTTTGTTTTGCGTGTAAAACAAACCAAGTGAAACTTACTTAACAATCCCTAATATTACTAAAATGTTTTGCCAAGTGATTAATGAGACTCAAATTGAAAATATAATAAGATACTGTATGTATTACAGGGCTGTTTAGGCTATAAGATTTGGAAAATTTTTGACAAGTATTTTTTCAAGTTTTAATCAGAGGCAGGCTTTGGAATAACGGATAGAGATGAAGTGAAATAGAAATGTGAAAGGATAATAAGAAATTAACTCTAAACTGTCGCTACATTGCGAACAATCTTAATAATAAAAATATTGTTGCTAATAATAAGCACGTTGTATCTCGAAATATACATCTAAAGGTACGAATAGATACGTAATGTAAGGAGTGACAGTATTTAAATTTTGTGTAATTAATCACTTCGCATAAACCAGTGCCTAGAATATATACAGGTCTAAATGTCGGAGTCGAGAGGACTCCCAGGTGTATACGTATAACTGAACTTGGAACGCCTGCTCATCTCAAGCACTAATCTAATGCAAGCAGGTTACATTGCTACAATTAGTTTTGCATGTAGTGAGAATGATAACAATTTATTTAAATATATTAAATAAAAATGATTTGAAAATAATTAATAAATTATTTCCACATTTAGCTCTGTGACTATTGACTTACCTACGTAAGTACGTTAAACAAATGCACAGAGCTAAATGTGGAAATAATTTATCAATTATTTTCAAATCATTTTTATTTAATATATTTAAATAACTGTGACCAAGTGAATGAATACTGTTTTCTATTTACAATTTATTTAAATTTTCCATTAAAAAGTTAAAGACATGGTGATTGCGATTATTTTATTTAGATGAAAATAGAATTTCAAATTAGATAAAGAAATCTGTGTGGACGGGAGATGTTTCTCTGGCGAAGGTTTGTAGGCGAATGAATTATCTCGCTTGGACTCTGACTAGACTCCGAGATTTCGACTAACCCACTCCTACATGCCGACCTATATACTTAGTAGTCATTGCACAAACTCAAAGAAAGTATACAGTCATCTTAATAATATTTGAATTGTATATTAATGAAGTATTTTACAATTAACATGTAATTATATTTATTTAAACTGAAATAAAAATTTGTATTTACAGGAGTTTACATGTATGCCTCTTTAATTATTACTCATTTATTACTATGAAAAATAATTCAAATATTTACAAAGGTATTATACTTGGTTTGGAAGAAGCAGAGGCCCATAGAATGTAAAGAATCAAGAGTAGAAGATCGGAAGCAATTCATTTTAATTTTCAAAAATTCATTAATATCCAGTTGAAAACACCCATCCATTGCAATATCAACAGAAATTTAGCTATTGAATGTACCGCATTTATGCTGTGCCGCATTTTATAGATTTATCTTAAAATCGCACAAACTTTAAATAGTACTTACACATTTTAAAGCAATAAATATACTAATGTGTGTTTTTCTTGAAGTATTTAATAAAACATAATAGCGTTTTCTGCTTCTGCAATTTTTCAGTGCGCCCTGAAAAATCTTAGATAAAATGTGTACTCACTCCGACCGAGTGCAAGAAAATCACACTCGTTAGTGCACGAGTTTCAGTGCAATATGGAGGATAGAACATGTGATTGTTTTTGATTATTTGTTTGAAAATAAATATATGTACTTATTATGAAGGAATACGAATTTTCGCCCATTTTTTAGCAATCGTTTTGTCATATCTATAATGAAATGTATTTCTCTCGTGTCATCCGACGTGATTGTAGACCGGTTATGTTTGAAAATCGGTTTCCAATGCACATTTCGCGCATTTTACTTCTCGCTGCGAGTGCTAAATTGCAAGCAGTGTTTCAAAACCGGGGCAGTGCCATACGTCACAGCTCTCATTCAATGCGTCCCGATTCTATGTAAGCAGAAAACACTATAAATTTTACCCTGAGTTTATTGAAATATTAATTCAACATATTATGCATTCAATATTTGGTTTTGAGTTGTGTGAAGAAATAAACCTTAAATTAATACACGTATTTTCACTTGCAGCAATTTCTGTTATCGAAATTGAGTACTGAAAATTAAATCTGACTTTTAAAAATAAAAGAATGAAGAAAGGAATGAATAAATAAATAATTAATGCATGTTTTAATTTAAATATATTAAATTACTTTATTTATTTATCAATATTATTTAAGAGTGGGGTAAAAGCAGACAGCATGTAATTGAATCTTATACCGATTTTAGCGAAGATCTCAGTATGAATACTTTGGAAGACAGACGAATGTTTATGGATTTGTGTCTGTTATATAAGCTGCTAAACAACACAATTGTCTTTCCGGGGCAACTATCTAAAATCGATTTTTACACATCACATTCAAGTAGTTTATACGCCGGTATTCCTGATTTGGACACATCTTACTAACTTAGCCCGCAACAACGGCTTATCAAGAATGATGAAAACTGCGAATGATTTCAGCAAATACTGTTGGTTCCAGTTATTCTCTGGATCCCTGAAATTTTTCAAAAATAATTTAAAAATTTACTTTGCAACTACTTTTGTTCTTTCTTATCTTTTTATTATATTTATTAATTCATATGAATAATGTTAAATTCAGTTTATTTTTGTGATTATATTATACATTGTATTTTCTTTGTATAAAATGGGGTCTTCCTTAAATAAATATATTAGTATTGTGAGATTAGAAGAAACAAATAAAAATTAACACAAATTGGCTATTAACCAAAATATTTTTTTATAAAAATAGTAATTCACTTTGTTAGTATAACTTTAATTTTATTTTAGTGGCTATAATTTTAACAATTTTAACTTGTAATTATGAAACCTTACACCCATATGGGTAGAAAGATATATATATATATATATATATATAACTTGTAATTATTAAACTAAGAGTACTTCTTAAAATATCAAATGTGTTTTTGTTTAAATCTAAAACAATTTATAACGAAGTAGAAGCCTATAATTAATTTAAATAAAATATTAACAGAAATCCCATGCAATTTGATTCAAAACTTTTTTCGTAAATAATAAACAATGTAATCATGTTTGTGAATTATTATTTTGTTCATTCTACTTCGTTTCTTTTATAAATCCACTAATTATTCTTCAAGACTTCTTTTTGTTGCTTAAAAATTTACGACTCGCTTTTAAATGCATATTTGCAGGTTTAACTGCCTCGTAAACAATATTACCCTTCTTTGCAAAAAACGAACTGTATAACCGAAACGTTACCGTCAAGATAATTATTGCGTTATTAAAAAAGATCAAGCGATTATTATGCGGCCGCGGGACGCGAAACATAAACATGTCCCTGCGAAATCTTTATCCCGGGACCGGGTTCATGTTTATTTTATGACCGCGAAACATGGAATCGGGGCCGAGTGCGGCGAGTTTGGCGGCCTATTTGAATTGCAAACTAAATAAAACGGCGTCTCGGGGAGGGAAAAGTGGGGATGGGAAGAATCGGGGAACCGCCGCCGGGCCGGGAATAAAAGGGACAAGGGGATAAATAAATATGAGAGGTCGAATCAATCCATTGCTAATTCAAAACAAAAAGATGTTACAGAGAAGAAGAGAGAACGAAAAAATAAAAGGGAATTGAAAATGAAAAGTATTATTAAAAGATTAAACAAAATCCCATAAAACAACGCGAAAGAATTGTTTGTAATCGATAAATAAAAGTTATAAAATTCTGATTTTTTTTATACAATAATAAAATAATAATAACAATAACTTTATTAATATGTCGATTGTTAAGGCTTGTACTTCGTTTACATTTTGAGTTTATTAAGAGGGGTTTGCGTGCTCGATTTTCAATTCTTTGATACACCGGTTCCAATAATTTTATCATTTTCAAGCATTGGCTGCTATTAAAAAAAACGGAACTTTTCTGTAAGGGAAATGCTAAGTCTAAGCAACTTTGTAATAGAACGTAAATCTAATAATGTACATGTTAAAGTTTTATGCAGTTATGGTCTAATAACTACATCTACATTGGGTTAAATGAGGAATTTAGTAAAAACATTCATGATAATATAAATTAAAATTAATTGTAACTAAATTTAATCATATCACATTTAACGAGTTTATTAATTATATTTCATAGCCCTAATGATTTATCCAAATGACAAATTAAATTATCGATAACAAAATTCGGTCAAACAATCGTGTTTGCCGGGGATAATAGGTTTCCCGTCTGCATAATAAAACAGGATCGGTCGCTGGAAAACTTGAACGTGCATAAAGAGGAAGTCGCATTAATTAGACACAGTTAGGTAATAAGTTACATAATATTAGATTACTTTGGAAGCAATTAATCTCCGCGCACCCAACTCAACATGTACCCAGTTCGCATTAATTCCTACTCGGCACAATATTGCCGAATTAATGGCATCCGAACGACTGAATTTAGCACAAACCAACCCCCTTCTGCACAAAAACAGAACTAACACACTTGTTATTCCAAAATAATAAATTGTTTCCATTACACCACACTCACACGCACACTTTTCTTTATATAAGTGAAATAAAACAACAAACTAAGTCTCATTAAATTATATATTATATATATCTGTTAATATCATTAATTATATAATTGTATTTTTCCTGTTATTAGATCTTATGATCTGTTGGATTATAAATAAATAAATCGCATTTTTCCAGCCGAATAATTATCTCTTTAACTAATTAAAAATTTGAAGATTTTTGTTGGTGAGTACGTGATTTTTTTAATAGTAAAATTTATATTATATTCTTTTTCAGAAGGAGAATAAAATATAAATATTACCATCATTAGAAATTGTTGTATTTTACAATTATTTGTGATGCAACAGCAAATGTTCATTATGTTGTTGAATACTTTTGGCGGCTTTGTTTCAATGGATGTTTGTTCTTTTTAAAGTATTACGTAACGTAAGTCAAAAAGTTGCAATAGCTAAAGTGAAAATAATTAGATTCAAATTAATAATAAACTTTATTAACTTTAAAAATACAAAATATATAATAAAAATTACAAAATCAAATGTATAATTTATATCTGATAATTGGCTATCGATCAATGGTCGGTCCGTCTAAAAATAAATAATTAATTATTTAATTGAGTAAATTAATTATTTTCATTATTTATTATTATTGTATATAGTTTAAAAAAGCGTCAGATTTTTATATTCTGTTTATTATTTTTCAGTTAGTTTATTTACATCTTTAACTAAAAACAAGTTCTAAGCAAGTGTAGCTTAAGGTTAAACTTAAACACAAATCACAGTGTGGCATTATTATTAATAGGGAAAGGAGTCGGCTGGAAGCGTTCCGTCTAAATATTTGATAAACTCTCGGCTCCCAAATTGGTGAGCTTTCAAATCCCGCGAGTGCACTAAAGCTTTTATCAACTGTTCTCATAATTGCCTTGAATACGTTTTTATTCTATTTAAACACTTCGTTTTTTTTTTCTCAATAATAAACATAATTTAATACAGTATTTGTTTTTAAATTTCAGTTTTGAAACTACAATTTATTTAAATTATAAAAAAAAACAAGAAGAAGAATAAAAATGAATAATCAATTTAAGTAATAGATTGTTCGCTTATCATTTTTGTGAAACAATTTTAACTAAAATTTAATTAGATAAAAACACTTAATTTCATATAATAGTTTGTACGTTTAATTCATTAATCAATTAACTCTTCCACATACCGTAAAATACATCGAATTTTAAGAAAGAACTGCAAATTATAAAAACAAATGCCCAAATTTGTAGATATAATATATTTCTTGAACTAGTCAAGTAAATAGACAACAATAACGAAACAAACCTAGTATTTTAATTTATCCTTTAAATATTATTGATATAATGTGCATTTAATAGAAAAAAAAAGTAGGAAAAAACATTTTTTTATGAATAAATAAATAAAAAGAGAGACTATTCACCCTGTTGCAGTTTTTGAATTAAAACAAGGAAATTCATAAGTCGAAAAGACCACCCTTTATTGTTAAACGATGTGCGGGAAGTTCAGGTTGAGATGCTGCGATGATCGGTTTTGAAGGTAAGGGATTCCGCGATGACAGGGTGCAAGTTTAGTTTCAACATAACGCCGCAATGAAAACGAGGATTAAGCGTAAAGTTGCAAAATAAAAAAAAAGATAAAAAAACATTCACCTAAGCAAGGAACTCTTAAACAGAGTTTACTACAAACACAACGCGTACAGGTACAGTCTCAATCATTTCATACTTAAAATTACGTTATTTTTTTTAATATAATATAAATAAAAGCAAATATATGTTTAACCCTTACGAACGATATCAATCAAACTGAATCGATATAAATGCTATCTGGTTTATGAATATTTGCTAGAATTGAGGAGCGAGGGCTTCATGTGCTTAGGCCTGAATATGCTCTTGATGTGTTAACAGCCATTGTCCGGACACATCAATATGTGCTGCTCAATCCTTATTATGCCCACTGGTATTACCAGAGTGCTGTATCAGTCAATGTTGGATTAATTGGAAATCGGTGTAATTTAAGATTATCGATACAGCGCAACAATGCACCCAAATTGGATTGAATTTATTACAGCTATTTTTTAAATGAAATTCACATTTCTTTAGTTCGTTTGTTATAACTAGAAATATGAAAATACATTACTATATACAAATAACTGAATTCCTGAGATATTAGATAAGCTGTGGATTATTCTTAATTTTTTCCAAAGGGAATATAATGTATGTAAAAATTGTATAGATGATGGAATTTCCCAGATGATATTTTTGTCAACGTTTATGAAGTAGATAATTAAAAATTAATTCATGAAAATTTTTCTAATTTAAAAAAAAGTTACACCTGGATAAGATTTTCTTGCAGAAGCTTTCTTTTAGGGTCCCAACTCTAAACCTCTCAACAGTGAACAATTAAGATAGTTCAGCTGGTAAGCACAGATATTTTTTATTGCACTTCACCATAATAATCTGATAAGGAAGAATTCATTTTTTTTTAATTTATATTATTTATAGAAAATATACTGGAGCTCAAAGGTAATACAAAACCCCTTAAATGTGGTTTAATCCAGCAACAAATACGCAAGTTTTACTCACCCTAGAAAGGAAAAAAAAGCGATAACATTTTTACTGCTTTATATCATTTTTTGTGTACGATTTTTACAGTTATCCGAAAAATAAAGTAAATTTAATAATGTAACCAATTACCTTTTCTACTCTGATTCTTTCTGAGCTCTTCGGTATATTGAAAAAACTTGCTGAAATGCATAAAATTCGATTTTATAAATGATTTTCAAAAGGGTCGCCTTGTTGATATGAAACAGGCGGGCTTCAGTTTTGTAGAAATAGCACGAATATTAGAAATTGCACTCTCAATTGTAATGCGAGTATGGAGAAGATGGTCTGAAGAAAATGACTATTAGCGACAGAGGCGTTCTGATAGGCCTAGGATTATACAGGGTGGTCAACAACGGCATCTAAGACTGCTTGCGATAAGTAATCGTCACGCACTTTGCGGCTAGTTTGAGATGCCTTTGTTGCAGCAATATGGGTCATGGGTTTCTAGGCAAACAGTTAGTCGAAGAGTTCCGTCCGCTTTGGATGCTACCGATGCAAAAAACTCGTCGCTTGGAATGGTGTCAAGGCGGTGTCAACTGAAATGTAGAGTTGGAACTTCAAATCCAGATTCTGCTTAGAAGCCCATGATGGACGTAGATGTGTCCGTCGATTTCATGGTGAAAGGCACAATGTAGTTTGCCTTAGATCGTCACACAGACAATACCTCTGGCAACATGCTATGGGGTACAATATGTCTTGGAAATAGGTCCCCTCTTGGTGTTCATTAGCGGTACATCGCTGAAGTTCTACAACCGGTTGCATTACCATACACTGACACTATCACAAACGCCATTTTCCAGCAAGACAATGCCAGCCCGCATACGGGACAATCAAAATTCTGGTGTAAAGGTTTTAGATTGGCCTCCCAGAAATCCTGATTTGTCGCCAATAGAACATGATAGGATAGCATTGGTACAGCACTTCAGCGATTGCCACAGCCACCAAGGACTTTGGAACAATTGTGCATCTGTGTTCAAGAGGGCTGGGACCGCTTGCCACAAGAAAACATCGACTACTTGTTCGGTATATGCCTCACCGAGTTAGAGAGTGCTAGAACAACCGCGGCGGGCCAACACATTATTGAATTTTTGTCAGTATTTTTTTGTTCAACCTGCTTTAAATTGAAATCGTTTCATGTGACATGAAAACTAAATTTAATACAAAAACATTTACATTATTTTTATGTGTAAAAAATAAATCGCATTACATGAAGATTATCATACTTTTTAGCCACCTTCTACGTGAAACGTAAAAAAAGTATCACATGGCATAATTTTTATAATCACGGAATCGATGTAGAATGGTTCTAAAGGACTCCTGAACGTTCTAGTTGTTTTTTATGGTCTCTGAGTTATTTCTATCAACACCATGCCAATTATTCTTAATCTGAGCCATTTTTTAATAAGTGAGCCTGGCAAAACTGTATGCCTCTATAACAAGAACGATGAGATTTAATAAAGTTATTTATTTTGAAAGATTGTTTGATGTTGTTTTTTTCTTCTGGGTTCCTGTATTTCGAAATTTGCTTCATTTTTCCCAATAGATTTCTTAGATATGGAATATTTCTAAACGTTTTCTGAACGTTCTAGATATTTCTATTTATTTATAATTATATTAGTTTTAGATCGCTTAGTGTGAATGTTTCTATAATTAAAATAATTAATTGTGATATATTTATTTAATTTTAAATTTAATTAGATCGTTAAAAGTGGCAATTATATTCGAGCATTATAATATAAATATTAGTAAATATTGAATCCACCCCTTCCAGGCGTATCTTTTTTTATATCATCTCATTTTTTCTTTATTATATTTAACATCAATATTATTTTAACAATTTTCCTCATAAACGTAACAACCTCCGGATAAAAATCAAGTGCTCGAGACGAATAATGTTCAAACACAAATAAAGAGCGCCCCAATGACTGACACGGCACCGCCGCCGGCTGACTGACGCGCCCTTCCCCCTCGCTTTCGAAATTCCCCGCAAACTCGACGGCGCGGAACGCCCGAAAACCCCACTCGCGAAGTTTAATGAAATTTTTGACGACACACCAGAAAACCAGAAGAAAAAAAAAATACTTTGCGTTTTCCCTTTTACACTCGCTCGCAGGCCCGCCCGAACTTCGGCGGAGTAATGGGAAAAGTGGGGCTTTAAATATTGCATGACTGCTTAATAAAAAAAAAGTATAAATAACGGTAAATACGCGAACTGGGAAATGTTTGCGTATTTCGGATTCGTTAATAGATTTTTTTATGTTGTTGTATTTTGCTTTGTGTACTATTTCTGTAGTTTATATCAAAGGATCTAAATCAAAAATACACAAACACTTTATATGTTGCATTAATTATGCGATAATTTGAAAATTTAATTACATTTAATTTTCTATTTATTAATTATACACCGATTATAAAAGTGAACAAAACAATTTTAGACAGATTATTAAATTCCAAACACATTTCAATTCTTTTGGTTATTATTATTATTTTTTAATGAATAGAGAAGCAGGAATTTCTAAAAAAAATATTTGAATGTGAAAAACCTGCAACCCTAACAATCCTTTACACAACCCATCCAAAAGACAAAACTGATATTAATTAATTAATTCTTTATTTACGGAAAATCACCTTTTTACAATTAATGACAATCTGTAATTACAAAATACAACAATATATTCAATTGATTTGATAAAATTTAGACTAATAACTCCTTGATCAAGTATTACCATTGAGTTTTCCAATCAGAATCCATAAACACAATAACAATAATGATGCGCACCGTGTATAAATATATAATTAAATCAAATACATATACAAAGTCTTACAAAAAAGTTACAAACTGCAAAAATTGAATTAAAATCACCGCAAAAGCAATACATATAAATAAACAAGTAAATAGAAGTAAACTTTACAAAAATAATGAAAATAATATAATTATACACTGATTTACGCGGTAGCAAAGCAATTGGTAAAAAAAAATGTACACATCATTTAAATGTAAAAAAATATAATATGGAATGAACTAATTAATCTTGAAAGATTAAAATAATTTTATGTTAATAAAATATGTTTCCGAGATCCCAACATTATCCTAATTATTCCAAAAAGCTGCCTTGTTTTGCAAAACTCATTAATTATCTACCTGATGATGCTATTGTGTTGGCGATTTTAGCGAAAATAATTGTTATGAAACTTAATAAACCGTTCTTTTGTTTACAGATATTTACAGATACGTATTACAGAGTTTCATGAAGTAAACGCCTTAATTATAGATTATTTTAATTGAATTAAATTCTCATTTAACCCATCCTGAAATTTGTTTCCATAATTCATATATTCATGAAATTTATAAATTTACTTCAATAACTTATACATTTTATAATGGATTAAGTGAGAAATTTATTCAAAGTATAACATATTTGTACATTTGTGGTTCAGATTCTTCCCAGTGTTTATTTTGAAAGTTTTAATATAATAACACTAAATCTATTATATGAGAAAAAGAAATAAATTGTATATTTTGGGTAAATTACAAACAAGAGTGATTCTTTTTTTACCCAATATTGGTTTTTTTGACTCTACATTCTTGATAGAACTAGAATGTAGAGTACAATCATTAACTTTATATTGTAAATAATATGAAAAATAAATAATTCCAAAATATTTTATAAAATAAGGGCTATCGACCATAGGTCTTCCTGTCCCGTTTTAATATATATATATATATATATATATAAACATATTATTTTCAATTATAATTTTTTTTTTAAACGTAACCATAAAATATATAAAGTTTTAAATTGATTGTATTCTTCTTTATAGATGGCTCACCTAACATATTTCGTTGTGTGACCATTGGCAAGGGAGTGAATCACACCGGGAAATATTTTTACGGCGTATTTATTATCGGCCAGGAATCGAATTTATGGTTACAATTTTTCTTTACGGCCGCACCAAACAAATACACGGGCAGCGCCGAGACTTCAGAATTGAATTATACTCTCGCCCGCACAAAATTGAATTATAACCCGTAATTTGAGTAAGGCGCTGGATCCACCCCGAACGCAATCATCCGGCAGACATACTCGATTATTTACCGAAGGCGCGAATTTAATAAAAACTGAAATTGCAATTAATGTAATATGATATTAATTAAATATTTTTTTCTTGTATAAGCGCAATGGATTTATTTTTCAGTTTGATTTCATAAGAAATAATTGATACGTCGTATGCAACTGTAACCACGTATAATGTGGACAGAAAACTTATAATTCTGGTAATGTTATTGGTTTATTTAATTCAAGTAGAAAATTAATAGATTTTTTTATTGTTATTTATAACGAGCCAATTTACAAAGATAAAAATTTAGCAACAGAGAATAAAACAAGTATAAATAATAGTCATACATTTAACAAATGTACAAATTATGATAATATCGATAATGTGCCCATTTATGAAAATGCTGTAAACATTGAAAAACTATTTAAAAAAATTACAAAAATAGTCTTTTGAGGTGATCGCTTCCTCGAAACACGGCAAAACACAGGGATCGGTACGTAGGCAGTAATTTATGTATAAAATTGCATGCTGCCTCCGAACATAATTTATATATTTTTTCACAAATTTAACGATTTAAGCAGACAATTTAAGCAGGTTATCACAGCTTTTCTCTTTACATATTACTTCTGTTTTATCACCATTTTCAAGAAATGCAATATTTAAATATGTAAATAGAAAAGAGTATTCATTCACTTGATCACAGTTATTTAAATATATTAAATAAAAATCATTTGAAAATAATTAATATTTGCCCGGGAAGTAGTTGTTTTAACCTACTTACGTAACGTAAGTCATAAGTCACAGAGCAAAATGTGAAAATAATTTATTAATTATTTTCAAATCATTTTTATTTAATATATTTAAATATGTTTCATCAAATACCGTATGAGAAAATAATTCAAAATATTCTAACCATATAATAACACGAGATAAAATAATAATAAACATTCCAAATCACCAATTTTAATTAAACCAAATTAGAGGAAGAGAGATCGTATAAATTACAACCGCTGCGTAATCGAAACGCAAAAATGTAACAAGAAATTCACGATCGTACCTTGGGGCCTTGTTCTGTAAGGGAAAGCGCTTAATTGGAAAATATTTGTGGTTGCGGAGTATCCATTTAATGAAATAATTCAAGGGCTTTAAATGCCCCAAGAATGCCGAGCATCGATTTGTCGGCCGATACGGGGGTTTTACAGAAGCAAATTATAATGCAGCAGGAAAAAATCGTTATTAAAACCGGGGATTTCGGTATTATTATTTTTCTGCACTTGTTATTTTTTTTTTAATCAAGGCCCGATTAACATGGTCTTATTAGCATTAAGGTTCGTTTATACATACTTTTCAGTTTTAATTAAAAAAGGGTATTTTAATTGCATTGTGGAAGCATGTTGAAAAGGTTTATTTTATAACTTTGAATTTTTTAAAGAAAAATATAATAAAGGAGGAATTATATTTAATTATTATTAACGAGAGCTTTTTTGTTCAAGTAAACTTCATATTTCAATGGAGATTTTATTGTGTGAAACTTTTACGAAAACAAAAGCCTCTCATTCTACTCGTAGTTTTTTTTTTTTCTGGTTGGTTGTTGAGTTGAATTGACAACATTACTAGAAATATTTATGTCATATTCACTTCGACAAAAAACAGTTTCAATGCACTTTTTTTGTCGAAGTGAACATGACATAAATATTTCGAGTAGCGTTGCCAATTTAACACAATAACCTACCAGAAAGAAATGCGAAGGCGATACGCAAATGATTAAATTCGTACTCTTCAAATTGAATAAATTTCAATGTACAACTTTTTCATCAAATCTGATGGGGTTTGAACAAATGTCCCTCGATTTGTAGTCGAGTGCGTTGCCAACTACACCACAGTGGCATGTGATATCAAATCTCCATTCAGTGCTTCAAGTTAACCATTCAATTTATATAGACATTTGCCATGGGCGCAAGGACGATACACAGGGCTCTTCATTCCGTGGCGCCACTGCCCTACTGGGTATTTACCTTCCTCAATATTCTCCTCCATTATTAAATTACTGAGTGAAAATTATGGAATTATTCTATTACAAATATTTAAAAAAAAAACGTCTTTGAACTCGATCATTTACACCTAAGATTGTAACAGGGACAGTATGTATAATTAATTTAATTTAATAACTTCAAACGTTATGGCAAAGCTGTACTGAAAAGGCATAAATCCAGAAATGTATCCACAGTCGGCCTTATATTAAATAAACTTTTTTGTTCTTTACATTAAATATTCTCGAATCAAAAATTTTGAAGTTAAATATCTGGCGGGGTCAATGCCCGAGAATTGAATTGATTGAGTAGCATCCATTGCTACTTCTTTTTAGACTTACGTATCGTAAGTCAAAAACTTGCAGTAGCTAAAGGAAAAATAATTATGTAATTATTGAATAGTGTAAATTATTTTCAAATTATACTATTTTTATTTAAATAACTTGGAGTAAAGAAATTTGTATCATTTATTTAATTGTGTGGTGTTTTAATTATATATATATATAATTACCTCGTGATTGGTACGAGGTCTGTTAACCCATTAATGTGAGCTGATTCCAGAAAATAATCTCTTTTCCTTTTAAGGCGGGGCATTGCCTAAGGCAGTATAAAAGTGTCTTTTTTGTGTATATATATAGTTAAATTGTAATAGATTTCCTAATTGTTATTTTAAAGTATCAATTTCGTTGCAATTGAAATTTTAAATTTAATAAATCTTTTAGTAATAATTTCAATAGCGGAATGATAAAGGAATAAAATTTTTGAATATTGATACTAATAGAACTTTTTAAACATATATATTTAACATAACATATATTCGAGACTATTCTGTAAGGAAAATATTAAATCTAACGTGTACGTTATTTTGTATCATCACATTTTAAGCAGTTTTTTTTTAATAAAAAAATATACATAGAATGTGAATTAAATTAAAAATGCAATCGTAAAACTTAACATGTTTCGTACGGAATAACCCCTATTGTTTTTGTATTTGAAAAACATGTAAATCACTGAAAATAGTGTTCACATAAAGGTGATATTTATCGGTCATACATTAGTTATTTGACAGTGCGATGACCAATAATCGAGCAGTATTATGGTCATCATTATTATCATGCTTGTGCGAGCAATTGTGCGGGCCGGCGCTAATTTGCACGTGTAAACAATTAATTGACAGTGATTGATCAAAGTTGGCCGTGATTGATAGTACTGGCCAGCAGATTTTCAAGTAACGTTCTGATATTAAACACCTCTTTCACACCCCCAAAATACATGATTCCGTAATAATAACAATAATAAATTCTACATTAAGTGATGTAAAATACAGCATTGAAAATCATGCGAAATTGAACGTTCGAGATACTTCTGGGAATACCCTTTGAGCGCAGGAGCTATTATCGCACATAAAATTAATGCCGGGACAATTTATGCGGCGCCCATAAATGCCAGTGTACACACAGATTTTAGAAAATACATCGCGCACAATTTCCGAGGACGTCTTCTGCGGGCGTTATTTATCGCGCATTTCGAAAATTTTCGCTAGACGGCGAATTCGGAATCAATAAGCTCGCGCCTTCTGGGGCCGATTTCCCGTGCGAAATTTGAAAATGCCGGCGTCAGGGTTGTGTTAAAGGTTTGTACCGACAAGCGGAAATATGCATACTGTATTGGTTAATATATTTGTGTAATACATACTGCGTTGATTAAAAAAAAAACAGGCCTGCAATTTTAAATTTCTTAAGGGTTGGGAATATAAGGGCTGCGAAACAGATTTGCGTCTTAAATCGGAGATGGGTATAACACTTTATAAATGTCGACCGCTGTTCCTGTGGTTACTCTTATGCCAATAACCACACCTAATTATAAATATATACACGAAAAACGACCACTAAAAGTGTTGCTGTTTAATTGTAAGACCGTTTAAAATGAAATCATTACATAAATTAACTCAAACTGTATATTAAATTATATCATTTACAATGTACAATAATTGTCGCCATGTTTACTGTGTGAAGTCTCTCTCAAGGGTGTGTCACTCGAATCTCCGTTTGTATATTCAAAGCGCATGCGTGGTATGGCTCAATACGGCCGGCCACGCTTCCCACCATCTCTCCCGTTTCGCCGCAATCCGCCCGACCGTTCCCAAGCCCATTGCAAACGCGCAAACTTACGTTAATGAGGGTTGGGCTACGGTAAAGCCACAACAAAAAGTTTTCAGGGTTCCTGACCGCGGAAAAATTTGAAAAAAATTCTATATAGCATGATTGAATGCGACTACCTCATGAAAAATATTTTGACTTTCTTTCACTTCCGGTTGTACCGGAAATGGCTACCAACTTTCTTATTAACTATATATTTTTTTGGAATTCCCTGTGCAATTGCCTAACCACACATATGGATTAATATCTACTCAACTCTTGCAGTTTTTGAGATAAAAATTTATTTGTCAAATTTTAACTTGAAATTGACGTTTAGAATAATGCCTATAACTTCTAGAAGGAGCAAGATAGAGAGACCTATGATTTAAAAAAATGGTGATCAGTTAAGATTGTGGTAGAAAATAAAAAAAAAAAATGAAAACAAAACAACAATCCATATTAAACTTTGAACTAACTAAAATCTATTCATTTTATTTAAATGTTACCTCTTATTAAATTACAAATAATCACTCAAAACATTTCAATAATGAAGTGTCTCAAAAACGCCGTGACCATATTTGTTTAATCAAAATCACAAGAATTTTACAATTAAAATGTGTTGGGCACTAGTAGTGAAAACGGCAGCGAACATATATCGTTGATTAAATTGTTTTGTTTTATTTAAAGAAATTAGTTTTGAAAATGTATTGGAAAACAATATTAATAATCAGTGGACCTGATATTTAAAACTGCTTTCATATAAGTATACGCAAGTAGTAAAGAAAAAGCCGCAATTATCAACAAATATAAGCTAATTTAGTAAGAACAATAAAAAGTCTTTTCGTTTAATTACAATTTAAACGTTTGATTAACACTCGGGAAATAATTCATTACAAATCAAAACCGGTTTCACGTCACGTCGAGGAGCCTAAACTTTTATTAAGCGGAATATTCATTTGGGTAATGATGAATTTATAAAGTCGCCGAGGAGGGAGGACATTTACATGATTAGTACGCTGGGCGAGATTAATCAAATAAGTCCACTTAAAAATTTTAACTGCGGAACCGGGTGAAGTTTTAACGACTCTAACACCATAAAATTTTACTGCACCTACTGCATTAAATATGAAGCGAAAGGGGGTGAATACAATTAAGCAAGATCCACCGGAGGAAACGCGAATGGAAATCGCATGTCCTAGCTTTAATATTGATTGGATTAGACAAGTCTCAAAGGAGATTTTATTTATAAAAATTTTATAAAAGTAATTCCTAAAATTCGAAATGTATTAAAGTACTACTACTAAATCGTAATTATCTGAGGAAAATAAAAATATAGTTTTTATGTTGCCTTTCTTTCTAGTTCACTATACAAGGTGTACAAAAAATGAGTGAAAACCTTCAGGTAACTCAATTCATTAATTAATTTTTAATAGAAAATCCAAATAAAAAAAATGTTGTATGGTTCTTCATTGAGGCTCACGAGGTCTTCGGAATTTTAAATATGTGACTATAAATTAGTATTTTTAAATATTTTGTAAAAAATCAATAGCATTAACAATCAATTAGACACGTGTATAATTCCATTGATGTAAATGATTAATAAATAGGATATTTTTACAATTTTTAACTTCATCAGAAGCATTCTTTTAATGAAAATAGATCTGGCAACGACGTACGCTCGTTTGTAAAGGAAAAGGTGTATGAAACACCTCCAGCGGATGATGTAGCAGTTATAAACAGGATAAATGCACACTTGATAGTTCCTTTAAGTGGCCCGTGAGGCTTAAGGAAGGGCCGTGTGACTTATTTTCGTTAATATTTTTATCTAAAAATTAGTCAGAGTCACGCTACCTAAAGCTTTTCACTCATCTTCTGTACACCTTGTATTGTTCTATTTGTAAACAAAAGGAGAGGGGAAGTTTCTATTCCAACTTAATACAATGAATAAATATATATATTTATTCAGATAATATGACAACAAAATTTTACAAATTTTTTTATAACAATATCTACAATTGTGTTAGTAGTCTGTCATGGGCTATCGATCATAGGTCTTTCTGCCATAAATAAATATTTTCATAATATATTTCCAAATAAGGGCTATTGAACGTAGATCTAACTGTCTCTATTTAATATGTATTTAAAATTATCATAAATTTCAATACAGTTTAATTAAAATAAAACACGTAATGGGGTTCGAAACAACAGTAACGATATGTGAAATAATAATAAGTTTATTTTTTCAATAATAAAGTATTGCATGCAAAACACACGATTTTATTAATCATTTCTAAAATATTGTATAAATAAACAACATATGGAATCTGTCAAGATTGAAATAGCCGCATCTCTAGCTGTATAAGTTAAACTTCCACTCTCTTTTTGTTTACTAATAGGACGAAATAGTGAACCAGAAAGAGGACAACATAAAAACGAGTAAACATAATAAACCCCATTATTTTTTTACCCTAACATCCCCCAGATTATATAATTCTATCATGTTGTCGAGAGCTTTCCGGGGAGCGTGATTTAGTTGTCCATAATAACCCAAATCGACTGGCGCTGAACTAGTGAGATATATGGAGACTCCTCTCCGATATGAAAAAAAAAAATGATATCAAAATATAGGGTGCATAATGATATACTGGCATCTTTATATTGTCCGCCCGATGTTCGTGCGGCCGGCCTCTCCTTTTTTTTATTGGCGTCCACTTTTTCTCACACTCGCTCCTCCAGGAAAAAAAAGGGTGCAGAAAGAAAAAAAAGTCGGGATGTAGTGTGATATAATCGGCAATGATTTGATTTGATTTCGGGAATGATTCTATATGAGATTTATTTTTTTGTTACCAGAAAAAAAAAAGAAAAGAATCACGGATGTATTAATGATTAAAGGTGATTAATCGTAAAGGTTACAACTTTAATACTTAATAAAACCGTATATTGATAATATAAATGGCGAAATAATTTGAGTGAATAAAACAAAATTGCGAAACAAACTATTTATAATAACTTAAATAAAACGCAAGCGCCATCTTTTGTGTCGTTTTTAAGTTATTATGATTAATATCGGGTATATAACCCTAACACAATTTCCGTTCACACTAGTCTGATGAGGTTCGAAAAACCGAAATGGCCATCACTAGTTATCCATACGCTAGATGAATGATGGCTGAACATTTCATTAAATGTGAAACTATTTTTAATTGAATTAAATGAAGATCTTACACTGTTTTTATTCCTCCTCGTATTGATCTCACTTAATTTTTCAACTCAGCTTCGTAGGAATATATCAGTTTTATTGTAACCTATCAAATTGCAAGTCATTCACATAAAATATTTATACTTGATACACATAGAACGTACAAAGAATATTCCCTACATATTAGAAATTTAAATACGAATAAATCAGTGGTAATCCATTATGCTATCAAACTGGATTTTCCTTTGATAAATTAAATTATTAAAATTCTAGAATAATTACAGACTTAATACTCTTGAGGCAATAGAAATATATAAATTGGATATCCGGCTTTTAAAGTACAATTTAGGTTTAATCAATCCCCTTTTAGAATAAATTTCATTGCTCTAATCGTTGTTACCCGAAATAATATTATTGATATTTATGTTTGTTTTTTGTTTTAGGTTTATATTGACTTTTAAAATAGCTACATAATAACCGAAATATATATCTACTATTAATAAATTTAAACCATATGTTGATTAAAAACTCATTTGACCAAATTTACCGAGAAAAGAATCATGATAGACACATGACCATTTTCGATATTTAAAGCTAGTTGTTAAATAAATCTTTATTTAATATTACTAGTATCTTTCATTAATGATTTATCTTAAGAAAAAATACTCATAAAATATATTTTTATATCGTTACACAATCAGACATTTTATATTTACGTTTTGAATGTATTCTCATTAATATATTTTGGTTATTAAAAATATACATTCTGAATAACATTGTCTCTGTACATTCCTCAATATTGTATAGAAGTCGAAACCAGCCGTCATAACTTTAATTAAACAAAAAAAAAAACGTAGGAGAAATTAAAATGCATTTATAAAATTTAAGAATTTTCAACTAACAACATTAATTTATTTTATTTATTGAATAAATATGAGTGAAAGTGAAGCTTTGAATTTAAAGATTTTTTATATATTTTTTATTATGAATAAGAAGCACCTAGAAGATTTATAGTGGAAATAAATTGTAGATTTAAAAACTAAAACTAAACACACCACTGAAGATGGAAACAATTTTTCTAAAATAGATATATTTAGTAAAATAAGACGAGCAAGACAGAAAGATTCTGTAAATATTGTAAACACACATACTACACATTGTAAAATGTTACGTTATTTGTCAGTAAAGATGTTAAATATATAAGAAGAGCAGGAGAAAGGACCAGAATGGACAGAAGATTATTAAGTATGTTCAGGACTTTATGTGAATTTTAATAAAGGATTTTTTTAATAATAGGGGGGAGATAATTTATTAATTATTTTCGAGTTATTTTTATTTAAAGGATTTTTTATTACATTTTTCACACCCTGATTTTTAATTAGTCTTAAAGTTCGATGAAAATTTTCTTAAAATTCGATAGATGCGGTAATAAATGACCGTTTTGTTGGAATTTGAGAAAACCGAATATTTAGGATGCACTGGGACATGCACGAAAGTGGTCACCCTAATTTACATAATTTCTCCCCCACACCATTTGTTGTTACTTGCGAGACGTCCTTTAACATGCGAACACTTGATTTATTGTAAATTTCTATTATAACAGCATAGTTACAATTCTTTACATATATTTATATTTACAATACATATTGGTGTGTTAGTAACCTGTCATGGGCTATCGACCGGAGGTCTTTCTGCCATATATTATAACATTTTCTTAAACTCACTTATTTTCAATGATAAGAAGAAGAAGCAGGTATTTTTTAAACAGTATTAACTGTAGACTATTTGTAAATACTGTTTTTGTTAAATTTTATAAAAATATGAGTGTTATGGTAGAAAGACCTCGGGTCGATAGCCTATGAAAGGACAACCTCAAATTATATACCGTATTATACTATACAATACTATATTTAATATAATATATATGAGTGTTCAAGATATTTTTATTTCAATATCCACATCTACTTTCAGTACCAGGAAATCTTAACAACCTAAATATACAAAGTTGTTATAAAATTATTGACTACTCTTAACCTGTTAAAATAAAACGAAACAAACCCCTCAATCAATCAATCCATACACTTAAGAAAGTCATACCCAACATAAATAAATCAAAAAACACCGCAACACCCGATAATCTACACGCTGTAAATAATTCCACGATGTTAGAATAAACCGCCTATGTGGCATTAACTATTTATTGACTTTGTGAAGTTCAATAGCGGGCTAAATCGTTGCGTGACGCGTAAATACGTACACGTTTTATTTATAAACCCTGCCAGTAAGAATCGGTTTCATTCATAAAATAAGTAATTGACAAATCGATACTTTTCCAACGTCTTCCCCTTTTTCTACATTATTACTATTATTATTTAATCGAAACGATTGTTGGAGAATTAGAAAAATAATTCTTACTCGCGTGAAACGAGTGTAATAAGTTTATAATTGATAATGTTTATTGTATTATAGGTTTTATTGAAAATTGTTTTTAATGGTTTAATCTGATGATAAAGTTTATTATGAGAGTCATCATGAACAATAATTTCATTATTCAGAATTTACATCGATTTGTGAATTATAAAACTAATAGTTGTAAATTATCATGATAGAACTTACATTAAACTTCATTATCAGATTAAACCATAAAAAACAATTTTCTTTTAAATTTTATTTGATTATTTAACGGAAATAAATAAATAAATAAAAAATAAATAAATAAATCAATGATACTTTTATTAATAAAATGTTTCGTTTAATGTGGACCTTTATCAACTTTCGTATTACTTATTCTATATAATTAATAAAAATCCACTAGTGATTGTTTTTCTCTTATTACGATTAAAATTTCATACAAACACAATATGAAAATTAAAATTCTCTCATCAACTCAATATTGCTGTTTTTGAAAAAAGGAAGATATATACATACTCTGCCCGTTTATGAAATGTTTTTTGTGGCAACTTGATAGCGAGCTTTTTAACTCCTTTTTAAGGGGCGAACCACTTATCGTTATTTTAATTGCTCCGCGTTAACGTAACTGGGGGGTTGAAGCTTTAGGATAATCGTCCCCGCAAATTTTCTAAACGACAACGGAGATGAAAAAAATAATAACAGCTTTTCACTTCTCCCGCATGTAACACACACACGACAAACAAAAACAAAGGGGAGTTATTTGTATTTTATAATTCAAACAATTTTAATTGATATTGTTAATATTTAAACATTGTAAATATCAAATTTTAAATTATTTTGAAGATAACTTGAAACTGGACGAAATTTTTAATTTATTGATTTTAAGGCTGTTAGATACGCAATATACAGTTTCTCTTAAGGGATCTGAAATAGATCATATGTACAACGAAAATTCAATAGTTTTTTTATCATTAAAATGTGGCCGTTTGTTATAATGAAATCACTTGGTTTTGTTTTACTAAAACTCTTTCATTATAACAAAGGGTTATTAAATATGTTTTACCAAGTGATAAATGAGAAAAAAGTGTACAATATATTAAATACTAGTATTATAGTAAAACAAAACCAAGTGATTTCATTATAACAAACGGTTATTAAATATGTTTTACCAAGTGATAAATGAGAAAAAAAGTATACAATATATTAAAATGTGGACTCGAAGAGAACTACAAGAAAATGAGCGCTAAATTAAATATGACTAGTCATGAAATTAGACGTTTTAACTATGATATATACAAACACTTAAACGGCTCAATAGATTGTTTAACCTTACTTAGTTTAATAGGCTTATACGTTCCAGCACGGACTCTACTTAATAGTGCTTCCTTCCATGTATCGTTTCATCGAACTAATTACCCTTAGAACTATGCGACAACCATAGTTCTAAGAAAGGCTAAATAATTATGAGATATTTTCGATTACTCCGCCGATTTCTTCAATATTTGCGCAATTTAAATCAAGGCTTTTCTTAATACCGAATTTAAAAATGGTTTGTTAATTATGAAATAAAAATAAAGAACACTCACCATTTATTTGTTATTCAATAATGAAAATACATCCTTACTGTAGAATCCGTAATATCACGAATTATCATTTTACAAAACAATAATGAATACGCACACGAAAATAATTTAACACCTAAATACCATGCCGCGCGAGGCACAACTAATCTTATCTAAAGAATGCGTCTGTAGAGCGAGTCATCGATATTTTTTTTGTTGTTTTTTTGCGATATGCGCTCGCAGATTTAAATCCAGTTGGCCGAAGACGTGCGATATGTTTACTGTTAACGCTTGAAATTTTTGTACTTTTCACGCTATTAATTTTTGTTTGTAAAATGTGATAATTAGTGATTGGCAGAAGTGAGTTACTTTCTATACGTTTTCGAGGATTTTTATTCACCAGCAATGGATTTTCAGTTATTTTTATCAAGGTAAGTCAATTATTTTATCTCTTTAAACAGGAAAGAAATACCTTTGATTTATTATAAGGAACAACACACGTTTTTTGAATTTCATAAACTTTATTAGACTCAGCTGCAATTGTTTCGCTACACAGTAGATTCATCAAGCAGCTGATGTAAATGATTTTTAAGGTTTACAATTTGTGATATATATAGTTTTAATATGTAGCGATATTGTGGGGGATGTACGGTACAGTAAAAGTAAGTAGCTCCTAATAGGTACAATTCTAAGGGTTATAAATTGAAATTTAAAGAATACAAATAATTAACATGGTTAATACAATTATAAGGGGTTTATGAATTTAATAATGGTGATTTTTTTATATCAGTTTGGTCTTTAAGTACAACGTTTTTTCTTTTAAGTTTATCGATTTCTAGTTGCTTTGTTAAATTAAATTTTAAATCTTTATTAGAAACGTGAACCATTTTCAATTAGAAGGTAATTTCTTTCTTGTAAATGTTCCTGTAATATGAGGCAATTTTTAAAATCAATTTTCATCATTTAAAAATCACGACATGAACAAAATTAACTAAAATAATTTTATAAATCCCGGATTATTCCTTTATTTTTAAATGTCAAATTTCGCATCAATATTTCACTTATTGTTTTTTTTTTCTATCGCATACCGAAAACGTATAATTTTTTGAGCGGATCATGCATTACGACTGTATTTGTTTTATTTGTCAGATTCTTAATATGTTTTCATATTTGGGAACCATTAATGTTTAAACACATACAAATAAAACTAGATATATATTCAAATATTAAAATATAGTTTAATAGACTGAATTATCAATTATATAAATTTCAATTTCAATTTACTTTATTTACGGAATCTCCATTTCCAAATTACAATTATAATTACATATTAAAAATTTTATAAGAATAGTGTGACGCTCTAAAAATTAAAGTTTTTACAATTTTCAATTGATAGAGGTTTACAATATAACATTTATTGTTTAATTAATTTCTCACTTAACCCGTGGTAAAACATTTTTGAATTAATTCAGGATGATTTAATTGAAATTAAAACACTTGGTTTGTTTCACATTTATTGTTATATTTTATGCATTATGTAGATGTTGTATTATGTTTGTCAATAATGATTAAGAGATCAATATATAATTAACAGAAAATATTTAGACAGCCAAATTAATTTGTGAATTACCATTTATGATTTATAAATTATGTCGATTCTAATATTTATCTTCTCTTAAATATTTGATGTGAAGATAATGAAATATCCATTAGGAATTTATAAATAATTTCAAGAAATTATATCTCATTTAATTAAAAAAAAACTCTATCATTCCACAAAGCTTATCTTTCTTATTCCTTTTTCCTGAGCGTCACAAAATATCTGCGCCGCGGCGATTTGCATTCATAATCTAAATGTAAATACCGCGGAAACTCCTTTCTATTAAGTCGAATTAAAATCGTCATTTTACGTTTGGCACTTTAATTTTACGGTAACGAGTTATGTAAATTTCGGTCGCGGCCGGGTATTCTAGTTTAATCCATCTTTGTCCCACGTGTTTATATTCATTGGGTATAATAATACACTTGCACATAGTACCGACTATATTATTTACTTGTTTTGTGTTGTGTTTGCGTATGTATATATGTGTGCTCGTTGCTGAATTAAATTTCGTATTCAGCAGAAACTATTTAATTGAAGTTACTCGGTTTTGAAGCACTCTAGCTAATTATGGATTACATAAATATATGATAATTTGTATTTAAGATGCGATTTTACATTACAGAATTATAAATACTGCTTGTTATTTCAAATTTTTATTTGCAGTAATATTATAATTTTATACAAAATATTTCATTTCATTTCTCCAATCGTAAATATTCCTTTTCCACAATTTTGTTATTTAACATATATATCATCTTGATTATCTGTGATTTCATACATTTTTTCTATTATACTATAACAATTGTGTAATTAGGCATTTATTCATTTATATATGCGAACCTTTTGCTCATTTATTTGCAGATATTAGATAGCGTAAGACTGATTTTCATTAATCTAAGCAAGGCACATTATTGTCATCTAGCGGCGCTAATTAGTTTTTTTTGTTGTTATTATTTATTTATTTTTGTTATATAATCCACTATACATAAATATTATTAATTATATTGTAGATTTGTAAAAAGGTAAATCCGTTAAATAAATAAATTTCATTACTTCTTTTCGTAATGTAAATTAATTATGTTACACCTTCATACTGACTTATAGGACGACGTTAGCAATTATCACCCCTTTTTACATAGAAGATAAAGATAGTTTATTTAAAACTAGCGCAGAAAGACCTATGTTCTATAGCTATTCAATAATTATTAGGGCCAATTCTCTAAAGGACATGTTAAGTTTAACATGTGCGTTATTTATACTAATAATAATACTATAACTAAAGTGAAAGAAGCAACTGGAAATAACACTCTGGAATGTTCCACCGAACGCGCGACAGTAAACGTGGCCTTATAGAAAATTCTGTAAAATTCCAGATACAAGCGCCCGCTAGCAGCTAAGCAGTCATCAATCGATCACGAACGTAGTGCTCAACATCTTGTTATAAATAAACAGTGACAATGCGATGTTAATAACTATGTTAAATGTACTGTAAATAAATAAATAGTCATTGTTTTACTTATTTTCCGAGTCTGATTAAATCCGATTTCGTAACAATACTCAAAATTTACTAGACTGTCTGAAATATTCAAAAATCAAAACTTTACATTCACATATAATTAATTAGTTAAACATTCATACAAAATAATTACCTCCACTGTCGACACAGTTTTAATGTATGTGAAATTATATTTTTCTTTACATAAATATCAGGCAACACCTCGCGAGAATTGAAATCTTATAACAATCTCGGCGAAAATTAAGACCCCGCTTAACAAATTTAAATATTGCGTGACCGGCACGGCGAAAAGGAAAAAGGCGTCCGTGGAATCGTTTCTTTGATTGCTAAATAATTGTGCGTTTTCGCTATCAAATGAGTGTTTCATGTTTTATGTGTATTTTTTTAATATTATTTTTGTGTTAAGGTATAAATCACGGAAAATTGAATGATTGTTTTATTACATGGTGGATTATCAATGACACATTATACACGTTGTGTTTCGGATTAGTCGAGAATTTGATATAAATTTTGTTTGATTGTTGGGGTTTTGATAGTAATTAAAATATTTTTTAACGAGAAATAAAATTGTTTTTTTTAATCATCACGATGGTTGCGACTGTAACTACGGGGAAAATCATCATTATATCACTGAAAAAATAAATTTATTATGTTTTTGCCACAATTGTTTATTGCATTTATTTGTAAATAAATACATATATTCACTATTTAAGTTTCAACTTTTGACAGTCTTTGTCAAATGACAAATTAGAAAAAAAGTTACATTTATATGTACAAAAAAATGTGTTCCCCGGCAAATTCGGTGAAATAAGTTTGTGATTGAACATTTAATAAGAAAGGAAAAATGATTGATTGAAAAAATGGGTTGTTGTCTTTTAAAGTTAAAGCCCAGTATTTGGAAGGATATTATAATTCATTGTGTTATTTCTTACCTTACAATGGATTAATAACATTTCTCCATGCCAATTTTATTGTTTTTAAACTGGAGGCGTTTCCGAATGATATGTTGAATATGACGGCACTTTGACGTTTTAATTGTCATTATAATAATTATTTCAACAATTAAAGTCTCCACAGCCAACACAAAGAAGATTATAAAAATAATTGTTTTTTTCTAAGGGAATTTATCAGGTAAATAAAATTATTCCGCTTATAAACTGTGGGTCCTACATTAATGGTTTTATAACGAAAATTATTTATTTTTTTCAAGATCTACAACTTATTTGAAATATTTTTTATCCGAATTGAAAAATCGCTTAAAGTAAAGTTGCACTTAATGAATTTTGATTCCAACTAAAAGCTTTTCAGATCCGTCCACCGTTATAAATTGTTTAGATATAAAGTTTGGGTTTAATCCATTTAGCCGTTTATGCTATCGCGGAAACACACAGACACACACAGACATTTTTCAAAACTTAATGGAATGGACTCAGGGGACCTCAAAACGTGCATATTCGTGGAAATTGGCGATTCGAACATTTTTATGATCACAATACTTTCCCTTGGACAGGGGTCCTGGGAAAATAAAATTAAAGTGAGGCTAGGAATTTGTTGAAAATGATGGATTTCTTGAATTTGAAGATCGGAATGATAATAATAATTTATAAATCCCTAAAATGAAAAGAAAATAATGTTCATGAAACACAATCACAATTTATTTTTTAATTATTCAGTCTTTTACTTTATTATGGATAGTAATTCACAATAGTAAGACATTATTAATTTATTTAAATACATAACGTACAAATGTTTTATTATTATTTTTATTATCATCATTAATGTTTACGTAAATTACATGTCAACACGTATTTTGGCTAGAAATTATTAATTTTTCGTTAGTGACTAATTGAAGAAAATCCACGTAGAGTTTCCTACTCATGCAAGAAAAATCTTGAATATTTAAAATGCTTTATAATTGATTTAAAATAAGAATTGTTTGCTGTTACTAAATTTCAAACATTCAATTTCAATTAACTCAGCTGGTGGAAATATATATTTTTAGAATTATCAATGCGATGAGATAATAGTAATTTAATGGGATTTATTTATATGATTCGAATAAATGTTTTCACAACCGAAAAGGACATTGCAACAGTTCGATTTGTGGAGGAATATTTACATTATCGTGATTTCGATAACCCGCAATAATTCAATTTGAACCAACCGTTAAATCACGGCGATTTTAATTGTCATCTACAATGGCAATTGATTAAATTAATTTAAAGGTTTATTTTTAATGGAATTATGAGATATTTTTTTGAAAACATTATGATATATAAATATACTAAATTAAATTATAAATATTCTTGAAAATATTTTCATATAGAAGAACATATTTGCTTATATAAACTGCAACCCCACAATGGAAATTTCGTATACTTTTAATGTGATTTTTCGGTAAAACACTCTGTAATTAAAAATTTATTATATTGTAGTGTTGAGGCTTTTATTTATTGAAACTTCATACTTGTTGGGATAAAATAAAACACAAAAGTGTATAGTTTCAGGTGAAGATGACATCATTGTCATTTTCACCTGAAGAAGCCACTGCGTGGCGAACAATTGTCGTGAGACAATAAAGCAAAAAAAAATTTGAAACTATACACTTTTGTGTTTTATTTTATCCCAACCAATAAAAATTTATTTTATATAGTAATGTAAATCTAAAAAAATCGGTATCATGGTTCTCATTAAAATGTATAAACATAAAGTTTATTTACTTTTATTTCCAGTTTTATACAAAATTACATAAAGACGGAAAACGCTCTAAACCCCGAATTCGCGCTCGAGCATAACCGTCAAGAATTATCGATCACCCTCCCGGTTCACTCGATAGAAAAAAGAGGTTGATTTTTGCGACCCTCTTAGCGGCGATTTAAAATCAGGCCCCGCACCGGAAAATCGGAAGCTCGCGCCGGGGTTTTAAATTAATACCGAAATTATGCGAACGCGGCGGAAATGATTTAAAATATTCCACCGGCATTATTTCATTAAACCCCCGGGAAAATATATGTGACGGCGAATAAAAAGATGGCGCCGGAAATACCCACCTATATAAAAAAAAGAGGAATATCGATAAAACCAGCGACCGGTGGCGAATACAAAACAGAACATCGCACTAGAATTTATGCGGCGTAGTATTTTTTTTTTTCAGCTCATTCATTATTTCTGCATGGAGGAAATTATTGTTCAACGCGCCAGTGGAATAATAGGGATTAATAAACAGGGCGGGTGATTGTTTTAATGCTATGTTACGTTTCGTGAATGCCAAGAGTGGGGGATGGAACTGTGAAACTGTGCATGCGATGGAAATGCGATATTTTGTTTTGTGTGCGGATGTGCGAAATTGCAGTTGCTGCGGTTTTACATGCCTT
Source organism: Philonthus spinipes (assembly GCA_963082785.1). Lineage (NCBI taxonomy): Eukaryota > Metazoa > Arthropoda > Insecta > Coleoptera > Staphylinidae > Philonthus > Philonthus spinipes. The sequence continues at coordinate 20,357,601 of OY720307.1, read as the reverse complement.
TTTTAATTCATTTTTATTTTGCGCGGAAGAATTACACCCTGGTTACAAGTTTTGCGATCATTTCATTCTCTCTGAATGCGAATTTATTGCATTAAATTGAGGAAAAATGTAACAGATGTGAAATTTACGAAACGTGCTTTCAGTTAATGAAATTATTTTATACATAAAAAATGTATATTGAAATATAAGTACATATTTTATTTATCTTCGCTTACAAATATTAACAATTACATATAAGATATCGATGAGGGCGATTTTACCATCCAGCTTCTCTACCTGTCGTCTGTAATAATTATAAAATGCACAGGAAATTGTAAATCCTACATAAGCTTTCCAGTCATCATTTCTTGTTTTTATTATTCATGATATTTTTTCAAAAAATAACTAACTTAATGTAATCCATTCACATAAGAGTTCCTATATACAGGGTGTCCTAAATAGAGTAGGATTGCATGGGTATCTTATTTATTCTTAAAGTTAGAGATCTGGCTAAAAGGACAATGTTGTGCAGTTTTGTATACTGGTAAAGATTATGTCACGAAATTTTCAAAATTCTGAGCAGCTTAGGAATTATTAAAAAAAAACTAAAAATCGTATTTTTCTAAAAAATCAAATATCTAACCAGAACTCTAACTTTAAGAATAAGAAAGATACCCATGCAATTTAACTCTATTTAGGACACCCCGTATACAGGGTGGGGCACCACATGTGACGCGGCTACTTTAAGGAAAACCATGCAATTTCAACCAATTGTTATAAAAGTGTTAGATGTAGGATCATTGTATGTGCAATTTAAAATTATTATTAGTTATACAGGGTGTCCCATATCCCACATCAAAGTTTTTTTAAAGAAACACCTTATAAATTATTATATTGTTAGATTTTATGTTAAAAATAACTATTGTTTTCATTGTGGATGTTACTACATAAACATTACGATTTTTGAAATAATTTGAATTTTGTTAAAATATAACCAAATATTCAATTATCAACCATTTGATTAGTATTGAGGCTATGTATTTGAAATTTTCTGGAATATTTAATTATGGATCATATTTTATATTTAAATTACAAAATCGGTTCAATTTGTACAGAGTGGCTCAAAAATTAAACTTACTAAATGCCATATTTTTAACATTATATTGAATAACCAATATAATTATCTATCAAAAGTTTTGTATACAAGTTTTAAATCGAATCGTTTCTGTGGAAAATGCAAAAAATCAATTATTAACTTCATTTTGGACTTTTTTTCAGTGTTTTGTTAAATTCATAGCTGACTGTCGATTTAGATTATTATGAGTTTATAATAATTTAGGCTAGCTAGCAAAGTTCTCATTTGAAAATCACCATAAATTCATAACAGGGGAGAAAGACCTGTATTCTAAATACAAATATTTGTAAAGAATTGCAATTCTGCTGTCTGAAAAGATTTATTTATTATTCTTATTATTAATCTCAACAAAAATACAATATTCTTAGAAACAATATAAAATAAATATAATTTCTTGGAAATGTTTTTTTTTAATATGCCACCAAGCCTTTGACTTATATGTGGCAATCGCCCTTTGTTTGTTTTTTTCCACTAATTTCTGTTTTTTATCCACCCTCTCAGTCTCTTTTTAAATGTACTTGATTTTAATTCGATCACAATATCCCTAGGTATACTGTTAAACAATTTGCGTAGGTATTTGTTTGTTTATATAATAATTTTAAATTGTACATACAATGATCCTACATCTATCAGTTTTAAAAGAATTGGTAGTAATTGCATGGTATTATATTACAGCTTACATAATTAATAAATTTAAAGACCACTGATCGATAGCGATTTGTGAAATGTATAATTTATAATGTAGCTTAAGTGTTTTCTAATCTATTCTTTTGTATTGTTTGAATTTCATAAATAATGTTTGTATATAAAATAATTTAAAAATTAATGCTAGATAAAAATATTCATGATGTTTTATTAGCATATCGTATTATTAAAAAAGTAGCATTTACATGATATTTCAACTACTTGAATATTTAATTTGCCTAGATGTTTGTGAGTTAAAATAAAATCACGGCAATTGTCCGTGAAAGGATTGCATATTAAAATCCCCAGCTTGACTTCCTTTTACATTCATGAAACGTTAATATAAATCCCCTTATCCATATTTTCCCCTTCTTATCTTTACTCTTTACATGCCCGCATATTGAAACTTACAAGAAATTATACGTGAATTGTGCATACTGCACGAGCTTATCATAAATCAAATTTTAGGGAAAGTTATTCGAGCCGTTTAGTTTTTGTTATGATATTACATGGTTCATAAAGGTGTATGTTTTAAGTGTAATATAAAGTAGAAAGAACAATAGAAAAGAGAATTTACTCACTTGGTAGCAGTTAATTTGTTACATTATGTAATATTTTATTGATATGCAACAGCAGGTGTACATTATGTAATTCAATGTCCGACGGGGTATTTGCCCGGGAAGTAGTTGTTTTAATGTACATTTGTTTAACGTAAATAAAAAGTCAAAAAGCTTAATGTAAAAATAATTTATTAATTATTTTCAAATCATTTTTATTTAGAAAATACAAATTAATTAGCAAATGTAGATTTTTTTCCAACACAATTATTTATTTAAATTTACTAGGTTACATATACATTGTCTTTAAAATACGATCTCTCTTAAAATACGTCGACAATAGCAACGTATTTAATGAAAATAATTTCATTAGATAATTATTCATTGTTAAAATATTTGGTACATTTTTTCATTCGCTGTTTTAGACTTTATAGATAGTAAATTCCCTTTAATTATTTTTCTTTATTTATAATTTCTATTGGAATCTTCATGTTCGATTCGTTTTTATTTTAGCTATATTTTTAATTATTTGATGATATCGATTCTACAGCACCGCGCATGCTTTTAATAGAATGCAGTAACATTAATACGTGATAGATAGTCACGTTTTATAAGCAAACAATATTATTTGAAATTAGGGTCGTTTATTACAACATTACTGTTAGTAAAAAAATTACAGACAACCCGTGCTTTATAAGATTTAAAAATCTCGGTCTATTAAATTCTCGCTCTTTTGCAGTTTAAACTCGACCTCGATTTTTAAATCTGTCATAAAAAACTAGACGTCTTAATAATTATTAAAAATATATTGTTCATTAATAATTGCATTATTTATAAAACTGTTTAACCATTAACGAAAAATCAGTAAAAATTCCTTCAAAAATATAGTTTTATACAAGGTCGCCAGAAAAGGTGTGATAATCTTCAGGTAAAGTTTTTCATTGATTAATTCCGAGTAGAAAATTTAAGTAAACAATTTTTGTACGGCTCTTCATTAACCCCCACGAGGCTTTTGATATAAATATATGACTAGAAAGCAGTAAAAAATTTCAAACATTTTGATTAAAATTAGTTCTATTAACATCCAGTTAAACATTGCAAATGTTTATTTAGTAAGTAGATTATTAATAGCAATAATTATACATAAAATGTTAAAAACAAAATCTAGTCACATATTTAGGATATTAATGGCCTCATAAACCTTATTGAATAAATACCCAATATTTTTTTGTGTTTTATTTATTTAAATTTTTTAATTTTTATTAATTTAATTTTTTATTTTAAAAACTTTTTTTTTAGTTTTTTTCTACTTAAAATTAATTAATGAATTGCTTTAACCTAATATTATCACACCTTTTCTGGCCACCCTGTATTTTGTCTAATAACGACTCTAAAATTGATTTCGCAGCATATAAAAATTTACAGTCACAGCCCTATCTTAATGGATATTAATAAGTATTTCTATTCCTCATCCTAAATTTAATTTCATATTATGATTTTTTCGTAAATTTGAACTTTAAACTCGTGAAAGCATTGTTTCTTATCCTTCATTTCATTCCATATTACCTTTTTTTGTAAGTTTAAACTTTAAACAGTGTAAACCGTCAGTTTTTTTGTTCTTTCTTTCTTTCTGTTTCCCTTCCGGTGTTATCCCATCATATATAACGCCGGGCGAAAAATGTCGACTTGCTGAAACTGTAAGCCGATAATTTATCTTGCCGGATTAAAATGTAATCTCCCGGCGTTGAAGTTATTTTGTTTAATTTTGTGTGCCCTTTCGGCGCGCTACGTCAAAAATAAAAACGTATGCCCCCGCCGCCGCCGAGCACGGTTTAATACGCGCCCATAAAATAAAATCGGATAAAGCCCGCTTCTATAAAACCGTCTTTTTTGTGTTTGTTGCATAACTGCTGCAACACTGCAGGTATGCGCCGGTTAATTCATTTTCATTTCGGATTGAAGTTTTAATCGTAAATCTTTCGTTTAATACGTGCTGTGTATGATATTTTTAATTTCGTTTTAATCCCAGAATAAATATCGTTTATTTTTTTTGTTTTTGTAGAATATAGAAAAAAAAATAGTCATATAATAATCATACCATTTCAATTTGACAAAAAAAATAAAAATAAAATTAAAATCCTGCATTTTAAATAACGTTTAAACGTTGTGAATAAGAATGAAAAAAAGATTAAATAAAAAACCCGTGAAATTCTATAAAATATGAAAAAATTATAATAATAAATTGTTGATAGAACAACCCTTCTGTCACTATCCACCAATTCATTAACTCGTGCATACATGACAGTTCAGCTGCCTGGCATAATTTTAATTTGCAAATCACCATAAATTCAGACAGGGCAGAAAAACCTATCATCGATAGCCCATGATAAACTACTAACACAACTGTACATATTGTTATAATAAATGTTTGTTATCGTATTGTCTGAATAAATATATTTGTATATAGCAAAGCATATATCAACAATATCGTGAACTCGAAATTAACATCACAATTTGCTCATGAATGCAGGATAAGCCTAGAAACAACTGCAGCTAAAAACAATTTATCCATCCAGTGGACAATACGGCAAAGAAGGAGTAAAGTAGAAATAACGGCAGACAAACTGACCGGCAAGGCTGTCAATGCATACATACGTAGACCATTACCTGCATTATAGGAAAAAAAGTTTCACATAAAAACAAGCCAAAACCGAACATCTTGAAAGATGGAATGGGATTAAAAGTATTACAATGGGGCCAACATTAAAGAGACAACCTATATTTAGCGTTTCTTTAAAGTAAATGCAACTATGAGCACAAATTCATTAATTTTCTTGGATTAAATAAAATGAAACAAAGATGATTCACATATTTGCAGTTATTTAAATTACAAAAAAAAAGGGATTGATCGAATTTTATTGATCATTGCCAGAAAAAATTTTCCTTGTTTAATTTCATTGTAATTTCTTGGATTATTTAAATATTATTTGTACATCTATAAAATGGTGTGCTGCCCTTTACTTGACTACGCTGCCATCCTTGCTTAACATCCCCACCCAGTCGCCCTTTAAAATTTACAAGTCGCAGAAAAAGCGGACCTTAAAGTGCTAACAAAGCATCCCCTAAACCCCTTACATAATATTTCAAATTCACTTCTTTATAAAATCACTAATATTAATCCTATTGAACAGAGACTTTCCTTTTTGGCTCTCAATTTCGGCTCAAATTCCACAAATTTGATTCCCTAGGTTTCCCACACAATAAAAAAGTAAACCTGAAACGCAAATTCATAACTTTTCATGAATTCATTGTATCACTTCACATTAATGACGGTTAAATTACGAATATACTTGACAATAACTTCTGACTAAGACAGTTAGATATCGTGATACTTCTTCCATGAGAAATATAAATATATAAATAAATATAAATATCAAAAGCCAGCCTGAAAGACCACTGATCGATAGCCAATTACCAGATATAAATTATACATTTGAGTTTGTAATGTTTATTTTGTATATTTGTCTGTATATATCTGTTAATAAATATTAGTATTATTATTATTAAATATTATTGTTTCATTTCACAAATAGTCTTTAAATAAAATAAATAAATAAAAAATCTCCATTAAACTCTCCAAACAATGGTTCAATTAATCCCGCCGTGGCGTAATCGCGATAAATAATCTAAATTAGAAAGCGTTTGATTGAAACACGTCCGTACGTGTGCAATATTGCGTGAAACTCGTTCCGCTAAGAAGACGGACAGGCTTAATGAAACTCGTGCACCTAATAGAAATGTCCCGAACAACGTTCGCCTCGGCCCCAATTAAAAAAAGTAAGTGAAATAAAAAAAAAAATGAAAATTGATCGAGATCGCTTAACAACCACGAAATTACTTGATTGTACAAATCGCAAAAAAGGAATGAAGCGATTCCTGCTGCGAGGAAAAGTGTAATTGTGTTTCGATATATTTTCTCCGTGTAGAAAGAAAGTTTTATGAGATTAATTGTTGTTTAAATATAATATGATGCATTTAACTGTTTTATTTAAAGCATTTCACTCAATCGGGAATCGCTTCGTTCGGAGCTTTTCTGCATTGAGTGGATTAATCCTAGGTAAATCTTTTAATAAATTAAATAAAAATGATTTGAAAATAATTAATTATTTTCAAATATTTTTTATTTAATATATTTAAATAACTGTGACCAAGTGAATGAATCTTTTCTATTTAAATCTTTTTTCTACGATATCTTTCCTTTATCTTGCAGAGTTCCTCTAATTGCTTATTTAAAATATTTTAAGTTACTCCTATCCTTTCCGTCCAGATTTTCTTGGGTTCTTCTAACATTTTATTGCTTTGATTCTGTTATTGCCTTTATTCAACATGTTTATTGGATATAAAAACATGAATATTTTGTAATGTGTCTTTATATAAAAACGGACAATAATCTTTTCTTATTCAAGCGAGTGGTGTGTCTTTAAGAAAACTCGACGACTCCAAAGCCTGTTTAATACTCTTTATATATTTAAATTATATAATTTTATTATTGAAGGCTATTCCGTACGGCAAATGTTAAGTTTAACGTGTACGTAATTTTTCATCAGAACAGTCCAAGCAGCTTTTGTAAAAGTTATATTAACATAGAATGTGAATCTAATTAATAACGTATTGGTGAAACTTAACATTTACCGTACGGAATAGTCACGATTATTTCCATTTATTACATGCTATATAATTCTTCCTATTAATAATCAATCCATATTTCAAGAAACATGATCAATCGACCTGAAATTTTAAAATTCGTTTTTCGGTTAGGATAGTCTGCTTTTGAAATTCCCGACCGCTATATACATATCATTTAAATAAATAATTTTAAAGGAAATATGATTTACACATCAACACTTATTCATATTCACCGCAAATAAAAGTCCATTTGCAGATTAAGCCGCGTAAATTCATGCAAATCTCAATTGAAAGCATAAAATATTCAAGCAATTAAAATATAAATATCACTTTGATCTTCACAAGGGATGAATAATGCATGCTAACGAAATGTACATGCACATACACACTTCACTCTCAAAATAATAACTCGAGTCTATAAAAAAAACTTCTCGTTTTGATATTTCTATATAAATTCGCATTTGGGTGCAATTTAATAAATAAATTTCGTTATTTGGTGGATTAATTTTTGCAGTTGAACAAAGGGATTGATCGAATTTTATTCATCAGTGCCAGAAATGTTCCTTGTTTAATTTCATTGTAATTATGCAAGTTAGTGTTGTAGCGGTTAAAGAGAATATATTTTTATTAATAATTTTTAAAACTCCTTTCGTATTTAATTATCAATTTCAATTTAATCATTTTAATCTCTCACATCATCCATCGCTAAGTTATTTTCTCAGTCCTTTTTGTCTCCTTTTATCTCTTCCAGCAATAAAAACTCGCAAACGCGAAAGCGTCCGCGCTCGCAAAAACTTTCCCCTCACTTAAAGAAACATCGAAAAAGGGAGAAATACGATTACATCCGGCGATGTGTGTCATCCGAAATATGAGCGGGATAAGAAAATAGCGAACGGAATTTATGTAGAAAAAATATATGTATAAAAAAATAAACGCTCCGTCCCGGCACTGGGAATTCCATGTCAAACGTCCGCTAATTCGTTTTGGAGTTTCCGGCCCCCCGGACTCTCTGCGTCCTGACAGAATGTTAATCCGGCGAGCGCTTTCGGCGGACGTGTTGTTTTGAACTATTACTCGATTTATCGCAGTGATTGCATTAAACGCAAACACGCTGCGGGATCGGGATTAAAAATTTATTCCGGTGTGGAAAATACAGGTTCGGCAAATATTTTAACACGCCGTGATTCCAATTGCGCGGATTGATTTTTCAAAATTATTGCCCGCAGGGACATTTTTATTTTGGTTCATTGAATTAAGCTCAGGTTGTATTTATAAGCTGTCACAACAACTTTGATATTTGATAAAATCAAATAATTTGTATTCCTTTCAATACCATTTTACACAGATTTTTGTATTTCATTCTTATGTATAATTTAATCAAACTCTTAAACATCTATTGTATAATCCAATGCACAGCATTTGAATAGATATTTTTCAAAAACTTACAATATAAGGCTACTTTTGCAGTTGGAAAAAGGGATTGATCGAATTTTGTTGATCGTTGTCAGAAATTTTCCTCGTTTAATTTCATTGTAATCTTAAACATCTACAGAATTTCTAACTCTTAAATTATAAACACAGAAACTAATATTTATGTTGAAACGAAATAAATTACTCTATTTAAGAGATAACCTTTCTAATATATTTATATTTATATATATATATATATATATATATATATATAAACTTGGTAACGTTTCACAGTTATATTACAATAAAAAAGAATAAAAAAAGAAAGGTTTGACAGAGCTTCGTTCATAGAAATGTGAATCTTTAAAACAAACTAAACATGAAATTCATTTGGTTATGTAGCAAAAAATTAACGAAAGTTGAATGAAGAAAATATGTTGGAGTGAAAGAAAGGGGGCGATGGAAAGAGAATTGGGAGGAAGTAAAGATACAGGAACGCCAAGAGGATATTGAGAAGAATAAGTACAATTTGCTATATAAAAGGTGGTGGGTACTAGGTAATCTACCTGGCTGCCTATAGAAGAATAGAAATGGAAGCTCGGATAGGAACGGTATGGATAGATCAAGAGTATGGTAGGTGCGGAAGTGGAAACAATACGAAAAAACATGTAGCGGATGAGTGCAAGGAAATATGCGAGTAGTGAATGAGAGGAAAAATAGGATAGAAGTGTTTTGCGATGTTGCAGACGTAAAAATTGTTATTAACTTATGGCGGTAGAAGGAGGAAAGAACATTTATTAATTTAAATAATTTTGTAATTAGTGGTTCAATATCAATAAAGATCTTTTTTTATTCGATTTAACCATATTTTAGCAAGTAATTAATGAAAGAAAAAAATGCCCAGGTAATTTGTAGAGTTTCATTTAGAACGAAAATTATTCCTTATGTTCCAAATTAAATTCTACAACTCTTCTGAAAATTAATGTAAATTAATGTAATAAGAAATTATAAGTGAAATTTTACTAAAGTTACTGAATTATAGAAGAAGGACATAATTTAGTAAATAAGGGTTTTTTAGGAAAGGAAATTGGATATAGAGTGTAATCAAAATTAATAAATTAAAGCACTAATTTGAAATACGACGAAAGCGAATTGTTAATTCGCTGAATTTGGATTCGACAAAGCGCCGCGGAAAAATTAATTCGCGGTAAAATTACGCCCCGGACGGACGGGATTTGGGTCAGTGAATTCAGCGGACGGAGATCGCTGACAAATCTGACAATCAGATTAGACGTAATTAATCTGCAGCTTCCTGCTGTTCCTTTCCGTCTTTTTCACAATTTGGAAATCATCACTCTCCCCCGTTTGCGTTTCTCGTACATTTTTTTTTTCATTCCCGGTGAAATATGTCGGTCTCGGATTTCCCAACTTAATGCTACACATTCTCCATTACCATACAAATTTATCACTCGTTTTTCACTATGTATATACACACGCTTGTATTTGTATACGTGGGTGTGTTGGTGTGTTTATACACACACGCACATACATGTGCAGAATCTGGATATGTGTCTGTGTATCATTTTATATGTCTGCTGGTTCTGTGTGTTTGTGTAAAACCCCAGAGTTCGAATGAAGGGTATGACATTTACAAATATGCTGACCACCCTCGTTGATATATACGCGCTTAAAATGGTTCAGCCGCTACATCCGTTGGGACTTTCTCCTTATAAAATATTAGCATTTTCAAGAATATCTCAGAGTTTATACGCCATTTTTCATATTATTTCGACCCGCTACATTTATTTAAGCAAAATATACTCCTTTCCGTCGCGCGATTCCAAGTTTTATTCACTGCTTCATTTTATTTACTTCTACGTGTTTCAGCGGATTTTCTTCTTCTTCAGTATCCAATGTGGAAATTTTTAAATTTACATAACGCATATTCTACATAAAATTAAAGAAGGCTTTTAAAAACAATATTTATGTGGTGTGAATTTTCATGAAAATGCAAAAAAATCCAAATAACTTCACATTACATGAAAATATAACGAAATAATAGCAGAATGAGTTGTGAAAATTTGGAATATTTGAGAGAAATAGTTTATGGGGCAGAAAGACCGACGTTAGATAGCTTTTCTAAAGATAAAGAATAATGTAGTATAGGAATTATATTGTTAATTTACTGTATATTGAATTCTCAGCAGAAATATATATATATATATATATATATATATAAATATATGGGCATCTGACGTCCACATGCGATTATGAATTAACATATGTGAAATTGTATTTATTTCACATGTGAATTAAAATGGTCTGAAATAACTCATTTTTTTTTGCAGAAACGTAATAGTCAAAATTTGTCTGTATTATCATCAATACAATTTGATTTTTTTTTTTTCAGTATTTTGTTGATAAAAAATTGTGAAATTGGAAGATGTTCTAAAGGGTATGTATAGAAAAAACAATGTTTTCAAACAAAAAGATTAAAATTAAATAACTTAATTTTACATCAAAATATATTAATTAAAATAAAAATAAAAAATTAAATAACTTAATTTTACATCAAAATATATTTAACAAATGCGAGAATTTAATTCTCATTAGAAAAATACTTTTTGGTCAGTCTGATCGTAAAATGGGCCTTCGCAATTTGGGCTAAAATTTTATTCAAATTTGCGTTTTTTTCTCGCCGTTTCAACTTATCTAAAACAATGAATTTCGCTAAAATATTGCTACATTCTGTAGTAATCAAATGATGAAAAGTTTGTAGTTGTAAGTTGTCTGCGAACTCAGTAATCTTGACTCAACTCCAGATACGTTCGGAATAGCCAATCGATGAAATTCACAGATTTAATTTTCTGACCATTTTTGTTTCTTATATTTTTTTAATAAATTAAGTGAATAGTTAAGCTGCGAATATCTTACTTACGTTGGTGATATAAAATTGTATCGTGTGATTGATGCAGAGTTTAACTGTAAATCATTTCATAGTATTGATTAACCTTCGATTTTAACCTTAATATCACCATAGTCCACTGTTGTTGCCTAGTTTTGGCTTTAAAGTAATTAAATCTTACTTTTGTTGTCTAGTTTTGACTTTAAAGTAGTAGAAAGTTACTTTAATTGCCTAATTCTCGCTTTTATATCCGCGAATGACCTTTGCCGTCGAAGCGCCCTAAAAACCTCGCTTTTATATCATTAAAGCTCATTATTGTTTCTTAAATTTGACATTAATTATATATTACTGTGGTTGTCTAGTTTTGACTTAAAAGTCATTATTACTTATTCGCGTCAGCTACTTTTGACATTTAAGCCGCTAAGAGTTTCTTCTAATACCTAATTCTGAACTTAATATCACTATAACTCACTGTTGACACTCATATTAGATCGCTGTAACTCACTCTCGTTGCCTGGTTTTAAATTAAAGGTCGTAGAAAGTTACTGTATTGCCTAATTCTGGCTTTAATATCACCATAGCTAATTATTGTTGCCTAACGTTGACTATTATATCACTATAGTTGACAAGATTTGGCTTAAAAGTCATTTTAGCTTACAATCATTGGCTAGTTTTAACTTTTAATCCACTGAAAGTTACTTTTACTGCTCAAGTATAACTTTAAGATCATTACAGCTCACTGTTGTTGCTAAAATTTGACTATAGCTTACTCTAGTTTCCTAGTTTTTATATACAGGTCAAGATAGCTTAGCATTGTTGCTTAGTTTTGACTTTAAAAGAAATTAAGTTGAACTTAACTTAAACGTCAATATAGCTCACCGTCGTTGACTAGTGTTGACTATCAAGTCGCTAAAGATAACTTAGTTCAAAGTTTTTGTCCAGTTATTTTCATTAAATTCATAGTTAGTTCGCTAGTTTTTAATTAAAAGTCATTATAGCACACTGTTGTTGGCTAATTTTGACATAAAAGTCATTAAGCATATTGTCGTTGGCTAGATTTGAATAAAAAAATATTTATAGCATACTGCTCTTGGCTAGTTTTTTTCCACTTAAAAGTCATTATAGTTCGCTGCCATTAGCTAGTTTTGACTTACAAGTCATTACAGCACACTATTATTGGCTAGTTTTGATTGAAATGGCATTATGGCACACTTTCGTTGCCTAGTTTTGATTTAAAAGTCATTATAGCTCACTGTCGTTAGCTAGTTTTGACTTACAAGTCATTATAGCACACTGTCATTTGCTAGTTTTGATTGAAATGGCATTATGGCACACTTTCGTTGCCTAGTTTTGACTTAAAAGTCATTATAGCTAACTGTCGTTTGCTAGTTTTGAATTAAAAATCATTATAGCTCACCGTTGTTGACTAGTTTTGACTTAAAAGTTATTATAGTACATTGTCGTTGACTACTTTAACATAAAAGTCATTATAGCACACTGCAGTTGTCTAGTTTTGACTTAAAAGTCATTATAGTACATTGTCGTTGCCTAGTTTTGAATTAAAAGTCATTATAGTTCACTGTCGTTGGCTAGTTTTAACTTAGAAGTCATTATAGCTCACTGTCATTAGCTAGTTTTAACTTACAAGTCATTATAGCACACTGTCATTCGCTAGTTTTGATTTAAAAGTTATTATAGTACACTGTCGTTGCCTAGTTTTGACTTAAAAGTCATTATAGCTCACTGTCGTTAGCTAGTTTTGACTTACAAGTCATTATAGCACACTTCAGTTGCCTAGTTTTGACTTAAAAGTCATTATAGTACATTGTCGTTGCCTAGTTTTGAATTAAAAGTCATTATAGTTCACTGTCGTTAGCTAGTTTTGACTTACAAGTCATTATAGCACACTGTCATTCGCTAGTTTTGATTCAAACGTTATTATAGTACACTGTCGTTGCCTAGTTTTGACTTAAAATTCATTATAGCACACTATCGTTGGCTAATTTTGACATAAAAGTCATTATAGCTCGCTGCTATTAGCTAGTTTTGACTTACAAGTATTTATAGCACACTGTCATTGGCTAGTTTTGATTTAAACGTCATTATAGCACACTGTCGTTGCCTAGTTTTGACTTAAAAGTCATTACAGCACACTGTCAGTCGCTAGCTTTGATTAAAAATCATTATAGCACACCGTCGTTGACTAGTTTTGACTTAATAGTTATTATAGTACATTGTCGTTGATTACTTTGACAAAAAAGTCAAATAGCACACTGTAGTTGCCTAGTTTTGACTTAAAAGTCATTATAGTTCACTGTCGTTGGCTAGTTTTGACTTACAAGTCATTACAGCACACTCTGGTTGGTTAGTTTTGACAAAAAAGTCATTATAGTACACTTTCGATGGCTACTTTGGCATAAAAGTAATTACAGCACAATGTCGTTGGCTAGTTTTGAACTAAAAGTCATTATAGCACACTGCCATTCGATAGTTTCGATTTAAAAGTCATTATAACATACTGTCGTAGGCTAGTTTTGACTTTTAAGCTACTGAAAGATACTTTTATCGCTTAATTTTGACCTTCATTTTATTGTAGCTCACTTTTTTGATCATATTTGATTTTATGATAACTATAACTTACCTTCGTTACCTGGTTTCGATATTAATGTCAATATTGCTGAGATTTGTTGCCTAGTTTTGACTTTAAGGTCATTGCAAGTGTAATTTATTACCTAATTCGTACTCTAGTTCGATCTTAAAGTTGCTGAATGTTACTTTTATCACATAATTGTGAATTTAGGATCTCTATGGCACAGTATTATTGGCTAGATTTGATTTTAACATTACTACGATTCACTGTTATTAACTAATTTTAACTTTAAGTTCATTATAACTTAAATTCGTTGTCAAAGTTTTAGTTTAAATTCGCTTAAAACCACATTTGTTTTATAATAGCTTATTTGTATTGACCAATTTTAATAAATGAAACACTTTTTTACTTTGTTTGTAAAACAAAACTTTTGTTTTGATAATGACACGTTAAGGTTGTCGAAACTATAGTCAACAATAAAACAATCCGAGTTATACAAATAAAGTAAGAAAGTGTTTCATATATTAAAATTGAATTACAATGTATAACAAAGTAGAAGCTTCAACAATTAACAAGTGTATTGAATAATTTTACTTTAAATTCACCAAAGAGTTAGTAATATACTAATTTAAGTTTTTCAATAAAATATTATTAATCATACGGTATTCCAGCTGTTATTGTGTAAATAAAAATTACAAAATTCAAAGGAAAATGAACAAACACCATGTTTTTAACTTATATTCGACTTCTTGTACTAGCTTTAGGAATATTTTGTGTGGAAGAAACGAATATCTGTTTTTATGCACAAAATATGTATGATATTATTTTGTGCTTCTTTTAAAACTCACAAATATTATTAAGTTATTTTTAATAGCTCAAACTTTCGATTCAATCTTTCTAATTTCTAATTCTAGTTATTAGTAAAATAATCTACTGTGCCTTTATATGGGCTCATTAATTTCCTAAAATGAATTGATATTATACATACATCAATCAACTTCAGAAAATTCAGAATCGATTTTTACTATATCTATATTCCTGTATCTAATATACGTTATGAGTTTCTTTTAAATAAATTCGATATTCCTACTATTCATAACAGGAAAACAAGTATGACAGTTATATTACAATGGGGAAAGTAAAAACGTTCTTTCTTTTTGTCCAATTCTGTAGAGATTTTAAGTATTATATATATTTATTTCCTCTATACCATTCGAAGGGGGCGAAAAATAAAATAAATAACAATATTATTGTTAAAAACTTTTCGAGTCTAATGAGCCCTTATAAACCTATATGAACGACGAATATAAAATTAAATATACACACACACAGCATGTTACGAAAATTAGGTTAATTACAATTCCAAATTGAGCACAAAGGGCCCGGAAAGAATACACATTGTTGAAACGTTGAAAGGTAGAAAATGATAAATTTAATTAGTAATTTTCAGGAGTCGTACGGTCGGGCCCTTGTTGCGTTTGTTTCAATTCGGCGTCCTTTTGTGTGCGCGGTGAATGTGCAAGACATGTCTATTCAAACATACTTCTGGGGATTAAAGTCGGAACTTTGCGTTCGCAATTAGCAGCGAGCTGAAAACTGTTCGAAAATTTATTCCGAGAGTCATCCGCGATACGTTTCCTGGCGTGATTTCATGAAAAGGTTTCTGGAAAAGTCGGAACGTGTTCAAGTTTCGGTTATCAGAGTGCAGTCGATGTGAATCTCGTCGAAATTATTTCTTGTTACTATCAGTAAACTACTTTTATATGTAATCTGATTTTATATAGGACTTTATACATGTTCATAGATAGTAACTTTATTTAATTATAATAAATTTGTGAAAACTGTTGGTATACAGCATTTTAATTTCATTCACCGATAAAACGATAAAATTAAATTACAATTATCATCAATCTATTTTTTAGTTTTTTCAACTTAACAATAAAAAACAAGATATTAGGATTCGGAGTGCTGTGGATATTATGATCTAAATTCAAATGACCTGACCTGACACTACAATACCATGTCATACATAAAATAATGTCAAAGTCAAAACCTCAAAACCCGTAAATGGATTTTTCTCTTGCACAGATTGAAGATTTTTTTTCAATGAACTTTTATTTTTAATTGTAACTACTTTTCCAAAAATGCAGCTTGATATTATAAAGTTTAAAAATTCTATCAATACAAAATTTAAATTAAATAATTAATCGGCAGAAAAATAAATCTCTAATAGTAAAAATAAAAGACAGAAAAATTGTGGGCTTTCCTTCTAATTGATACTGCGGCATATGTTTGAAGCGGGAGCAAAAAGGCACCGCGCGATTTATAACTGGGAAAGTTTTCTGGGGGGAGTCATGAATGGAATTACAAAATGTTGAAGTTTTCCGTCCGGATGAAACGTGAGGGAGACGGGGAAAACTCCCAACTGAGTCAGACCTCTGTTCGTTCGGCAGACTCGCTGCGAAAACCCTTTGTTCCCCCAATTGCAGCTCGAAAAGAAAATGCATTCGACCAATTGGTAACTGCTTAAACTTTTCAGAAATTGTTTTAAACACGTGAATTTCGTTGCATTCGAAATTGGTTACTTCATCCGAGAATTTCTTCTGCGATTTATGAAAATTATGAATATAATTGAAATGTTTAAAACGCTTTAACAATTTAAAATAAAATGTATTCTTACTGATAACTTCACGTAAACTCAATGATCTCAACAAAGAAATATTTTTGTGGAAGAATACTAAATGATACGAAAAGTTTGTTCTGCAGGTCAATACCCGATTACGCTATATCTTGCTAAATGTCATGCAAAATTTAGTTGTATCAGGATAATTACTTATGCTATTGTAAATATCCTTATTTACTCAAGATTTAGTATATATATAAATACATCCTTATTCGTGTAATTTTACATAATTATTATTTATTTTTATGTATTAAAACATATTGTTTTTATGAAAAATTCAAAGCATTCGGCGAAAATTGCTCAAACAGTCGTCGATATATGGGTCTTTATGGTGGCTGAATATGAATCTATGGTCAGATTCGAAAAATTCAGTATATAGTATCCAATATAAGTGGAAAATAAATATCTCTGATGGGATTTTAACCCATGACCCCCAGGTAGCCGAGCGCGTTACCAACTACACCACAGAGACATGTGATAACAAATCTCCATTCAGTGCTTCAAGTTCGCTAATATTCAATTTATACAGACATTCGTGATGGCCCTAAGGACGATACACAACGCTAACCTATTCCCATCTGAAGTCGAGTAATGAAGAAGAAATACAAATGTCGCATTTTTAATTAATTCGTTTATTTTTCGTAAATTTAGTAAGAAATTTTTAATATTAAATATGTAACGACGCTTTTTTCAATCATATCAATTTTTGATTAAATGAGTACTCTCAAGACATTGCGTCTATACCAAGGCCAGGTTTAAGATGCGTTGAATCGAATTTCGCACTGCGACACTGAATCTGTCGTGAGATTTCCCCACTTTCATCTTCGCTTAGATCAATGGCTATCAATTACGGAAACTATGTTTAATTAGCAACAACACATAACTACAAAGGTAACGTATTATCTTGACGTGATTAATTAGCGTGTTCCTGGAATTTCACTAATCCACTAAATTACCTTACTATATTAGTTTATACACAATTAAAATTTGTTTTTATTTCTATCGATAAATTATGTAATAATCTTCTTTATGTTGCTTCTTGGTTGTGGAGACTTAAATTATTTAAATAAAAATGGTTGTCCTCTCTACTACTTATTTATAGTTAGGAGAAAAGAACTATTTTTATTGAAAACATTATGTAATAATTGAAAATTTTGTTTCTTTGTGGATTATTATAAAACTATTAGTTGTATAATTATTATTATAATTTATTTTATTAACTATTATTATTATTATACAACTATTAGTTGTATAATAATACACGGTTATTGTTCGGAATTTTCACTCAATGGACACTAATTTAAAAATGATTGTTAACCAATAATCAAGTCATTGCATTTCAATCATTTATAAAAAAATCATACTGTTTTGTTCAATAGCCAAAATTAACAGTTTTACGAAGTTTTTCTACTGCATTTCGCGCTTTATCGAATGCGCTTCCCATTATTTTAAATATACTTCTCATATTAATATTTTGAAAAAATGAAATAGATTTGACTTATAGTAAATCTCATTTGATCAATAAGAAAATATAATTGAAAAACTATATATTAATAAGTATTTTTTAAAAGCGTCTAGAAAAAAACATTACAATGTAGAACTCACGTGAAAATATATTCCCTGTAAAAATGCTCCATGTTATTTATTTAGTTCCTAAACTTGACATTTTGAACACTTAAACATTAATAGGATTGAGCATTTTTCAGGTAATATATTTTTACGTGAGTGAAGGATAGATAATGAATTTGTTTGCCATAAATAATTCCCAATGGCTTATTTAAAAATATACAAGACAATTCATTGCAATGTAAATTTAGGACTTATAGAAAATATATTCAATGTAAAACTTGATATTTTTGGGAACTTAATTAAGTGTTTCGGCTAGTGTCAAAAATATTAAACTTAGAAACAAAATAAATGGCATGGAACAGCTTTATAGGGAATACATTGCAATATTTTTAAATAACTTCTCACTTAACAAGAAACCTTTTTGAACTAATTATGGTATATATAATTAAAACACTTCGTTTTTTCATTGTTTTTATACTTGCTAGTTTCGACCTTTAGTCATCTACAAGGGAGATATAAATTTATTACAATGCCTTATATTTGTATATATATATTTTTTTGTTTTGTAATTGTTTGTACATATCTCATTGAAGATGAGGTCGAAACTAGTCGGAAGAACTATAAAAACAGTGAAAAAAAAAAACAAATCTTTTAATTAAATATACCATAATTAATTTACATTGCAATATACTGTCTAGTATATTTTTAAATTATCCATTATCTATGGCTTATTAAAAAAATGGTGATTTGTCCATCATTTTACTTTTCCAGCTGAACAAATAATTATTTGTTTTCTGGGAATGCTATTTTGAATTGGAATTAATAAAAAAAATGGTTTCTGTTATTTTAATTTTCAATACACACTGCAAAAATTATTGCTCAATCACTAAAACAACGCACAACGAAACTCAATCAAACAATTAATCAAGCCTTCCTACTTGACAAAAAAAAATCACTCCTCGTAAATTTCCCCAACCCTAGAAATTTGCCCGAACAAATAGCTCTTTAATACATACCCATTGTTGGAAATTGTTTAATAATTTCCGGGGCGATTTTTTTCTCGCTCCCGCGGGACCCGGGGCAATAACGAATTTATTCGACCTGCGGGAAAGGGAGCAGGAGGAAGGAGAGGGGACGGGAACAGGAAAAGTTCCGGCAACTCCCGTTTAACAACCGGTAAATAAGTGAGGTGGATTAATCATTCAATGAGCAAATTGCGGCTTTTGTTTAGTTAGTTATGCGCCGAGGGGGATGGCGGCCTAAGCGTTTAATTTACTATGAAAATCAATTTTTAGGGGAGCCGCGGAAGGGGGAAACGCGGGCCAATTTAATTTTTCCATCTTCACGCCGGAATTAAATGGGCTTTTAATAATTAATTAATAATCGCCTTACTTAATTGTACTCAGGTTGCTGAATTTCGATTAAAAAAAAGAAACAAAACTAAATTAAATACAGAGAGTAATTAATTACAAATTAATAACCAAAATTAGTAAAACAGTAAATAAATGAAACACCGATTGTAATTAATTCTACATTAAATATCTTCAACCTGTCCATGTTTGTTGAAAATTGGTCAGTTCAACCATCTTCATCAAGGCCTTGCACATAGAACAAACTGGTCTGACGTCTGACAATGTCAGAAAAACCTAAATGGCCATCACCAGTTATGTTAGATGAAATGTGGTTAAATATTTTAGTAAAAAATCTAATAATTCTGTAAAATAAATTGCATTTTAAAGAATGAATTTAACCATCAAGTTATGTCGTGTGGTTTGTGAGAGTAAATTTACACGTTATTTAAAAGTGTTTGATGGAATTGATTTTTAATTCATTAAATTTGGTAAAGAATTTTTATTTATATTTTGAAAAAATATAACCTATATGACCCTTATCAAAAATGAAGTGATGGAATAAAGTGTTATACAAAACAAGGTTTAGAAGTGAACATATTATAAGAAGTAGAAGCCTCCACAATAGAAAGTTTTTTTTTTCTTTATTGAACTATAGGATACACATAATACTTATAGTTACGTCAAATTGGTTAATGGTTTGTTCTAACAATGTATTAATCTTTGTGTAATAAAACCATTTCATTTTTTTTATAAATATACATATGTTATTTTATTCGTGCGTGTCCGACTTTCCCGTAGGACAAACGGTGATAAAGACTCCGCCAATAAATTGTTCATCTTGTTCACCTGAGTTCCAATAGCGACGTTCAAGAATTTTCAAACGGAGAACCTCGATTGTATTCAAGAATAAATTAGTTTGAAATGAAGGCTTTATTAAAAAAATAATTCATATTTTTAATAAATATATGTATCCATATTGCGAAACAGCTATCAACCAGAAGCGTTTCAGCTTATTCAATCTAAGGTAATTACGTAAAACAATTTAATTACCTAAATTCAGTATCAACACAAAAACAGCAAGAGAAATATTTGAATTACATTAATTGTATTTTTTTGACAAATGCGAGATTATTCGAGAATTTATGTTTCAGGTTACGGTGGGATTAACTGGGTGCGGGAAACGGGTCAGCGTTTGTCGGGCTCGGACCGGAATGGGATTCGATTGGGGCGGAATTAGATTGTATCCCGAAAGAAATTAAAGTGAAGTATTCGCGTTGTCTCCGCCCGCCATTCGAACGACGTAATACAAAATGCATCTTTCTATCCCGAAATGGAAATGTTTTGCTTTGTGAATTCGTTTCGTTTGTTACAAAAAGAATGAGATTCTTTAACAACTTTTTTTTTTATTGGATTTTTTTTAGTTAGAAATCGTTGTTATATTAATGACCTTAAAGACCACAAAGATGATACAAATAATAAATTATAATAAATTAACATAAAAGTCTATTTCAGGTAAGAACTTTACAAATTTCATAAATAGAAAATTTTTCATAAATAGAAAAGAATATTTATTCATTCACTTGGTCACAGTTATTTAATTATATTAAATAAAAATGATTTGAAAATAATTAATAAATTTTTTCCACATTTAGCTCTGTGACTTTTGACTTACGCTACGTAAATACGTTAAACAAATGCCCATTAAAACAACTACTTCCCCCTTTTCATTATTTAAAATGTGCGCCACATCACCCCCAGCCTCGGCCTATCGCGTTGAATTGCGTAGGCTGGACATTCTACTAAAATATGCTCTACCGTTAATATGTCTTGACAGTGTTGGCATTCTGGTTGATCGTCGCCGGTAAAGAGGAGTAGAGAGGTTATGTTTGTGTGCCCTATGCGTAAATGACATAGGGCGACCTCCTCCCTCCTTGTAAGTACAACCGACGACTTCCACGATGTCACGGAGAGCTTAATGGATTTTAATTTGCTCTCAGAGCGGTTCCAACTCTGCTGCCAATCTTGCATTATGGCGCTTTTAATGTATTGCTCGACGTCATCTGGTCACATAGGTATATTGTCTACTGAAGTCGTTATTGTTTTTAATATTTTTTTATTTATTTATTAGGTATAATCAACG
Source organism: Philonthus spinipes (assembly GCA_963082785.1). Classification (NCBI taxonomy): domain Eukaryota; kingdom Metazoa; phylum Arthropoda; class Insecta; order Coleoptera; family Staphylinidae; genus Philonthus; species Philonthus spinipes. The sequence goes on along the minus strand of OY720307.1, from coordinate 20,335,911 downwards.
GAAAATAAATTACAATTACAGCTTGATCAAGCATAAAATATTTAACAATAAAACATGAATTCTTCGACATATATGAGATATTTGTTGCCACATTGAAACATTGTCTCGCATTATAAATATAATAATGTAAACAAATCATCATATACACAGCATATTAAGATTATAAGTGAACTTAACAGCAAATTCGTTTTGGGAATGGCAAGTGCAAAAAGTGAACTAATTCTCATCAAATGTGAAACCTAAATACAAATTTGCGAAATTAAATAAGAACAGTATATTGCAAAATTGTGTTTTATTTTTTGTACTGTTTAGATTTATATTACAATTAAGAACATATTATGACAAACATAAAGTGCTTGTTATTTTAACAACAAAGCATTATTCTTAATTCGATTGATTTCCAAAGACTGTAATCGATGAGGATATGATCCATATTTTTTTAAGAATAAACATTTTATAAAACGCCCTTGAAAATCAATCAATTTAAAATATTTTAAAAAATAATGATGAGTTAAATTGATATCACCAGCTATTAAGAAATTCTATTAGTTGAATTTTTGTTTTAAATAATCAAATAGAAATAGATAAGCAGCATGACTTTTATTAGGAGGAATATTTAAACAGGTTACTACAAGCGCAGAACTAAAACAAGAAACTGCAGCTATGTCAATTTTTAAATATGATACATCAACAAGAATTTGTTCACAGCTTATTTTATTCTGAACTGATATTAGAACTCCACTCTCGACCAAACTCTCTGTCTCAGCGAAATACTTAATAATTGTTACTAAATAATTCACCATCAAGCACTCCATCATTCAGCCTAGTTTTACTTAAGATAATAAGAATAAGACGTTATTGTGAAATGATTTTTTGTGCAGATACCACGTACATTCTGATTATAAAATATATTTTTTTAACAGTCTTTGAATATTGAGAATGAACTATTTTTTTTTTTTTTTTTTTCATTGTGATTTTTTGTTTTATGGAGAGGTTCTTCTCTCCTTCCGTTCCTGACGTTTCGATATTTCGATAGCTCCAAGCGCAATTCTCGTAACTGTTTTTCGGGTATAAGATTTGATTTAACCTAACAACCTTATAAATAACACGTTCGTGATTTGTCCGGTCGTCTTAGGATATGTAGAAAAAGATCAGAAACAGGACAAATTACTTTGATTGGTTGCTTATTCGCGTCTTTTTTTTTTTCAACATGAAAAATTTTAGACATATGGTATATTTAAAATTTTGTTTATGAAATTAGAAAATTTCAGTGTATAAGACTAAGACATAATTTAAATCAATTAAATATAAATGGGAAAGAAACATCTGTCATAGGATTTGAACCCATATCCCCCGATTTCTAGCCGAGTGTGTTACCAACTGCACCACAGAAACATATTATGTCAAATCTCCATTCAGTGCTTCAAGTTCACCTAAAGTAAATTACGTCTGGCTGTTATACACTGAATTTCTTCAATTTCATAGATATAAATATAATTTAAAAAGAATATCAATTTGATTAATTTAAAATTTGAATTATATTTATGTAGTTATTTTTTAAATTGGTTAATAAAAACTATTTACTTCACTGCTCCACTTACTTGCTTAAAAATAATCTTTAGTAATACATGCTAGTTCAACTGAATAAATAAAATAAAAATTACTTAATCTACTTAAGTTGAATATAAGTCGTATTAAATCAATTAATTTTTTTAATACAAATTGTTAAATGAAGATAAAAGTGTTCAAAAAATATACAGATCTGTGCTAACCTTCGCATGCGAGTCGTGGATATTAAACCCAAACCAAAAGAGCCGGATTCAAGCAGTGGAAATGAAATATTTACGAGCCGTTAAAAGAGTGACGAGGATGGACAGACTACGCAATTCAAAAATAAGAGAGGACTTTACAGAAAAAAGACAACTAAGCTGGTGGGGCCATCTACAGAGGATGTCAGATAAAAGACAAACTAAAATGATATTGGAGGCAAAGAATCTACGAAAAACAAGACCTGGCAAACCAAGACAAACGTGGAACAACATCATAACAAAAGTACTGGAAAAGAAGGAGATATCATTCAAAGAAGCAAAGGAAAAGGCAAGAAACAGAAAAGAATGGAAAATTATAGTACACGGAAATGCAGAAATCGAGTAAACTGCATACAAACGAAGAATTTTATTATTGTTCTGTTACGAGTTATATTTAGTTTGTATTTATAACCCTACAATTCTTTTATGGGTATAAAGGGTTTTTTGATAATATATATATATATATATATATATATATATATATATACTTACTCATACTTACTCATATAGAAACCCGAACCACTATCCATGAATCTACAAGCTGCCCTTACATACAGAGAAACCCCAACACGTTCACAAAATTTAAATTTCCCCATTCCATCATCGCTGAATTCATCTCAGAAATATCCTCTGGCATATAATTATCCTAACTAGACATTATCATACACACATCTATCTATAGATTATCATCTATAAATAACATACTCTAATGACATTTTTTGCGACAACTTGGCCGACACACTTTTAAACGATAAACCTTGGGCAGAAAGACGCCGGGTCGATAGCCTATGCAAGGACAATCTTAAAATTATTCAAAGTGCTATATTATTCAATGTAAAAGTCCATGAATAAATTAATTCACATATATTTATATTTAAAAGTGATTTTTCATGCCTCCACTTACTTGCTTAAATTTTATATAAATCCAACACTTTTTTGTTTGCTTTATTTTCTCGTCGCGTCATTTTCAGAGGGACGAATTCAAATATTTCAATTAGCATAAAACCCGGCGCGCCCGCCGAAAAAATAATTCCCCGGCCCGTCGTTTTTCAGCTTCGTAATTTAATTGAGAAAAATGCGTCTCATCTGAATTAAATCCATTGTGATTCGGCGGCGCGTAACTTTTCGTCATGGTGGCATTCCAAAAAATATATACTCACGCGAAACACGTATCGCACCAAAAATTACTTTCGGGCTAATCATAAATAATGAACGCAAACCGAAAACCCTCCCGCTCAACGCTCATTTTAAATTAAAAAGCGGAATTAGGCAAAATTGAGTTTTCACGTAATATTTTTTTTAATTTATTAATTTTGTTGAAAAGTTTTTTTGTTGTAATAAAATTAATTACCACGTAATAACATTGATATAAATAGAAAAGAGTATTCATTCCCTTGGTCACAGTTATTAAAATATATTAAATAAAAATGATTTGAAAATAATTAATAAATTATTTCTACATTTAGCTTTTGATTATTTTGGCGACCCCCTATCCGCGTTGCGAAAATGTTTGTCTTGTTAGTAATTATGTTTAATATCTGTGTTAGTTGTTTATTTATTTTGTAAAAAGGTGTATGCATTTAGAATAAATAAATAAGCGAGATACAAGAAAACAAGAAATTAATAAACGTCGTCAAATATTTAAGCAAATGTGTAAATGATGTATTGTTAGCAAATTGAAACAAACCAAGCGGAAATCATGTTTATGGTAGACAGAATGACAACCCCCATTTAAAATTTTAATCGGCTCACATCTGAAACACGCGGCGCCCTTTCATCAACCGGCATCACTATTTATCAAAATTCACGCTCTATACTTTTATTACCTAATCCATAAAACGGCGTGGGCGTGCCGGAAAAAATAAAAACGTTGAACGATCATCCCCGGCGAAATCATTTTTCTTCGCGCATCCCCCCTCCGAAATTTTTTAACGATAATAAATTTGTAATGGTAGACCATACATCTTGTCTATTTATTGTATCGACGTCGTATATTGTAATCGCGATCTTTTCGCTTCTTTTTTTTTGTTCGTGCGCCGTCTTGTTCTAAATCCCCGGAGGAACGCGGAAGGATGATGAACGGTGTCTAACGCACATTTTCGCTTTCGGTGTATTTTACCCCCCACATACGATGTTCGAGGATTTATCATAATTTTATGCTGACAAGATTCGATGTGTTGTAATATTTTAGGAAATATTTTATAATGTATCAAATGCCGATGTAAAAAACTGAATTCTTATCATGTTTTTTTTAGTCATTTCATTATTATTTATATTTACAGTGAAACTGGATGTTTATTGCTTAAATTTCATTAATCATAAGAGAATGTCGTTCATAACACACATTGCGTTTTTTGTACATTTTTAGAGTATTATTTTAAATTAAATAAAAATTGATGCATTATCTAATATATTATTTATATGCAACAGCAGGTGTAAATTATGTCTGGCTGGGTATTTTCCCGAGAAGTAGTTTTCTTAATGTGCATTTGTTTAACGTACTTACGTAACGTAAGTCAAAATTTCACAGAAATAATGTATAAATTATTATCAAATCATTTTTATTTAATTTATTTAAATAACTCTGATCAAGTGAATGAATACTTTTTGCTATTTATTATTTAGTAGTATTTTTATTTGCATTATTTTCTTCTCTCTGTCATACTTTCTTACTTTCTACAACAATTATATTTTTTGCCAGAATCTCTCTCTGTATAGTACAAATTCATAGATGGGCCTACCTCATTAATAAGTATCGAACGTATAACAAAAATCAACGACGAAGTTGGCGTTGGAAGTCTCGAGTCATGTCTGTACTAAGATCACACGCGTGATTTGTCAACATGACAACCAGTACTTTACGCGTGAGCGTGTTATTTTAGTTCAGACATAACTTTAGATTTCCAATGCCAACTCGGTCGTCGATTTTTGTTATACGCTCGATATATATCTATCAATCTTGGACAAGAATAAGTTCTCAAAACACTACGTGAAATTTTGTAACATTTTGTCTGTTAATTTTCAAATATCACTTCCCGTTTCTAGAACAAATTTATTATTAAAAACATCAATATTTTCATTATGCTATTCTGTATTTATAATAAATTGCGTTCTTTTTGTCTCTCTGTCGATATATGTAATATTAATATCATTAACTGGTAATAAACACACAACATATCAAACAATTCATAAAAAACGTTTAATTGTTTTTTGTTGAAAATTTGATGTTGGACTATCTGTAGCTGAAAGTTTATTTATTTAATCATTAGTTTATGTAGTTCTCCTTTGTACAATTAGAATTATATGGATATTATATGTACAATTGTTAACAGTTAATTGCGTCTAAATTAATAAATAGATCTATCTCGAGAACAATTTTATAACGATGTTTTAACGTTGAGCTTAGGCAATGAATTGAAGAAATTTCAATGTACAATTGAGATATAATTTAAATTAATTAAATACAAGTGAAAAAAAAAACATATCTGATTTGGAATTTGGCTATAAAGAATTTGTGTGGTACGACTTTTATTCCAGCATTGATTAAATATATATTTTTTTAAATTTATTTTATATGTTAAATTTTGTATTTCAAGCTTCTCGTTGGAGGTCTATTTCTATATTCTAGAAAAGATTATTATTATTTCAAAACACTAGATCAAATAAAAATTCTACATGCTCCATTTTGTAGCATAATGCTTACTCTTGACGTGTGTGAATGAAAAATACAACAAACGGGAACGATAAACTTCGTGCAGTCAATTTAGTTTTCCATATACACAATGTTATTTTAAATATTCCGTTAAAATGCATGGCGTCTGGAAGTGATTATATGGCCATTTGATCGTATTTATTTCTATATCGGAACTGGTAGAACACATAATTAATAATCGAGCACATAACCCCTTTTTAATATATTGAAAACATTGTTTTTTTTTTTACTAAATGACCGCTTTTGATGTTGTAATACCTTTATAACATTAAAACAAAGCAAACAAAAAAGAACAGAAATTGATATGCCACTCGATCTCAATTACAAACATCGATTTCAGTTTAGCCCCGCGCTACACTTTACCAAACTTTTTCTCCCGTTAGTTATTACGCGGAACGACATGAAAAATGTCGATGGCGGCGAACTTTTATTTACTTTTTTTCCATACATCCACTCATTTTTTTTTCATTTCCATCTCTTCAAAAAGAAGAGAGAGAGAGAAAAAACGGTTCTCTGATTGAGTTTCGGCGGGTTTGATGGATGCCCGCTATAAATTTATAACAGTTTATTTCGGAGGAGTTCGAACGCGTGATTTATACTTTCCGATAAATCCATTTTTTTGCGCAGCGACCGCCCCCATTTGTAACAATAAAATGCAAATAGATCGAGATTATATTAAAATTGCCGCCGCCCGTGTTGCGATACAGCGGGACCGGAGTTAATCCGGAACTCTCTGACCTGAAACACAGAATGCGCAGTTATGTAAATGGGGAGATGGTGATGGATGATAAGATCCGTATTATAATCGAAATATTCTAAATAGATATACACGAAAGTTTTAGATACAACGAGAACAAAATTATTTGGTTTATAGGAATTTGTAACTTTATGTTTATAATTTTAAAATATCAATAATATCCCTTGCGATATGGGTTATGCAAATAGTGGGGTGTTTTGGAGGAAAGTGGCAAGGGTGTTGAGGGCAGTATCATCTTACTTGGTATTTAGATAGAACTTAATTTTACATTAGAGCACCATTTATCACGAATATTAAAACATATTTTAAATAAAAGCTATTAGTTCTTTATTCGTCGAAAAGCTACCTTCTACGAATTAGAATTGGCAGTGCTAAAAATGGGATTTCCAATTTAATATTGCCCTACGCTATATCATCACGAGCCGCATATTTCATATCATTTGATAGATTTTTAAAAAATATTGAAGACGTATTTTTCGATTTTAGATTGTATTTTTCGAATTAATTAATTAATTTATTAATTAGTTGCATGTATAGGAAGTCCCGTGAGAGTAATTCCCATACATGCATTATTAAATATCTACGAACAAAATGAAAACACATAACTTTAAATTGTTGTTTTTGATTTTGAAATTAAATGTTAATTATCAGTAGAATAGCAATATTACACTCATTAGTTAATCAATTAATCAAAATAAATATACAAGGAAAAACAACATAATAAATTAACCGTAATACAGAATAAAACAACACGTCTAATAAATTAACACAATTATCACAATTACACAAATAACCCAATTGGAAATATCATTAAATAATACACAATTATCTGTTCAATTTATCAATACATTATTAACTTGATTTAACTTCAATTCACGATAAAAAATAATTCGAATAAATATTTATTATTGAATCCAGGTAATTATAAATTATCCACAAATTGATGGTTGTGTATTTAAGAATTCTCACATGAAATATTAATCGATGTTTGAATGTGTGTGAATTAAGCAATAATTGTATAGACATCTAGTGAAAGAAAATTGGATCTAAATAATGAAAAATATTTAAAAAAATCGATTATATTTTTTTTTATTCGCCATTGATTTGTTCAGGATGCAATTATAAAATTGTGTCTTATCGCGTTTTATAGATTTTAATGGTTTTGCATAAATGGTTATAAAATCTTTATCTTTAGTCGCTTATATGTTGTAAAAAATATTATTTAAATTTAAACAAATGTAGTGGCATCGGAGGGTTACGGCTGGAATTATTTCCAACATTATACACATTGTGATTCTGCTGATAAATCCAGTGGAGCCCGGCGATTCCACCATTTATTTAAATATTTTAAATAATCATTTTTACTACAAATATGAGTATAGTGAAAAATGTTTTATAACCTCGTCGGTACGTATTCCACATTTTTGTATTTTACGACAATTGCATTCCATCGATGATTTCCTGGACCACGTCGGACTTCCCAGAACCATTCGTGTTCAGATTATAAAAAGCGATATGACATCATAATAAACCAGCAGCCGAACGCATGTATTTCATGGATTATGAATATCCTATGCCCAAAACCTAACGTAAAGAATATCGAACGTGAAAATTGGAAACGCACTCAGTTGTAAAAAATGGAATTCCCTTATGTTTAATTTATAAATTATTGCATTCTATTAATGATTATAAAAAATCTCAAAAGTCAATATTTTAATATGATATTTCTTATAAAATCGATACTTTAGATTTAATTGTTTTTCGCTAAATATCAAGACAATTTATAACAAAAAATCAAAATGTTTACTTTATAGTTTCATTAGCCTTTGTTTTCATTAGAGCAAATTTTAAAATAACTCATTTTACAAACTCCACGGTTTAAATTAAATTGGTTAGGATGCATTTATATTATAGTCTACCTTTTTGACACAGCAACCAACAAGGACAGACGCCTACAAAATCAGGCGGAAAGACCAACGGTCGATAGCCAATTGGCAGAAGAATTTATTTTTATGTTAGTTATTTATTGAATTTATTTATTATTATTACTTTGTTAAAAATAATCTGCCAATAAAGATATATATATATATATATTATAGTCTTACCGCCTTTTGTAAACTTTCTTGTCTATAAAATGTTTTCTAAATTAATAATTAAACATAATCTTTATTAACAGATATATACAATAAAATATGCAAAATATAGGCGGAAAAACCACAGGTTGTTAGGAAGTTTAGAAGAAAAGATATAAATATAGCCTGATTGTAAAATGTATGTAATTGTTCTTTTATACATATTCTTCTAAATAAAGATGTTTGTATATATATGCAAAATAATTAAAATTACAAAGTAAAATATATAATTAATATCTGTTAATTGGCTATCAACCTGTGGATTTTCCGCCTAGTGTTTCGTTTTAATGTCATTGTCACGAAAAAAGTATAATGATAACCAACTGTCTATTTTTTAAGTCATTGTCGATTGTGATCGTAGTTGATGTGATGAAGTGATGCAATGAATTCATGAAGAGTTATGCTGGGGAATTTACGTTTGAGGTTTAATTTTTATTACGTGCTGTACATAGGGAATGTATTAGATTAAAGTTTGTGGGATTTGAGGCAATTTATTAGTCGCCTATTTGTAAAAATAATTATTTAAACTAATGGTGGAAGCACCGGGTTATTCCTCTAATTGGTAAACACCGTTTTTAATTAATGAAATAAACTTAACATTTTTTTATATAATATTATTTATATATTGTTTTTGTAATAAGGGTAATTACTGAAGGAAACATATTATTATTATTATTATTATTAAGGGAATTACAATTTTACTGGTACTATCGTTTCTAATTTTCACGTTCCATATTCTTCACTTTAGGTTTTTGCCATAAGACGCATCATAATCCATGAAATTCAAAAATTCAAGTATTCAGCGGTTAACCGCTCGGCGAGAGAACGTAAGGAAAAGAGATAGGAAATTGTTGGTTTGTTGGATCATACAAAAAAAATTCTAACTGCTCTTAATTGATTGTGGCTAAATTCATAACGGAGTAAGTATACTCACTTCACAAACCTTCCAACGGATACCTGTATAAATCCAACCAAGTCCTACCCTTATCCAATATTAGCCTTAAGCAAAACATTTCCTAAAACCCTCATAACTAGCTCATTTTATAAAATGCTGTATTTTCCGTAAACCTAATATTTCTCTTGAATACAACAAACGTCCTAAAATTATTCATCAATTCAATTATGCGAATCATCAGGATGATTCGACTAGCTAGTTTAGATTTTTGCTTTAATATTATCATAAATTCATGACAGGGCAGAAAGACTTAAATATGGTCGATAGCTCAGACAATATGTCAAGAGAAAACTTACATGTATTGTAATTCTTATGATATATTGTTTTGTATTATTTGTCTGAAATGTGAATAGTCTGAGTAAAGAAGTGTGGAAATATATTTATATAATATTTTCATTCTATGGTTATTTAAAAAAAAAACTCTATTCTAGTTTTATAATAAATATGGGGCAGAAAGACCTCCGGTCAATAACCCAGGATAAACAAACATTTATTTTAATGTAAAAAAATATGCAAAAAAAGTTCTAAACGTAAAATTTAACGTCAAATGGGCATTTTCCCATGCATTTATAGACATTTTTTGTAACTTTTCGAATATTTTTCTTACATTAAATATTCATAAATGTGATATTATTTCTCTAGTTGCAATTTCCAAATTTACTTAATATTTCAATCAGGTGGATTTTCCTTTAACGATTCAGTTCATGATGTCTTCGCCACTGTATATGCGAAATAATTGTAGTTTTATTAAAAATTTAAAAAAAAAATCATGAAGTAGTATATTAAGTTCATTTGATCAATTGATAAATATTTTATTGTATGGCTCAAAGACCTCTGGATGATGGCCATTTCGCATTATATGTATAAATGTGAATTGTAAATAATAATGAAGTATGAAATAAATATGAATAGATTATATATCTTCGTCTATCACTAAATAATATTTGACTCTTAAACGTCAGAAATAAGTGGTACAAAAATATTTTTAAGCATTCTCGACTAGTTTCGGGTTTCATGGATATTTAATGAAAATTATTCGAAAAGTTACAAAGAATGTCTTTAAATGCATGGGAAAATACCCATTTTTTCAAGAGAATTTAAAATTGAAAATGGGCTAATAACCCGAAACTAGTCGAGAATTGAAAGTTATTAAATCTAATCTGTGTTTTATTGGTTGATTTTTAATAATTTATTCATATTTATTTCATACAATATGAACTACCAATGTCTAAATATTAAAAACATTAATAATGAAGTATGTTACATTACCCGAATATTATTGTTTTATTTATATCATGATTGAAATATTTCAAATATATTTGTTTATGTACAGAAGTTTCATATTGTACATGATATTAATTGTGGCGCAGTGATAAAATAATGCAATTTTATTCGCGTACTTAAAAAATAATTAACCATCAACTCTGAAACGCGCATAAATGTAAACGTAACATAAATACATCAAAACGATTTTTGTTTGTGTGTGTGTATGTCGGATTTATACAGTGCTATTATTATGCAGATATAGGTTGCAGAATTTTAGCGAATTTATGTGCATTGGCTCATGTGCGCCACGTATAAATCTCCATGTGTGTATAAAAATATATACATGTGTATGTGTGTGCCCGTATATATAAAAATGTTACGGGGCGCGTATTAAGCATTTTAATGCTCCATAACCGCCCGGGACGACTTTGTATGCTGGAAATGTTTGCGATTTTCATTTTTCGGAGCGCGCATGCTTTATGCTAATGTCCGCAAAACGCCCGCGTTTGTAGGATTATGTAAATCACTTGTGATTTCTAATAATTATGGTAATTCTATAAAATATTTGGGAGTGGTGTAATGCCATCATTATTCAAACTCGAAATGCTGAATTTAATAAGCACAAAATCAATTTCATCGACAACATTAACAATCGAATTGTCGATCATTCAACAATTATTTAATCGAGTTTTTTTATGATAATATTAATAATGTTTTATTTACGGACAGGCAATTTACAGCGTTTATATTATATTTCATTGTATACATTAGTCATTAGTAATTCAATATGACTCGCCAAGTATTAAGTAAAAAGTTTTTTTTTTAAATCTTTAACTTAATATTTGGTTAGTCATATTGAACTACAAATGATTAATATATAACAAAATTATAAAAAAATCTTATACTTATATACACAGTAGTAATTTTCATAGAGTGTAGTTAATCTACAAAAAAAACAGCATTCATTTACAACCATTTTTTAATGGTGTCTGTACTTTTAACGCCATTGTTAATCTGGCGTTCATATACCTTAAGAGGACTATGAGTTTGAATGGGTATATGTAGAAATAATATAAAATAAGAAAGCAAAATATTTACATTTTGCTTTCACAAAAATATTTTCTATCTTACTTACTATGTCGTGTCCTATTTTATTTAATTTTTATATCAATAAAACAAAATATCTGGATAATAAGAAACTAAAAATATATACGTAAATGCCACTGTCCTAATTTCTTATTGATAACATTGCAATTAAAAGTACTATCAAAAACATATTTAATACACCGCATACGTAAAGGGTCAATATATAAAACTCAATCTTTCTTTTATTTTTGTCGATTGTTTAGCTCTTTTAGAATGCTTAAAATATTGCTATTTATACCACTTATTTCTGGCGTGTGAGAGTCAAATATTATTTCGTGATAGACGAAAATTTATCATTACACACTTCAGATCTATTTTTTTGCCACGTGACTGATGAATATGTTATGTACCTCTCATAATTTATTTCAGTCCGATACACACAGGGCTCTTAATGACACCAAAAAGATAGTCACAAATTAGAAACGGTTGTTATGTAAAGTTAAAGTTTTTTATTATTGGTAATTTAAATGTTTTACAAAATATAATCCTAAACGGTAGAAAGAATTATTGTTGGATGTTATTTATCAATTATTTATTATTTGTGTATGAATTTTGTATTTGGTCCTTATAAATTTAATTATTTATCAAATTTGTTATAGTAGTTTTCATCTAAAATGAACCTTCCCAATTTGAATAAAATTGTTTCTACATGTGAAATCCCTAAGCATACCTGATCGCGTTATCACCCGGTGATAAATAGTGAAAATTATTTATTTATTGTAAAATTTACATTAGGTATAACACAATACATTTTATATCATATTCTTCTTAAATGGCTATCGACCATCGGTCTTTCAGCCATTGGCATTATTATTTTATATATATATATATATATATATATATATATATATATATACAAACATCTTTATTCAGACAATATGACAACAAAATTTTACAAAATTTATTATAACAATATGTACAATTGTGTTAGTAGTCTGTCATGGGCTATCAATCATAGGTCTTTCTTCCCTGTATGAATTTATGGTGATTTGCAAATTAAAACTATGTTATTATTTTATTTCATTAAATTATTTGAATCAATTAAATAAACTATTTCCTATCATTAATAATTTTTATTTCGGAAAATCTCGTTTCAATAAAGAGCCTCTTTTGATGCTAATTAGAATGAAAACTCCTTGAGTGGTTGGTTGCGGAGCCGATTGAATTTAGATAATTTTACCTTTCACGAAGTGTTATTCATGTTCGCATTGAATAAAAACGAGGCCCCCAATTCAAACTCGAGTCGATATGTGCGTCGATTAATTACGCAAAAGCCTTCCATATTCAATAGGTAAATGGGATCCCTCATTTAAGTGCGTGTTTGTATTTAGTTCTTTGACGCATGAAAGGAATCGATTTTTCAAAAATGAAATGAAAAATTGTGAATGTTAATCGGATTTTGAGCAATTAATTACAGATTCTTTCAATTGCACTTCACTTTATAATAATTAGATTTATTTTCTTGAATATATTTGCCTTTTAAATATTTTGTTGTAGCTGAAAGACCTATAGTCGATTGCCATTTAACAATTAATTAATTTTTGTGAGACATACCTAATCAATTATTGAAATGTTTTTTGTAAACTTAATTGTTAAAACAGATTGTTTCCCATACATATATGTTAATATTGATTTGATAATGTAAAATAATGTTTCAGATATAGTGAATTTGATTTGGTCAACCCGGAAATCCAATAGAAAATTTCTATATACAGGGTGTTCCAGCAAAACCGCAAACTAAAAGTATATGAACTTCTATTTTATGTATTGTAATGAATTTTTCAACCATAAAGTAATCCTGTCTGCTTGTTTTAAGTAAAATATTTTTAAAAATATACAACATCCAATTATACCTTATTTTTAATGGAATGCTCCATATTTTATTAGGAATTTGGATTCTTAATAAAATATTTGAACAACATTAAGTAACATAACCTCCAAATTCAAAAATATTCGTTGAAGTTTTATAATAACATAAACTGTAATGTTAGATCTATACTAGTTCCAAAATTTGAAGCCACAATTAGCAGCTTTTCAGTGTCTGGACTTGTGCAATGTTGAATTGTTGTGAAGCAAGAAGACACTTCAGTTTTCAGATTCTGTTCCCTTTAATGGTGATGCATCAGCTGTGCATCAGACTCATCCGTTATGGTACTACCCTTATTCATATAATCAATGAACAAAATTCCCTGAGAGTTCCATGGTTGCCATTACTTGTTTTTTCAACAATAACTGCAGTAATCAAGTTAACAGGGCGCCCTGGACGGAGACTTTCATCCAATGATGACCATATTTAAAAAAAAATTGACCACTCGCAAATAGTTGATTTTGAAAGGCAATCATCCTAATACACAGCCAACATCTCTTCACGAATATTTTTTTGGGATTTTCCTTGTTTTGTTAAGAATTTTATAAAGCCCGGTATTCGATTTGCGCGACTTACAAAGTGACAGTAAATAAAATTAATAATGTTGCAATTGCTTTGTAAATTGTCATACAAGTTACCAAGGCATATGTTATTAAAAAACAACATTTTGTATCATAATTCAAAATATCCGCGTACGGGAATATAAAATTGAATATTCATTAAAATCAAATCTTTATTGTATATCTTGAATGGTTTTATCATTTAATTTGCGTTCACTTATTTTTGGAAATATCATTTATTTATAGTTATGTCAAAGTAATTTATAATCTTTATAAAAAAGAAAGTGAATAAAAGGAATTTTATTTATTGAACTATTTTTATTCCGTAAGGGAAACACAACGCAATGAAGTATATTAAGCGATTTGAATAAATCCACCCGGCGAAAAACTATGCTAATATCGAAACATAACTCACTTTAACAACCCATTTCATGAAAAATAAACGAATCCATAATCAGCCTTATAAAAAACGCATTTACCCAAATTACACAACCTTATAAAACCCCGGAAAACGACAACTAACTCATCCTCGGTCGTTTGAAATTAGGATCTCTGCGCGACGGAAAGCGGACAAAATGAAAAAGAAGAAACGAAAGAATAAGCAACTTGTCCCATTCCTGTCACGAGCATTCGCCGGGAGGATGAAATGATTATTTGCCGTGCTCATTTTCATGTCCTTGAAACATGCTCTTTTTCCATCTCCTTTATGTTTTTCGCGTCTTATTTACATTATCCGGATGGCGGAAAAAAACGGGGCGAGTTTCGGGACCGGGACAAGGGGTTATTGAATTACGCCCTCCTCTTTTCCTAGTCGCTTCTCTCTCTCTATTGCTCTCTGTCTTTCCATTTCAAGAGTGATTGATTGCTTTTAATGCGCAAGTGTTAAATCTTTATACCGGGAAATTCTCCGCGAATGTCAATTAATGCCATCAACAGATTTTTCTTACAAATTAATAATGATAAATGGTCTTGTCTTGTATACAACCGCAAAAGTAAAGAATGAAAATGATAAATAAAACATATAATAATAAATCCAAAAATTATTGATATTCAAATATCTTTATTTATGAATTTATAGCAATATATTTACATTTTGAAAGTATAACATATGATTAGTGTACAATTCACAATCTAGCTATTGGACAAACGTCTTTAACCAATTGTTACCTAGTTCTTGTTGTTATTTCATTATTTGAAGGTCGTCATCGCTAACGTCTTTATTTAAATCAAGATGAATAGATGAAATGAGTGGATGGATTGAAGTTGTGAGGAATTTACATTTTTGTCTAGTTCTTGTTGCTTTTTATTATTTACTGGTCGTGACCGCTAACGTCTTTCTTTAAGAATGGATGCATAGATGAAATGAATTGATGGATTGTAGTTGTTGGGTGCTTCTTGATACCAGGAATGTATGTTAGCGATTTGTTGAGAATTTTGTGGATAAGAGTTCAAGCTGGTAACTAATGGGAGGGATACAGGAATGAATTCGAAGGATTATTAGGATGCCTTATTTTAGTTAATATTATTAGCGCAGCTTGCGAGATTATTTAAAACTGCGGTACGAAGATTGTGAAAGGTGAGAGGCGACAAATGGTGGTGTATATTTGGACAGTGGTTTTTGAGGATAAGCCCTCATTTTTATAGGTGAGTGATCTAAAATGTCTGGCTCGATTTTTTATGTTGGTTTCTATGATTATTATTTTAAACAGAACGATAGTTATGAAAACATTATAAACATTCTTAACAAGAAAATACAAACTAAACTAAATATATTACATAAAATATTAACAAGACTTGCTAGTTGTGAAAACTTTTTAAAACTAATTTTCCATACTGGATGTTGACTTCACATGTGAAGTTCGAATTGTTCAAAAGTTGACTCCCCTGTATAGTTTGAATAAAGATGTGTGTATATATATGAAAGTAAGTATGTTCTATAAATAAAGATTTTTTTATCCATTCTAAAATATTTTGTTGAATATTCCTTTTTCAGTTACATTTCAAAATTCCTACGCACAACGGTCCATTCCATTACGAACGCTCTTTCGCAATCCGTGACATAAATAAAACAGAATTTCCCAAAAAATCCTTCTTATAATACAGAGCGTATGTATTTCATGACTTATCACTAGTAAATAATCCACGTTGGAAAATTGCGTCCTAACTTATTCATCATCGAGATGAGCACACGCTTTTATTCGAAGTTCGAAGTGAGAGAGAGAGAGCGGGAGTAAGAAAGAAAAAAAGAAACGAAGATGAGTGCGCGGTGAATAATTTACGAATATCCGCGATTCGCGCTTATAACCGAAATTGTCGGATGAAGCAAAAAAAAAGATGAAAATAAAAGGAGAGGCCGCTGCGGGAAATTCGATTATAATGGGTAGGAAACGCGATGTATTATCAGATAGATCGCGCCAGGTGAGGAAGGGCTTCCAGCACGATACTCGGCCATCCATCAAGCGCCCCGAAGAATGAAAGGATGAATAAAACAAAACAAAAAAGGATAGGCTACGAAGGAAAATAGAATAAGGAGTAAAGTAAAAATAGTTTGATGAAAGCAACAAGAGTAAAGATTTTATTATTCGTAAATAAATTTAACGCTTTTACAATTGTGCAAAATTAGTTTCATGAATTTTTGTATTTTTAATGCATTTATATATGGTATACAGTGTGTTTCAAATTCGAGTCTCACCATGGGGATCTCGCTAATTATAAAAAAATCATGCTGATTAATAATTCGACACATTGTACTAATAGGAAAACGTAAACCAGACATTCGATTAAAGTGTTCATAGGATGTTAGTTTGTGTCGCCCGTTGAATACTGTAGCATGAAAGTAGATCTGGCTTAATATATCACTGCAATCGATATCTTACACAAAAATGAAATGATAGCTATGTGACATCTGTGCTCAAGGGACTTCAACGATGACAATTTGGGGAAGCGTAGTATGATGTGATCAAACCCTTGAAGAGTGTAGGCCCAAGTACTTTATGATGCAGAAATTTTGCAACATATCGGAGCTATGGATTTTTAAATGCGAGGTCTAAATTGGGGTCTCTTGTGTTTGTTATTTTATGAACGATATTTGTAATTTGATGTAATGTAATTATTTAATGTATGCGGATAAAATTAAACTGTACAAAACAATTGAACGATTGTATTCATAATATGTTTGATGGTTGTGGAGAATGTTTAATTATTTAAATAAAATTGTTTTCCTTTATTCTATTCAAGTAGAGTTTTATTTAAATAGCTGTATTAATCTTTGATATAAAAAATATATAATTAAAGAATTGGTGCATTTAAAGTTATTTATATTTTTTTATATATATAATCGAAAGAAAATCACTCTACCCAAATTTGGATGTGGTGGTATTTTTTTTTTAGTTTAAAACTTAAATTAGTAAAGTTAGGACATAATTTAATGAAAAGTAGAAAGAAATACAATTATTGTACTCCTCACTTGAAAGGTTATGAATTTATAATTGATGCAAATGCGTGTGATAGCAATAAAATTATCGGAAGCCTCACTTGAAAGCCGGCTGTGTATTAATTATACAAGACAATCTTCATAAAGCCGCAATGAAAAAGACATGTAAAGATAAGCTCCCCTTTGCTAATCCCAACAATCCCATCCATTCATTCTGTCCCGGGAAGGTTTTTCCGGTTGATATCATTTAACAGAGCGATATAAAGTCCGAATACGCAGCTCGGCTCGTTATAACAATATTTACTCGCGGATGCAAACACCTCTTCTAGTTATTGTGAGGGGACGTGACTGGAATACACGAGCGGTAATGACGGTTGCTGAGAGGCTCCTTAGTTAGCGCTAGGGATAAGACCACTTCCCGGTGTTAATTTAAGTGGGCTACCCTCTGACCGCCCTTAACTACCCGCTGCCATTACAAATACTCCCCCCTACCCCCTCAGCCCCTCTTATCCGCATCCTCATCCAAATGCACACACCCGCACGAAATCCAGACGAGGATCCTCTCCGCTCGAGTAAAACACGATGTTTTATAAGACCACTCGTGTTTACACCTGTTTTCTTCCCTTTTTTTGTGTGATACAAATTTTTGCTGAGTGTTTCGTAATGAATGCACGCCAGCGGGGGGATGAGGGCCCGCATAGGAAATGGGAACTCGACGCTGCTATTCACCTCAATATCCGTGTTTCGGGGTGGAAGTTCCGGTGACCCATTGGCATCAAAGGGAAAGGGGGAGTTTACCTACACGCTTTTATTACGACTTTGAGGGGAATAAATATTGGGGCAATAAATTAGAAGTCGGGTTATGAAAAAAGTGGAATCAATCATTAATATCTAATCTAAGCAACAATTTCTACAGAATAAGGGAATTTGTTCTTTGTTCGTTTTTTTTAATTTATTTTATACACATAATGTTATTTTTCATTAATACATATGTTATTTATATAAAGCAACCTTTATTACGACCATAAGGCCACATATTTACCAAACCATATAATAATAAATAAAGAAAAAAATATACATAGATATTTAACACAAATGGTGTGAGTCACATTTATAATTTACCTCAACCAGCTTCGAAGAAGTAATATGGGGTTTCGACATTACGGAGAATTAAGGGTGCGATTTAGACGAAAGAGATAGCTATATAAATATTGGCAATCACTAATAGCTGTTGTGATCAA
Source organism: Philonthus spinipes (assembly GCA_963082785.1). Lineage (NCBI taxonomy): Eukaryota > Metazoa > Arthropoda > Insecta > Coleoptera > Staphylinidae > Philonthus > Philonthus spinipes. The sequence goes on along the minus strand of OY720307.1, from coordinate 20,317,034 downwards.
TAAACAATATTGTATTATACATCGATGTAATCTTAAAATAAGCAGGAATTTCATCAGATGAATTAAAAATTATTTTAATGTTTAGTTTGTGTGGAAAACAATGAAAATTGATCAAATTTATAGCAAATTTAAAATGATATTTTTGCTAATAAAAACTTGTGCAATGAAAATTTAAAGGATTTCACTAAATTCTGCATTCAAACAACATAGCAGACACGACCTATTAATTTCATTATATCTTACAATTTTCTTTTCTTACTTGAACTAGTAAATTGACGTAAAACACGAAAATTGACGATATATTTTTGATTTGGACTGATACTTTATACTTGGTAGATAAAAAATGTAAATACACATTGATATTATGAAATCCAAAAGAATGTCTCTTTTTTCAAACGATTATTTCCATTTTACTATATAGCTATCTCTTTCTACTAAGCCGCAACCTTAAAGAAAGGTTAAGGACAGGAATGTTCATATGCCTTTCATTATAGTCCGTTTTACTCTTCAACCGTACATTTGTTTAAAGAAAAGCCTTTTACATGTTATTTTTCGCTATCTCACGATATGTGTTACACTCTATAAATCTAAAATATTTTTTTATTAACAACAAAATAAAGTATATAAAAAACATGGCAAGAAACATAATTTTAACTATTTGGAAAATACCTCTCTTCCCATATCGCTTCATATCAATACTAGAAACCTTCGTATAGTGTACATCTAAATCATTTTAATAATAGGTGAGTAATTATAGTGATTAGACCATAATAACTCACCTATTATTATAATGATGCGCGTTTACCATCAAATTGAGTGTAATGTTAAAATGTTCACACCTTTTCAGGAATTCAATAGTATGGTATATGATTGTTTTTTATTTTTAATTGATTATATATTTTGCTTTCTTTAGATTTTTCTAACATATAACGTCACAAAAGTTCATACAGTTAAAGCGTTTTTGAATAGATGGCTTAATTAATTTAATTTTTGGAATTTGGCGATTTGGGCAATAGAATTTCATGATCTACATACCAATTATTCTATTATAATATAACTAATAAATACTTTCGAAACTTCCTCGGTCAGGAAGCCCGAAAACTTTTAATGCCGATATTCGTGGCCCACCCTGTATATTTTTCTGTGCCCTCAATGTTTCAATCTCTCAATTTATTGCATCTTACGTCATTATCAATGCCCAGAAGATAGGACATTGACAACGACTTTAGACATCATGACTCTCAAAGAAATGGCATAGACTGTACAGAGACAGACTAAAAGACAAGTGGTCGATGGCCAATTTAATATATTTATAACGTGGTTTTCTAATATTTTGTTTTGTGTGGTTTGAATTTTAGAAGTAAAGATGTTTGTATATATATTTTCTTTGTTGTTAAAGAAAATTCTTTAGTCGAGAGATTAAATTAATCACTACACTTTTTTTAAATAATGCATTTCTTAGAGAAATATATATTTTTGTAATTTTATCATTTATTGCAGTTCATAATTATCATTATTTAATAAATGCATACTTAACCAAATATATGATTCCGTTGACATAATACAAAAGAAATTACGTTGCAATGTGTTAAGTAAGAAGCAATGAATCATGTCGATACATATTTTATAATAGAAGTATTTTTTCCGATATATCATCATATAAATTTGATTCGGCTCTATTTACGCTGCATTCAGTTTTGCATATCGTCGCTGTACCATCGCATTTGCTAAGGGATTCTAAATGAAACGATATTGGGACAACGAATCGGAGTTCTCTGTCTACCAGCAGTTATTTAGAATCGCTCCATCTTCGTTATTCGACGATCGACTATACTAGAATCCGGCCTTTGTTCTCTAAACAGCACTTGTGGCGCATTCTGAACTACCATAATTAACAGTGAAGTATCAAACCGCCCAGTAAACATTTTTCTGAACAAAAATATATTTGAAAAAAAAAAATCAAATAATAATAAAAACGTCGGTACGGTATTTACTAATAAACTAAGCAATTGTATGTTAATTCGTTGAAGACATTTCGACGAATTGCAGTCAGCTTAGTATCCGTTTGTGTAAAACAGACGTAAAAGTAATGAATGCTACAATGTGTTTCGTTGCCCAAAACGGCTAAGCATAATTTAGTGCGCTCGGGGCCGCAGCGGCCACAAATTGGTTGTAAAAACGTACTTTGCAATCTTTACTGTCACATAGCGCTCGGACAACGTCGAATTTCGGGTTTTGTCACCCTTCCAACTCCCATAAAATACTCTCGTGTTCTTCCCGAGCGAAAGCTCCGATACAAATTTAACATAATAGCGTAACATCCGATGATTTTAATGGACTCACGGAGAAATGTAGTTTTATTACATTTTTATGCAGATATTTACATCCAACTATTAATAAAATTACAATATGTTGATAGAGAGGATTTTGAATTTAAAATTCAACATAATAATACGTGAGTTTTTTTACTTCGATAAAAGGATTTATTCACTCGGTCACAATTATATAAATAAATTAAATAAAAATAAGTTGAAATTAATTAATAAATTATTTCCTCTTTGGACACTTGCTGTTGCATTAAAATAACTTATTGTATAATGCAACGTACCTCACACTGAAAAGTAGAGAGGAACATATAACGATGTTATATAAGACTAAATAAATAAAAATAATGCAACAATTTTTAAATCGAAAATATTTAATAATATTTAAATAATCACAGTCTCCAAATTATTTATTAATGATTTTCAAATTCTTTTTTATTAAATTAAATAATAGTGAAAATGAAACCATATATGTTGTTGCATTAAAAATATTAAATTTTTGAGTTGATGTGAAGTGTAATACCATTACATAAATTACATATGTAATGGTTTTTAACTCCATGTTCGCAAATTGGCTCACATGTTATTATTGTGCAAATATCAATAACAACAAGTTGTTGTTTTTTTTCCTTGCTCTTTAATTAATATTGAAATATTAGTAAAGAAAAATCTCACATATAATTATTGGTATTACACTTCACATCAACTCAAAAATTTAATATTTTTAATACAACAATATATATGGTTTCATTTTCACTATTATTTAATTAAAATTATGTATTACGAAATGGTAATTTTGCATACCATATACAAATTACTTATCGTAACTATTCTCAGAAATTAATTTTCAGCTCATATTATATAAATCCGCTCTAAATTAGTTTGTATCTTATCGAATAGATAATTATGTGGAAATAAATCCCACTCGTCTGTCGACATTTCTTCTCTCAGATACAAACAATTCCATCTGTTTCCTGTTATTTTGTTGTTTATGAATAATTATCAATTTATAATTCTTGATATTTTTTGCAAATATAATTTATCAAATGTTGAAATTATGACGGATGCGTGCAATGTGCGTTGTAATTATGATTTATAGGTACTTTTTATTAAATATCGAATCAAACCGTTGCAATGCACATCCAACAAGCAAATATCTATTATTTAAGAATTTTTGTCTAAAACTTACAGTGTAAGTAATTTTTTGCAGTGGAATAGGGGTACGATCAAATTTTATTGATCATTGCTAGTAATTTTCCTTGTTTAATTTTATTGTAATTTAAAGAAATTCAAAAGTGTGAAATATCTCTGTTTTATTTTATAGAAAACAAATGTGTATTTAAATGATGCAACTTAATTGATCTGCATATTCACAAATTAAATAAAACACAGCAGTTTTTTTTTCTCTTTCGTTTCACATTTTTTTATTGTATAAACACTACTATATTTGTTTCGTTAACACATTGTCATCATCATCCAGATGATTAATTCTTCTTCTACTTTTTCATACTTTATACAAATAACATTTTAAAATATTTTTTCATTTTTTCGTCCCGTATCTCTGCCTCATGCAGTAGAGTAAACTGGACGATTGTCATAAGCAATGCTTTTATTAGGGTTCAGTCCATATGTATTAAACATAATCCAGTTCAAAAAGTCTTGAAGTTGTCTGATTTTTTGCTACCCTTCTGCATATAGCAGCCAAAGAATAATTTTGTATCTTTTTTAATATCAATATATTTCGCAGATGGCTTGATTGTTGTTCGCATCCAAATGGCAATTGTTGCACATTTGCAATTCGCTTAATTGTTAGTATTACAATTTCCGTTTACGAATGGTATATGGCCTTTCTTTTAATGGCCAGAAGTTCAATGAGAATGATTTCAGCTATAATTAACATCTTGGCTCTGACATGGTACAGGACTCGTAGGTCATTTTAAGATCAGGTTTTTGTTACACCAAGTTTAATCATTTGTATAACTTGTGATACAAACAAACTTAAAACGTGTTTTATTTAATTGTTTAATTATGTTTTTATTAATATTGTTCTGTAATTGGGTCTTTTGTTTCCTGTTGGGCAATTACACTTATTTATTTATTCTCATTTTATACTTCGTGAAAATATAAAAAAAACTATCACATATGTATCCTTCGTAATCCTAACATCAATCCTAAATATGCACATCCTTCATTGACAATTCATCTCAACCAATTTCGAGAACTTAGACAGTGACGTTAGAATCATGACGATTGAATAAAACTACAAGAACTTGAGAACAACCGATGGTAGATAGCCATTGTCTGAGGCTTAACTAGTTGTAAATGCTTAATTAAATGTTAGTTTCGTGAAGATTTGAAAGATATATAAAAACACTTTGTACACTTTTCTTCAATTATTTTATTTATTAACAGATGTACAGATCACCATGTGATGATTATCAAAGGATAATGAAAATGTACATCTGTTTATAAATAAAATAAGTGAAGAAAAGTGTACTAAGTGTTTTCATATATAGTTGTAAATGATTGCAATGTTGTAAATATTGTGATGTAATTTAAAGTAACTCTCAGAAAATATATATATTTAAATATTATAAATATATATATATATATAACTCCTTGTTTTAACTTCCTCATTTATCAGTTGGTAAAACATTTTGACAATTAGATTAAATAATACTGAAAGAAACAAAGAAACGAACTTTTTTATTATTAGTCCATCAATTTAATTGTTTTCGATTTAAAATTATCTGAACTGTTTTGATTTATTAACATTCCCTGAAACATATACTGAATTTTTTTTAAAAATGAAACTTTTAACAACACAATAAATAAAACACATATAATTGTTTTCCTTTGTTCATCCACATTTCATCTAAAATTCAGGATATGAGGTGAAGGGATCCTCCCCTTCACCTCATAGGTCAAATTGTAAACGCAAAATGCCTGTAACGTTTCACAGTATACGAATTATTGATTTCCGTCGACGAAATCTTAAAATCTCGAACTAGTTTCGAATCGAAGCCGCATCCAATTGTTGTCTCGCACCGCCTTCGGCCACTGAGGCGGTGAAATCATTCCAGTTTCCAGACGCTGACTTTGGGACCAAATCAGACGACTCGTACAAACACAATAATTCCAGGGAATATCAACTAATAATTATTAAACTCATGATAGAGTAATAAAATCTGATTAATTGTAGCACAGCACATAGAAAATAATAATTAATTAATTAAATTAATTTGAGCCTATTTTTAAATTTTTAGCAGGAATTTGCAGGTATATAAATTTTATATAAAGGTAATCGATGATTGAGGCTTTTAGTTGATGAAACTCCATAATCACAATTAAATAATAACGCAATAGTATTTTATTTTCATTATATTTAATTGTAACAGTGTATCAGCAATAAAATGCAATGAAACTAAAATAGTATTGTGTTATTATTTAATTGTTAATTACAAGAATTTAAAATAATTAATAAATTATTTCCTCTTTTTTATCTGTGAAATTTTTGACTTACATTACGTAAGGATTTTAAAACAAATGTACATTATAACAACTACTTCTCGGTCAAATACCCCGCCATATATTGATTCAACGGATTTAAAGAATTGTTAATGTAAAACATTAATGTATTGTGACAGTTTCATTTCATTTGTTATGTTTTAGATTTATTTGATTTTGATGCTGTGATGCTATGAGACAGTCTAACAGCTACATATATTGAAATTATTTCTATTAAATTCTTCTGCATTATCAGTACAGCCTGAATAAATATGTGAAGTATGAACACTTCAAAAAATGTTTACTATTTGATAATGACAAAAATTTCTGTCCAAATTCGAGTCATGTAAAAATTAATAAATGTTTATAAAAAAATATTTTCTACTTATTAAAATATTATTTTATATTTTCCATTTCATTAATTATTAACTCAAGAACTAGCATCGTGCTGAATAAATATATACACTAATTATTTACTAGGACAACACGATGGTAGTTGTTAATTGTAGAGGCTGTAATTTTCTTCAATAATTCACTACTTTCATATTAGCTCGAAACAAATATGGTGGGTAGGACACGAATAACGGCCATTAAAAATGTATGGGGTTCCTGACCGAGGAAAAATTTGAAAAAAAATCTACATGGTTGAATGCGATTTTCTCATGGAAATTATTTTCACTTTCGATCACTTTCGGTTGTATCGCACATGGCTACCAACTATTTTAAATGAAACACCCTATATGTAATTATTTTTTTAGATTCCCCATTCAATTGCCCACCCACTCATATCGATTTATGGCCACATTACTGTTACAGTTTTTGAGTTAAAAATTTATTTTTCAAAAATTAACCGCAAATAGACATTTTGAAAAATGCCTAAATGTCTAATGTCGATTTTTATTTTTTTTTTCCTATGTCAGGAACACCGAAAATTTTTAATGGCCGTTATTCGTGGCCCAACCTGTAAATAAAAAAAAATATTAATGTATACATAAATTAATAATTTTCCCTGAAGTATAAACTAACAACATTATTTATTTAATTTTCATGAATTAAATAAATACACACTAATACCACCTCTAGTTACAAACAAACAGACATTAATTACTTAAGCCGGTTTGTACAAATATCGTGTTTGCGTTTTGGAGGCCGGGATATAAATAGTGGTGATTGCAAATACAAATACGCAGATACATAGTTTAAGTTAATTTGCGCGTCGCGGACGTAATTTAATTAATGAAGCCCTTTGATGTCATTATCGGGTATAGATTTTCCCGTGTGTTCAAAGGGTTGATTCAATAATCCAAGCAGAGGACAAACACGTGGGAGAATGAGAGAATTTCCACTCGTAATTTAATAATGGATTTTTGTAAATTTAGCAAATGAAACGCAAATGTTGCAAATAATTATAATAAATGGAAGACGCAAGCGCCATCTAATTTTGCCTAATTTCATGATGGCTTGCGTCGTCTTTCATTTATTACAAATTCAACACCTTACGTCTTGCGTTTTCTCTTTTAATATACAACGGCTTAGTGATTTTGTTGGCACTACCTGGAATTGCTCAAATAAATTTGATTGTCATTATTACGCACTGTGTGGCATGTTATTATTATTGTTCTTTTTTTGCACTATCACGGCATTGATCGGAGCTCTCTACTGATCGGATCATATCAATATTCAGTGGACATAGGGTGTGACTGTTAGTGTAATGTTCTTTTTTCATACCGAAAGGACTTCCTAACTATGTGACAAGTGTTGAATTTTATTGCCTTTTACAATTCTATGTAGGTGTATTTTGGTAAGTGTAGTAAGTCTAAGCTATTACGCAGAATTTTATCGATCACTCCTGTTGCTGACAGTATAATTGGTACAATAATTACCTTTTCCAATTATTTAGATATCAGTCTGTTGACGAGAGATCGTTGTGCCCAAGAAAGTATATTATTATTTTTTTTAATTAATTTATTTATTTCTTGGGAAATTTCACCATTTTACAAAATTATAATAACTTTTAATATAAATAGTAGATACATAAGCTAATTGTGTTTAATAATATTGTAATTCCATCAACGTTTTAAATTAGCAATACATCGACAGTCACAATAACTCAATAGGATATTCAATTTGTTACAAAGGATTCCAAAGGGAAGGGTTATTCCCTTTTTTCATCATCTTAATCTTCTTATTTTTGTGTTTGCGCACCGGAGGCTTGCATTGTGGACCTCCTCCGTTCGATCAATAGGTTCCCTTATCACTACATTTCCACTAAATAAATTCGGCCCGTGTACATTGGGAATCGGGAGCGGAGGATAAATGGCGGAGGCGCCTGATTATTTTATCGTTGCATTTTTGCTCGCTGCGAATCCCGGTAATTTAATGCGATTCCCGATCCTCCTCGCCCTTCAATTCAATTCGAGTCACTTACCCCCCCTCTCCATCGAAACATCCACGGCTGGCGAAACCGTCGGGATCGCTATTTCCGTAAATGTCGGAAATGATTTCAGAATTTAGAGTCGTAATTATGTTTGTATTCAGTGGACTATTGTTTCATTTTTCAAGCAAAGATTATTTTTACACGAAAATTGTAATATTTAATAATACAAATTAATGTAATAATAAATTTTAATAATTAATTAGAAATCTGTCAATAATATTTACAAATAAAAAAGACATTACATTCTCGGCCAGTTTAACACGAAACTGGCCCATTTCCAATAGAATTTTAAAATTTAATTTAATCATTTTCGACCGAATTTTTTTGGTTGATAGCCAATTGCAATTTATTTTATAAAATTCTATGTTATACGTAGATATTGTAGTGTGTTTGTCAATAAAGAATATGTATGTACTAAACTATATTAATGATGAATAAATTAAATATAAATAATGTCAAAATAATTTATAAATTATTACTTATAATAAATAAAAAACAACACAAGCGCCATCTTTGGCCTAATTTCATGTGACATCGTCATCATTGAGAGGTTCAAAAAAGAGAAATGGCCATCACCAGCTATCCATACGCTAGATGAATGGTGGCTGAATATTTTATTAAATTATTGCTTGTTTAGCTACTGAACATTTTCACTTTAGTTGTCAAAAAATATTGTATTATGCAATATGTTACTGTTATGCAACAGCAAGTGTCGATTATGAAAATGTACATTTGTTTTTAAGTACCTACGTAACGTAAGTCAACATGTCATATTAGATAAAGAGGGAATAATTTATTAATTAATTTGAATTTATTTTAATTTAATTTGATTGTAAATAACTGTGACCATGTGAATGAATCTTTATTTTCTTCAATTTTTGTTAATAGCCAGCGAGGCTTTATTCAAATCTGAGTTGAGAATATTTCTTGGTGTAGACAAGGAAAGCGTGTGGCATTCTTGTTTGTCTCGACCATTTACACCGGAAATCACAGAGGGAACGGAATTTTCGGTTAATTTAATTTAACAACTAAGGCAGAGCTGTACTGACGAGGCATGAAAACCCGAAATATGTGTCATGCAGACACATATTTCGGGTTTTGAGTTTGTTAGTATCAATAATAACACACGAGTTTTTTCCTTACTTCACTTTTTATTTAACACGTTAGATGTACATTTCGACCACAAAGTGGTCATTATCAATAACAACTTCTTCTATTGAGTAATTTTTTTGTTTTTTTCTTTCCATTAAATATTCTCGAATAGAAAATTGTTGCAATATACAACAATTGTTTTGAAGTACTTGTGTAACATAAGTCAAAATGTCGCAGTAGCTAAAGAGGGAATAAATTATTATTATTTTCAAACTTTTTATTTAATTTATTATAAATAATTGCGGCTACGTGAATCGTTTCTTCTATTATTAATAAATAAACTTACAATATAAGTATTCTATACAATTGACTTTCTTTTTTATTTGGACAGAAAGTTTTTATTTAATTTACTACACATTGAATTGAAATATTCTATTGTAACATGAAATAACCCACTGAATAAAACGGATGTAAATAACGTTGCAGTTACATGAATATAATATTAATGAAATATTTTTATGTCCATTTTTCTTAATGGGAAAGGAAAGCCCCTGAATGGCATTCAGAAATAATTTTTAACGCAATTTCAGACCTTACGTAACTTCATTTCTAATTTTTAATTAAGACGAATAAGCTTTGATCTCCATCATATTTATTTTTACCATTCTCCTCCATATTCAATTCTCTTCCTGTTTCATTAATTAACGAGGAAATAATTCCTTGAGTTATTAATTAGGAATTTAAAAAATAATTTTTTGATGCGGCACTTGGTAAAACAAATAAATTAAATAAAAATTATTTGAAAATAATTAATAAATTATTCCCTCGTTTTTTATTAGTATCAAGGATTTTTTTAGTAACTTTACGTTAAGGGTGCGGTTTAGACGAATGAGACAGCTATATAAATATTGGCAATCACTAATTCGAGTTAGATTGCAGTTGTGAGCAATGAACAATATATTATTATACATTAAAGTAATCTTAAAATAAGCAGGAATTTCATAAAATGAATTAAAAATTATTTTAATGTTTATTTTGTGTGAAAAACAATTACGAAAAACAATGGAAATTGATCAAATTTATAGCAAATTTAAAATTATATTTTTGCTAATAAAAACTTGTGCAATGAAAATTTAAAGGATTTCACTAAATTCTGCATTCAAATAGCTTAGCAGACATGAACTATTAATTTCATTATATCTTACAATTATCTTTTCTAACTTGAACTAGTAAATTGACGTAATACACGAAAATGAACGATTTATTTTTTATTTGGACTGATACTTTATACTTGGTAGATAAAAATTGTAAATAAATATTCATATTATTAAATCGAAAAGAATGGCTCTTTTTCAAACGATTATTTCCATTTTACTATATAGCTATCTCTTTTACTAAACCACAACCTTAATGATTAGTTTTGGAAATTTAATCATTAATTAGCGTTCTAGTTTTTTTAATGATTACTGAGGTTTAAAAAATCAAACTATAATTATTTATAATATTTAATCGCAGTCTATTTCGTTTGCTGAATTTTTTATTTGATTCTTCAAAGAGTCATTCATATTCCAGGTTAATAAGCAAATTACCAGGACAGTTCAGCTAGCTAGCATAGATTTTTCTTTATTTCTTTAACTTCATCATAAATTCATGACCAGATAGTCCAGACAGACTAACACCTACATGTACTGTATATATGTTATAATGTTAAAATTGCCTCTATATTCTGAATAAAGATTATATATACAGGGAGCTTTTTTATCAGTATACATTCCCCCTATGTATACCTGCAAATTACGCGAGTCAAATGCATTAATGTATGTGTGTTTAGTTGCCTATAACACGCAAGTGAACATATATATGGCAAATAGTCAACTAAACATACACACATTAATCGGTTCAATGCGTTTGACTCGCATTTTTTGCAGGTACACACTTCCCCTAATGTATATTGAAAAAACCTCTCTGTATATATATATATATACAACAAATAAATATTTTTATAAAATAACATTTAACAAGTAAATAGACTCACTTTAGCTACGAAGTGAGTGTGTGTGTTTTCAATTTTTCTTCTCGCTATAAATCTCGCAATAATGGCGCCGCATCCGGCACTTCCGGATCGTCTCTCGAAACAACTGCGACTTTGTTTTATCAAGATCGATGTATAAATAATGGAAGTATTGATATTCTCGGCGGCACGTACGGCTGGAGAGCACCAACAGAAATTCGAGTGAAAAAAAGAAGAAGAAGGAAACGAACGAAACTGCGAGTGCTCCTCGAAACCGGAACGATTGCTTTATAAAACTTGGCGGATTTTAAAGTCACGTACACGACGGATAGATAGTTGTGTGTGTGTTTGTGTGAGCCGAGGAGATCCACTCACACGACGAATTCCCTGTAATATTTTTGTGGGAAATAAGGAAGAAAATAGATGTGTTTAAATTTGCAGAACACAAAAAAGAGGGAGAAAAAGGGAGTTTTAACTGATTTATAAAATGTATTGTGTATTTTTATACCGGATTGTTAGCTTTTCCTGTAAACGCGTTATTTATTAAAAAAAAAAACTTATTTCGCGTTTTATTCTCGTCTTGCTAAGCCCATTTCTCCTTCTATATATCGGAATGATATATTTTCGATAGTAATAACTAAAGTATGTTGTTAATTTATAATTTCAATAAAATGTTACCAAAGACATGAAAATACTATCAATAGAAAACTGTATTGATTTATTTGACCAAAGTTCTCGAGAAGTATTTGTCCTAATGTTCATGTATATATGTAATTATTTAACAAATCTACAATATAATTAATAATATTTATGTATTGTGGATTATGGAACAAAAATAAAGAAATAATAACAACAGCAAGAAAATGCAGAAATGCATTTCTGGGGTGTAAAAATGTGAACAACATTTAATTTATAATCTCAATTAAACTGTGTCCTTCATATTTATATAAATGATTAAGAGGAAATAATAATAATAATAATATACAAGGTGGCCAGAAAAGGTGTGATAATCTTCAGGTTATGTAGTTTATTGATTAATTTCAACTAAAAAAATTAAGTAAAAAATGTTGTACTGTTCTCCATTAACGCTCACGAGGCCATTGATATAATAAATATGTGACTAGAAACCAGTAATATTTTTGAAATATTTTGATTCTATTTTAGTTCTATTAACATCCAGTTAAACATTGCAAATAAAGTCGATTATAAATAGCAATAATTATACATAAAATTTTAAAAACAAAGTCTAGTCGCATATTTAGCACACTAATGGCCTTATAACGCTTATTGAATCATGATCCAATACTTTTTTTGTTTTATTTCATTTAGTTTTTTATTTTTTAATTTATTTTTTTTATTTTAAAAACTTTTTCAGTTTTTTTCTATTTAAAATTGATTATTAACGAACCACTTTAGCTGAAGATTATCACACCTTTTCTGTCTACCCTGTATACAAACATCTTTATTCACGAAGAATAAATACATATTTAATTTAACTTACAATACATGAAACAATTAAAAGGAAATATATATTCTTAAAAGAAACGACTATCGGTTGGTCTTTCGGCCTTAATAATAATAATACCTAGCTTATTTTATTTCAAAATAAAAGAAAAAACTCAACGAACGCGTTTGAATCAAAATCATAAAATAACTAATTAAAATTATAGGAGTATCGATTTGTCCCCTTTACTTCAAATTAAAACTAAACATACAACTTGATCGATGCAAAATTAAACAAGATCATAACACAAATTAATTTATTAATTTTGCCTCTTATCTATTTAAATTAAACTCCATTGAGAAAAATAAAACAAACATCAAAAAGAAAAAAACCCGACACCAATTGGTAAAAGGGGACATCGATTATATATATACATATATACAAAAAGAAAAAAAAATAAGGTTAATTCTGCATAAACAAATTAATAATTAATAATTTTCATGTTAGAAAATTGCTTTCCTTTTTTTGGCAAAGCGTTTACCCGAGGGGGTTGTAGTAGAAAGATAAAATAAAAGCACCCTATCGAACACAATACCTAATTAGTTCTTATTTTACTTCAGAGAGTAATCAAAAACGGATTATTTAACTAAGATGAACCAACTCACATTTCTAGAGAAAGGTATTTTTTTTTTGCTATTCCTTCTTTTCCGCGTGCAGGTTGGTGAGGTTAGGAATGTGTGTATGTGCCTCAAATCCAACAAAACCAGTTGTATATTGATAACTGGGCCGTTTCACACCGTTACACGATGAAATAGTTTTGTGGAAATAATAATTAAGTTTCATAGTTTGATAGCAATCAATCGACAAATTAATTTAATAAACGAATAAGCTTTAACAGAGTTGTCGAAAACTAATATAATTTTCCTTAAAGCAATTTCTCTTCCAGTTATAACTCAGATCCATTCCGTGAGACGCGCGAAAGATGAAATCGCGACGATCCCGTTAAAATTTAATTCGTACCCCGTTCCTCCCGATCCCACTTGACATTTTACACCGAATTTAATTATTTCACTATTGACCCCGAAAGTTTTACGGCGGCATAAACCGCGAGTTATGACGCTAGCCGTACCCCGTTTTGTAAAATCAAGTATTCATTTTAGTTAGTAATTCACAATAATGTGCCCATAAATTGATGATTACATTTAATAATTCGAGCCCGTGTCGCGAATTGCTCCGGAGTTCGAGTTTACGCGGTAATAACCGTTAAAATATTAGTTAAACCGCCGTTCACGGCCATTTATCGACTGCAATTATTGAATTATTATAAAATTCAGCGTATTGTATACACAAATATCTTTATTCACAGACAATCATTTTACATACATTAATTATACATAGTTACAATTTACGATTGTGTGTTAGTCTGTCATGGGCTATCGTCCGGCGGTCTTTCTGCCCTTTAAGAGTATTATTATATTAATAGAAATAGAAAATGTAGCAAGTTTTTATTGATCATATAATTGGAAAGAAAGCGTGAGCGCCATCTTTCGCCTAATTTCAAGTGGCATCGTCAACAATTTAAATCTATATGCTAAACAACTGTGATTCGTTGTTTTGTTTACTAAATGAAGGAAAACTAATCCTTTAATAAAACGTTCAGCCACCATTCATCTAGCATATATTTTATTTCATTTTGAGAATTATTTATTCAGGGCTGTATTGCGTTCTATAAGGACTACTTTCTAAAATTATATATATATATATCTTTATTCAGACTATATAGATAATTTTAACAATATAACAATATAAATAATAACAATACAGGTAGGTGTTAGTCTGTCTGGGCTATCGACCAGAGGGTCGATAGCCCAGACAGACTATTTCTGCCCTGTCGTGAATTTATGATGAAGTTAAAGAAAAATCTATGCTAGCTAGCTGAACTGTCCTGATGATTTGCGCAAATGAATTGATGAATGGTGATTGTAGGATGTTTGTATTTAGGAAGGATATTAGGGTTACGGGGAATACAGAATTTTGTAAGAAGGGGTAGATTATCAGAATTATAGGCAAATTTTTTACTTAAGGCTAATATACGCTGGGATATGGGTGGGATTTGGGTGGATTCATAGAGGTATTCGTTGGATGGATTGTGAAGTGGGTTGTTGGGATGCCTGAGTTTGGTAAGGATTCTTAGGGAGGATCTTTCGGCGACTTGGAGGTGATACATAGTGGAAGGATTCTAAAATTATTTTCATATAATACCGGGTGGAACACCCTGCTTAAACTTCACTTCAAAAACCGTTAGGTTTAGGTACTAATAACCTTAATGAAAACTATAGTTATTTTAAACATAGGATCTAAAAATATTAAAAAAATATAGATTATTCCATTAAAAAAAAGTTGATATTTTTATGGTATTTGGGACACCCTGTATATCATGAAAATAATTTTAGGAAGTAGCCTTTGAAATGAAAATTTTAAAAAGTGTACTTTGGCTACAATACTTCGTTTCATATGGCGTGAATAACCCGGTATGGCTCTCATATAAACAATTAATATATACAAACATATTTATTCAGACAATATGACAACAACATTTTACAAAATTTATTATAACAATATGTACAATTGTGTTAGTAGTCTGTCATGGTACAATTAATATTTTGTTAATTAACAAAAATGATATTCCTCATTCTTGAAAACAGAAAATTACACAAATGTATGCATGTCATATAAACAATTCAAATCACTTTGCCGGTGCATTACGCGTGAGAATATTCATGTTGGTTATGAATAATTCGTCCTGCGCGGTAATATATTTTAATCCTCTTTAAATATGTGGACAGCCCTTGAATTTCATTACGGGGGCAAACAAAATTTTAATTACATAATTAAACGAGTCCGAGATGGATTTCCATGAAAGATGTATGACGCGCGCGCGTTTTATCAGGTATTCGCTACGGAAATTTTATGCGAGTTGCAAAAAAAAACGTGGAATATTAATCCATGTAATGCTGTTGCGCAAACATGTTGATGCTCCACTTATAATTAATAATTATCTAGTTGGAAACTGTATAATGTATGTTTGTTTTGTAATAATAGGGCTTTGTCGCTGTGTTTGTTTGTTTGTTGTGTGCGAGGTTTTGTTTTGATGTTTTATTGAATATAAAAATAATTTTATTTTTATTATAATTAATAATTGTATAATTAATACAGGGAATATTCCATTATTAATTTAAATGAAAAATAAACAGCTCTCTGCTGCATAATAAAATAATAAATTTATTGATTAACAGTAATTAATCAAAATTAATAATTCCTCTTGATTATGCTGTACAATTTCATACTAGTCGAGTAAATAGTTTTAATTTATAAAACATAAATTTATAAACTAAAACACAATTCGTTTTTAATAAGTTTCACAACTTTATTGTAGAAACACCGCTACAATTGTTTCAGGCGGATGAACTAAGGAACATCCTCCTCAATCGAATTTATAAAACAAATCCAGTGTTCTTTATTTTAATTGTCAATTATAATAAATATTATTTTAATTTGAAGATAACAATTTATATTGTTAAATAAATACTCGATGCGCTATTTTTATTTAATATGCAATTTAACAAACAACTCCCTTATCACAACAACATACACTAATAGAATAATAATAACGTGCTTATGCTAATCTCGCTACATATCATCACCGCGCACACACAGACGATACTTCCAACGGATATAAAATTCAACCCTTATTATTATAAGCCGTAATTGCGGCCGGGAAATTAGAACAGCACAAAACGCGGAGAGACCATACATATCGCAGACTATAATACGGTCTGTTTCACATATGTAATTCAATTAGGGTAATGTGACGTTGAAAATAATACGTGAATTGGTGGGTAGGATGGAAAAAACTGGGCTTTCTTTTATTCGGTGCGAAACGAGCGCGCCCCGTTCCCTCCTTTCCTTTTCCCCGCCATTTGCGCTTAAATTGCACAGAAGGAAAATGTATTTACATAATTTATACAAGGCGGCAATGATATGGGTGTATGAAGGAAAAAAAGTTGTATTTAGTTTGTGTGGGTAGGAGATGAAAAAATATATGGTAGGTGGGAAATTCTGCGTGGGGATTATTCGGGTCCGGGTAAATAACTTTGTGGAATGAATTCAAGCCATTCAATTGGAGAAGTTTTATAAACCTTTTTTTATTAAAGTCATCCTAACTTAGATCAAATCAAATCATCCAAATTTTGTCCCAAACTTGTTGATGCTCCCCTTAATCTATCTATTTGGAAACTCTGTAATATACGTTTGTTTTGTAATAATAGGGTTTTGTCGCTGTGCTTGTTTTGTTTGCTGTGTAATGAATTTGTTGTGTCTAAATGAAACTCGTTAAGGTCCTACTGAAATTTGTCATGCGACAAAAATTTGGATGTTTTGATTTCATCGAAGTAAAAAAAATCATCATAATTTTATATAACAATATAAAACATCGACAAAAATCATCCTAATTTTATATAACAATAAAACATCGAAAAAAATCATCCTAATTTTATATAACAATAAAACATCGATGTTTTAATTGTTTTTGTTTTAAAATTAGGATGATTTTTTTACTATGAAATCAAAAAAAATCATCATAATTTTATATAACAATATAAAACATCGACAAAAATCATCCTAATTTTATATAACAATAAAACATCGAAAAAAATCATCCTAATTTTATATAACAATAAAACATCGATGTTTTAATTGTTTTTGTTTTAAAATTAGGATGATTTTTTTACTATGAAATCAAATCATCCAAATTTTTGTCACATCACAAATTTCAGTAGGACCTTAACGAGTTTCATTTAGAGACAGCAAATTCATTATTATAGGTGGCCAAAAATAATGCTGTCTGAACATGATTTCTATATTAATTTGCATAAATAGCCTAACTAAAACAAATATTGTGTTCATTTTTGGCCTTATAAGATCATATAAAAAATAAATGTAGGTCTGAAAATTCCAATCATTCTCAAAATTTTTGAATAATATCAATAGAACTTATTGATGTTTTGAGTTATATTTATTTTATCGGCGAGATGAAACACGAATGAATTAAAACCAATCAGCATCTAGAAATCGTTGTTGCCGCGATAAAAAATTCGTGTAGAGTTCGATTTCGGCACTGTAATTAGTTCTCAACTCATTGTATATTTTGGCAAGTGATTGGTTTCCAATTCATTGTTCATAAACTATTCTCAAATAAAAATTACAAATTTCAGCTTTTGTGAACGGTATAAAAATGTTTGCAAACACACAATTCGGAAGTACACCTCCAGAAGTAATTCACGAACAAGTAAAAGACTTCAAACAGCAACATAATGAACCTGATAAGTAAATTACAGTACACTATAATTGTACAATTTATTATTATTATAGTTCATAGAGTGTAATAATTATTAATTGTACAATTAATAATTATTATATTATATATATATAATTGTACAATGAATAATTATTATAATTCATAGAGTATAATAATTATTAATTGTACATTTATTGTGTGCTGAACTTAATTATCAGGTTCATTATGTTGCTGTTGGGCGTCTTTTACTTGTTCGTGAATTACTTTTAGAGTTGTGCTTCCGTCTTTGTTTTTTATTGTAATATTTGTAGTCTGAAAAATTGCTCTTGTGCATTGGAAATGATCGCTTTAGGCAACAACCAAGCAATTGTTGAAATCATACAAACTTGTTACCGATGATTTCCAATGCACTTGTCCAATTACTGTTGAAAATTTTGAGAAAATAATAAGAATTTTTAGATCTACATTTAATACTACAAAATCTTTATTATCTAAGAAAATAATACATAATATAACGAATAAATAATTTCAAATAATGGCGATCAACTCTTTCTAACCTCACATTTAATATTTTCTCTAAAATATTTGGATAAAATCAATCGAACATAAAAAATTCTATTAATTTTATCTAAAACAGGGAAGAAATCACTCTGGTCGATAATCCAGGATAGACGAAAACTAACAGATATTGTATATAATAAATATTTGTTATTTTGTAATTTAAAATGAGTTTTATCTAAACAATGTATTTAATTAAGTTTTACATCACCTGATTCATACAACTTAAAATATTTTTTTTTTTTTTAATTTTGAAGTAAAATTATATTTTAACATTTCCATATACATTATACACAATTCGTAGATTAAATTTCTAATTGAACGTTTTTTTTGTATGGAGTAAAGAGAAATGGACAAAAAATGGGAAACGTAATTAATTGAGGAATTTCTCTTTGGGATAAATTTAGTACGCGTATCAAAAGCCCTTAACAAAAAAAGTTATTTAACCAAGGATTAATTTTTAGTCGCTCCTCTGTAATTGCCTAAACAATAATTAAAAACAAATTATGGGCTTGATTTTAAATTGCATATAATTAAATCCTGCCTTGTATTGTGAATACAAGAGCATGAATAAAAATTATAGAATATAATTATATAAAATTTATATCAATCTTAATTAATATAATGTTATATATGTTAACAATTGTCAATAATCACCCCGCTCAATACGTATAACTTCAGATGTACCCCAGGGCTCTCATATAGGACCAATATTATTATGATGTTGTTAGTTGCTTTTCACACTCTGAATATATGCTGTTTGCAGATTTATTTTTGTTCTTTATCAGATATAATAAATCTTCAACCTGATCTAAGCAAATTCTGCAATGTGATGAATCAACTGCGTTTGAATGTGTATGAATGTAAAGTAATTACACTTAGTAAACGTTCTTCCAAAATTGTCTATGAATATAAATTACGTGAAAGGTCATTGAGCGAGTGAATTCTATAAATGATCTGGGAATCGACGTCAACAATTGTTGGTTATTTCCTAAACATATCTCAAATATTGTTTCGAAAGCTTATAGATAGGTATTTTTTTAATAGCAAATGTTTTACTGGCCCTAAAACCGCATTATTGTTAAACAATTTATTAATACGTCCACATTTGGACTACTGCTGACACCTATGGTCACCATATATGCAGTGGAAGGTCATTAGAATTGACATAGTTCAAAAGGAATTATTTAAATTTCTTCAGTTTAAGCTTAATCTGTGGGAATCCTGCGAGGCGTTATTGAAGAGATTTAATATAAGAAATTCTCGAACAAAGACGCGTTTTCCTTGCATTTTTATACGAAAATGTGATTCCATAATTTTAATTCCAATAATAGTTATTATAATACGCCATTGCCTGATGGTCAACAACAGCATTTCAAAAATGTTGATTTGTAGCACCTACTTAGATTTAGATATTTATTTAAATTAAATAAAAAATCATTTGAAAATTATTTTCCTTTAGCTAGAGGGACTCATGAACTCAATAGTATTTTGCCACTTTTTCTTACATTTATATCAACCTGACGAGTGTAAATATTTATGTAAATATGTAACACAATAAACTTATTATTATTAAAAACCTAACAGCTATAAAATGAACAAAATCAAGAATAAATGCTAAATAAATAATTATTATAAAGTGAATAATAACACAAATGACATCTTACGCATTTATGAATTGCCTGAAGCTTAAAAACAATGCATTTCATGAAAAAAAAACGACATTCTCAGAATTAATACAAGAATTAAAAAAATGAAAAATATTTAGTGAGCCATTGAAAAAAAAAAAAACAGTTTACGCAAATATTTAAGTAAAAATTTAAATTATAGCTTGTTTATATCAAGAACTTTTTATTTGAAAATGCTTACGTTTTTAGAATAATTTAGGTGTTCCATTAATTTCAGCTGATTATTAAAATTGAAAATACTAATCGACCCGCCCGAGCGTTTTTCTCGAAAATAATCACCAGCAGTTTAAATGAATTTGTTTCTTTCATCGTGGACGCAATGTATAAATAAATTTATAAAATCCTGTCGATTTTCTTCCAGACTAATTTAAATAAAAACTAACAGCATCTTCAACAAAAAAGCGGCATTCATTCCAAACACAAAAACAACTTTATAAACAGTTGATTGCAAATGGAGTGAAATTAAATATTTTCCCAGACATAACACAATACGGGTGGACGAATCGATATTATTATCTTTTCTATTTTTGCTCCCCATTGGAGCGACCGTGCGCATCCGATAAATTATGTATGAGAATCCCCTCCTTCTCATCCAACGGGCCTCCTCGGGGGATTTTCATTAAAATTGTTTTTATCTCCCCGCCCGAAATATTCTAATGTAATTATAATTGTACACGCGAAAAGAGTGGCCTAATTTGAATTAAT
Organism: Philonthus spinipes; assembly: GCA_963082785.1. Taxonomy (NCBI): domain Eukaryota; kingdom Metazoa; phylum Arthropoda; class Insecta; order Coleoptera; family Staphylinidae; genus Philonthus; species Philonthus spinipes. Next base: position 20,295,912 of record OY720307.1, on the reverse strand, counting down.
TAAAGAACCGTTTACAATAAGGAAATAATTGGGTGGGTGTTGAATTTGTAAAAGGTGTTTCGTGGTGTTTATAAAGGGGAAGTTAATGATGAAAATTGATGCAGTTATTAAATTAAATAAATACCTCAAAATGTGCAATAAAAATTCCGCATTTTTGAGGTATTTTTTTTTTTACTTTGTTGTTGTTTATAACCCACCCTTTTATAAATAACATTTTAAAATACACAAACACATCAAAATGCAAAATCATAATTAATTCCAAAATTAAACTCTTACATAATCCTTCAGATCCCCTTATTTTTTGTAATTTTTACTTTCCCCAGACCCCTATCCAAGTGATAGTATTGAAAAAAATTCAAATCGCTAATTTTAACAGATATTCACGTTTTGAAGTGAGTCCATTCCATTGATTTTTGAAAAAATCAGCCTATGTATATTTGTGTGTTTGTTGATTGTTTCCGCAATAGAGCAAAATTGACTGGATGGATTGAACCGAAATATTATTTCACAGCTTTTTATAACAGTGAAAGATCTGAAAAGTTTTTGGTCAAAATCAAAGCTCATTAAGTTCAACTTTGCACTTGATTTCTTTGATTTTCCACTATTTATTTATTTATCAACGGAAATCTCCTTTGTATAAAATATATAATATACAAAAGTATCTTAAAATAAACATAATATGGACTAAATAAATAGTGTGATTGTTAGCCAAGAAGTGATCGCATCGAAAAATGTAATTTAATAAGAAGTTAGAAGTTATTTATATTAATTATATTACGATATAATATGTTTTATACGAATTCAAATTTATTCAGTTCAAAATAGATTTACATATAATCACAATTTCGGTATTTGCTAAATTGTTGTTTCCAATGGCCAACACTTAAGTACAAGTACTTTTTTCATGAATTCCATTAACTTTTCTAATATATTAAATAAAATAATGCTAAATTGTTCAAATTAATTATATTTAATTAATCTGTCACGAGGAAATATAAAAAAAGATTTAAAATCCGCATTGGAATTGAATTATAAATTTAACTGTAGGCACAAAACGAGCGAATCGATTATTATTATTACGATTCAACCCTTGTTTGTAAATCGACGTCATTATATATTAATTTTCTGTTGCTGTAACATGTAATAGTCTCACTAAATTAGCCTTTCAAGTCTATCAATTTAATATAGATTAATGCCTTGAATTTTGCATGAGCCCTGCAGAAAATCAATACGTGGAATTCACAAGTTGATTTACGAAAATAATATTCTTCATATATGAAAATAACTCCTCTCAAATTAATTCTCATTATGAGCTTATGAAAATTACAAGGTCGTTATCGAACACAACCAATTAACAATACCTTTATAAAACTTATACTTCCTAATAGATTACGAAACCAAATTACACACAAATTAAAACTAATAAAATTGAGAATATATATTCATATGGCGTAACTATAATAGTGCTAGAGCCCGCAATATCGGGGACCTAGAAATCCAAAGGGCGCTAAAAAAAGTGGAGCCCTCATTAATTATTTATGAATGCCCAAGGCCTCGCGAATCGGAGGGCCTCGGAACACACATCTTAAAAGTACTTAGACAAAATGCAAATGTTTGTATTGCATAATAATAATTATTTTGCGAGGGCCAACGAAAGATAGTTACACTCCTGCACATATTGACGTAAAAATTAAATGAAAATATAATTAAATTTAACATCTAGTAATTAATCTCTTTTAATTAGGTTTTATTTATCTGTATTTCATTTTTACACGTTCTTTCATATAGTTGTTTCTATTTGGTAATTATAAAACCGTGAAATTCAATGTGTTAATGTGTGCAGTCATAAGCAACCCTGAGAGTGCTCTTTAAGGTTGCGGTTTAGTAAAAAGAGATAGCTATATAGTAAAATGGAAATAATCGTTTGAAAAAAGAGCCATTCTTTTGGATTTAATAATATAAATATTTAAATTTTTATCTACCAAATATAAAGTATCAGTCTAAATAAAAAAATAAATCGTTATTTTTCATGTATTACGCCATTTTACTTGTTCAATTTAGAAGAGAAAGTTGTAAGATATAATGAAATTAATAGGTCATGTCTGCTAAGTTATTTGAATGCAGAATTTAGTGAAATCCTTGAAATTTTCATTGCACAAGTTTTTATTAGCATTACTATAATTTAAAATTTGCTATAAATTTGATCAATTTTTATTGTTGTTTCATAATTTTTTGAAACAAAATAAACATTAAGATAATTTTTATTCAATCTGATGAAATTCCTGCTTATTTTGAGATTATTTTAATGTATAATACAATGAACAATATTGTAGTGGATTTTTTTTACGTTGCAGTAAATTCTTTGTAAATGAAAATTAGCTGTTTTCATAGAATAAAATAAAGTGTGGTGAATGCAATTCTGCCATGCCAACAGATGGAGGTTACGTGACTTGCAGAGGATACAATTCTGTTTAGCATCACAGTTGCTCTTTTAAATTGTCAACATATGAGTGATGCGAAGAAAAAATAATGGAGATATGAATCAAGTCGCGATCAGATAAATTCGCAAATCGCGCAATCCGAATTAACTAATCAAGGAATTACAAGAGCAGAATTTTTAAAATAAATTAAAGAATCAAAAACAATAATTGACGGCGGACAGAAACAGCTAGCCGGAGAAATCTAGAAATTAAATAATAAGTTATAAGTACTAACGAAGACAATTATCGCATTAGACAATAGGGTTTATGAGCTGAAGAGTAAGATATTTGCAAATTAAATTGAAATTATAGGAGTACTAGAAAAAGAAGAGGAAAACTAATTGTATGTAGTATGCAACATAATAACAGAAACCGGAGTTAACATTAAAAAAGAAATTTTTGACGTTTTCAGAACAGAAACCTGAAACTCTGAAAGGTCAAAATAAATTATTGTGAAAATTAACGCACACAAAAAAAACAAGAAATAATTAATTTAGTTTAATTTTCCTCAATGCTTCACGTAGCCAGCGTAAACATACCGAAATAATCAATACAGGATGATTTGTGACATAGTTTTTTGATAAAAAAACGATTATTATTAAAAAAAGACAACAAATTTCTCACAAATTAATCCTCATTAAAATCTAGCATTTAAAAAATAGAGTGTAGTTATGGGATTTAACTAATTAGCAAGTTTGATAATTAGAATGTAATTATTTGTACACAGTTTGCGCCGACGTTACAAAGTTCAGGAACGTCTATGGCGGTACAATGTGTAGTCATGGTCTCGCTCGAAAATCCCGAATAGATTTTCGCCAATTACGCGAAGGGCCGAGCAGGCCCTTGAAACGGTTAAGCTGATGCGAGATTAATCCGTCGGATGATTAATTTCGTTTTGTTTTAAACCATCTCATCATGCGTTTCAAATAAAAATGTTTGCAAATTGGAATATTAATATAATTAAATAAACCAACAAAAAACATTATTCTTGGTAATGATTACAAAATGTTTCTATTAATTTAAATAATGTATTTATATCAGTTGGAGAAAATAATCATCAAATTTTGTTTCTTCAGCCTAAAACTAAATATTATATATATATGTAATCTTCATTCCACAATACAATATCTACATATAAAATAAACTATTGCAATATATATTCTGAAGTTTTAATGGACTTTTGATAAATGATTTTTCCGTCTTGTAAATTTTAATTTTGTGGTTGTTTATGAAAGTGTGGTAACTTTCGTAAAGATGAAAGTCACTACCATTAAAATAAATTTTGGTTATACAAATCAAAACTACAATTGAAAAATTGAATATTAAAATAATTAAAACTAAACTTCGATTTTCAAATTGTAGTTTTTTTTTTCTTTTGGAATCTAGCAATAAGCTGACACCATCATTAAAATATATTATGAAAGAAAATATTAAATAAAGTCTGGACTTTCCGAGTTATGAAAAACAATCATAACCTAGAATCATACTATAAAAAAATATTATGAAAATAAATCGAAAATAAGGTGCGGAGAAAAAATCATAAATCAAAAAGTCGGTACTTTATTCTTCCTTAGTATAGTTAAAAAGTTTACATATTTTGATATATTGAACGTAAGCAAGAAAAATACAGCAATAAGCCTTTTAACAAATTAACTATTAAATTAAATAAAATGAAACAAAGATGATTCATACATTTGCAGTTATTTCAATTTCAATGAAATTAAACAAGGAAAATTTCTGGCAATGATCAATAAAATTCGATCAATCCCTTTTTCCAACTGCAAAAAATACTTACACTGTAAGTTTTACAAACATCTATTGAAACAACTACTTCCCGAGCATTTACGCCGCCGGACATTGGATTACGCAATAGATATTATCAATAGATGTTTGTAAAACTTACAGTGTAAGTATTTTTTGCAGTTGGAAAAAGGGATTGATTGAATTTTATTGATCATTGCCAGAAATTTTCCTTGTTTAATTTCATTGTAAATTAACTATTATAAGTCACACATTTGAAAGATGTAATTTATTTTTGCTGACTATTCAAACAAATTATTTAAGAAACACGAACAGATATGTGAACCTTACATATGAATATATTACAAGAAATATCCTTGTATGAAAACTATTTACCAAATTTCTATTGACCTGAGTCTTTTAGCCTGAATTTCGATATTTATAAACAAATCGTCTCTCATTATGTTGGCAATTTTTGTAGCAAACAGTTAACGTGTGAAATTTTTCAATTTATTATTAATTTTTTATCGAAATAATTATTTAAATAATATTAAAATGTGGTAGATATGCCGGGTTATTGCTAAAATTATTAGCAGCTACATTATACACATGAACATATCACAAAAATATCCTTGAATGAGAACTATTAACCAAATGACTATTTTCTTGAGGCCTTTCAGTCTGAAATATGTTGGCAATTTTTGTTACAAATAGCATGTAAAAGTTTTAAATCTAATATTAAATTGTTGTCGAAATAATTATTTAAATAATATTCAAATCTGGTGTCCGCGCCGGGTGTTTATTTGAATTTTCCCATTATTATTTACAATGCCTTTACTGTTGTCCCTTTTGTTTATGAATTATTCTCAAATGAAACAATATTTATTTAAAATATTTAAATCAAAATATAATTTTACATATTTATGTATCTATTTAGTAATATTGACGTATCTAAACAAAGCTTAAGTAGAAGTAATATTTGAATAACTGGGTGTAAATATGACAAAGACGGAGATATTTCCGTCTTTTTCATATTAATGCCGGTCGATAGCAAATTCCAGAACAAGGATTATCATGTTTTAAAATAACAACACATGAAATGTAAATAATTCTGTTATTTGTATGGAATACATATACATTATTGTTAATATTATTATAATACAAATTTAAAGCATGATTTACCAGACTTCACATCTTTCGACTTGTAACACTTTTACTCTAAATTAACAAAATATTTTAATAAATGGTAGACGGCGCAAGCACTATCTTTTATCTGATTTCATGTGGCATCCTCAACAAAACAAAATTTTAATTATGTGTATTGTAATAATTGTAACTGTGTTTATAATTCTAGAATATATTTATAAAGTACAAATGTCAACCCTTGTCTATTTTATCGCCCTATTAACCTCCGACTTTATTTTCTGTAAAGGTCGTACTTAAAAACAAGTGTTTTTTATCGCCAATCATAAATAAACCATGTGAAAACATTGTAAATATTTATCCGTACGTATCTCTCTGAAAGAGATTATTTGATCGTAAAAGCAGGAGAGGAAATTTGTGTAACCCTCCCCCCACCCTCTTCTCTCTGCGTGTATATGCTACAAAACGTATTATCTTTTCAACAGTCGAGGACCAATAAAAGCGGAAATCAATAGTCGATAAAAGTTAACATCATAATTCCACTCCGACGACGAGTATCTCCTTCATTCCGGCACATACGCAATTTTATCGCTGCGCGAAAATAAACTGGAAAACAGGTTGGGTTTGTGTGTGTACGTATGCTACAAGATCAACATTTACTGCGACTTCAATTGCCGCCGATAAAAAGGAAATCGATTTTATAAATTACTTTATTGCGCAAAATAAAAACGATTTTATATTTTATTTCATAGAATTATAATATTTTTTTTATAAAATACTGCTATGTGCGCGGATTATGCGATTTTATTTTCATGTGATCATTTATTAAGAAAACAAATAGCATGTGTATAATATATATATACAAACACCTTTATTCGGACGATTATATTGCAATACATTTATGTATTAGTCTATCTTGGCCATCGACTAAAAGTCTTTCTGTACTTTCTTGAATTCATTGTGATGTGTAGTAAAAATAATTCTGTTTGCGAGCTGAATTTTCTCAACTATTCGCAGTAATAAATTGGAGAATTGTGACAGGACGATGTTTATATTTTCAAGGAATATTTGGCTTCCGCGGGATACAAAATTTTCAAAGGAGCGATACATTTAAAATATTTAATTAATTTCTTGAATTAATTTCTCATCTGGCATTTGGTGAAACATATTACACCATGTAAAGTAATTTAAAGGAAAGACACAACTTTAATCAGTGAGACAACCAAGTGTCTTTCCTTTAAATTACTTTACGTATATTTAATTAAATTAATTATAAAATAGATGAAAAGAAAGCACAAAGCAAACACGTGGCATTGTCAACAACTTGAGAGGACTTGGAAAAGAGAACTTACTCGGGAGATGTTCTGAAGAAGACTTTCTGATTATCAGAAAATATTTTAGAAAGTGGATAGAAAAATAGTAATGTGAACTATCATGTATAACAAAGTAGAAGTATCAATTTATTATTCTGACTTTGTCTGTATAAATGAATATTTTCAGTGAAAAACATAGTAAGTGTTTCATTCAGTGACGAAGTGTTTTAGACTTTAAATTTATTGTGTTTTTACCACTATTTATTAATTTCGTTATGCGACCCGAGATAAGGCAAGAATTTATGCCATTGTCAAGTACTAACAAATATTTGTTATGTCGATACTCGAGTTGGGTAATAAAATTAATAAATTTTAATAAATCGCAGATTTCATCTACTATAATGGAGTACAACAAAATACTGATCAACACCATTTTAATACTAAATGTTTCAATTTTGTGAATTGAATAAAAATCAACGCATTTCACAAAATTGAATTAATTAAAAATTTCTGTAATTAATTAATCAATAGTCATCAAATTAATGCATAAACAAAATCTCTTTGTTTAATTAAATATGTTATCCTAATAGAGTTTCCGGTGAATTAAACATTTTACATCAACTTGATTGCGCTTAATTCACCACAGAAATAATTAAAATTATATAACAGTTAATTAAAATATAAATAAATGGAAACATCATTCCTGGAATTTGTATTAATTAACTAATAATATAAACCCTATTATTTTGTGCATTATTTAATTACAAGCCAGGAATGGCATATAACTTCCTATTTACATGATTAACAGTTTGAGTATAAAAATTCTAACTCGTTAACTATAAAATTTTTAAGGTATAATAATTAATAATTAACATGCGTCGTAAATATTTTTTATGTTTTCGTCATTTTCCTAATATTTTCTGTATAATAGAGATGTCATATATATACAAATATCTGTATTCAGGTGAAGAAATATATTTTTACGTACAATAAAATTAAGTATACATAATAAAATGTAAGTGTTTAGCTGGCTTAGGCTATCGACCAGAGGTCCTTCAGCCTTTTTTTGAATTTATTTATTTATAAAATATCTTCGCCAGCTTGCTGAACTGTCTTGAAGCGTTTTAATGAATTCTTTTATTGTAATTATGATTCTTTTGTAAATATTTACATGTCTTTATGTTTTACTCAATTCTATTCTTGTAATCTTCTCAATATTGGTCGTAGAGACTTTTAATTATTTAAATAAAAATGGTTTTCCTTTCTCATACATTATTTTTAATGAAATAAATGTTTGGTTGTTAAATCCAACTGACTGAAATAGCATTACTACCAATTTATTTATCTCCGACAAAAATTGACTAAAAAAAAACAATTCTGGCACAGGGGAATTTCTTTTAGTTCTATAATATGATAAATTTTTAAATAACTAATAAAGAATAAAAAGCTAGAATAAGAATTATTACGGTTACTATAGTGGAATAAGTACGAGTGCTTAGTTGGTTGATATAAAATGTTGTTTTGCTTTGATTTTCAAGAGATTTATATCTGTTAGTTTTCTAAATACTCCAGGTAACTTATTTTAATGTTTTATATCCGACATGTGTAGTATTTTAATATATCTAAGGTGTTTTGGAATAAACTATATTGCTTATCCGACATGTGTGGTAATTGTGTATTTGTATATTTTGCTTTAAATCTATGGTCGACTTATTACTGTTTATGATTTAATGGATAGCTATGCATCTTTCCAAATTAATTTTCTTGATAACTGTTAGCTCTAGTATAATTTCGCAAAAATGATGCGTAGATGTATATTTATAAAAAATTAAAAACTGAGTAAATGCGTCTCTCTCTTTTTAGTGTAAAGCGGAATGTTCTACTAACTGTAATTATTTATATTGTATATGTTATTATATATTTTTTGTAATACTGAAAATGGGGAAATCCGTAAATTAATAAATAAATGAATTTATCTCTAGATTTTACATCTTTTTTTTTTCAATTAATCTAAAGTAATGTTTTATTTTTTTATATATACAAGACGTGTGTAAAACAATATAGTAAAAAACATCAGTAAACACTTACTTATTAATAGAAAATAGTATTTATTTTCTTGGTCACAGTTATTTAAATAAATTAAAGAAAAATGATATTAAAGTAGAAATAATTTATTAATTATTTTAAAATCATTTTTATTTAATTTACTTACTAGAAGTAAACATAATAACAACAAAACCTTACGTTGTGTTATATTATTATTCAATCAACAAATAATTAAAGAAATAACGTTCTTGTAATTATTCTTCTTTTGTAATAGACGAAAGTGTTGCAATTTTTTAAATACACAAACGTTTTTTAGGTTTCACAAAATGTTTATTTAATTTAATTTAAAGACAAAGAAATTGTTGGTCATCGTGACATAAGCCAACAAAACCTTTAAATTACTTTCAACATCGCTTTGTTTCAATCCATCACTTAATATATTTTGCATAATTGATTCAATTAATTTATCAAATAGATCCTCCTAGGATATCAACGGGGGGATTAATTAAACGCGAATTTCTATAAATCATGAACACCTTCGCCGGATTCCCCAATTAGAATTTGATTTAATTGATGGAGGTAATCCGGGTAGGGAGAACATTTTTAAGGGTGACGAATGCGAATAGTTTCCAGTTTCCGACTAACTTAATTCACGTAATTAATAATTGAGAAATCAAAAGATGATTATTATAAATAGAAAATATTATTCATTCTCTTGATCACAGTTATTTAAATAATTTAAAAATAATTAATAACTTATTTCCACATTTAGCTAATTATTATGAATTTAAAAATTCAGCTTTATTGTTACAAAAAATTTCAACTTAGTATTGAACTTCGTGAAAATTTTCTATTATCATTACATTTGAATTTGTTTTGCATATCATCATGAGAATGATTTAAAGCGGAACCTACTAAATATAAATATTTTTTTTTAATTTAAATATGTATATATATAAGATAATTAAATATAACATAAAATATTCAATTTGACAATTCCGTCTATAACGAAATTTTATTTTGGTATAAAGGAAACACACAATTTTTTTGTACCACCTTTATTTTAAATAAAAAAAGAATTTAGATGTTTTCTTTATACGATAATACAATTTTATTAATGACGAAATTGTAAAATTTGTATTGAATATTGTATGTTATATTTAATAATTTCTTTTATATATATTATTATTTTGTAAATTGTAAATGTTTAAAAATGTATTGCAAACGAAAATGTCGTATTTTTTATTCAAAATTTTGAATTAAAAAATTGTATATATAAAATAATAATTAAATATAAAGTACAATATTAAATTCTATCTATTGTATTCCATAATTTTATGTTTTTTTATTCATTATTCATCGTAATTTTATTTTGATATAAAGAAAACACCTAATTTTTATATGCCACATTTATTTTAAATTAAAAAAGTTGTTAAGCATTTTCTTTATATCAAAATTGAAAATATACCAATATACCATGAGTGATTAGATAAAAAATATTTATTTTTCTTTTATGTTCATTTCCATTATTTACAATTTTACAATTAATTTATTAACTGACCTTACTAAACAAAATAGTTATAAATAAAGTTACACCAATTTTACAATAACATTAAGTGTTAAGGATATTTGATTAAATTTAAAATTCATGTAGTAATAATAACATACTTTTTGAATTAATTTCTCACTTAACCTGTGGTGAAACATATTTAATTAATAGACTTTTCTAACCGTTCTTCGAAATTATTTATTTTCATACTAATTATGCATTTCGATTACCAAGTGATCTTTTTTAATAGTTAACAGGAATGATGAAGATGCTTTGTGATTAAACGCTAATGTAATATTAATGCAAGGTTTTTTTTATATTTATATTGCTCTGTCGGACCGTTTAAACAAATAAGATAAGCAAAACCATATTAATACATATAGTTGCATTGAATATATATATAATAGAAATATATGTATATTTATTATTTTCTATTGTTATAAATCTGAAACTTTAATATAATTAATGTTTATAATATTCAAACAATGGTAGTTCATTTTATAATAATAAATAATTAATTATTAAAATCTACAGATAAAAAAATAATTAACAAATTTAATTACATTTAATTATTTAATAATTATCAATTCTAAAATTAAACAAAGCATCGTTTTGGAACACTTTTTGAATTCTGAACAAATTTTAATTCTCCAGATTTTCCCTAAAATGAACAAGGAGAGACAGGAATTTGTAAAAAAAATGTTTTTCCATATAAAATCTCTATACATTGGATCACGCCAACACTCGATATATAACAAATAAATTCTCTCAATATTCAAACACATAATATCGGGTATTTAACCGCAACACAAGATCTGTTCAACCTCCTTCATCAAGGCATTGAACATGGAACACACTAGTCTGATGAAGTTCGAAAAACCGTGGTTGAACATTTTATTAAATTCAAACACATATTAAATCGAATAATAAAAAAATATATTTTAACGCAAAACAGTTCGAGACATTAAATTTATTCAATTTAATGTGTTTAATAACAAAAAAATGATAATAAATTGAATAATATTAAAGTGTCAATAAACTTTGGATTATTCTCTCTCTAAGATTTTTTTTATTTTAGTAATTGGAAAACTTTATTTTAGATTTATAAAAAGGTAAATCCGTTAAATAAATAAGTAAAACTTTTAATAACTTGTTTATATTTATTATTATAATATGAACTGTAATATTTAAATATTATGGATAAATTTATAATATTTTTTTTTGTAAAATTAACCTGCTTACCTGATGAAGATGACAGGAGCATTAAGAGCAGTACAGGCGGAAACATTATGAATGTAGTTGCGTAAAAATATCCTCACATTTACTTTAAGAAATTTTTTAATACAACAAAAGTGATGCACTGTAGTTTTAAGCAACTGGCTCACATTTTAATTTAATTTACTGTAAAACACTTTCGCGGAAAATTGGTAACAATAATGAATCACTACAGTTGTGTTCTTAGGATTTTATATTTCAGAACGAGAAATCACTGCTTAATTGTTTAAATATCAACACAATGTATTGGGGTATGTATTCGAATTAAAAGGAAGCACTTTTTTATTTAGTTTAGATTTTAAAAAGCACTATTTGTTTGTTTATATATAGTCAAACTACAAAGATTTTTAAGTTGTTATGGTTGTGGTTGTTTAGGAATTATGGTAAAAAATAATGATATTTTCTTTCTTAAGATTTAAACATTTTTAAGATTAAAAATCACTCTCTGTATGTGTGTTAATTTTTTATTTATGTTAAAATAAATCATATATTGTTTTTTGCTTGATTCCGATTAAATTCAAATAAATCACCTGTTTTTAAAATAAACTCATTGTATTACGATTGTTTTTTTTGTTCCTCTTGTTTTTCTTTTTGGGTGTTTTAATTATTTTAATTACAATAATTACTCGATTAATTAATCCAACATTATTGTCTAAAACATCGCGTTGCGTATTCCATGCTTATATCGCGTACCCACCACGGACTAAATTAATTCACGGCGATTCAGGGTGCGCGCGTGTGTTTCGGGGCGCAATCCACGGGCGTCGAGACGCTTGGCATCGCGGCGCGGCGTTGACTGGGAACTACGGCGTCCAATCTTTTCTCTGACATGCGCCACTAAATCCCCACGCAAATTTCTAGAGGACGACTTTTATTCCGGCTACTCTCATTTTTTCTGTACCTCTCCACTCTCTCATCCCTGGCGAGCACATGGGGTGATTTTTGTCGTTTTTGTTTTGTTTTTTTTAATTGTTATGGCGTATGCAAATTCTCATATTTGCATCCGCGCCAAAGTTGTTTTATATCGCTGTTTAAAAAATGATTAAAATAAAATGCGTTATGAGTGATTGCTTCGGAAATGTTGTTGCTGGATGTTGATTTTTAAAACATGCAATAAATATGCTAAATATGAAAGTTCTGCTTCATAGAAAAATAAACAATTTTTAACCACATATCACGCAAGTACATTGGAGAGAACTGTTGGTAAAAAATGATTTTTTTACGATAACAACATTCTCCGGGAAGAAAGTAAAAATTATTAAAGTTAGTAATTCCTGCACAAATTCATCTTTAATTTTCTTTTGTGGTGGAAGGGGAAAATCCTTTTTTATATGTATGGTGGAGTCATAAAAATAAAACGATGGCAACGACCAAACTAAACACTACTCTACTTACCATTAATTGATCTGTATATTAAAGGAATAGCTAGTTTTTCCGAGACGGATGTCAAGTTGGACCAAATCAACAAACTCACATACAACATTAAAAAGCAATAGTAAATCTGAATAAAATCACAACTCACATTAACTCAATCTATACTGACGGGTCAAAGACATACTCAGGTTATGGATCTGACGTGGACCAAAAGCCACAATGAGGACAATAAAAGCAATACTATTAAAGACATATTATTATTCATTATTTAATCGGCCGACGAATGTCTAGCACGTCTCTCGAGTGCCTTAGCTGCGGTTATTCCACGAGCAATCTCTTGCCTTTGTCACGTCGGGGATTACCCGTATGGATATTTGTAATTGGTCTGGGACAGATTTCTAGCCTGCGGCATGGACAAAATGCAGATAGAGCACACGTCCAGAGCTTTAGCAAAACTAATTCAAGTGTTTACTGTAAAGAGAGATGGAGAAATCTATCAACAGTCGGTCAAACTAAAATTTACCTCCCCAAATCATACTGCAATTAAACAAGAAATCTTCTAAAGCATTTAAGAGGTCACACAAGAAAATTAACCGGATACATTACCGGTCATTACGGCTTTAGGATGCACCTCTCAAGATTGTAATTGCATAGGAAGGACTTATGCAGAAGTTCTAATGAATAGGAAGAGACGGCAGGATACATCCTTCGTGAATTCCCAGCGCTGTCAAAGATAAGGCGTTCCTTGGAGATGCCGCAGATTAATTAAGGGGCCCAGTTGAAACCGGCTCATGTAGATATTTTAGACATTTCCAGATTAGTAAAATGGGTCAAGTTACTGGGAGGGAGGTACCACAATGGGTCAATGGTTTAGCCTAAGTGGGTACGACCCCAAATTTCTTAATCCTTAATTCGATGCAATTCTGACACAATTTTCTTTAAATAGTAACAGGAAATCATTGCAGTGCTCATATCTTATATTGAAGTTATGAAATTCTATGCTGTTATATGAAACATGTATTGTCAATTTAAAACTTTTGACAGACATCAAAAATATCAGATTATTTTACTAATTGTTAAGCTTTGTTATACATCGTTGTTCAATTAATGAAAACATTTTTTTAACATTGTGAAATTTCAGCTATACAAACAAAATTATAAAGTGTTTTCATTAATATCAGATAGCGCCAGTGACCTGCATTGACCGTAAGAGTATTGTGAGCTAAGACAGCCTATAGCCTTGATTCCTTACTAACATATACCTTGAATGTTCCTATGAAATCAGAATTTGTCAAAATCTGATAGCGTTAAATTTGAAATTGATAGGTGGTCAATGTAGTTACTTTTCAAATTATTTAAAAAAAATCTGCACCCTTCTTTACACAGACAACACATCACTAATTACAAATGGTCGCGTCATCCAAAAAGCTCTTGGCTATTATGGTTCATTTGCTTTCTTCAATTTTGACATTATTCTAACATTAACGTAAGATTTTTTGTGCTGAGTGATTTATCTAAGAAGTTGTTAGCTGACAATATAATTGAAAACGCTTTACACAACCGGATTGGACTTACAGTGAATTTGTTTATAATAAATCCAATTTATTTTAATTGCATTGATAGTTTAATTAGATGACTAACATAATTAAACTATCAATGTAATTTATTTTAATTACCTGTTGGTCCAATTAAACTATCAGCTTAATTTATTATAATTAAACTTGATAGTTTAATTAAGCTCTAGGTTTTAGACTATTTTCTCTAATAATCCACCAAAATTAGATAAATCATTTTTTTTCTGTTATGAATCTAATTTAATTTAAATACTTGTTAATAAAATCATTAATTTTATTAAATACAAAAATAAAAATAATTAATTTACTCAATTGAACAATTAATAAATTATTATCCCTTTAGCTACTTCGACTTTAAAATAAATATCCATTAAAATAATTACTTCTCCGGAAAAAATCTCTCTAGACATAACGGACTACAATAAGTCATTTCTAAGCAACAAATAACATTATACAATATATCAGTATAATGCAATTTTTTTTGATTTGAGAATATTTAATACAAATTACAAATTACTTCTTGGCACATTTTCAATATTATAATAAAGAAAACACTTAATAACTTTGTTATACAATTTAACAATTTATTTTATTGTGAAATATTTCACTGTGAATAGTTTCCACCAGATCACTTGTTAAGTGCTATAAAAATTTTAAGTGTTTTCTTTATCCAAATAACAAAAAACGTTACGTAATATAAAGCTGTCTTAAGACACGTGTTTCGGGATTTATCCCTCGTTAGTATAGCTATGCCTTATAAAAATTTAAAATTATTAAATTAAATTAATTATATCCGCACTAAACAATTTATCGATACCGTGCGTGACATTCGCGAGAACGCCTGTCCAAAAGACCTTCTCTAACGATCACTTCCATCGGGAGGAGACGGTGCTTTTTAATTAATTTAATTAACAACTTTGCAATTACGTAAGGTACAGCTGTACTCATGAGGGATGAAATTCCAAAACACGTGTCTGCAGATGGCCTTATATTAAGTAACTTTTATTCTAATTAAAAAAATGTTTTTGCATTAAATATTTTCGATTCAAGGGTTGTTGCTTTATACAATATGTTATTGTTATACAACAGCAATGTCTATTATTAGACATTTGCTATAGTACTTATGTAACTTAAGTCAAATTGTCACAGGAGTTGAAGAGGAAATAATTTATTAATTATTTTCATTTTTTTATTTAATTTATTTAAATAACTGTGACCAATTGAATAAATTCCGTTTTTCTATTATTCAATGAGTAATTTAATTATTTTGATAATATTTTTATTAAATGTAATTCAAATAACTGTTACCAAGTGAATAAACACTGTTTCCTTTTATTACTTTTGTATTATCAATATCTTTTATATTAATACTAAAAAAAATATTAAATCATCAGTTTGATTTTTTTTATTAGCTTATTACAAAT
This sequence comes from Philonthus spinipes, assembly GCA_963082785.1. Lineage (NCBI taxonomy): Eukaryota > Metazoa > Arthropoda > Insecta > Coleoptera > Staphylinidae > Philonthus > Philonthus spinipes. Next base: position 20,279,994 of record OY720307.1, on the reverse strand, counting down.
TCTCTAATTCAATCCAAACATAAATAAAAATGACGGTAAAGAAAATATCTCTCTTTTTTACGGGTAGATGGAAAACTTATTTAATTTCGAATAAACTGAGCATCGGACGAACCCCCGAAGCCGGATTGGAAATAACTCAGAACTCCCGGTCGCCGTTCGATACAAACCCTGGAACTACCACTACAGCTGGTAGCGGCAATTTATTAAATAAAGAGATTTACCGTGGCAATTCGGAGTCGTAATAGTAGTAAATTATCCTTATTTCCCTTTATATCAATTACCATCCTCCCCCCGACCCGTGGAAAAGCGGGAGAGGGAAAGACGGATGCTCCGGGAGCCTTTTCAGTTTTTTTCTCTTGTGCTTGTTGGGTAATATCGGGGAAAGGGTTTATATTTTTAGATAAGCGTTTTAAATATGTAAGAGGATTAAGGGCTGCCCCGCCTCCTGTTCGGATTTTGTGTTGGGTAACGATTTTCAGTAATAATCTGTACAGGGTAATTATAGACTAAGCTGATTACGGGGAGAAGAAATGATTCATGGCTAATTTAATTTTTAGCCTCTTTTACCTTCTTAATTAAAGAAATATTTTTAACAATAACAGTAAAATGTTTAATTGGGCACGCATTAAAAAAATTAAATAATAAAAGAATTTTAGAAGTATTTTATAATAATAGAAAAGAGTATTCACAATTCAGTGAGTATGAATACTATTTTCTTCATGAATAATTTAATTTTTAGCCTCTTTCACCTTTTTAATTAAAGAAATAATTTTAACAATAACAGTAAAAAGGTTAATCGCGCACGCATTCAAAAAATTAAATAATAAAAGAATTTTAGAAGTATCTTATAATAATAGAAAATAGAATTCTTAATTCAGTGAGAATGAATACTATTTTCTATTAATATGAAACATTTCTAAAAATTCATGATTAAACTTTTTACTGTTATTATTAAAAGTATTTCATTTATTTATTATTTTATTTTCTATTATTATTAATAGTCAGCCAGTTTTTATTCAAATCTGAGTCAAGAATGTTTTGTTGAGAACTATAAAACGGGCGGATCGTTCATTCTGTCGTCCAGATCTATTATTTATATCTGAGATCGCAATCGGATTAATTTTTTTTAATTATATAAGTCAGAGCTATACTGGCGAGGAATATAACACGAAACGTGTCTCTATTACAGAACATTTTTTTTACATTCTTTGCATTAAATATTCTCGAATAAAAAAAGTTGCATTATGCAATATGTTGTTGCTATGCAACAACAAATGTCCATTATGTAATTCAATGTCTGGAGAGGTAAAGGTGCGAGAAGGTTTCAATATACATTTATTTTGAAGTAACGTAAGTGAAAATGTCACACTAGCAAAATATAAAATGATTGATTAATAAAAAAATGTTGCATGATGCAATATGTTATTAATATGCAGCAGCAGGTGTACATTATGTAAATCAATATCTGTCGGGGTATTTGCCCGAGAAGTAGTTGTTTTAATATACATTTGTTTAAAGTACTTACGGAACGTAAGTCAAAATGTCACCGAGCTTAATATGGAATTAATTAATTATTTATTTTAAAATCATTTTAATTTTATTTGGATATAAATGTTAAATATTATTTAAATAAAAAAAAAAAACTTTAGCAAAGTTCTTATTTGCAAATCAACATAAATTCATGACAGGGCAGAAAGACCTCCGGTCGATAGCCCTTGACAGACTTCTAACCCACCAATATGTATTGTAAATATAAATATTTGTAAATAATTCTGCTGTCTGAATAAAGATGTTTGTATATATAAACAAAACTTGGTTTGTTTCACTTTTATATATTATCCCTCCAACTAGTTTCGACCATTGGCCATCTTTAGGGAGAAGTGTACATATTTTAATTTAATTTACAAAATAATTAATTCTCATTAATTATTTTTATAATTCGTTTCCTATTTATACAAATTACACATTACGATTATTGTACATCTTTATTACTGTTTTCATACAATATTTATACAATAATGTATAACATTTCAAATTTATCGATTTTGAAATCAAATAAAACAGAAATCGGCTAACGGCCAGAATCATAATTCAATTATTTTCGGGAATTATACGAAATGAAAACATTACACATAAAGGACCGTTGTTGGTTGCTGCGAGAGAGAGAGAAGCCCCATCCGAAATTAAATTTATTCATTTGAAAATTCAAACGTCGTAAACTATGGACAGCGAAAAGGGAGCCGGGAAAGAGTTGGGGTGGATGAGAGGGGAAGGCGAACGTGCATCGCTACAAATGAACAAGTAAGAGAAGAAGACTCGATTCCGAAAGCACGCCATGCCGGTAAGTAAATGAGCTTACTTTGTAGAAAGGTAATTCGTTTTATTTTCCCGGCGAGTTACTCCCAGCTACTTTGATTGCCCGCTTTAATAATAGACGGACTCTCTCCTCTCCTGCGTTCCCCGTCAAAGAACGAAATATTTCGCTCATTTCACTACAGTTTAATTATTTTGTTAAAAAATCTTAAACACGACTAGAAGTATTTTATTACAGCTTTACCGAAATACTGATTTAATGAATAATATTATCACAAAATATAAAATTTATATTATGATTATAACTAGATTAGGGCAAAGTTGGCATTTTTCGAAATAATTAGTTTGGCCGATTGTACTTTATCTATTTAATAAAGTACAATCAGCCAAACTCGAAGTTCAATATTTTATAAAATTAGTGTATGTAAAGAGCGCTTTATGAATATGTGGGGCTAACAGTCTTGAATATCCTATAAATAAACTGATTTAATTTGATATTCAGATATTATTTTTAATAGGATCGAAATTGGCTTCGATTTATGGATTTTTGTTGCAGTTAGATTTTAGTCGCTTATGTTACTTATTTCTCGATTATTCATAATTTGTCACTCTAATTTAACCGACTGATAAAAAAGTGATCCGAAAAATCGCCCAAACTCCAATCGTAACCAACAACAGAGACTAAATGGAAAGGCATTTACTTGTAGTCTGTACACTAATAAAAAGAAAATTGATACATTAGATTAATTAAACGAATTAAATTTTATTTTTTCTAAGTACTATCTTCTATGCGTCTACACGTAACTCTCCCTTGACTAATTATAATAAATTCCAAAGCACACAAACCCTAAATACCTGAAAACAAAACAAATTACCCCAAAACAATTCAGCGCAAAAAGCGAGCACCTGAAAACAAATTTCGCGTAATTAGCGTTTCGCAAAGCACATCACAACCTCCGCCCCTCTACCTCACCTACGAGCAGATGAATTCAGTCTAGACGTTTATATAAGTCAGTCTTTGCGTGGCGATTAATTCCGAAGCCCGGCCCGTCCGTAACTCAATTATAGTCCGGCTAATAAGATGAAACTTGTCTCCCTTTAAACTAATTCCCTTTCGTTCGTGATGGGGAAGGAAGGGGTTTAAGATGTTCCACGCGCGAGTTGGCCTGCATTGTTGATATTTATGCGGAAGGGTGGAACGTGCATATTAAATGGTTTTGATGGATGTCCCCTTTTGTCAGTTGACGGTCGCCTCAAGTGGAGATGTGCATGTTAATGGTGTTATTTGCGGGATGTTAAATGTTTGCTGAGAATACAGCAACTTTCATATAAAATCAAAATATTATTATCTAAAATCAGAGTGTCATATTTTTTGTTTGTAATTTTTCAACGCATTTTCTTTATGAAGATATATGGCTACACAATAAATTACATTTCGATTTATTGTATAGATAATATTATTTTAATGATTGGCTGTTATTTTTTTGTTTCGCCGAATTGCGGTAACTACAAGAAATAGCTGCCACAATAGGAATAAGGAATTTTTCAATTGTGCATATTGAAAACTTTTCTCACAATATATCGAGCGTATAACAAAAATTGAAGACGAAGTTGGCATTGGAAATCTAAAATCATGTCTCAACTAAAATCACACGCGCATGCGTAAAGTACTGGTTGTCATGTTGACCGCAACCAGCATTTCACGCGTGTAATCTTAGTATAGACATGACTTGAGATTTCCAAAGCCAACTTCGTCGTCGATTTTTGTTATACGCTCGATATATGGAGCATGAATTTCATGATGTATGTTCATAAAACAGATAAATGTATTTTTTGCGTAGATAGAACTTATAAAAGGGTTGGCTGTCAAATGACCGGTTATACTGCGCTAACTTTTTGAAATTATAGTTAGTATCCTCTGGCAATTCATCATGAACAACGCTACCAAATTATCCATTTTTTTGAAAATCAGTCATCGATTCGCGCAATTTATAGACGACTTCGTCATTTTAAGCCATTCGTGGAAATATGGATCTCCCACCATATGGTCTTTAAATGATGCAATAACATCAACACGTCAAAGGAATGTGCATACTGAAGGGAATATCACCGCTGTAGACCAAAGTATGGAAGAAGATTCAACTTTATTGATCGAAAGGTCGAAAGAATTGGGGTTCTATCCGCCATCTACGTGAAAAATTTTGGGCAAAGATTATGGCCTATTTTCCTATAAGATCTAGCTAATATAGAAATTGAAGACTACAGATTATCATAGCCATCATTTTTTTCGCCAATTGGGCTCTAGAGCAGTTTTAAACTGATACGTTGTTTTAGCGCAAAATTGTATTTATGGATGACGCACCTTTTTGGCTTAACAGGTTTGTAAATAACCAAAATTTGCGTAAATTGGGTAAAACCAATCCATAACAGATACTACCGACTCATTTGAATTGAGTAGTTTACTTGAAGATGATAATAACTTGAATAAAAACACTTAGAATCCTTTCTTCACTACTAATAATGGTCCTTTTGTGTCCGAAAATGTACATCTGGTAATATATAAAGTAGTGAAGAAAGGATTCTAAGTGTTTTTATTCAAGTTACTATTGACTCATTTATATCCAGAAAAATGCATTGTTTAGTGTGAAGCCGAAGTTCGCATAAATGAAGATCATTACCGCGTAATGACAAATGATAATATGTTTGAAAATTTGTATGACATTGATTCTGATAAGATTTTGTTACAATAGGCCTAATCTGCCATGTGACGAACATCGACTTATTGAAATAAAAAATTGGCGATAAGTTGATTTCAAGAAATTGACCTGTAAATTGGTCTCCAAGGTCATAAGATTTGAGACCTCTCGTATATTTTCTGTGGGGCTACGTAGTAATAAACCAGCAACAACTGATGCTTTGGAAGTCAACGTTGTTCGTGTTATTCCTTACATACGAAAAGCAATGCTCGAAAGATTGGCCCAATATTGGATGTCCAGTATACTCTTTATTAACAACAACCGCGGTGGCCGTATGCCCGAAATCATTTTCAAATGTTTATGCCATATATTGATGTTTTCAATAAAAAAATGTTTGGTTAAAATATAATTTTCTGTTTTATTTTGTTACAATGTCAAATTATATTGGGCCTAAAAATCGCCCTTTATTAAAACATTTATATAATTTCGGTTATTTTCAACATTTATATTTACATCTTTGTATTATACTTATAATAAAAATCATCGACTGTTTCCACACTATTCCTTTTATACAGATTCCTGTGTATTATCCTATCAACTTTAATATATTTGTTGGTGTACTGTTTCAGATCCATCTACAGTCACATTGTATTTAATTGTGTCTCCCAGTACTTTCAATAGTGAATGTTTGGAATTCTTCCGCAAACATATTCCTTAAACCTTTGGACAGAGGCTTTCTTACCAAGGTCCAGGGCTTTCTAACATACTTTTCTGTTCATTTACATCCTTCGCTATTCTCTTAACTTTCCTAGGGTATGTGTGACTCTGTCCTTCTCTGTATTCCCTACAAATATTTATCAATGTAAAATTTATATTTAGTTGCAATTGAGACTTTCTGCGCCTTTCCCAGAAATATTCTCTCACGTTTAATATTTTCCGTAGGTATAGCTTCATCAGGTCAACTATTTATCTGCCTTTACGTATCTGGGCAGGTGAAATCGTTCTTTGCAGGGTTCTTTGCAGGCCATGGTTCTGCAGCTTCTAAGTCAGCTTTATAAGAAGCAAAATATGATATTGATAAGGTGTTCACTAGAACACGTCTTTTCAAATTCAGTCAGAATTTATTTTTTGTCTCACTAATGTCAATTCAGAGAGGCCAGGTGAAATCTAATATTTGTAACTTTCGTCTTATTGCTTATTACAATTTTATATTTTGCCAATTTAAAGTTTTTGGAGGATACCCTATGACCTTTTTCCCATGCTGTTAATTTTGCTTTATTCACCTTTTAGTATTACATAAAAATAAATTCTTCTGCCAATTGGCTATCGACCGTTTGTCTTTCCGCCTTAAAAACATATTTTTTGCAATTTTGCACAATTTTTAGTAAATAGATTTTTCTATTTGATAAAGGATAAAGGAATTTCATTTCAACTATAACTTCTAATAACCACTCTGAGGTTATTAGAAGTCGAACAATTGAATTGTTAAGAAGTTCTTGCCTTTCCCGTTACTTAATATACTATAGTTTATGGAAATTCAAATTCTCTTGTAATTTATATAAAGGAGGAAAATAATTATTCTCTGAAATAATTAATATCAGAAAATTAATTAAACCCCTTTCGAATAGAAACACACACATCAACATACACAGATAGAGAATCCGGAATTATTATCATCCCCTTCCTCCACCCAGCCATCCCCATTCTCATCATTTACTCTATTATTATTAAATAACAATACAAAGAGGGCAAAATCGCATCTGCGAGCGTCTTCCATCTTACATCCCCGAGCCGTCAGCTCTCGGAGCCCAATTGATTAAGACCGGAACGCGGGGGGATGGAACAATGACCGTTCGCAAGTGGGATCTTATTTCTGCCGGAGCGGTGGCACCCCCGCTGACGGATGCATCGCTGGGAATTTACTATTATAGTGGGGAGCACTCAACATATGGTGTGTCTTTCAAAGAGCACTTTGCGAAAACGGCCCGGGGAAAATGTATTTACTCCTTCGCGAGTCGATTTTTTCTGGCGTCGAGTTTTCACGACGCATTTAAATGCGCGTCACTGTGGAAATTTTACAGTGGGGGTATTTCGTTTTATTATTATGGACGCTTAACACAAAAAAGTCGTGGTTGTTTGATAGAGCTTTTAAATCGTTTTACATCTTTGTATAACAATTGTTTCATCAAACATTTATTTAAAATTTAAAATAAAGATTAACTTCGACACCTGAAAGGGTACAAGAAGAAAGTTTATAATAATAATAATAATAAAGATTAATTATTACATGTGTTAAATACGTAGTGATATATTGGAAACACCGTTATTTTATAAAAGTCCATTGGGATAAAAAATCCCAATGGATTGTTGCATTAAATAAAAACAATTTGAAAATAATTAATTATTAAATTATTTTCTCTTTTGCTGCTGTGAGACAATGACTTATGTTACATAAGTACTTTAAAAAATATATAATAATAGACATTTGCTGTTGCATAACAATAATAATAGTATAATTTCGTATTTTAAAAATGTGTTTTTTGTTAATTCTATTATTTTATTATTGTAACTATTCATTTTATCATGCTACTGTATGTAATGGCTTCCATTAATTAATTAAATAAATAAATAATGCAACAATCCATTGGGATTTCTATAGTAACAATAATTGCAAACAATGTTTAATATATAATGATTAAATAATTTGTTTTCTCAATTAATCACGGTTACTTAAATTAATTATATATGTAACAAAATGATTAATTAATTTTTCATTATCAACAACTTTAAGGGCTAATAAGGCAAAGCTGTACCAATAGTTAGCCTTATTTTGCATAACATTTTTATTCCTCATGCTGTTATTTAATTAACTCAGATAATTTGAAGAATTTTCAATTTGTAATGCGGAGATTAGCAAGATGCATACTTAGGTTGTGTGTGAACTATAGTAATAACAAAAATAGAACTACCCGGCGCCTTCACCAAATGTCACATGGGGGGCAGCATGGCGGGATTAAATGATAGAAAACACTCAAGAAAATCTCTCCTCGCATATCCAAACACCGACTCTCTGTTCAGCGCGTATTGTGGACTTGACTTGATATTTCTTAATCAGCAAAATATGTTTTACATAATCGTTGCAATCCTTGACTGTTGACTTTGCAGGTGCAGTTGCAGACCAGCTGTAATATTACACTTCCCGTACGAGTTGATTCGCTTCACTACAAAATTTTTAAATACTTATGGAAAAGTCTATAGAATATAAATTGATAAAACTAAGAGTTTGTAATCCTCTGCAGCAAATTCTGTCAATTTGTTTAGAAAACGATAATTTGCAATGCATACCTAGGCCTTTAATATGTTTAACTACTTGAAAATCACTTCGATTAAAATAATATACAAATTTTAAATTCTCTTGAAAATGGGCTAATAACCCGAAACTAGTCGAGAATTTAAAGTTATTCAATCTAATCTGTGTTTTATTGGTTGATTTTTAATAATTTATTCATATTTATTTCATACAATATGAACTACCAATGTCTAAATATTAAAACCATTAATTATATTAATTAATTAATTTATCTTTGACTAGAAAAGAATTTCACTTATTTACCAACAATTATCTTCAATAAATTCAATGAAAAAATAATTACAAAATACCATCTTTTCCCACAGAGCGTCTGAAGAATTATAGAAAATCAAAATTATTTATTGTAAATACCTTGTGTATCAAGGTATGAGGAGATAAAAATAAATTTATTAGTTCAATTACAAGTTTCCTTCGTTGGCTTATGGAAAGTAAAATTTATGATTTGTCTATTACTGTAGCGCCTTTAAGAAACAATTTATTGCCCGTTCCTCGCGGAGATTTACAATCATAAATAGGATCAAAATAAAGCACTTTACGCAAGATTTATGCTCTTCTTAATAACCGCGATTCACCACGCTGAGTATTTTTTTCCCTCGAAACTTTTTGCCGCTCTTAACACGTCAAATATACAAGGCGCACTTTATTTATTCAAGTATGTGTATGGAAATGTTTTGCTTACAGTTTATATACCCTACGATGAGTTAAAGGTTAGTTTGGAGAAATAACAAATATATTTATTGAAATAATATAGCTATACAGAGAAATTCTGATTTTAAAATAAATCACATATTTAGATTTATTTAAAAGACAACATTTATGAAAAAAAAGAAAATTAATCACTTCATTACAGTCATTTACAATAAATTGGATAATTTTCATTTATGAAAAAAGAAAATTATTCACTTCATTACAGTCATTTACAATAAATGAGATAAGAATTTTTATCTCCTTATCTAATTTATTGTAAATGAATGAGCAATTAACCCAAGAAGGAACGAACGAGCAATACATAAAAAGAAATTTAAAAATAACTAATTAAGCGCTTACATTAAATATGTCAAATTTGGGATGAATCCCAAATCCTCTCGTATATTTTATAATATTAAAAAACTATAAAGGGGTTTATTTTATGATACTGATAAAGCTATGAGTAAATTTTTAGTGGTTTCCAAACCCCAAAAACCACTAAAAATGTACACTTATGAATTAAATGGACTGAGGGAATCTTGAAATCTGTAAATCCATTGAAATTAGCGATTGGATTTTTTACGATCACAATACTTTCCTTTGGATAGGAGAAAGTAAAAATTAAATATTTATATAAATATTTATATATCCAAATATATTTCATTCATCATTAAAAATACAAAATACTTCCAAAGTTAGTATCTCTCTTAATGGGCAAAGAGCGAGACGGAAGAGTGATTTTATCTAATTCCGCTGACGTGATACAAATAGAAGGAGGTCGCTTAATTGAATTTATGGTTAGTGATACATAATGAATAATAAATCTGGTAGGGATAGCTTTTTGGCCAGCGGGCCGACGACGATCGACCCGTTTCACTCTCTTTCTCACTCACTCACTCCCTTATCTTTTATCACTTAAATCGCCCCCGCTTTATTTAAATGCCGTAAATATCCCCCATCCATTTCCATTTCCAGTTACAGTTTAATTACAACCCTCCGCGATTTGCATTACAATCAAATATTCACACTTGGGAAAAAAAGGGAAAAGAGTTGGTCTTGAATGACTTTATACAAATTATTCATTCAGTTGTGAATAACTTCAGATTATTAACTCAATATTTGCAGAAAATAATAGTTTATAGAATATAGTAAGAAAGCGAAGAACGAATATGGACATTGTGACTTGGTTAAGTTTATTATATTCAAGTTAGCAAACACAGCGTGTAGAAATAAAAATGAGTACGCCCTGCAAAAAGGATTCATGATTACAATAAAGACACATTAAGATGCGTTCGACGCGAATATTTAAATACCGCAAAATTGAATTACATTACAGTGTACTTTATATTTTGGTAAGGGATCTTAAGGCTTATCGTTCGCTAACTTGGATATTGTGGAGAATGTTAAGAAAATAATGTAGGCGTAATCTAAAAAGGGCCTACACACAATCTTAACGTGGAGTAAGTTTTTTGTTGTGATATCGGAATTACGGTGTGTTAATCAATGGAAACGTTTTGCCAGAGTTGTGATTTTGTTTTTTTGATGTATGAATGTATTTTAAGAATTCTTATGTATTTTATATGGAATGAAGGAGAAAGGGTTTATTTGGAAATGGAAACATTTATATTATGATAGTTGCGACGGTAGGGAATAAGAAGTTGGGATTTGTTTAGGTTTATTTTAATTCTCCACTTGGAAAATCAAAGCTCGAGTTAATCGATTAGTTGTTATAGGGATTGTAGTGCTTTAGGAAGAGTTGGTTGGTCACAATTATTTAAATAAATTAAATAAAAAGAAGTCGAAAACAATTAAAAATTGTTGCATTATACAATATGTTATTATATGTTATGCTCAGTAATAGACTTTTGCAGTTGAGTTACAACTGTAAATGTTTATTTGTTTAAAGTACTTATTTAATATAAGTCAAAACGTGACAGTAGCTAAAGAGGTAATAATATATTAAATAATTTCGAGTTATTTTTTATTTTTATTTGTATTTGATTTTTTATTTAATAGAAAATATAAAGATGTGTTAATGAATCAATCACGTCAATTATGTAAATAATCGAGCGCCATTAGTAGCGGATTTATGTAGCCGTTCCCCATTTATTTCACCCTCCGCAGTGCACAAGCAACATCAATCCGAACGAACAACTTATTTGAATTTCAAACAAAGTAGTTTACATTTTCTTGATCTTCGCGGTTTTGTTCCTGGAGCAAAAGATAAACAATGCCAGATTGTGAGGATTCTCCCCTTCAGTTTCGGCGAACTCATTTTCCAGCCATCGCTCTGCCTTTATTTCAGTTTCAATTAGAACGCGGCGCCCTCTCCCATTATTTCGTCACTTTTAATCGCCATCAGTGCTTGCAATTAACGCCGCCCGATTTATCGCTAAATGGGACAGCGGTCTCGAGTGAGGAGAGATAGCGGAGAAGACGTCGGGATGGGCGGGAGTCACTTTGCAGATGCTAAGCTAAACATGTTACGGGTTCAATTATTTAATAGTGTGTGAATATCCGATAGGGAGACAAAGGGATGCGGCCGGTGGGAGTTTATAAAAAGGGGAGCTGATGAGCCGGACGTAATTTGAGCAGATAATGTTGATTTGTGTTGCATTGATCTTTTCCGTATATATATATATATATATATATATATATATCTATAAAAAAATAAAAAAAAAAAACATGCGGGGTAAGCCCGGTAAGTTTATTCTATAGCTTCAAGTAATTTTCATGTAAAATGAATGCTTCTTAATGTAAAATAACATCTTATACAAACATATTTATTCAGACATTACATAAGCTTATACATACATTTATATTTACTTAACAACAATAAATATTGTGTTAGTTTGTCCGGGCTATCGACCTGGGGTCGTTCTGCCCTTAACTATTATCTATACACTTTGTAGCATATAAATAATTCATTATTACAAGACTTGTTCAATTTAAAATATTTGAAAATATATTTACAAATAATTATTGCTACAATTAAAAGACACTTCCTATTGTTTCACCAACAACCGATATATACTCTGCTTAAAGAATGCTTGTGGTATTTCCTCGATGATTTCTTTTACGGCATTTTGTTTTTCTTCATCCGACAGAAATATTTTTGCCGAAACAATTATTCGAGATTGCGCATTGCAATCGTGTCCGGACGTCAACGCCCTTTTCTATCATTTCCACCGGAAATCTTAGCGTGAAGGTACGTTTGAATAAGAGCTTTAATTTAAGAACTTCGTAGTTATATAAGGCACATCTGTACTGATGAGTGATGAAATCCCGAAATTATATTACGTGTTTTTTTTCTTTCTTTTTTTTTGATTTTTATTCGATTCAAAAATTTTAGCATTATACAATATGTTATAGTTATGCAACAGCAAATATCCATTATTGAACATTTGTTTAAAGCTAAAGAATAGCTAAAGAGAAAATAATTTGTTTATTATTTTCTAGTTATTTTTAATTAATTTATTTAAATAACTGTGACAAAGTGAATAATTCATTTTTATATTACAATTAATTTTATAGAATTCCAAATTAAATAGTCAACCTCATTATCGGCTCCTTTATTTATTCATCATGAATTAAGCGCCACCTTTTGCCTAATTTCAAGTGGCATCGTCAACTATTTGGGTCTACAAAATAGACGACCGAGAATCATTGTTTCGTCTACTGAAGGAAGACGAACTTGTCCTGTTTATTAAAACAAGGAACACGACATTCACATTTAAAGAAATGTCCAGCCACCATTCATCTAGCGTATCGATTACTAGTGATTAGAAGTATATATTCGACCTTTTTAAAGGTAGTATAAAACAATTACATGTATTTTGATAACTATGGTTCCATTATGGAAATATAAGAACAAGTGTATCGAATTTATTATTTCATCATTATTTTTGCTTCTAGATGTAAAGAATTTTAGTGGGAATGAGGGAAGTGAACGCCCGTAAGAGGAAAATAAAACAATTTAGAGGCTGAAAGGAAAAGACTAACGACTTTCACTTACTTCGTAAACTCGGGAGGCAGATCTCGACGGAGGAACAAAAGCTGAGCGTATGAATTCGTAATGCGGGTGGAATTCTGGCAATGAAAGAAAATGCAAAACTCAAAAAATTCCCTGACAATTACAATTTACCGGCGTAATTTAATAATTTGATGAAATACTTTCCTATTTTTATGTTATATTTCAAGGATTTCAAAAAAATATTAATAGACTAAAGTTTCATGGGAATAATGAGAATCTATATTATTCACATGATGAATTTACTAATAATAAAATTCATTTATTTCACAGTGACAAATTAATGTTATGATTTATAAAAGCAAAGAAAAAAATAAAAATAACATTTATACATATCAAAATAAAGAATAAATTAAGTATTATTTGTCATCTCAGTATACTTTATGTACATGTCCAAATAAGAATAGCCAGCAACCTGCTACATCTCATGAACTATAAATCTTAGAGCATTCAAGAAAAATATGTTAATAAAATTGGCAATGAAAAATAGCAATTTGAAAAAAAAAATAATAATAATACGAGAACACCAGAAAGCATAATACTACAAATATTACAAATGAAGTCCTAGCAAAGTAGGATACCTTTAAATTAATTGTGAGTTTTCTATAAAAACATATTGGATAATTTTTGGTCCTACTTTTAAAATAAAGGGAGGGGGGTGGTTCGAATTTCTAATGAGCTATATGAAAACACTTTGTACACGTCTCTTCACTTATTTAATTAATTAACACATAATGAAGTGTTTTCATATATCTTTCAAAACACGAATCTCACATTTAATTAAATGTTGTATTGAGCTAATGTCAAATCAATATTTTTTGCCAATTATAATTATTCCGGTCACATACGAAGGATGGTGAGTTCTTTCGTATGAATAAAATTATTGAAGCTAGGTGGCCCCAAATTAACAAGCAGATTATTTTCTCATTTTTTCTTTGAAAATTCATATGTTATCATTTTCAATTATTTATTTTTTTGTCTATTTTATTCTTTTTTGTCTTTAATTTGTCTACTTTTTTATTATTTCTTGGAACATTGATTTGATTTTTTGTGATTTCTCTAGTTCTACAAATACTGATTGTTTCAAGTTAATACAAATCTTTATTGTTTAATAGCGTAGTCCGGGCACGATCCTATCCCTTATCATTTAATCTTTTCCGATGAATTCACATGTTTTCACTAGTTGTTTTAGGTCGTACACGAAGTTGTCAATCGATTCATTTTCCTTTTGCACTCTGTTGTAGAATACAAAACGTTTATATATGATATTCTTTTTCGGATTCGTATATTATTCGAATTATTCGATCAAGTTTTCATATTTTTATTTATTTTCTGCGTTTAATATGAAGTTATTGTAGATCTGGACGGCTTCCTCACTCATAACGTTTGAAAGAACCTTTCTTATTTTGTCACACGGTACATATTATTAAAATGAAATAGATGCCATATAGGGTGGGTGAAAAATTCTTGCATTTAAGGCTCAATATTATATATTTCTGGGAAGTAGTTGTTTCAATGAATGATATTTTAATGTACTTATGTTATGGAAGTCAAAAAGTTGCAGTAACTAGGCTCGTTTCGTATTTTCAAATAATTTTCTGATTTAGTTCATTAAATTTAATATATGTTATTAAAAATAAATGAATATTTTATAAACTAATTGCATTTTACTGGAATTAATTATTATTTTTTATTGCCATAGTTTTTAATATTACAAATCTGGAAGCAATTCAAACTGACCTGACAGGAATTACTTTGTGGTTTCACCTTAACTAATGCCAACAGCAAGCTTATAATAATAAAATTAACTTACCCAAAACCACAATTACAGCACAAAGATTTACAATAATCCCCACCCTCCTTCCCTCGGGCAGCACCGCACTAATAATTAACATTTGATCAAAGAAGCGCCCGGCGAAATCCACGCCGCATTTTCTACATTCGGCAAATTCGCCCTTCGAAATCCTCCTGTATTATTTAGCCGCGGACTCAACCCTCCCACCCCCGGGCCATTAGTAAAACATCAGAAGCCCTCCTTCCTATATAAATAAATAAATCACACCCTTAAATAGTCGGACCGGATTAGTAATTGGCTCGCGCGGCGTTTCCCCCAATTAAACTCACCCCCGGCCGCTCGGAAACTTTAAATTAAACTAAATAATTGCGCTATCCGTAATCGAGCCGCGGCGAGTGAATATTTCAAACGTTTTCCATTTTGATTAACTGACAAAACGGCGCGGGTTGAACGTGAATTAATCAGTTCGATAGTTTATTAAGTTAATGGGGTTGTTGTAATGATATTTTATGCGTTGTGTGTAATACGCTGATTCCATGATTTATTTATTGTTTCATATTTGAACTGACTGCGTGTTTGATTTAGATTTAGATATCCAACGATCAAATTTATTAAAAATTAAACTCGACTTCAATACAATAATTAATATTAATATTTATCAATAACCATTTAGCAAATACTTAATGGTTTTTTTTTGTAATGATATACGAGGGTTGCCTATTATATTTTATGAAAGAGAACAAAATTAATAAATTAATTATCATATATGGGTTGTTGAGCGATCGAAAGCAAGCTACCAAAAAAGGAAGGAATTAAATTTCTCTCAAACCTTTATTGTATTAACCAAGCTTTCGGGACCATAATTTGTCCCTTCTTCAGGGTGACACTGTAGGTAATGGAAAAATAACATATTAAGAAACAATAGGTGTTAAATCAAATATTTCAATTTTACATTTGTGTAAAGTGAACAAAACTCGACGACATTTTAAACCATGTGAATAGGTTTCCGTTGCTTAAATTTTAAGTTAAATTCTATGATCATGTGGTGGTTCCGCATTTTGTAACAATTATTGTGAGGTAACGTGTGTTTCACCTTAACTATTGTTGTACTATCGCATAACACCACTGTTATGGATTTAATATGAGCTAATGAGAAGAAAAGACATTACGGAAACGCGCACACATTTAATTGCGTGTTTGACGAATCGCAAGGGATGTAAACAACAACATGGACGGCGGGCAGCATCTGTTGCCGAACGTACTTTACTACGTCATCATCGCCGCGAAAATTTTTAAAAAACTTCTTGCTGTGGTTTTTCAAAATATTGCGAAACAAAATTAGTTAAAACAATTTGACGTAGATTGAATTTTGTTAATAAACTTTTTGATAAATTCACACAGTATTTTAAGGGGTATCATTTTAGTGTTATAATAACTAATCCATTTGTGAAGAATGATCATCATTCTTCGCCTGAAAAAGCCGCAAAAGCGTGCGAAGCAATTGTCGCGAATAAAGCACAAATTTATATTTTAAAAGTGTGTTTATAAAAAAAAAAAACATTAAAATGTTAAAAAGCATGATCTTTCAAAAATTTAAAAAAAAACTATCATAACTTAATTGTTGAGTTAAGTTATGATAGTTATTTTTTGTACATTACTCAATGCATCAATGTTACACTAGCGCTTATAGTTTTCTTGATATTGATGCAATATTATTTATCATATTTTGTTCGATACTTTTTCTTTTTTACCTTTTTGAAACTTACAAGGAAAATAATAACTGTGATTTAAAAATATCCAGCGTACTTACGATTACGGTTAGGGATTTACCATTAATCCGGACCGAATGTAAGTACGAATGGGGAACGGACAGTTTTACGGCGTCACTTAAAATAATAACAAATGCCCTTGTAAGTCAGCCCTTGCAGACAGCTGTGAGCGTGATTTACGCGGGGCTGAATGTGGAATGCGCCGCTTGTACCCTCGGTGTAGCCATCTTGTTGCACTCGCCCGCGAATTGATGGCCGTGATAAGATGTAGTATCACTTTGGGATGCCGTGATTATGATGTTTTATAGTTTAAATCCCGGGCAACGAGGATAAATACTGAAAATAATATAAAAAGGAATAGGAATGTATTCGAGAGAAACTGGGAATTTAATATTATACGTTGAATTAGTGAAGGGATTGTGTTTAAAAGAATTTGAAAATGAAAAACGAATTAATTCTAGCGAAATAATGAAACAAATAGAAAGTTTATCAAGTGTTTTAATCAAGTTATTAATTCTCCTCTATCTGTTATAAGATTATTAATTTTCTTCAAATAATTCAACTACTCTTAAAGACGCACGAAAAGCTTTTGTTGCATACCGTAGTAGGGTATAATAATAATGCTTACAATTATATATATATATATATATATATATATATATATATATATATATGAATAGAAAATTACTTACGTAACTAAAGTCAAAATATCACAGAGCTAAATGAGGAAATAATTTATTAATTATTTTCAAATCATTTTTATTTAATTTTGTATATATGCAACTTTATTCAGATTAAACAGAACAATATAACATAAAAAATTACAATACCTGTAGGTGTTAATCTGTCTGGGCTATCGACCAGAGTTCTTTCTGTCATGTCATGAATTTATAATGAAATCAAAGAATAATCAATGCTGAACCGTCCTCGTAATTCGCGCAAATGAATTTACGAATGATGACGGGAGGATATTTGTATTTAGGAGTGATATTAGGATATTCAATGTAATTTTTAAGAAAGGGTAGGTTATGAAGATTAATAATTTTCATATTTACTTAATGATATTATACGCTGGGATATGAGTGGATTTGAATGTATTGGTTGGACAAATTTTGGAATTCCTTTAAAAAGTAAATAAAATTAATTTATTTTTTAAAGAATTTCACCATTTACAATGGAATATCCATTTACAAGAATTAAAGCATAGTATGGAATTCATTCATTTGAATTACAATAACATAATAAAAGTAAATTTTAAAATAAAATTATTATTGAAATAAAAGAAAAGAGTATTTATTGACTTAGTCACAGTTATTTAAATTTATAATAATATTTTTTATGTACAGACTGGACATTTACAGATCATATACTTTGTAATTTCATACATATTATATATTTAACAAGGTAACACAAGTAAGTCATATTAAAAAACAATTCCACCTCCTTTAGAGGCGTCTAAATCAAACAAATATAATTAATTTACTCAATTGAATAATTAATTGTTTTTTTTTTTGCATTAAATAATTTCTATTAAAAACATGTTGCATTATGTAATTAATTATTTGCAAATTTTCATTGTGTGGTTCCATGTCTTAGGGGAATTTGCCCGAGAAGTAGTTGTTTCAATTCATGTTGATTTCAATTGATGTAAGTACTTTAAAACAAAGTACTTACGTAACTTAAGTCATAAACTTACAGTAGCTGAGGAGAAAATAATTTATTAATTATTCAATTAATTAAATTAATTTGATTGAAATATAATGAATCATACATATTTAATGCAAGTTTATTTAGTCTGTACATTTTTCTTATAACAATTTCAATATTTAATCCATCCTTACGCTCTGCACTCATCCTTTTCCAGCTTTAGTGTTTTTCACTGCGAGACAACGCGCTGGTATTAAAGGACCTGACGTTGAACACTTTTCAATCCCCCCGTTCCCTTTTCCCGTGCCGTCCCATTGTTTCCCCGGGAAGATCCATTGTGATCTGCGCTAATGCCCGAACGGCGTTAATATTTTAACCGGCTGCTCTTAATTACCTTCAGTCATAAATTTGTTTCGGTTTGGCAGGAATTGCCCGGCTTATACACTCTCGTAAAGTATTATAATTTAATGCAGTTTCGGAAAAGGCATTGTCTCCGCTTATACCGCGAAAACTCGATTTATTCCACGGAAAGTTTCAAAGTGTGAAATTAAAACAGATAAAGCAGTATAAATAGCAGTATATTTAATAATAAATTAATATATTTTCTATCACTCCAAAAGCTCTATGTTTCAATTTTTAATGATTTTTTTTGTTCAGTTAAATTGTGGGTTTCCGATTGCGACTAATAGTTCTCTCTATATGAACCATACTTTGGAATTTCTCCTACTTCTTCTTTAGTCGTAAGAGATAGGAACGTCTTAAATGCAATATTTTTCTAATAAAAATAAAATAAAAAAAATAATTGATAGCCATTTGACAAATACCTGATATAAAATAAAGCAGAGGTGATTCACACTTTTGCAGTTATTTAAATTACAGTAAAATTAAATAAGGAAAAATCAATAAAATTTGATAATTCGCCTTTTCCAAATGCAAAAATTACTT
Source organism: Philonthus spinipes (assembly GCA_963082785.1). Lineage (NCBI taxonomy): Eukaryota > Metazoa > Arthropoda > Insecta > Coleoptera > Staphylinidae > Philonthus > Philonthus spinipes. The sequence goes on along the minus strand of OY720307.1, from coordinate 20,260,742 downwards.
ACACTGTAAGTTTAAGACAACATGTACAGTAGTACTGGTATTCAACAAGCAACTTTCTATGATGTAAGGATGTTTGCATAAAACTTACAGTGCATTTTTTCAGTTTGAAAAAGGGAATGGTTAAATTTTATTGATAATCTAATAAAATGTTCAACCACCATTCATCTAGCATCATTTATCACATGATTAGGCAAAATATGGCGCTTGCGTCGTGTTCCATTTGAGAGACATTTTCCTTGTTTAATTTTATTTATTTATTTATTTATTAACGGTGATCTACCATAGAATATTACAATAAAAAAATTACAATTTATTGTAACACTTGATTTTTTTTTCTATATTGTTCGAATAATTTTGCAACATAAACTCACGTCCTTGTTGACAGAAATATTTATACACGAAAGAAAAAATATTTATCAGAAATTTAAATAAAACACTTTTTTTTTTAATTTTGTATATCACAATGGTATATTTAATCAGTAAAAGTTGAATAATCATACTTGTAAGTTGTTCAAAGCGTAATCACTAAATATTTAATTCTGTTATACAAGTATGGATCAAAAAGTATTAAAAATATATGAGAATAAGTGAGAGAGTGAAGCAGAGAGAGAAACATTTGCATAATAAATTAAACACACAAACTTTTTAATGCATTATTTGTTTGTCAAACAAATCAAATCCAATTGGTTTTAATAACAGAATAAATAAAAGCTGTTGAATAAAGCTTTAATAAAATTATACTAGGAAGAGAAAAATATGGAAAATTGAGTGCAAACATTTACGTTACGTAAATAAAAAAACATAGTTAAATAGTGTTTTCATTAATCGAATAACGATGTATAACGAAGTAGAAGTCTTAACAATTATTTAAAGATTATTTTATTTAGAAGGAAAAAAACTTAAATAAATATCAACGACCGTATCGTTGGTGGTGGTGGGAAAAATCGATTATTTCATAAATCAATTATTTTTGATAAACGAATAATAATTTTATCGATTTTGTATATATATGAATAAAACTAAAACAGAATTATTACTACTACTGTTTCTATAATTATTTGAAGTACTTTGCAATTCAATTTTCATTATCTTTTGTATTTTTGAAATAAATCGATTCTTGATCTCCCATAAACACTGTTTCAATTCATAGAAAGTCAAATTTGTTTTATGAGTTATGTGAAGTGTGTTTAATAAAATAAAAAAATGATTCGTTCCTTACTTCACTTTTTATTTATGATAGCAAAATGTAAATTTTTAGTAACATGTACTTATTACCAAAAGCGAATCTCACGAATCTTCGCTATTGTTAATGAGTACCTACATAATACTCAAAATGTACATTTTTTTTGTTCTATATATACAGGGTCCTGCAACAATGTGTAAATAGGCAACACTGTAACATAATAAAAAAACTAAAAGAACAACAATGTAGAGGTTGAAAAATGACATTAGAAAAGTTGAATAAATACAGGGTGTTCCATTAAAAAAAATATATTTTTGTTATACTGCAAATTTGGAACACCCTGTATGTTTGAAAATAATTTTACACCATAAAGATTTTTAAATCAATAACTTTTTGTACGAAACATTTTTTTGTTTTCTTGACGGGAAAGGCGCTAGGAAAGCCCGACGCACTGTTGCATTACCCTGTATATCGGGATACCAATTCATTTAGAGCACAATAAAGAACAATCTGATTCTAATTTATTAAACTAGATTTTTGTTACAGCTTTCTCGCCATTCGAGCTTTCCGACGATTAATTATAAATCCCACAATATTGTCGCGCGGAAATCGCGAATTCCGTCCGCTGGCAAAATTAAATATCGGTTTGAATTTATATCAGTCATAAATTTCCTTCGGCGCCGAAAAATAACGAGCAATAATTTTTATATTGATTTAAGAGTTTCAATTTTATTTTTTAATTAAAAACCCAAATCGCACCGTATTAACAAAAAAACGGGATCAACTATCGTGCAATGTGTTTTCGGTATTTTTCGTGCGGACGTTGATGAATTTACACCTTTTTTGTATGTTACGTTTGCATGACGTTACAAGGGTACTGTAAATTATAGACATGCACAGTTATGATTTGATGATATAAACGAATAAATCTTACAAACATTTAATTAATACTTATTTTTTTTTATAACTTGTGATTGATTAAATAAAACGTTTGCTCTTTCTACATATTACTACCGAATATGGAAAACATTTATTTTATTCAATAAAAAAAGGTATGAAAAATAATAAAAAACACACTTTTTATGCTCTATAAAAATATCGCAAACATCAATATTTTCAATACATGCTGGTGTTTGTCTGGTAGAAATTATTTTACAATCATAATACAATATATTCTACCAGTTAATTAAAAAAACAAAAATCTGTCAATAGAACAAAATAAAAACACACATAGGCGGAAAAACCACAGATGGACTTAAATTACAACATATCACATGCTGTTTCGAAGAGTTCCAGAGCAAATGTGATTAATTTGTTTCATTTACACGAACTAAATCAAATTCCTAACGATAGAAATGTGTATATAGATTTTTTTGTTTTCTAATAATTGTGAGATTTGTGTAAACTGTGCCAGTGATATTCAATGTAACTCAAGTGTCCAATTATAGCGTATAGAATATGACGCTATAATTGTACCTGTTAAATCATTGGAGTTTGCGAATGAGAATATGTCTTCAAGATTTTATTTTAAGTTAAGCGGAATACAATAAAATAAATTATTTCTTAGCAGACGTGAATTGGGATCAAGTTTTTTCAAATAATTGTGTCAATGAAAATGTATATCGCTTCAATGATCTAATGTACTCTGTTTTTAATATTTTGGTACCAATTAAGATGTTAATTGTAGTATCCAAAGTGGTTTAGTGATGAATTAATCAAATTGATCCTTTAAAAAAGCCTACTCTCATAAAATACAAAAATAGTGGCATCAACTATTACAAATTTAAATATTTACTGCAGCAATGTGCGTATTTAAACAATTTCTTATATAAAAAAATGCATTAATCGGATTGAGAATAAGATTAATAACAATTCAAAATATTTTTGGGATGACGTAAATGTTTGCTGTAAAACGAATGGATTTAAAAAATAAATGTATCTTGGAAATGATATCAAACGTCTCGATAGATAGATAGATTCGATAGAGCACAGCATAACATTCTGATAAATAAATGTAAATCAATGGGTTTTGGTGTCGAAGTTGTAAATTGGCTTAGTAATTATTTCTCTTGTTTGTCCAGGATCTTAAAAAAAATCAGAAATATTTGCGACGTTACTAATCAAATTGAACGTCAGGATGATTTAAACACAATTTCTGAATGGTGCAAAGATAATCAATTTAATTAAATTAATTAAATATTTGGTACATCATAGCAATGAATCTTTTGCGCGAAGTAATTTTATTTCAGCGTCATTTTTGCAAGAAATTATCATTAACAAAAAAATGTGGTTCGAGAAGTAGTTTAGCATAATAAATGACTTCTTAATACCTAAATGGGACCAAATGAAAAAAAAGTGCTTTCAACAGGATGGCGTGATATTTCATACAGCCTCTGAAACAATCCAATTTGAAAAAAATCCTTCAACTCGCAAATTTATAGAAATTTCATACTCTTTCCAAATTTTGTAAAAAATATCAATTCCACTTAAAAAAATGGCTTACGTCATGTCTTAAAAATAAAATACGATCCTTAAGTGACAATTACAGTAAAATATAACTTATTTAAGATAAATATTAACGTGTTCGAGAATTTGTTTCAAAAACCTTTACTAAATGATTTATTGCGATAGATGCTGACTTTACATTCGCACTGTATACAATATATTTAATTTTTGGCCGTCTTTGCTATCGATCGTGAATTATTTCTATTCAGTTTTGAATTTATGATTATACAACATAACAGGCTGATCTATCCTGTGTGTTTATACAAATTAATTGACACATAATGAGTCTAATTATGATTAACTAATTGTAATTAAAAAAACGTTCCTATGCTTTTCTATGGTAACATAATTAATTAGTCTCCAGTTAGTCACAATTAGTAGACTAAGCATATGAATCAAAATTTGCAAAATGTGTGTATTTTTTTAAATTAAAAATTAAAATAATAATCTACCATTCATATGCTTTCAAAAATTAACAGCTATATCGATCGTTTGTTTGTGTCCACCCAAATCAAAGTTCAACAAATCTCAAATAATTATCAAAAATTAATTTCTGGCGATAGCAATGATAGGTTAATCTACATTTTGCAGTTTAAATACACAAAAAAAATGGTATTACAATAGAAAAAATACATTAAACCGTATAAATTTAATTTTATTTATGAACTAGCGAAAAATGTATGTGTATTGTTTTAAATTTATTTGAAAACATTTTTTTTTCATAAATATGATTTTTTTTTCCTTTTTAATATTTATAAATATTCAATAGTCTGGTTGTGGAGAATATTCTTGATTTTTAATAAAAATTATTTCCTTTTTTCTTCTATTTTTATATTTACTTCGCAAATTTCAAAGCTCAAATAAAATAATCAGTATGTTTCAATACTCTTAAATTTCAAAATTTGAATAATTAAATGAAATAAATTAAAATATGTTTCAGTAATGTAATTCATGGTAATATTTTTATTATTCAATTAAATAAAAATATATGTGACAATTATATTTTTTTAAATAATAAAAAACATTATTGCAATATAAATAAATGAAATGCAATATTATTGAACACTTCATGATAACTGGTAACTTACATAGTTGATTATTGGAATACATCTAAATTATTATAATATGTAGAAAGAAGTTGTCAGGGAACTTGAACTGAGCGCGATTATTTTTCAAGTCAGCCAAAATTCAAGCATGGCGAATCAACCGCACGTTTCTTGCCCCCTCGGACCCTTTTCGGCGGCGTAATTTACGGGCCCGGCGTTTAACCTCAACTTAGTTACAAATCCGGGCAAAACAGTGTGTGTGTGCTTCTTGATGTTGTTGCGGAAAGGTTCATTACGGGGGGAAATATCCGCAATACGGCGTCGGGTGTCTTTTGATTTTGATTTGTCGCTGCGACGCGTTTTTCTCGTGATGAGAATACATTCCGTCTTACGTAAGTTCCTAGTCGGTTATTAATTGCTTCGCCCTCCAGAAACGTGCGGTTTCCGGGCTTAATTGAGATTTTATGGAGAAATTATGGGAAAATATTTATATTTGAAAGATTAAAGCGTATTAAAAAGAGTTAAAAAGTTATGCAAGATTTTATTTTAGCGTAATTTTTCTAAGAAAAACTCATCAACAAACAAAGTGGCTCGACAAGCAGTCTAATAATAAATGAGTTCTTAATACATAAATGGGACAAAATGGAAAAACATGTGCTTTCAACAGGATGGTGTGACATACAGCCTCTGAAACAATCCAATTATTGCATGTGGCATTTCCTGGCCGTCCATTCTTTCGTTACGACAATTGGAATTAATCTCCCATTTCATGTGATTTACTTCATTTGATTTTTTTCTATCATGTTATTTGTGCACTAATAAAACCTCAAATTAAAATTCAACGCTTTACAAACTAAATGAAATCATGAAAGTCCTCGTATATGCCAATAAAGTTGTCGAGTTCATTTGCCCAATGCGCTATTGCAAACGTAATCCTATTTCATCCTAGGAGAAATTTATATTGTAAAATATTGTTTCACTATGATATAGTTCGACCCCCGATATTATTAAAATTTATAATTGAAAATTTCAATAAGGTACTTTTATTGTGATTATGTAGTAGCCCTTAATTATATAAACAGGATTTATATCAACATGCATTATCGGTACTTACCGTGTTTACACCTGTAAATGAAAAGGATGATTTGTGAATAAGAAATAAAAGACATTAAGTGAGTTTTACGGCAAGCAGTACTAATTTTAAAATCGAATTTCTGGCAAAATCGGCTTTTTCTCGGGATTTCGGCTTTTTGGCCATTTCAGGCAAAATCGGCTTTTTCTCAGGATTTCGGCTTTTCGGCCATTTCAGGCGAAATTCTGGAATTCGATAAAAATAATGGGATAACCCTAGAGCAGTTTTATATAAAGGTATTATATAAATTGATTCTATATTTACAATATGGAAAAAATATTGTTGAGTTATTCATTTTTTATTATTTTCATTCTGAAGACTGCAATTGCAATAATTTTCTTTTATTAAAAGTCAAAAAAGAGAAACCAGTAGAAATTTCATCGTGTGATAATACTGAATACCAATTCTTTAATCTTCCATAAATACGATGTAAGATTAAGATAATATTGACACAATCTTGTAATAATATTTTTTTCTAAATTGATATTCAATTACAAGATTGAATCATATTCCTTTCATTTTAAAATGTTTTATTGATAAATGATTGAATTTCAATGTAAAGGAATAAAAATATATATATAGTAGAATGATCAAAACGTTAATAAATTTTAACCACGTCTCATCATACCCCAGGCAACGATGCCGATTTGGATTATGTTATATTGGGAAAAATTGCAATGGTATATCACTTTATAATAATCATTTATTGAATAATAATAATAATGTTTGAACAAATGTTAACAATTAAAATTTTGTAATTATCGTTATTAATTCAAACACAATGAAGTAATTTTCTTGCATAATTATTAAGCTGAAGTATTTTTTCTCTCAAAAAGAACTAATACGAATCCACAACCCTCGTCGGTGAACCGACACGGGAATGCCCATTTATTTTTTGTTTCCTCCCCGAACCCTCGCGTATAAAATTAAAATAATGCAATAAAGTGTCCCGCTCGGGGAGAGGAACTTTCGGCGCGATCATTATTTCGGCGGGCGCGCGCGAAATAATGCGGCTGCGGCAACTTTACCTTGTCGACAGGAATGAATGTACATTACGATATGAGATTTTCAAAGTTTGAACGGGATCGGTCCCGCGGCGCGACCGAATTGAACAACATGGCTATCGATTTTAACTTTTGCATCTCCGCGCTTACGGTCCTCGCCGAAATGTGAGTAAACGTAATGTCTTGGAATTTCTTGGAAATATCGTCTAGGTTTTTCCGAAATTTTATTAAAAAACTAAAACTTTTCATGTTTAATTATAAAATGGATTAAAAGGTTCCATATTTTTTTAATGTAGACGGATGAAAACCAATTTTTAAAATTAATTTAAGTAAAAGAAATTTGAAAATAAATAATTTACATAATTGGAGCAATTAATTAATTGATTATATTCCCTCTAGATACTGTCATTTTTTTAAATCCATTGTAATCGATTGAAACTACTACTTTCCGAGCAAATACCACCTCTATCCCATAGTTTATACCACCCAACGGATATTTGCTGTAACAGAACAATTAATTTCATAATGCCTTGAGAATTAATTTATATTATATAAATGTAGAAAATATGTAACGCAAAGAACAATAAACATGACGGAAAATAATTGTTTGAAAATTTCTTTTAATTTTATTTAAAATGACAAAGAATATAAATACCATTTTTTTTATTATTTCCTTTAGGAATTGGCCAAACGAACATATATCTTCTATAAGGGAGTGTGAAGCTAGGCACTACACTAAGGCCCATTTTGCTTCCTCCTGTAGATCGCTCATCCCTACTTGAACCAGCCTACCTACTTTAGGTAGTCTAGTGAGTCGAGGTGAATAGATCTTTTAAATAAGTCATTTCAGACCAAAATTCCAAACTTCAATCAGAATAACATTTTCAAATTGTTTTAAAAAATATCTAACGATGGTCGCACATTCATCGACAGTAATTTTGTACCAAAAAAAAGCGGTAGAGTAGCTTTTACGATGGCGTATCGTTGGTCTGAGAATTTTTTTCTATAAACTGTATCACATTCCAAAGTTATTCGAGTTTAAATCTGTCTGTCTGGAGTCTCGGAAATAGCTGTTCACACAATTAAAATCCTTGCAAAAAATAAATAAGAATATTGTGTAAATACGGCAAAGGTTTTTTTTATATGTAATATAAGTATTACCTAAAGTAAAACTCGCTGATGTAGCAGAGGGTCCGAATCGCGCCGGATAGTTCCGTTTAAGGTGGTTAAGGTTAGGTTAAGGCCGTGCTCACGGTGGGTCGCTTCATTACGAGCATCGTAGTTTCAATGCAGTCGTCATTAATTTAGGGAGGAGGGTAGGTAAGCCCTCAGATTCGCATCACCGCATCCAGCCCACCCCCTTGCAGCCCCTAGCCTGCCGCCGTTTCCATCCACTATCAGGACTATTCGTATAAAGCGGGGGTTTAACCGAAACACACACATCTTGAGTGTTTTCCGCCGTCGCTCATTAAAATTCGCATCTGTTTACGTAATTAAGGCGAATAAGTTTGCATTGTGTCCGACCGAAAGCGCAAATGGATGCCGTTCAATTACGGGGCGCGATTGTAAACTCGCGTTAATTGATAACGTTCCGCTGCAAACGCTTTTCCGGCGCGACGCTTCTGTTTTTGTTTGGTTATGATGGCGGGGATTGCGGGTTTCATGCTTGATTCGCAATCTGTCAAAATGTACTATTTAATTTTGAATTAATAAAAAAATAAAACTAAAATTTATAATTATAAAATTAATCATATAATTGAAAAGATAGCACAAACCGTCATCTGTTACCTAATTATATACAGAGAGGTTTTTTTATCAGTATACATTAGGCGAAGTGTATACCTGCAAAAAGCACGAGTCAAACGCATTGAACCAATTAATGTGTGTATGTTTAGTTGATTATTTGGCATATGTGTGTTCAGTTGCGTGTTATAGGCAACTAAACACACATACACTAATGCGTTTGACTCACATATTTTGCAGGTATACTTAGGGGAAATGTATACTCATAAAAAAAGCTCTCTGTATAAGTGGAGGTAGTACAACTTTATATCAGGTTATTTAATAGTAACACAATACCCGTTCAACTACCTTCATCAAACCATTGCACATTGAACACACTGGTCCCATGGGATCCGAAAGACCGATCACCAATTATTTATTTACTAGATGAATGGGGTTTTAACATTTTATCAAATTATAAAACACATGCTCTTTCAAAACACATCTACTGCCAATGCCTTCAGACGATGTTATTCGCTATTTTTTTTTATTCGACCATAATCAAAGTGACAGCGAATATGTTAATCATATTTTTGCCTAAATCGCAAGTGTATGCATGTTATATAATATTTTTGAATGAGCAACAAGAAATATTTTCAATGTACTTAATATTTCTGAAATTTCATATAAAATAAACTTTGAGGCGTTCACTTCGTGGTACATATTCAAAATTATAATAACAAACTTTAATTTGAGTAACATTTTTTACTATTATTTTCGATACTGAGTCTACTAATTCTTTTGAGTAGCGGATTGTAGATGAACAGCGAGATTAGTGGATTCAACATTTTTTCTTTAACTTCAACAACTTGGATCATTGTTTTAAACGCGTGCCAGGGAACTGAGTATAACTATATAAAATAAAAAAAATATTATAAGAAAACACACGGTTTTGAGTTTCGCAAACTTTATTATAGACACTGTTACAATTGTTTCGCTACAGAGTAGCTTCATCAGGCAGCTGATGTGTAGAGAAAATTGTAGCAGTGTCTATAATAAAGTTTGTGAAACTAAAAACCGTGTGTTTTTCTTATAATAAGTTATGGAGTTTTATGCAGTAACAGCCACAATCATTGAATATTTAAAAAATAAATATTAATAGATTTTTAAAAATCAACCAATATTCAATTTTATTTTATACAACATGAACTACCAATGTTTAAATATTAAAAATATTAATTTTATTAAAAAAAATTAAAATTAACTTCAATTTATTAAGGATTCAGAAATTTGTAACTGTTATAAATTATCAAACTTAATTTATTTTATAATCCTTTTATAATATTATATTTATCCCACCCACTTTACAATATATTACAAATCCCTTTCCGCCACTTAATATTCCCAAAACCTTTAAACAATCCCTTACATCAGCACCTCCGCAAGGCCGATCGCGATAAAATTAAACTTATTACACGAGATACTTTATCAGGTAGTAAAAGCCTTTCCGTAGATCCCATCGCCAAACTTATTATCAAATGAACTGCACAAAATTAGCCTAAACAAATCCTTACGTACAAAAAATAAAGCGAGAGAAAAAAACAATACTTCCGGCACGGCATGCTTAAATATTTTCATAAAACAGATATCGCGACGCGATTTAAACATTTCGCTTTATTTTTAAACACACGGCGGTTTTCTATTTATAAATTATGAAAGCGAGTTGCATGTGTAGGTAACATAAAGTTTCCAGAAGGGTGGGCGTATGAATGGGGATTAATTATATTAAGGGGTGCGTTTTATGTGTATGTGTGTGTGTGGATTGTGCGATTTATGGGTTTTAAACGACGAGTGGAAATCTCCTTTCGGTGAATGTTTAAGCTGTTTTTTGTTGTTGTTGGCCAGTTAATGACACGTGAAATCGCCAACACGTTTAACTTGATACATTTTTAATGTTCGGATTGTTAATGTAATTTTGTGTTTTAAACATTATACTGAATTTTTGTAAAAGTTTATACAAGAAAGTAGAACTAATACAAAAACTATTTTGAGGAATGGATAATTAAAGCTCTTTCGAATGATATTTCCAAATATAATCTTTTTTTACTTCTCACTTAATAAAGTTGATAATATAATAATGAAAAAAAAAATGTTTTAATTCTTCTTGAGGTGAAATATCTTTTACAATAAAAAAATAATAATTTTCATTTCACTGCTGGCTTGATAGTAACGCGTTAATATCGTCGAAATTATAGTCACCAATAAAAATAATTAGTTATAAAAAATTTAGTAAAAGTGATTTATTATTCTAAATTACGATATATACAAAAATATAAGACTGAACAATAAATAATTTATTTAACAATTATTTAATTTTCGTGTAATAATAATATATAAATATATCTTTATTGAAACTATATAGCTATATAGATAATATCAATAATATAAATAATTATAATATATGTAGGTGTTAGTCTTTGAAATAAATCATAATATGACATGTATTGGTAGATTATTAACAATGGTTTTCATATTGATTTATATTTCATTCCTTTATTCACTTCTCCATTTTGTACTATATTATACTCTTGAAACAATATACTCTTTTTCAAGAACACTACACGTACTCATCAACAAATAGCTTTTATTTATATTTATTACTGCCATGATCATTACATTTTCTGTTTCAATTTTATTTAGTTAAGTTATAAAATGATCAATTATTTCACTGATTTTTATTTTAAGTTTGTATTATTTTTTTTTATTTCAACAAAGACATTTTTATTGGTTCCACAAATTAATTGATTGCTAACAATATTTTGTTTTTAAAAATATATGTTTTAATAAAAATAAATGTTCGACATGAAACATTTCGAAAGGACATTAATCTCGACCATATGGGCCCCGGCGTCCCCCTTCACTTTAAGTCACTCAAATACGGGCGGCATTAAAACGGCCGTATCTTATTTAACCCACCCCCGCAGAAAACCCCCTTTGTCTCCCGGGCCAACGACACTAATGCCATAAATAATATTATAACGAGTATTATTCTCGTTGCCGTTTTCATTCGCCGCCCCTCATATTTCAGCTAGCGCGCGGGCAATTTATAAATATTAGCGAACATAATAGATGTAAAATTACCGCCCGCCACCGTCATGATTAATTATATTAACCGCCAATGTGTTTATCGCAAATTTATCGTTCTGTGCGAGTAAGTTTATAGAAAATAATTTATTGTGCGGCCCGCTTTTTCGGATCCGGACGGACGGATGAATGGACGCCGATGGATTTTGTTTCGCGCCGGTTTTGATTAAAACATATTTTATTCAACGGGCAATTATTTTCCGTTGTAAAATATTATCACGACCACTAAAATTTCATCCAGGATTGTTGATTTCACTTTAGTTATTTTTATAAATATAAAGCGACAGATATCAATTTAAAAATTAACAATTTTATTAATTTCATTCAAAATGCATATTGTGTAAATAATGAACATACACAATACTACTAAAAACGGCAAAATTTGCAAATTTAACTAATAAATAAAAAAAATATCAAGATAGCTGATATAGTTCGAACATATTTCTCGCACGAATGAAAATTGAACTAGAAGATTATACGAAACTAAAGTCTAAAAGAAAGAAAAAGTAGAAGAAAACAAAAATTAAAAAATATATTAAAAGAACTAGAGAATAAAGGAAATACCGTAGATTAAAAATAAACCAGAAAATTATTTTATTTTTATCCTTAGTTGATATTGACACGTTAGCTGCCACTTGGATCCCATGGGAACAGCACTGATACTGCCTTCTGAGGCCACGTTGGTCTCATGGGACCAACTTAAGTTTTGCTTAATCAATGTTGCTCTCATTTAAAAATTTACATCAAAAAATTAATTGGAAAAATACCACGCAATACATTGAATTATATAATGGACACTTCTTGCTGCATATCAATAACATATTGCATCATGCAAACAAAATTTAATTCTAGTATATTTAATTTAATGAGCAAAAAACGTTACTTAAAATAAGGAAATCTGCAGACATGTTTTTTGCTCTTTACATTAAATATTCTCGAATAAAAAAAAGTTGCATGATGCAATTAGTTATTGATATGCAGCAGTAAGTGTCCATTATATAGTTCAACGTCTGGCGGGGTATTTTCCCGAGAAGTAGTTGGTTTAATATACCTTTGTTTAAAGTACTTACGTAACGTAAGTCAAAATGTCACAAAGCTAAATGTGGAAATAATTTATTAATTATTTTCAAATTCTGTTTATTTAAAGAATTATGACCGAATGCATAAAAACTCTTTTCAATAGATTTTTCATTGAGTTAATTGTAACAATTGCTGTATATGTGTGGTTCCTTATTATAACCACTCGAATATATACCTTCTTTGATTTGTTTATAGAATACTTACGTCCATGTTGCTTCCTGTTTTTATTATAATAGTACGTACACATCCTTCTTCTCTAAAGCTTATTTCCTTCTTTCTTCAACTGAAGGGTATGATGTGTACTTGTTGATGGTCCTCGAGTGTGTACAAGATTATTTACTAAATACTTTATAATTTATTTTTGTAATCAAAAATTGACATTTTATTTTCTGTGAAACCCTTATATAAAAATTAGAAGATTACCATCGATGTTCTTAATAAGATTCGACACCAACATTTTTGAACCATTTCATATTTGTTTCCAGTGATTTGCCGAATATTTCGTTGAGAACATAAACTTATTTCTTTCATTTCTCCAGTTACAAATTATGATTCCATTTTCATTTTCCAAGGTAACAATTTCACCTTTCTTTAGCTTTGCATTTGTAATTTTTTTCGGTAATCCATTTCGCGATTTTTGGATTGTGCCCAATTAATGAGTATTGACATTCAACACTTTCTCCGCTAATAGCAAAATCATATACGAATTGTCGATTATATGGATCTTCCTTTCATTTTCTAATCTAATCAATTTTCCTCTGAAAAGAGTTTCATCAATGTACACGTATTCCTCTGGAATGTAAATAACCTTAAGAGTATTTTTCAATTTTCAATATTTACGAGTACAAAATCTCAACATAATAATAATTAATTCATAAACATAGTCAAATTTTAGAAGTTAAATTCGAACTAAAACCGATGGATTAATAAAATATCATATATTTGTAACCAGTTTAAAAATTATTCTGCATTTTTTTTCAAATTTAAATTAAAAGATATGCGCTACAAATACTGAAAGAATCAATTTATTATGTTCAGTAGTATATGAATTAAAAATTATCTAATTTAAATTTATCTTTCAAGAATTTATATTTAACGAATAAAATTCAGCGCAAAAGCTGAACTATGCTTTTGCGCTCAATAGGTTAAATGTTTTACGAAGCAAAATAGATAGTGAATATATAAACTTTCGAAATACTGCAATTATTTCGTATAGTGTTAATACCTTTTGAAACAAGTACTGATCATCTGGTGATTCCATTAAAAAAATTACAAGTTCATGATAATTTTTCAAAAACATTGTAACTTTATGAAATTTATTGAAATCTATTTCTTTATGAATTCGCAACATTTTTTTTAACATTTAAATTTTCGGCGAACGACAACTTCTCAGCTTTAAAGTATAGATTAATCTCCTTATTACATAATATATAGTATATAATTAATTTAAATTTTATTTTAATTTATAAAATAGGAATACATATATACAATATATTAAAATATTTTAAACAAATGTGTTATCAAAAAATCATTTAATAATTTATATTATATCTCGAGGAGTTTACAGATATAAATTGCCCCGACCTTGTTACAAATACTTCGAACACAAAAGACGACAGCTTTCGTCTAGACGCTGAGACATGTAGGCTGAGATGGTAATGAATTGCTGAGTAAACCAGCTTGTCCCGTCGCAAATTCGAAGCAAACGGATCTCTCTGATATAATACTTGATATATTATATCATAGATCCTAATGATGTTAAAAGGCATGCGAAAGACAAGCTTATCGAGGACTGGCAATAACCATTAAATATTTGAATCAAATCGCTTACATGTTAAGAAAACGATTTTTGCGTAGTAATGTAGAATATGGCATAAAATAAAAATTTAATAATTGTTATTCCTTTCTCTATTGTTATATTGGGTATACAGATATATTTTGCTTAAATAAAAAAGAGTATTCATTCACTTGGTCATAGCTATTTAATAAATTAAATAAAAATGATTTAAAGTAGTTGTTTTAATGTGCATTTATTTAAAGTACTTACGTCACGTAAGTCATAATGTTACAGAGCTAAATGCGGAAATCATTAAATCATTTAAAATCGTTTTTATTAATTTTTATACATTTCACATTCTATGTAAACATTTTCAATGATATAATAGTGAATTAAATAAAATATTTAAATGTTAAAAATTAATATAACTTATCTAATATATATTTAAATTTCATAAATATATTTATATAAATTTAATTTCTTTGTACAAATTAAAATTGTATAAAAATAAAAATGAATTTCAAAATAATTGATTTAGAACAATTACGAGTAAATAAGTAATTATTTTCTCGTTAGTTAAAATACAGAACATACATTGAAACATCACTTTATGTTAACAAGTATTTTTTTGGTTATAATAAAAAAATTAAAACAGAATATTTTATTACAATAAAGGTATGATATGTTATATCATTGTCATTGGCGTAGATAATGGGTGATTAGGGGCTTTTAAACAATTTTGTTTCATTTGTATTACATTATCAACAGTAGGAAGTCATAACTCTCCATTTTTTTCTATCTACGCACTTGTTCATTGTAATGAGAAGAAATAGAGGATTTTAATATGATAAAAAAATGAATATGACGTCCATAAGAAATAAGATGTTAATAATGATCTAGATAAAACGAAATATACTGTTAATTAAATTAGTATGCCATTGATTGAATGAAAAATGCTATAAGAATGTTTTCATTACCTTGAAATATTGCTTCAAATTACGAAGATATAAATAAAGAAGATAATCTCGACTTTTTTTTTTTTTTCAATTTTTCCTTAACCCAGATTTATCAACGGGATAATAATCAGTATGCAATAACGCAAAAGTGCAAAATTTAAACTTACCCTCCATATCTTATAATAAGCGGGATCTGCATGGTAAGACTCGAATTTAAAACATCCTGTAAATTTAGGAAAGCCATTATTAATCAAATAAACTGTATTTTAATTTACAACAAATCATGCATCATCTTAAAGGTTTACAAAAATTATATGTAAGAGTATATAAATACGAAACACCCGGTATTTTCTTTAGCTATAGAAATGGTGAATGCGCCGGGCATATGGTACTTGAAAATACATTTTATTTAATAAATAATAGAATACACAGGGCCCACGCTAATTAGAGAATTCCTTTAATAACCTTGTTGACCTGATCTATAACCCACTTTTTTCAGCTTTTTCAGTTTTATAATATTGTATATATACCTGAAAAATCTATACTTTACGTTACTCGATGTTTGATAATGACTAGCTAAATTTATCGCAACTGCAATCGCATAGAATAAAAAAGTGTTATACAAACAATGTAATAAGTGTGTTATTGTGAAATTAACAATTTGTTGGCATTGTTAATTTGCCTCCATAATACAGAATTTATTTAATAAATAATGTTTTTTTCTAAAAATAATATTATGGCTTTTACATTATTATGACATACATTATTATTCATTATAATAAACACAGATGAATTATGAGTTTGTTTGTGAGTAAATAAATCAATATATATTTTTCTTTACCCGTTTCGGATTTCGAATGATATTATAAATGTAAATAAAACTTAATATTATGGGAAACTCTATTTTACTCAAATAACAAATACCGACATTGATGTTTACTTAATTCAGAAATAATTTCGGTACCTAATATACATTATAATACAATATCCTCGCCCTTGAGTGAGTTGCGTAGAATTTGTAGATAAAGGTGATTGTGATTCTGCCAGTTTCCCATTACCTCTCTCTCTCTCTCTCTTGCTTTTACGTTGAGACCCACATCAAGATCTGGCCCCGACGTCGATTCAGAATCAGCCACCGTATTAGGCGAACATTGCCCAAACATGAATGCGACTGTGTTCGGGCCCCGTCAATTCCAGTAAACATGGCTCCAGGCGCATTTTCATTTGTCGCAAATACATTATGATACAATTGGATTTACATCGAGCCGAAGGCCAAATCACGTACGGCTAGCGAATAACACGCACTGATGCCATGTTAGTGTACAGAAATTAATTCTAACACTGAGTTATATTTAATAACGATTATATAATAATTGAAGAGTTTTTATTCACTTGATTATAGTTATTTAAATTGAATCAAATAAAAAGGATTTTAAAATAATACATTTAGTCGATTTAATAATTAATTAATTATTTCCTTTTAAACTACTGTAACGTTTTCACTTAGTCTATGAAGGAACTACTTTTCGGGCAAATTTTAAAATTCGTTTTATTTAATTTAAAGTTTAAATGATTTATACAAATAAATGTATATTTACAAAAACGATTACAAAAAATCATAATTAATAGCTTCTAGCTATAACAATTCTCATTTTATACTATAACATCAAAAATCATCATGCACCATAAATACTTCATTTTTCTTTGTTTCTAATTCTCTTCTTAATTTTGTAATTATTTATTTTGTTAAATTAAATCAATTTCAAAATGACCAGTTGTAGTTGTCGATACAAAAGTCACTTAATAAAGTCTCAGTTATATAAACAAAGTTAAAAAGAATTTCATTTGTTCAATTAATAAGTAATAATTTGTGGATGAAAGAGTGACGGGGGTTACTAAATAGTGATAGTGAAAATATATCATTATTCTTGCAATGTATAAATTCTATCAGAGATGATTTTTGGTTTGATATATATATATATATATATATAAATAATCTCTATTTCCAAACATTATATATTTTTACAATACATACATTTATATCTATAAAGGTGTTTGATTTCATGTTTGGAAAATGGCTATCGACCAAAGGTCTTTCCGCCTGTCGTGCAGTCTATGTCATGATCGCTAAGGTCGTTATCATTACTCTGCTAATGAAGTGTGAACTGATGAATTGAAAAAAATGGAAATTTATATTTGGGGTTGATGGTAGGATTGGGGAATACAAAGCTGATTGAGGATTTCTGCATTATGAGGATACGAGGCTTGGTTTGATTTTTGTATTGTTTTTTATGAAATAATAAAAATCAATCTTGATTTAGATATTGAACAAAGTGTTTCTAATAAACCCAATATCACATACAATTAAATAACATCAACCTGAATTAATGCTTTTACTGCCAGGATTTTTCACGGAGATATTTAGGAAGGGAATGTAAGGAAGTGCGAGAAGAATGGACTGAAGGGAATGGAAGGGTGGAGTATGGATGCGAGAGAATGGAGCTTATGTAAAAATGGTGATGAGGTTAGGGTGGGAGAGAGAGAAAAGAAGAAAAGTTTGTGATGGTTGAAATATACAATATATGTGTATATTTATGAAGAGTATGTCAATAAAGGTTTTTTTTTGTATTGAGTAGGCGAATGTAAATAATGGTTTTACTTACGATATATAACAATATAAAAGTTTTTAAATAAATTAACTAAAAAAATTCAAAAACAATTAGGTATAAATCAATCATTTTCTTATTGTTATGTTATTGCTGGGTAGCAGCAAATGTTCAATATGTAATTCAAAGTCTGGAAGGGTATAGGCCTGAGAAGTAGTTGTGTTGTACATTTGTTTTAAAGTATTTATATAACGTAAATCAAAATATCGCGCAAGCAAAAGAGAAAATGATTTATAATTAATTAATTATTTTCAAATTCTTATTATTTATTTTTTTTAATTATCTGTGGCCAAGTGAATAAAAACTCGTTTCTATTATTAAAATAAAATTTGTTGAAATTACTCTAAAATTAAGCTACAATTTTGTAGAATTGAAATAATAAATTGTTTATAAATAATATCAACAAATTAATTTAAATGGAATCCTAAGCCGAGTTCACCCTAAAACTAAATCTTCCCCAATTAATTCCTGTGAATTTGCGAAATCCCGTTAATCTTATCGTGCCTTCATAAACCGCAAACAACAGCGATCCCCCCTTCACTCCCAGGCCGAAATCGTCACCGCACCCACCTCCCCCCAAACCCCCCACTCGAAGCTCATTACCGAACATAATGCATAAAAGTTGTCGTCCATTTGGATCCCCCGTAATCGAATCGGAGTTGTCGTAAGAGAGGAAAGAAGAAGCAAAAAAATATATACGCAAACGAAATTGACGGAAAAGGGGATTCCGTTTGTCGCTTCCGATTTACCCGCGCAAAGAATCGCTCTCCCCTGCGCACATCTATGTAAATATAATATCGGGTGCATTGCGATTGAATAATAGCCATCCCCCCTACCCCGTTCCGTTTTGCGGGGTGCAGGGATCGATCCTGGCAATTCTCCTCCCTTTACGTGTTTTCCCTCTCTGACACGTGATTAGTGAGTGCGGCTCGCTTGGATTGATCACGTCCATTGTAGACAGTTTAATAACACCTACGGCTTATCCGTTTATAAGCGTTTCCAGACGTTGTTCATACCTTTGTTATGTAGTATATAATGCAATGATTAATTCATGCAACATGTGTCATATTCGTGTTATATTAATAATAATAATAATAATATCTTTATTTACGGAATTCACCATTATTTACAAATGTTTACACTGTAGTAATATAAATTGCACGTATATAAATTAGAGAATAAAATAATAATAACAATAATTATAATAGTAAAAAATTAAAGATAAATCTAAAGAAAAGAAAACAACGATTAACAAAAATACCGCATTGAATAACATAAGTTACGTAAGAATTCAAATATTTAATTTATTTCATTTACCACATCGGGGTATATATGATTTCATGGCAAAGGCATACGTTGAATGTACCAGTAAACCAAGATGAAAAATGATGTAAAAAAAAAAAAAAACAAATACGTAACAAGCAAAGATCATATGATGGTTATAAAATTGCACGCAAAAAAATAAAAGATTGACAAAATGATGGCATATAATGAAATAACTTATATTGCACTATTGAAGCTAAAATATCACAGATATAAAGGTATATGACAAACTAAATTGAACCGCATAATGACAAACAACATTGTTGGGACGATTTAGGTTTTTTTCAACCACTTTTAAGATAATAATATATTTAATAAATATTTATTTGTCCATGCAGGGCGAATCGTATTAGTGGAAATGGGAAAGGTTTTTTTGTTTATTTTTATTTTATTTATATAATGTTTGAGAAACTAACTTATCAGATTTCTAATCTAATGGGACGATTTAGTTTTTTTCGACCACTTTTAAAATTACCTGTTCGACTATTCCGCTATACATTCGATTCGATCATCCAGCAGGATGACGCAGTTCATGTTTTTCTGGATTTTACGGTTCATGTGGTTGCAATAGCAAGGACGGACAGTGGGTGAATGTGCTCAGGAATATACAAGGTTGTGCTGTAGCTGTCGTTCGTTAATCTATTCTAAGTAACTTAACAATTATTACGTTTTAACAAATCACTGAATCTCGGTTTGCATAAATTGCTAAGTTATCAATTATCTCTTGAATAATAAATGAAATGTTTATTCATTTGGTCACAGTTAATTAAATTTAATCAAATAAAAATAAATTTAAAATAATTTATGTAATTAATGGTTTTAATATTTAAACATTGGTTCATATTGTATATAATAAATATGAATAGAGTATTAAAAATCTTCCAATATACAAATAAAACATAGAATATATTGAATAACATTAAATTCTAGACAAGTTTCGGGTTACCAGCATATTATCAGGAGAATAACCCGAAACTAGTCGAGAATTTAGTTATTCAATTTAATCTATGCTTTTTTTAAACCGATTACTTGAAATATAAATTACATATTTTTATTTTATTTTCTTCATCCTAACAATTATGTCTGAATAAATGTGGAAATTATTGTAAAAAAGTACTAAAAGCTCGTTTTATTTTTTTACACAGTGCGATTTATATGTGTCTCTTTTTTACGCATCTATATATTTTCGTGTCTGCCCTGGTTGATAAAAATCCGGAACTTTCTCCCAGCCGAAAAGTGATAAAACAGACCGAATGGATAAGCTATCTGGCTGTAAATAAATTTTACGCTTCCGTTTTATGCGCTCATTTCTTCGAAAATGTGTTATTATCACTTTCTCCCGATCCGATCACAAACAAATTGGCTCTCTTAAATTCAATTGTGAAGAAAAAGAGGAGATTTTAATTAAATTAATATTAAGACAAAAATTTAATCAAGAAAAAAAAATTAATAAAAAGAAGAAAAATTCAAAAATGTGAAGTGAGAAAGTGATTAAAAAAGAAAATATGTTAATTACTGTTTTTAATTTATATATTTCGAAAGTACAAGTTAAATTCTTGGTGGTCAGTTGTCTATTAAATAAAAAAAAACTATCTTGGTTGTCACTTATTTAATCGCTTATCGTAGCAATTAAACTATTAAAATATTGTAGAGACACTGGCTGTTTGCTGGTCTGCTACCTGCTTATGCAGAGTGCCAAATCCCTCTTAGTCCTAAGCAGTGGGTGGATTTAACCAGTACAAAAGTTATCTATTTAACGAAATCATATGTATAATAAAATCAAGTGTATTTATTTAAAAACTTATTAAATTATAAGTTAATAAACAAATACAAAAAGGAGGGCGGAAAGACCATTGGTCGACAGCGAATTTGCAGACTTACAGTATACGTTGTAATAATTTATGTTATATTTAGGTATTGTATTACGATTGTCAATAATGAGAATATTTATCTACAAAAAGGAAATTTATTAATAAAGTTATTATTAGCACTAATATTTTACTAAGTTATAGATAAGAAATAAGTTTAAAAAAACTTATAATTTTTAAATTTTATTAACATAAAAGTTAAAATTAAATTATTCATAAAAACAACTCATTATTTAACTGCACTTAAATAATTTACTCTCACAAAAACGGTATCCTCATTACATCATTCCCTCGTTTAAATAAAGAATTTATGAAGCACATTCCTTCTCCTTTCCCGCGGTTTCCAGTTAAACTAGTGGATCGCGTCCGGAATTAACTTTTTTCCTCCTGTTGATATAAAAACCGTTGTGATGTAGGGGATTCCGATGGTTTTGTGGCTTAATTGAAAAGATTTAGATCTCCCTGGGCTGGGTGGGGGAGAGAAAAGCCGAACTTGCGGCGGAACTTTACGTAAAAGATGGTTATTCAATTTAACTTTCTCCTTTTTTTTCTTCCTCACACACATTTAGAGATCCGCAGAAACGGATGTCGATATCGCATTAATGCGGATATTTAGCGGGGAGTTTTTACAATATTTGTTATTGGTTTGAAACGATTTGCAAAAATGTGTTTAACTTAGATTTTTTTAAATATTTCCCCAGAGAATAAAATAATATCAAATTTGCATAAAATGCTGTTCTCAACAAGCACTTCATCAAATATGATTATAATATTGACAGTACAATAAACGACACGTTGTTTAGTAACAGTAAAATCTTTATTATTGTACGTTTATACAATAGTTTAAAATAATAAACTAAGTGATAGATTATTATTTCTTACTTTAAAGTAAAAACGTTTGTTATAATTTTCAAAATATGTTTATTTTTGGATTTCACTACAATTGTTTCGCCACACTGCGGCTTCTTCAGGTGACGAACAGGTGGTTTGCTTAACTTAATTTACAAACAATATATATGGGTAGCAATTAAGTAGGGGGAGTGGGGGTTACAAGTTTTAAAAGAATTTGCAGAGGTCTTTCAATATAAAAAGTTATTCAATGATGAAGGAATGTTTACTATACTTTGCACCAGTAAACATTCCTTCATCATTGAATAACTTTTTATATTGAAAGACCTCTGCAAATTCTTTTAAAACTTGTAAACATTTTTGTAGAGTATTTGAAAATAAATTTATGAAAACCTTCAGAGCAGTTAAGATCTAATATTATAACTATTTCATTAAATACCGTAAAGAAGCACATTCCGTTTAGTATTTTTATTTATTCCATTTAATAAACGCTGGCATTAAAAATTAAATTAAAAAAAGCGCAGTAGCGAGCTCGTTGAAATGCAAAATACAATTCCGCCCACGTAACTATTTGTTGGTTTCGGCCCGAGCATTATTCGCGCAAATAAAAGTATTTAATTAAGCGGAGGGCCACCGGCTTAAATATTTAGTGCCAAGTTCGCTGTAAATAACAGGTTTTCCGCATTTCTCTGTCGTTTGGTTTGTAATTGCGCGTCCCCGAGAGCACACGCTTTAAGGTTTTTACAGTTTAGTTCAAGAATTTATATATTTAAAAACACACAAATTTAAATGATGGCGTACATAAAGCTGAATTAAAGTGTTTTAATTATCCGGCTGTAAAGTGGTTTTATGTATTTAATAAAAACACAAGATGTTACACATTTTAGTGTATATTGTTGACACTAAGGCAAGATTTTTTAATTGTGTTTTAAATTGAGATTTGTTTAAATACGCCAATATGACCTAATAAACATAAAAAATATATATTTTTTACTTAAAGGTAAGAAGGTGCAAGGTAACATTTTATTTTGCTTCTACTCTAAATGCAAACTAAAAGTATTAAAGTGAAACGTTAAGCCACAATTGAAAAACTGATTCTAATATGATCATCTGTATTGTCAGACCCTACTAAATATACAGGAAAGAATGTCGTAGTGGGTAAGACTCCGAGATGCATACGTATACCTGGCTTTGGAGAGCCTGCTTTAGCTCGACAGATAATAATCATAATTTTATTAAAGTTTTGTTTGAAAAAGAGAAAATTAATATCATATTTATATAATTAAATTTAGGATTATTTTTTATATTATTGTAAGTATCTAAAAATAAATCCAACTCGAATCAAATATTTATTTCCGCTCACATACAATTTTCATGAACCTCCTCGGGGACAAAAACCCCGCCTCTGCATCTGCATCCCCGGAAGATTATTAAGGGCTCGAAATTAAAAACTCCGAGCGACTCCTGCTTGCGAACCGAAGACTCCTCTCCGCTTCGCCCCCGTTCTTCTCTCGTGCCTTTCTTTTTTTCGGGGGTGGATGTAAATTTATGCACTCGGGTCTTGTTTATTATG
The DNA here is from genome assembly GCA_963082785.1 of Philonthus spinipes. NCBI lineage: Eukaryota > Metazoa > Arthropoda > Insecta > Coleoptera > Staphylinidae > Philonthus > Philonthus spinipes. The sequence goes on along the minus strand of OY720307.1, from coordinate 20,236,914 downwards.
AAAGATATTGTAATAAGGAAAGTTGGAGATATTTTCTTTGTTGTTCTGGGAGTGGCGGGAAAGGGAAAAGTGGGGGAGATATTCAGAATCCCGGCCCGGGGTATATTTATAACGGTTTTTATACGAGGAAATAAGGGACAATAAAATAAAATATGTAATTTTATTCCCACTATAAAACTGGGATATTTGACCGCGGATATTTTTTATGGTGAAAATTATTCCTCTGCAGATTTTTACCTCTTTTTATTTTATTATGATAAAGAATTATTATGTCGTATGCATTAATCATTATTTTATGAGAGTCATCGAAATAAAAAATCTGCTTTAAAATATGCGAATATCTAAAAGAGAAAAATATTTTAAAATATCCTCCGCAAAAAAAAAAACATTCTGGTGAGTCATTTCTATTTAAAAATATATTTATTAATATTTAAATATTTAAAATAAAATTTCTTTATTAAAACGAAATATTGAAAAATCTTGTAAATGGGAGAGAAAAACCTCTGGTTGATAGGTCAGACAGACTAGCACTATTATTTATATTATATTGTTTTGTACCATCTGTAAAGTTTGAAGGAAGACTATACAGATAGTATATTCTAGTATTTCCATTCATCACTTTTCAAATTACCTCTCTGAAATATGCTAGGTTTATTTAAAACTTTTTCTCATAAAATCCTTATTGTCGAGATATTTGAGTGTCTCAAGATAAATGATATTGAAAATGATCTATTCAAATTCCAGCATTCCATTTCATATCGCTGTAAAAATACGTACTTTAAACTGAGAACACAGAGTTCAGAGATTAAATTTTGCAAGACTACATCAGAATTGGACCATCAATGATTGGAAGCGAGTTTTGTTCTCCGATGAAATTAGAGTTAGCCTTAAAGCTCCAGATGGACGTGAGCTTGTCTGCGAAAGGCATGGAGAAAGGTTTGCCAGCTGTAATATTTCTCCTAAAGTACTTTTTGGTTGTGGATCTGAAATGTTTTAGGGAGGAATTTGCATCGATGCTCGTACGGAGTTGATCCCACGAGGTCTATACATGCCCAATATTACTTAGACAACATTATTGTCGAACATGTAATGCCTTTTGTTCCGTTTGCTGGGCCAAATTTTTATTCATGCAGGACAACGCTCGTCCCCACGTGGCTCGACAGGTTATTGGCTACCCAAATGATGTTAATAATCTCTTTATTAGATTGGCCAGCTAATAGTACGGACATGAATCCTATAGAGCATCTATGGGACTATCTCAAAAGGAAGATTAGAAATCGTAGACCCCCTGTTGTTAATCACAACCAACTCATAGAGGCCGTTATTGAAGAATGGGAGAATATTTTACAAGCTTTTGTTGAAAATTTGATATCAAGCATGCCTTGACGCATGAATGAAGTGAGGGGCCCTACATGATATTAGCATTGGCACAGATGCATTTATTCAGTTTTACTGATTATTTTCTCAATTTGAAGTTACATTACCTTATTTTTGTATTTCCAGCAAAAAAACTATTTTTTTAATGAAAAAAATAAAGCAAATTAAGGTCGTATTCCACTAATTTGTAGGCACACATTATTATTTCAATGTTACTTAGTTTTATTTTGTGATTATATTGTAAATATTAGAACTAATTAAAGTGGTGCGTTAGTTTTGTCTAGGATTATTAATAAATATTAATAAAGTTCAAAATTGATTATGACATTTATTTTTAAATAATATACTTATGTGCGTTTTTTGTTTATGAATTCTACAGCCAGTCAGAAACACTCTATAGTACACACCGAGAGAACGGTGGATTTAAATACAAATGCAATTTTAATTTTAAACAGGGCAATTGTAACCATTGTTGAGATATGAATCGTTGATTTCACGCTGTTTTCGGGCGGCCGGCGCAATTATGCAAATTGCCCGTGCGACATTACCATTCCATAGTTCACCATTTCACGGGGAAGGGGGTGGCTTTTAAAAGAATTACCGTAATTAGCAATTAGCTATGAAGCCGTGAAAAATAGTTTGCGCGAGAGGGGGCGGATTTATGAGCGGGGAAACGCGAGGAGAAGGAGGAGGGGGTAATGAAAAGTGTGATAAGCCGCCGCGTGTCTGCACTAAGATTACCCCGTTATATTTTTACGTGTCGGGCTGTAAATTGTATTATTTTCCAGAATAAACCACCCTTCGCACTTATTAAAACTCGTATACTCTTCTCTCTCTTTTTTTTTTTTGAAGAGAATGTCTTATTTTTTCCGCGTCAGAGTGGTTTATTAGAGGTTGGCGTGGAATTTCTTAATACACTCACAATCGAAAGTTTTTTTCATGTCCAATTACCAGAATTTAATTAAAATAAGTTGTACATTTCTTAAAAAGTATAGATTTTTTTCACCACTCACACATTGTTTATCTTTAACCATATAATCCAGTAACCTTTATATATTTGTAATTTCAAATTTAGGGAACAATCACACCATGCATACAATGACCAGATCAATCGTGGAATCGAACCAGGGACATATGGCTTACCAACCTGACGCTTAAGCTGTGCGACGCGTAGGCGGACGAATATTTTTATAGAATATGTTTTCAATAATAAAAATTGATTTATTAATTTCCTTTCCATGCCATTCAAGATTCAATAGTATTGAATTGTTGTATGTGATTAAATACATTTCTACACAAAATATTTGCTTCCGCCAAACGGAAAATAAATCAATATATATTTTTTTTTTTTCAACTTATATATAATTTTATAAATTATTATTAATTATTATAATTTAAAATTATTTTCATAAACACAGTGAAAGGACACTCTGTATATATGAAAATAGCAGAAGTAGAATATTTATATTTTCTTAATGGTGATTAATTTTATAGTTAATTTTTTGATTTTTTGGCGAATTTATTTTTATTTAATTTAATTTAAGCAACTGTGACGAAATGAATACATACATTTTTTTCTATTACAGAAAATATATATATATATATATATACATATAGAACATCTTTATTTCTCAGAAAAAATATATTTAATTCTTTTGCTAATTTTCTTTATTAGCAAAATAATTCTTATAGAAAATTTGTCGTTAGAAAACGGCTCTCGATTATATAACAGAATATTTTCGAATTAAACTAGTAAATTAAATTCACTTGGTTTTGTTTTACTAATGTTTATTTTAACTTCAACTAGTTACGGCCTAATGCCATTATCAAGAATGATGTACAACTAAATATATGTGTGAAAATATACTTTTTACAATAATTATATATATGATTTATAAGCCTTATTTTTATTATTTTACAACTATGGAATATTTTATTAGGCAATAAGGGCATTGAGTATCGGGGAACTTCAAACGTCTTCATTGTCGTTAACCACGTTTTTTTTTTTTTTTTTCACTTTTTATAGCCTTTGTGATCTCAAAGCCTTTGCGACAATTTAATGCTAATCCCTTATTGCCTGTGTGTAAATTTTGTTTATATATTTTTTTTTCATGATAACGTAAAAGAGACTAAAATTATAAGAAAAATATGGATTAATAAAAAACTAATATAGAACATAATGGTACCCTTAAGCGATTTGGAAGTCAGTTTTAATAAAATCAAAAAATTTTACAAATGAATCTGTCCATCATATGACATTATTCACTATTAATAAAATTTTAAACAAAGGCAATTTAATAATACAAAATTATATTTCATAAATCGCGCATTTTACGATCTCGGACGTTACCGGAGAGGGGGAAAAAAGATAATCTCGATGCGGCTCCTGAAAATGTAACAATACGGCGAACGGCAACACCATTGGGAAATTTAATACGACAAAGTCAGCGTTACGTCCGCACAACTCCGTCCGGAATTATATTTGAATATTGTAATAACGTAACATATTTAGGACGCGCAACGTTACGACCGAAGAGGATGATAAATAATTATGTTAACCTACATACATTGGAATTACGATATGGAAGAACACAGCGGGAAATTAAATTTTTATAAAATTTCCCGTTTATATGAAATTTAATAATCTTGTGCTCTTGCACAAAACTTTTTTTTATGTGCATCTTGATATTTGTCTTGATAGGTTTTTTGTGGTAGAATATTATGTATAATAATGTAAATCAATTAATGTGAAATATTACGTTGATAACGAGCATAAATCTGAAATTGTTTGATTTGTTATTACTTTACCATATATCGATTACTGGAGACATCTACAGTAAAAATATTGATTTATTTTTCCCTAACTTTATATAAAAACACAACAGTTTTTCTTATAGTATACTGCTATAATTCCGTAGCTAAAATAGTCGTTTTATGAAGTAGATGATTAAGCATCTACGTGGGTGGTCCGATTAGTACTTAGCCTACAAAAGAAAAACAAAAAAAATGAAAAGTGGTGATATAATCTCCTTATAACTCGATACAATTGACCTAGCGGTGCTCCAACTTCTTTACCCCATCTGAAAAATACGTTTTTTCGAGGTCTGCAAAGTAGCCATTTACGGCAGCGATGACCTCATCATTTGACTCAATTTTCTGCCCAACGAAGGAGAATATTTGATTTCGCTGCGCGATTTCTCTTTCAAAAACATGAATCGAATCACCGACCAATATTGCTCCTTTTCATTTTTAAATTCCGAGGACACGCTCGCTTCTGCACGCTGTCAAAACAAAATATGAGTCCGATTCGGCTGAAATTTTGACAATGTTATACGTGACAAGCAAAGGACGCTGACCCAGCTGGTGTGCAACTTCGGATTTCGGAGGGCGACTGAAAGCAAGCAAACGTGGTAGAGCCTTCAGGGAGGACATCAAAAAAGGTTGCGGTCCTGGCAGATATCTAAACTCTGAGAGACCGGCTATATTTGCTGGTTCCGAAAAGAAACGATTTAGAAAAAAGTCGTCGTCGTTCCGAAAATATAGAGCAGAAGATATTCGCCGCCCTGGTGAAAAATGGACAACCGAGTCATGGAATTCGCAGCTCCATTCCATCCCCCGCGAAAAAATGAAATAATTAAAGTTACTGACTCAAACCGTTTATAAAATACGACACAAATTGTAATTCGTCCGATATTTCAAAGATAATTTATTATTATTACTTTTTTTCATTCATAGTAGTTTAAGTGGAAGAGCAGCGACGGGCGTTAGCCTGTCTGAACTTCGCCTACTCTTAATTATTTATGTTTCTATTGTACAATTGTTGATGAAATAAAGACATTTATTATTATTTTTATTATTTCGGTGTTTTTTAACACCCGATCCGCCCAAAGAAAATCAATCATAGCCTGATGGCTGAAATTAATTAAAGGAATGAAAACAAAAACGACAGCCTTAACCATTGAGTTAAATATTCTTAACAAACAGAGTGTTTGAAATATATATTTGTTGCTCTTATAAACAAGTGAAGTAAACAATTCTCACCGCTTTTATTACTCAACCATTGAATTGATATAAATATTTAAAACATTCGTATTTCACAATTACTATTCCTTCCATTTTTTATTTTTTAGCATTTTCATTTGTTTTTTGATATTCTTGGTCCAATGCAGGTTAATTAAAATATTCGCGCTTCCCAGGGCCGATAAATAAACCCACTCTGGGCGTTCGTTTAAACTAAACAAGCCATAAATTATTGGCGCGATCTAGTAAAAAAAAAAACTCGACCGATGCGAATCGACCAAATTTGCATTTGTTCCAATAAAAGTTTTTTAATTAGTGCCGGGGACTCTTTAAATTCGCCGCCCTCTCGACGCGTTCAGGATGTAAATAAATTCCGAACTGTACCTGTTCCCAATTCGGCGATTCACTGATTTCTCTACAAAAAATCCCTCCCTCGCCCGATTGAATGGATTAATTGCGTTTTTTTTATGTTTAGAGACAGCGAATGAAATATGTATTTACAAAGAAAATTACGTTGAATTTGTTTTTCGTTTATGCAAAGGTTGTTATATAAATATATAGCTTTGTGTATTATAAAATATAATTTATTTTTTGATACTGGTATAAAAAAACTTCCTACGCAAAGGGAAATATGTATTTCTAAAAAGGAAACCATATCAAACAATAAAATTCATTCTATTTTCAATTAATGATTTTTTAATTAAAAATAATATCCCCTTTGTATATGATTCACCCTTATACCATAGCTATGGGTGGTATTTGTTGAAACACGATTTTAACTATTGACAAACAAAACACTTTTTACAATCATAATTATTTAGATCGTTATTAATAATATAATCTTTAGTAAAAAAGCTTCTGGCTGTTAGTTGATTGCTGTTTTACTTGATTTAAAATCAATTGTTTTGAAATGTTATAAATTATTATATAAATATTGTATTAAAACAATAATAAAGATGTTTAAGTGTATGTAATCTGTATATACATTTCTATGAAGAAATAATGTAAAATGTTACGCGCTCAAAAAAAAAACAAAAAAAATAATAAGAAAGCAAAATGTTTACAATTCGCTACTCAAGAGAGTTAACAAACAAAAACATTTAAAACACAAGAGTTTTTTTTTTATTGTAATCATCTTAAATATCATATTCAATACCGTTTTAAGTAAAACTCTTGTAAAGTAAAACAATATTTATTTTTTACTTACAGCTAAAAAATAATTTCATTAAATTAAAATATGCTATTTGTTTTGGACATTTTAAATAATTGTAATGATATAAAAATAAACTCCATGATGATAATTTTCAAACGATAAGTACTTCTACAATTAACTAAATTATTTTATTGATATACATTTGAAATATGTGCTTTGTTTCAGGAATATTTTGACATACATGAATGGTTTTTTTTAATTATGCTAAATGTTAGTTATTATTTATTTAACATACTTGTTTACATACAATCCACCCCCTTTTTTACGCAATAAAACCCACCCTTAAATAAACTCACTAACAACATGACAGCAACACCATTACAATTCAACCACCGAGCACACTAACCGAAAAAACAACCGAGGGCGAGTTTCACGCACACACGCACACACACAAGCAGGAAAAAATAGGAGGCGAAGCTATCTGGATCCGGGTTTCGGGATTCGGGGAGCGTCGTGAGAGGAAAAAAGCCGTCGATTAAATCTCCCGAGTTGACATATTACGTGGATAGCACAAGTCTATCTCTGAGCTTGTAATTGAGTCCCCGAGTTATCAATCATAGTGCACGGTTCAATCCTGTTTGACATCCACTATTACCAACTTAGTGGATATTGATAGGTTCCAATATTGTGATGAATCGATACGTGTCGGCCCTAACTTTTTCCCACCCGTAACGCCCCGGAGGGGGACATCCCGCTGAATTTATTTAATATTTCACTCCCTCCATCTACCATCCATTTCAATATACAGCGAGATAGTTTAAAATGTATTATTTATTGATGGACTTAGTTTTTTAAAAATGGTCTTCATTATCTCTTCTCTAATTACGAATATAAGACATGTTTAATTTAACATAATTACTGCAAATCTTATGGAAAGTCATAAAAATTAAAAAAATATCTTTAACAATTAACGCAAAAGTGAGAATCGGGGGTTATTCCGTATGGGTAATGTTAAGTTGAACAACGTACAGGTTGACTTGTTATCGATGATTTACAATATATAACAAAGTAGAAGCCTCAACAATTAATAAGTTAGAAATTAAATCAAATGTTCAAATTGCTTGCCGTTCATCTTCAGATAATATGCCAGTCTATTAATAACTGGTGTATTTTCCTATTTACCTCTATTTTGTAATTTTATATAATACTTGTTAATGGCAAGCTGATTTGCCGAAATTGCAGTTGTATTTATAAATGTACAGTGTGTTACACAAAGTTTTTTTAATTTAAATATCCTTTAAATTCCATTAATTAATTCTTGAATCAGTCTTTCCAAGACTGCTCCATATTCATTAGTAATTCTTTGTCTCAATTCCTGCAAGCGAGTTGGTCGTTTAACATAAACATGTGATTTTAGATAATGCTTAAGAAACAAACTCTACGAGCTTAGATCCGGAGAATGAGCAAGCCATTCTATGAATCCTATACGTCTAAATCTACCTTCGAAATAGATGGTATAAATTAGGGCGTGCTTTTTTAGTGTTACTTTCGTTATGTTAGTAAAAAGTTGCAGTAACTAAATTAATAATTAATTAATTATTTAATTGTTATAAATTAATTATTTTCATATTTCTTGTTATTTAACTTTTTTAATTAATTCAATTTTTAAAAGTAAGCCTACTAAATGCATTATAATAATGCAAAAAAAATATGTTAGTATAAAATGGGGTTCCGACTGCGTAAACAAAATCGGGTACCAAGTGTTTTCTTTTACCCATATAATAAAATTGACTTAACAGTTTATACATCATTTGGAAAATGCCCTCAAGCCATTTTTTCAATGCGTCAATATGCCACGTTTTCCTTGCTTTAATTTGAACCCATTTCCGATGCCTGTCTCTTGAACCCATCTGACGTGTTCCCTGTACCCAACATTCCCACTAAATACAAAACCTAGATAGGTAAACTCTTTCACTCTTTCAATACAGTCACCCTTCCACATAAAATATTTCCTACTTCCGTCACTTTCTCAGTTCCTAAACCTCATCCATTTCATTTTTTACATTTACACATAATCCTCGCCTGTCCATGTATTTTTCCACTCTTTGTAACATCTTTTTTATTTCTCCATATTCGTTCCATAGCAGTAGCATATCATCTGAGTACGCCAACATCCACACCTTATTTTTTTCTATAACAACCCCGCCCGCCTGTCCGTTTTTCAAGAACTCTTCCGTCTCATGTTGAATAGCAACTGAATAAGCGGGCATCCCTGTCTCACTCCCTTCCATACTCTGAACTTTTCCGATACCTGTCTCTCCACCATTGTTTGTCCCCACGTTTCCCGATACATACTTCTCACCCATTCCTTTACTCCCTTTCATAATGATATTCCAGTCGATTTTCTCTAAACATTCCTACATCATATCCAAGTCCCATTTGCCCGCAGTCAATTTCCACCAATCTTGCGACCTATTCAGTCTCTTCTGTTTCCCTACCCATATTGCTGCCGATATTAGCAGGTGATCGGAGCCTAGTACCTCTTCAACCTCATTCTATTGACATACACCTTGTTTATACAATTTCTTTGCACCACAATCGCTTTTTCTGCACCTATTTAACACATCCCATCCCTCTTCTGCCATCACCCTTCTCTTCTTAATAATCACTTTTTGTCTTTCTATTATTTCTCCCGTATCTCCTACTCCTCCCTTCATATCATCTATTCTCGCTTTAAAATCTCCACCGATCACACAGCTTTTCCTATCACCAGTTTTTTTATCCAGTTCTGTCCGGACTTTCTCCCAGTTATTGTTTATATATGCTATGCCCATCTTCAGTTGTACTCATCCCGATACCCCAAATACACTATTCCTTCCACTCCTTCCTTAATTTATAAATCCTTTGCCTCTAACCCCTCCTTTGACCCAACTTTGATCTAGATACCGAAACAAATCCGAATAAAGTAAACAAAAAATACTTATAATGGTTTCACAATTTTGTACACTTTATCCCGAATAATTTCAGTTTCTTAGACCACTATCAACAGTTCACCAGTTCTTTAAAATTGTTAAACAGTACCTAGTGTTGTCATGATAATATTACGTTAATTATTAAATAAACAATTAACCCTGTTTATAATTAAATAAACCTATTATAAAATTATTCGAATGGGATGAAAAGCATTATGTTTTTTTTTTTTCATATATATCGATAATTGTTTTTGTTATAAATTTCGCAATTAATTAAAATACACGGCAACTAGATTTAATTGTATCGATGGAATTAATGCTGTGCCACTGTATCAGATTTAATGGATTCATTTTGTTTATTCAGCGCAATTCGAAATAATATAGGAAATATTATTTTTACTCAGTGTATTATGATAAAATTCGCGTCCGCGTTAAATGTTTTTAATTAGAGAATGGACAAATAAAAAATAAGTTTATTAATTGAAGTGAAAACAAACCGATATTCGGATAACCAGCAAGATTGTTATTGTTTCAGGTTAAGTTATATTGTAAATAAAAAAAACAATTTATTTTTAAATTACTGATCACTGAGGCTTCTACTTTGCTATATATTGTGTAAGATAATGATAAAACACTTTTTATCTTTGGTAAAAATGAATTTTATTTTTAGTTTGATGGTGGCAAGTGTAAATTATTGAAGCTATAATCACTAAATATAAAAAAAGTTAAAAAGTGTTTTATTATAATTTATTATTAGACTGTTTATTCTGTGATGAAGTATAAAGATATATAAGGATATTTTAAAGAAAAACATTTGGCACTCTTTCAAAATATAACACTTTATTCCCGAGTAGTTTCGGTTTCTTACACCATTTTCCTTTGAAACTATGGTGTATTTTTGCCTGCAGGTTGAATGGCTGAAGCCGTGTTTTCTTATTTATCTAAAAATTCTGAAATATTTTAATAATATTTAACCAAGCGACCAGTGAGAAAGTTATTCAAGAAATACCAAGCATAATTACGCGTATATTAAAGAACTTGTTGGTTCACGACTCTGTCGAGGGGGATGAAGAAAATTGATTTAAGTTATAATCCTTTATTTGTGGTAAATATCTTTATGAAACATAACAAATAAATATATAAAAAAAAGTAAGTGCAGAAAACAACAATGAGAACTTTATCAATATCTTAAATAAAGTCTCATTCGGTATGTTTTGATTAAAATAATAATAATAATAATAATAATAATTTGACAATTTTTGATATGTAACATTAAGAGTCGATTATCAACGTCTTAATAAATCAGAAATTAAAATCCCCTGCTATTGTTACAAGACTACAGCTTTTCGTAGCAAACACACCTTAAATTTTGATAGATTAAAAAATATTACATATAAATTAATGAAACATTTTTTTAATATAAATAGAGAAGAGTATTCATTCACTTGGTCACAGTTATTTAAATATATTAAATAAAAATAATTTGAAAATAATTAATAAACTATTTCCACATTTAGCTCTTTGACATATCAATAAAATATTGCATAATGCAACAAATTTTGATCCGAGAAAAATTCACTTTTTGTCTTTCCATTATTTCTTCCGTATTCCCTACTACTCCTTTCAAATCATATATTATCGCTTTAAAGTCTCCACCGATCACACAGCTTTTACTATCACCAGTTTTTTTTATCCAGTTCTGTCCGCACTTTCTCCCAGTTATTGTTTATATATGCTAAAATTTAATGTAAAAACAACAACAGGAACGTTGTTGTTGCAGGCCATCTGCAGACACATGTTTCGGGATCCATCCCTCGTTAGTACAGCTATGCTTTACCTAATTTAAAGATGTTTTATAAAAAATTAAACACGTTGACTTTGTTTGTATAATTAAACTTATTATTATTACTAGAGCTAATAATGACGACATTAACGCGTTATTCGGGGCTATTCTGCAAGGAAAATGTTAACTTTAACGGGAATGTTATTTTTTATCATCACGGTCTAAGCAGCCTGTATATTAGATATATAGATTGTGAAGTTATTTTATAATGTACACATTAAGCTTAACATTTCCGGTATGAAATAACCTCGATTGTATACGTAGCTTAAAATCTGATTTTCCGAGCCCGTATATAATTTCCAAATAATAGGAAGCAAAAAAATGCAGAGCAATCGAAAAGATGTATTCATAAATCGGTGGAAGGGGGGCGAGTTAAATTGCTGGCCGTGCGGCCGCATGCTGGTAGAAGATAACCGAGATATATATATAAAAAAGCAATAATATAGTATTTATTTTTCGGTTCAGGCTATAATTCTAATGGGGCCCGTCCCCCCTTTACACGATAAACGGAGTCGGTCTAATATAAAAGGCCGCAGAGATCAGACAATTTCGCCCCCATATCCACCCCCGCCCGAATCCCGCGGCCGCAATTTATACCTTCCTGCCCTTTTTTGTTCTAGGCTAACTAATTTATGTAGGGTGCGGTGCGAGGGGAAGGCAAGGCGCCCTGGGCTTTAAAATTGAGCGCGATACAAGGGGGAGCCGTTTTTAATGAAGTCATCATTGATTCATGTGCGAGTAATTATTAAGTAGCATGAATTTTTAATAGACAAAAAAGAAAAAATGAGTAAAAAACAACAAAAATATTTTATTAGATACACACATTTATTCAGATCATACTCACGTTTTAATAATATAATATAAATAATTAATAATAAATAAATAATACATGTAGATGTTAGTCTGTCTTTCTGTTATTAATTAATAAATTATTTTCAAATCATTTTTATTTAACTTTTTTTTCTTTCCAGGTAAAACTTGTTCTTAGAAGTAATGCTGTAGCTGAGAATAAAACATCTATATTTCGGGCTGATAGGACTCAGAAACAGATTGATTACTAGAACTCTATAAAAACAGAATTAAATAATCGAAAATTATATGGTGAATTAAATCTGCGCCTTAAATATAAAAACAACACTCCATATATCGCTAAGGAAGAATCAGCCATTTAATTCGACTACCATAAAAAAAGTATGTATATATACCAAAATTGCCCATGACAGACTACTAACACAATTGTACATATTGTTATTATAAATTTTGTTGTCATATTATCTAAACAAAGATGTTTGTATATATAAAGCAAAATTGCAGTGTTGGTTTAATTATTTAAAAAATATGGTAAGTAAATAAATAGGAGAAAGGACAACCATTTTTATTTAAATGGCCAAAATGAATGACTAAATTATTTATTTATTTTGAATTATTGTTATGAAAAAAAAAATATTTAGGCAGAATAACCTTTAGTTGATAGCACATAAATAAATAAATAAATATCATTGTAATTATCACAATAAATATTTTTATATGTATATTTATATAAAAATATTTCAATATTTATTGTTTTTTCTTGTTATATAAAGGCTACAAATGAAGCTTTTTTCTATTTATTTATTTAATATTTAAGTAAGAATTTTATTTTATTGAAAATCGCCTATATTGAATTTAATAGAAGCAATTTTAATGAATTGGATGCATTTCAAGCAATCAAATAGATTCGAATTTGAGATTTACTGCTCAAACTTAGTTTCAACGTAGAGGAATCAATAAAAATGAAGAACATAATGGCAGAAAAATAATTTCTCATTGTGTATATAATTTTATAAATTATTTTATTATTATTTACATATTTCGTGAATAAATGGGCAATTAATTAATAATAAAATAATTGAATGAATTTGCACATAATGTACGGTTGAATAATATTAAAAAATATATATATTATTTTCTTAACTCATATCCCGAAAGAAATTCTCCTTTATTTGTTTATTGTCTCAATCCTCTTTTGTCTCTTTTTATACAAACCAATTCAATTTACCTTATTTACATTCATCATATAACAAGAATTAAATTATTGTTTTATTTTCTTCATTGTAAATGTTATTCATTTATTTAAAAATATTTAATTAAAATTGTTTATTGTAATTTCCATAGCAAGTTCTAATATTAAAACTTATTTCCGTCCATTGTCATAACAAAATCTGAGTAAATCCTAGGTTGCTAGCAGAAAGGCTCCTGTCTGATTGATTAATTGGTTTCAAAATCTGTAAATTTGTAATGTTATATATTATTTTATAAATATTGAATCAAAACAAGAATAAAGATGTTTAATAATAGTAATAATAATAATAATAATAATGTTCACGAGATACATTACCTATACAATTGTATAAAGTTAAACAATTCCTAATAGAGAATGCATTTTACAACTTTGACGATTATTTAAACTGTAATTTTAATATGTTGTATAATTAGTTAATAGTGTTCATTTATATTGCTACTGAGAATATCTCTCGAAATGTTACTAAATTTTTTATCTTATGTCTGCCGGCAAAACACATTTGTTTGACTTATGTAAACTATGTATATGTTTTTTTGCATTAATAAAGATATTATTATTATAATGGATTAACAAAAAATAATATGTTTCTGATATTTTTTTAATTTCTATATTTGAGGCTGCTACTACAAATTCTATTTAAACAATACTGTTTCGAAAAGCATCTCTTACAAACGCCAATATTTCCAAATGGCAAAATTATCATTTATTTAATTCGACTTTTTAATGTTTGCTACTCCTAAAAGTTTTTATTCCGATATTTTTCTAAAATATCACATTGACCTATGTAAATTTTTACGACCAATACACCCTAATCCCCTCTGGGGGAAAGTTCACAAGACAATCGGGTCGACGGTCTTTAACACGGAAGGGGTTGGTTGGTTCTGCGCGCGCGAAGCTCAGAAACAAAAAAAAACGAACCGAAAGCTCAAAAGATATCCGAGATGCGATAAAGCAGCGTGGACTTGGCCGCCCCTAATCGGCTTCTCTCAAACGCCCTCATTGACGCGGGATGGCGTTAATGGCACCCGCTCACCCTGCGAATCTAAGATTTAATAATCGATTAAGTGCGCCGTTTTACACGGGACGCGTTAAAATATCTTACGTGTGTAATGAAAAACAATTGAATCGGGCGAGCTAGTTTCCGCCGTTCTTAATAGCGCATTAAAGGGGGTGGATCGTTATGGTAATGGTCGGTATTAATTCCGGATGATGGGGTTGGGATATGATTTTAACGGTTAGTATGAATATGATTTTAAAGTCCTAGAGAATGGGTGGGAGATATCTGTGATTGGAATCTGAATCTAAAATGCTATGTTAAAACGTGAAATGATAAAATACTATATTAAAATTCTTAAAATAATAAAAACCAATTAAATAAAAATAATTTGAAAAGAAATAATAAATTATTTCCACATTTAGCTCTCTGATATTTTGACATTTATTAAGTAAGTACTTTAAACAAATGCCCATTAAAACAACTACTTCATGGGTAAATAAAATTGCTTTAATATGCATTTTATAAATGTCACAGAGCTAAATGTGAAAATAATTTATTAATTATTTTCAAATCATTTTTATTTAAATTTTTAAATAACTGTGATCAAGTGAATAAATACTCTTCTCTGTTTAAATAAAAACCGAAGATTATTCACACATTTGCTGAAATGATGCAGAGGTGTTGTTTGTTAATGAAGTGTTAATGTCGTCGAAACTATAGTTAAAATAAAAATTTCGGCCACTCAAAGAAAATTAAAGTATTATGACGAATTAATTTCTCACTTAACCCGTGGTGAAACATATTTAATTAATAAACTGTGATTAAAACATTTGATTTGTTTGATGGATTATTTATTTTAACTACGAACTAGTTTCGTCCTTAGGTCATACTCAAGGAGATATGATTTAATCAAAAGTGTATTAAAGTAAAAGTGTTTTATTATCGTGAATTATGATATAAAACAAAGTATAAGACTCAATAATCAATAAATCATTTCCAATTTAATAAAATGTTCAACCACCATTCATCTAGCGTTTACCTTGTAAACTCGAATTGTTAACGATGCCTCATGAAATTAAGCAAAAGATGGCGCTTGCGTCGTCTTCCATTTATTATGATTCAAATCATTTCCTTAGAAAATAGCGATCCACAGTCGGTCTTTATGCCGAATAAATTATATTATTTTATATATCTTTATTTAAAGGACTTTTACATTATATTAAGTACACTATTGTATAGTATAATACGGTATATAATTTGAGGTTGTCCTTTTATAGTTTATCGACCCGAATTCTTTCTGCCATATTATTTTTTTTTAATATTTCATTCTCATTTTATATATTATCTAATTTTTTCATACCAATCATTACGGTTTCCATTCTACTCTTTTTCTTATATTGTTGTTGTACCCATATATAAAAAGAATAAAACTAGGTTGTTTGTTTACAGAAATAAATTCAATTTCCATCTAAAACATCCACATGCTCGATTATTAAATCATAAAATATTCAGCCCGCGACGCAATCCTTATCGTTATTATTAAAATGGTATTCCATTACTAAAAAACTCCTCATATTTTATTCATACCGCACGTGATATAAAACTCGGCTGAGCCTATTTTGTTTACTTCATAAGTCGACGACACGGCCTTTCTTATAAATCACGAATGTCTGACGCCAGGGTGAGCGATTATACGTGTGTGTGTGTGGGTGTCGGGTCTGAAATTCCACCCGAAAGGAATTTCAGTGCATATGCATTCATACAAATCACCAACCCGGAATAATCTACACGCCGACATTTATGAAAACCAGAAATTTCACTCACTTTAAAATCGCACGAACAAAATGATTTAATATCGAACTATTGTTAGAATAATTCTTTAAAAGGGACTAATAATAATTGTAATTACGTCTTTTGATAGACATAGGTAATTTTTTACTGCAAAAATAAGTATGCAGTCAGTGCCTACTAAATATACAGGTCGGAATGTCGGAGTGGGAAGGACTCCGAGATGCACGTATAGCTGGCCTTGGAATGCCTGCTCGCCTTGCGCACTGCTCTAATGCAAGCGGGTTAATTATTTTTACATATAGTTTTAATGATAAATACTATATTTTCTATTAAAAAAATAACGACTTATGATCATTAATTAAAATTATTTTATTTAGATGAAAATAAAATTCTATATTAGGTAATAAATGATTGTAAGCACTGATACAGTGCGTTCATAATAAAAGTAAAAAATCATTTAATTAGCTCGTGATTACTTTAGAGAAAAACACTGGAACAGGTCGATTATATCTTTTAACTGCTCATCTTTTCCACTAAATATTGTATATACTGGACATTCCATAAACAAATGCCGATACAAATTTTCATTTTTTTAATGAAACAACTTGTACATTATTATTCTTATTTGGGAGTTAGCGATTGGCTATCCTCATCCTATCCTTTTTTTTTTGACCAGAGTTTTTGTACCATCACTCCCCCCACGCGCTCACCAGACAGGTGTCGCGAAGAGACTCAAAAGATGGACGTTGGAGAGTCAATACGTGCGTAGGTCTAGTCCGCGAAAAAGTGAAAAGGCTCGGGAACCTCAGAAGGCCTTACAATCCCCCTGACTGTCTCAAGGTGGAGCAGATTGACAGGTTAGTTCGTTCCTTTTGCTCTATAAACACCTGCTCACTAGCCAATCTACCGCACGCTGCCAGTTTTGCTTTTATTATTTGAAGAGCACCCCCCTCGTCGCTGGTAGAACGCAATAACCCCGCAACAATTCTATTTCTGATTTTTTTCCCAATACCATAATTTACTAATTTCATAAACATAGCCAAACATTGCTGTTAAGTGTTGTTTATAAACAATTTACCATTGATTTTGGTGGTATAGTATTATATTATATACAAGGTGAGTTTTTTTTTGTGTTCTCTATGGGGATCTCTCTAACTCTCTGTAACTGTAAAAGATAGAGAAACGGTTGAATGGGAAAAGAAGTGCAGATTTTTTTAAATAGACTTTTCTCGGTTATTAATAGATAAAAAAATATGCAAAGGGCAAAGTTTTAGATAATTTTACGTTAAATAATAAAAATTTATTAGTTATTTTTTTACTAGCATCTGTTTTTGAGATATAATAGAAACTTAAATTTCTTTTAAATGGAAACCATAGTTGGTTTTGTTGAATAAATGCACTTGGATCAACCTAGCTGTACGTTTTTGACTCTTTTGTTTAATAATCAAAACTGAAACAAATCATCAGAAACAAGCACAATTTAATTTTTATAAATATGTATGTCATCTACTATATTAGATTAAACAGAAAAAAAAACCTTTTATGAGTAATTAAATCCTCTATTAGAAAAAGACAAAAACGTAATGTCTTTTTACAATATGAAAAAGTTTCAGCTCCTTAGACGAGGACTCCCTGCTAAGCCCATAACCATTTTCATTATCGTTGATTTCCCATTAACATTTCTTCAATGATCATAACTTTCTCCCTTTCCGTTGTGATTCAACACCCGTAAACTTTTTGTTTAATATTTTCATATTTTCAATATAATTTAACGGTGTCGAATATGCAATGACATTCCACGTCGTTCATCCATTGATATTGCACGCTGATATCAATAACCTTTACTTACGTAGATGTACCGCTGCATCCCGGATGGATTCGATCGGTTATCGCCTGTCGGGGAAGCGTCTTGAAATTTAATATCACTTTTCGATGGAACTCTGTAATCATTATCCATCACATCCCTTGTATTAAAATCCACTCTAATTTCAGCTTGTTTAATTTCATCGCCGTTTTCCTGTTTTGTTTTAATTATCGTGAGTGTTTTAATCGATCATAACGGACATTTATTTATACTTATTTTTTTATATTTCTTTGATGTAATCAATCTTTCATTTAAATTTTCTTTAAATAATTTAAAAATTTTAAAAATGGTAAATTACAAGATCTACAATATATCCATTAATGTAAATATCCATAGAAATTTTAATGAAATAAATTTTAAATTCTCTTGAAAATGGGCTAATAACTCGAAACTAGTCGAGAATTTAAAGTTATTCAATCTAATCTGTGTTTTATTCGTTGATTTTTAATAATTTATTCATATTTATTATTTATGATTATTTATTTGTCAGTTTTATAAGAAAACTGTTGATAAAGAGCACAATCAATCTACTCAATCATTATCAAACAAATACAATAAATTATGAAATAAAACTATTTCACAAAGCAATGGCTTCAACCATCCAACGTACACATTTTTTGTCTACATGGTAATATATATGTAACGCGGTTGATTTAATATCACGTTGCGTTCATGTTAACACAGGGGAAAAAAAGAAACAGTTGAAACGGGAATAAAAATCACCGAAACCCGTGTCGGATCCATCTGATTTCGTCAGCGAGCGGAAACCTTTTAATGCTACTAGAAAATTTATTTGTTGGGGCCCGCGCGCACGCGAGTCTTTAAATAAACGACTTCCTACATAATGCGTGAGTGATATTCGGCCAATTAATCGCCATAAAATGTTAATGATCGCGTCATGTCAGGACATCGTCCGAATTAATTGCTGCTACTCCGTAACGGAACGCCGCAGAACCGGGGGGGTTGAATAATTAGGCCAAATTATTACTGATGTTCCACGAGATTAAAAAAAAATACAATATATATTTAATCTTACAAAAAAATAAATTTAAATAGAATTTATAAGAAGGAGTAAATTGTTAATTCATTTATTTGCACATAATTTGTGTCGATCTATCAAGATTTATGCATTTTGTGAAAGGAGTTGGGTCATACCATTGTTGTAATCTAGTTGTTGGTGGTTTTTTTTCTTTTCGCGTTTATATTTGCGTTCAAAGTGTTTTTTATTGTATTAAAAATTAGTTAGTAATACATATAAATTGATTGCATTTAGACATACATGTAGTTTTATATTTGTAAAAATGGCATATTCCGTTAAATAAATAAATTAGACATTGGTTTTAATAAGATGGAAAAATGATAATTTGCGCCTTCTTATTGAATCTGTGGTTTATTATCTAAAAAGCCATTCTCTTTTCAATGTTATAAATAACCTCAAAATAATTGTCTTTTCCTGTATCTTAAAGTCGTGCATTTTGAAGTGCATTTTTAATTTAATGTAAGAAGAATCAATCTTGTGGGGACGTCTGGTTCTTCGCCGTATGGAGAGTTCAACGTTATAATAATAATAATAATAATAATATCTTTATTGTTCAACAGGTTAACACAATTATTGAACAAATTAAATTAAATTAAATTAGGATATAAATTCATACTTTACAAATAAATATAAATAAAAATATAATAATTGAAATTATTAAACTTAATAGATATAATAATAAAAAATATAAAATTGATGAGAAAAAGATTAAATGTACTAAATAAAAATATCATTGAATAATTTATCGCAGCATGACGAATACCGGAGAACGTCGCATTATATTAGAGTAGGTCTTTGGGAACAAAAGGCCAATGCCTTTTAGCTAATATTTCGGGGCAGTCAATTATACCATGCATCAGATTCCAAGCAAATTTCGCACAACGAAGGCCTCTTCTGTGAGTAATGGAGTCGAAGTCATGTTGTGGCAGTAGCTCATCTTGGGAAATTCCAACCTCCGGGTAATTTTAAATGAAAGAAACAAAAAAAAAATTCTATGAACTCTATCTAGCATTATCGACTGATAGGTATAAATAGGAGACCAGATTAAATTGTTATATTCCAGTTCACTAATAACAACAACAAAGAGATTTTACTCAATCAGTAATTTTAAAGTCACGGGTAGCACGCATTATAAAACCTAATGTTTTCGATACGCTTGAAGTCGCACATGCACATTTATGCTTGAAAGTAAACTCAAAAGGTTACTCCCAAATCATTAAACGTGTCTACTTTAGAAAGCCTACTACCCGTAATATAATAAATAGAATTCAAAGGCGCTCTAGTGCGAAAGTAACTCACCACACACTTACTTACATTAAGTGTAAGGTTTACTCGCATGCACCAGTCCACAAGGACATCTAAGTCATGTTGGAGAATACGGACGTCATCGGCCGAGTTAATATGATAGATCTTTATGTCGTCAGCATAAGCGAGGCAAGTTAACATATTTAAGAGATCATTAATAAAGATGTTGAAAAGTAAAGGGTCGAGATATGAACCTTGGGGTACACTAGAGGTTGGATTAAATTCGTAAGATTTAAATCGATTCTAGAAAACGTAACAGATACGCTGGGATAGGTACGAGTGAATAAGATTGGTGACAGATGGTACCGCACCAAAGACCACAAGTTGATAAATCAGAATCTAATTATTAATGACATCAAATGCGCGTGAGAAATCTGTATACATCACATTGACTTGACCACGAGAGTCAAAAGACTCCGCTATATACTCAGTTATTGTTGTTAAATTCGTCGTTGTCGACCTATTGGGCATAAAACCATGCTGGAACGGTGAGATAAAGCTGCGCATGCCATGAAATATATTTCTGTGTAATACAATCTCATATACTTTAGCAAAATTTTATAATGTATAAATTGGGCGATAATTTTTAAATGGTGATTTATTGCCTTTTTTGTGTACTGGACAAAGCCTAGCGCTTCCACAAAGTCGGAAAAATTAATAAAGAGATAGATTGATTTATAATAATGCTTAGCGGTTTTGCCTAAATAAATCTACATTCACGAAAAAAAAAAAAGCTTGGAATTTCGTCATCACCAGCGGTGAGCTAATTTTTAAAAGAGAACATGATAGCAATCAATTCAGACTCAGGAACTCTATTTATTTTAAATGGTAGACGAACAACATCCCGAAATATTATTCCATTTGAATTAAAATTAAACTTAACATTAAATACATCAGCATGGAGTTCTGTTAATACGACCTTGGAGAAATGGGCTTTCGCCAGTTGACGGATGTGCTCTTGCACACTGGACGTTTTAGTGTCAGAAAGTAATTGTGCAATGCTGACAAACCTCGGAGCACGGAGGATTCACCTAATCATCCTGCTCTGCGAATTTGCGTGAGGGAGAAGCTTCTCCAAGTAGGATAACCATACGTCATTTTTGATCGTATCATTGACTTGTAGGGCATCTTGCAAGATAGTAAAAAAAGATAGTTGCCTCAGTTAAGAAGAAGGGGTTTTAACTGCACGAAATCATAATGTGCTTTGGCTGAAGTTACGTGTGAGTTCCACATAAGTCTGCTGTTAACCAAGGTATTCCACTTGTCTTACCCATGGAACGGGGATATATCTTAAGCAGAGCGGTTTTTAGAAGTCCTCGTAAAGAGAACTGCTTGGCTTTTCTCTAGGTTAAGAGAGAGTTGCTATTCGTTAGCTTCCTCAACTTCATCGAGAAATTCGTTGTTTTTTTTTAAGCGGATTCCGGGCGAATCTGTCGATCCTAAATTTACGACGTTTTTGTATGGCGTGCGTTTTCGCGTGGTGTCCGGGTTACCACACTGTAAAACTAAAAGCATGGCAATCATTTTCACGCAGAGAATTTAGTTCAAAGATTTTTTTTTATAATCACTTATTCCTCTAATTAGATTCGACTACACGGTATTCATAATAAAATAGTTGTTTTAGTAAGAAAACAATTATTTTTTTAATTGTACCTTATTTTATAAAAAAATACTGTAATGAAAATTACTAACTGAATAAAATACATGCACGTATACATAGATATATATATTTAGTGGTAAAATTTAATATGACAGGCCCTGGTGAAATTAATGGTCCCCCCGGCCGTAACAGAAGTGAACACCCTTTCAGTTCGGGACTCGCGTTCCGCCTAATTACCCCATGTTCCTCCGAGTGAGTCTGTACAAGGGGAATTTCTTACTGCTGCCGGAGATTGCCGTATTATGTTGTAACAATGGTTCAGTCGCGATAACAGAAGCCGTTGCGAACGGTCCTGCCCTTAATTAAAACATAATCAAGATGGTACTTCTCACTGATATATGTGCACCTCCGGATGGCAATTAGGGGATGCAGTTTTACGCGCCTCGCGCTCCGCCACGAGATAACGCCTTCCTCGAATGGATCTGTTTTAAACTCTACAAGAATAAAAAAGGAGATAAAGGAATAAAAATCAACAAAGGCGTTTGACTTGATTAATTTGTATTTTAATTTAAAAAAAGTAATATTATTCGTCGATGGCGTATTATTATGGTAGAAGAATTGTATTGTTAATTCAATTTATATATCGAGCGTATAACAAAAATCGACGACGATTGGCGTTGGAAGTCTCGAGTCATGTCTATACTAAGATCACAAGTGTGAAATCCTGGTTGCAGTCAACATGACCACACACGTGCGCGTGTGATTTTAGTTCAGACATGACTTTAGATTTCCAATGCTAACTTCCTCGTCGATTTTTGTTATACGCTCGATAGAATTGTCTACAGAATTAATGATGTTATATTTATATTTTCTTAAAATTTAATAATGCAGGCAGAAGGACCAATGGTCGACTTACATTATTTATAATTTACATAATTTCGTTTTATGTAATAGTATTAAATAAATAGTTTAGTAGTATTTAATAGTAGTAGATAATTATCTACATTTTAACATTTTCAATTTTACATAACAATATTTAACTTATAACTTAAATTTTATTCTGAGTATGGTTATGTTTATATCTAGAAATAGAAGAAACTCTAAGGTATATGAAGCCTTATGAAAAGACGTAATAAATTGTATAAAATAAACAGAGGGCAAATATAATAGGCGTAACTACCTTACAAAATTCCGACTACTTCCGAAAATATCCCGAAAACGCGAAAAAGTTTTTTTTTCTGGACTTATTTGAAGAGAGTGAATTGAAAATGAGTGGCACATTGTCACAGCCACCTTTTCTCCTCTGTACATGGCCGAGTCAAATTTAGAATCCGATCTTTCGATTTTCCAGAACCAGCATTGATGCTTTGTTTTTTCTTATCATCTTGGATTTTTACATTTATAATTCAGTTTTTCGTTCTAGTTATGAATATTTATCACACATTAAGATTAAGACTTGCAGTTTGGAGGAAATATGAAAAATCCTTTTTTTTTGCGAAGAATGCATCAATAATATAATATAATATAATATAATATAATATAATATAATATAATATAATATAATATAATATAATATAATATAATATAATATAATATAATATAATATAATATAATATAATATAATATAATAATATCTTATTCCTTTCTTCCCATTTTTATTTTTATCACTATCATAGAAACTTCACGTACTCGCCAAGATGCATCAACAAGATTAATAGCCAAGCAGAAAAATAACGAGAAGCAGATCCAAAGGAGGATAAATCTGAGTTGGACTTGAGTAGATCAAGAACGACGAATTTAAAAAGTACAAAATTAAGATAATTGAAAAAAATCACGGAAATGCTAAAATTTAGGATAAACACGTAACCAAAGTTTATTGATAAATATTTGGACAAATCCATCGGCATAAATTTTAAAAAGCCCTTCGTAGCAATGAAATGCACAAGGGTTTGTCCAAAATGTTGTTTCCCTAAAGACGAATTTATATATTCCTTAATAAAACACACAACACTGGCTTAAATATAAAATTTAGATAATAAAAAATATTTCTTGGACAACTTTCTCACTTATCAATTGATGAAACATTTTGAATATTAGAAGGTAAATAAGGTAAAATTAAAATCACTTGGTTTGTTTCACAAAAAAAAAACATATATTGAATCAACTAGTTTCGCCTTTTACAGCATTATCAAGGGTAACTTTTTTGTTTTCCAAATTACTCTTGATAATGATGTAAAAGGCAAAACTAGTTGAATCTATATATATTTTTTTTTGTGAAACAAACCAAGTGATATTAATTTTACTTTATTTACCTTTTAATAATAAAAAATAATTTCCATTCGTCGATAGCCATTTTGTGAATTTTAAATTAATTATGTACTAATTCTCTTATTTAATTTATTTAAATAACTGTGAACAAATGAATAAATCCTTTTCCTATTATTATGTTCTATGTTATAGAATTAATTTAAGAAATACATTGCTGTAAATTAATAATTAATTTTTTTTATATATAGAAAATTAATTTATGTATAAATCAGACGTACATACAATAGTATTAGCAAAAGATTGAATCTATTGAACCGAACATTTTGACACGGGTAATGATTTTATTGGGTACGCGTAAAGCCTACTTTACACATCCATTATGCCGATATTCACCAGGGGGTGGAGACGCAGACATAATGTATGCAGGGCGAAACTAATCAAAGTAACGAGGGTTTTCATTGTCAGCGGTTTCCTTTCACCGCCAATTGCTCATGCGGATATTGATTGTATTATTAATACTTAACTGATTTTAATCACTGCTGAATCATTCATTGGAAAAGTGGGCTGAAAGGACAATTCGTTGAGTATGTTAACCGTGCTTGGAAATTGTTATTAATTAATAGGTAAGGTATTTCAAATATTAATGAAATGTAAATCGTGCAACAGCAGTATGAAAACAGTAATGGAATGGATGTCAAATAGAAAGAAACGAAGTGGAAGACTAAAAGACGGTGGCAAGACGAGGTGGAAGCTGACATTCGAAACATTGGGATCATCAACCGGAAAGAGAAAGTTTAAAACCGAAAAATATGAAGAGAAATGACAAATATAATTATTAAAACAGAGACGGCGTAGTAATGAAGAAAGATAGGAACCAATCAACAAAAAAAAGTATTGTAATGTCTCCAAGGAGCTGCGATTCTTCGCATAAAAGTTATTTTCTCTACAACTATTAAATAATACGCTCAATCTTGTTGCATATATATATATATATATATATATATATATATATTGTGACGTGGAAGGGGAAATTCTTTATGGACGGTGTGTCGGACTCCTGACCATAGCATTCTCTCACTATACCGGCGTCGACTGCATGGTAATTGGTCGGTCGATGGTGTTTCTAGATGTTTAATCTCACAGATGATTGAATATGGCTTAAATACTATTATCACAGAAAAAAATGACCAACATAAGATCACTATACCAACTATTTTCACAGTAGTAGCGATTGCATAATAGCATAAATTTTTCACATTGTGATTTGTTAATTAAAGAGTTGTGCTAAGATTTTGAAGTATAATTTTCTGTAGTCTTAAAGAAAGTACAGTCTTCAACTTGCTTAGAATGGCTACTATTCACTTGAAACTTCATCCCACGTGAATAATAGTCAACATTCTAAGCACGTTGAAGAGTGCACTATTAAATAACTGTAACCATGTGAATAAATTATTTTTTTCTTTCATTATAATTTACAAAGTTTTATTTTCTAACCCCTTTTCTGAGTTAAAATCATAATGTTCTTTAAACTGTGAAAATTATCGATTTATTATTATTATCATTTTTATTTTTTGGGAGGGTCCATGACGACCTTTTACATTTTTCACGTGTGTGTGTTTAATTGCTCCCCTTGGCCGACTTTATAAATCATTTCCGTGGGGGTTTTATCGGCCGGCCACTGCAGATAAATTCATAAAGTACGAACGGGAAATTTTTATTCGGAAAATATGGTCAACTCATACTGCCCACGTCCTAAATCAACAGACAAATTCAATATCCGGAAATTATTACAGAATTAACCAAACTTGCAAAATTAAAATATTTATTTACGTATTTCAACCAGACATGCGAATATAAAATTAAAATACACATTAGTGTTGGGTAAAATTCAGTAATTTTTGCAATCCGTTATTTGTAAATATTTAAAGTGAGGATTTTATTACATTGAATACAGCTAGTTTATTACACTAAATGAATACCAATAATATTTCTAATGGTTTTAACATTTAAATATTTGTGGTTCATATTGTATACAATCAATATGAATAAATCAATCAATAAAACACAGATTAGATTGAATAAGTTTAAATTCTTGATTAGTTTCTGATTATTAGCCCATTTTCAATAGAATTTAAATTAAATACTAGATTTTAAATTCCCTTGAAAATTTAATTTCTCTTGAAAATGGGTAAATATTGGTGAATATTATCTGGGTCGATCATCCCAATGATCGATCAGTTGAAGTATCGATCGACTCAAAATGATCAAGCCGATCAAAAAATATATATATATATATATATATATATATGTTAAAAAAGTGGAATTTCGTTGAAAATTAAAAAATCTCCAAACGACTTTATTTTATACCGAAATGTGGCTAATGAAAGGCGGTATAATCTGTAAAATTTTGAGCATTAATAAGTAATTAGGTATCGGTCAATCTGCTTGCAAAGTTGACCTTCGCTTAATGAAGTTTACATTTTTTCCTGTCGGTCTTAAACAATAAATATGATTGTATGTAGATACAGAATTTAAATTAAGCCGTAATTTAAAGTTCCAGTCTGTAAATGAAACAAGAAATAACCGCAAATAATTAATAAAACATCAAGCCGTCATAAAACTGTTTAATCAACTCCGACCTCTTCAAGATATATACAACGAGACTTTTAATTTTAAAACCCGCCGGAGTTTGTTTAACTTTATTTTTATTTGGCACTCGACGCTCGCGAAGTTGATAAACACTGTCCGTTGTTTATTTCCGTTTTCAAAAATAGGGAAAAAGAAGAAGGAGGGTAAACAAGAAAGGAGTCTCCTCGTGCGTCCATTAATCAGGGTGCAGATCCCCGGTAGTTCGAGATAATTTACACTTGGGTGTGAATCCGATCGGGTCCGTCACTCCGGGCCATGCGGACACTGCGGTCCTTGATGGATGGCGCAGTAATGGCCCGATACTTTGTTCTTCTTCCCCTGGCAGACTAATTTTAAATTGCTTGACCGGTGAATTATCTTTTAAAAGTGGATAACGTTTCGGGAAAGGTGAAGCTTAAAAGAGAGACCCAATTAAAATAAGCTGAAAAAGAATTAATTTGTTCATTATAAAGACGTAATTACATTTTTTTATGGTAGAAAATGTTAATTACTTTTATATCTCTCTTATTTGTAAATCAATATACAATATTAATTAAGTAAAGTAATATTTACAAGCTACTCGCTTTTAATATTTTTGGAAGTATTACTAACATGTAAAATTTCCACAAGGAAGGCTGTTGCCATTGAAATTTAACCTAACCTTATATCATGCCAGTCTCTTAGTCGTTGATGAGAGATGTGAAGAATGAATGAATAGATGAATATTATTTTCAGAATAGCGGATTTTGTATGGATGTCTGATTTACGTTTAAGGCATAGTCGGTTTAATAATTCTTGGGTTACGGCATATGTTGCAACATAATTTCTTACTGCTGCCTTAGTATGAAATTATATTGCAACATATGCCGTAACCCAAGATCCGGCCAATACGTTTCCGTTTAAGGGTGCGGTTTAGACGAAAGAGATAGCTATATGAATATTGGCAATCACTAATTCGAGTTAGATTGCAGTTGTGATCAATGAACAATATTGTATTATACATTAAAGTAATCTCAAAATAAGCAGGAATTTCATTAGATGAATTAAAAATTATTTTAATGTTAAGTTTGTATAAATAACAATTATGAAAAACAAGTAAAATTGATCAAATTTATAGCAAATTTCAAATTATATTTTTGCAAATAAAAACGTGTGCAATGATAATTTAAAGGATTTCACTAAATTCTGCATTCAAATAACTTAGCAGAAATGACTTATTAATTTCATTATATCTTACAATTTTCTTTTCTAACTAGAACTAGTGAATTGACGTAATACACGAAAATTAACGATTTATTTTGTATTTGGACTGATACTTTATACTTGGTAGATAAAAAATGTAAATACATATACACATTATTAAATCCAAATGAATGGCTCTTTTTTCAAACGACTATTTCCATTTTACTATATAGCTATCTCTTTCTACTAAACCGCAACCTTAATAGGATTAACAGAAAATACAAGCGAATAGCTTAATTACTGACGGTTGATCTCAAAATATTTTTTTATTATTTATAAAAAGGTGAAAATTTTTTTTTCAAATAAAAGTAATTTTAATCTATATCAGACATACTCTACTGCACGTGGAAAGTCTTCCTCTTAAATTTTCATGTTTAATACATTCATAATGTATTATTTGAATACTCGTTAATCCTATTAATTAGTCAATGAGAACAAATTTAGTTTGACGCCATCATTTTTATTGTGGAACAGGACGTTTTAGTTGAGACGTTTGTTGATAGGTTGAAATTATATAATCTTTGGCTTCGTTGGAAAATGCGCAAAAGCTGGTGTTTTTTAATTTGTATCATTGGCAATTTAATGTACGTAACTTTATAGCTAAATTATATGTAGTATTTATTAATAATAAAAAAAAAACACTGATACACTATAATCAATAAAATAAAAGTTAAAGTTGTACAAAGAAAGTGAATCAGTGTTTTTTTTTATTATCAATGTATAACGAGATAGATGCCTATATTATTAATAATTTAGTATATATTATTCATAACTCTTAATTCGTTGGTAATTCAATAATATACTTAACACAGAAATTTTCGCGCTCCCTTGATTGATTTATTCGAAAACAAAAGACAACGCGGTACAGGCAATTAAGGTGAAATATCGGGGTGAGAGGGCGGTAAATCAAATGCAGATTTGAGGGATTGTATTCCGTGGCTCGGTCGTATATTCGGGATCGATTAAATTGCACTGGGGCTCCACGCTGTGCGGTCAAGTGCCAATAACTTATATTTCGTGGGTCATTACTGGAATTTCATTCACACCGTTTAATTTATCGTTCTTTTCTGTCGGCGGCGCGATAAATCAAATCGCCTATAATCAAAAAGGTACAAATTAAAACGAGCAAATAGAAATATACGGATTTTTTTATCGAGTTTTATAAATTAAAATTCCGAAAAATATATTAATAAATTTATGAAGCAAAATCAATCTTATAATTATATAAGAATGAAAATCTTCAAACTTTTTAAATTTAAACAAAAATCTATACAGAAACAAATATTTGCTACTCAAAAAAAGGTAAAAAAAGAAAAGGTTTTCCAGCGTGAAATGCATGTTGAAGGGAATATAAATGCCTCTGTAGAAGGAAGGCTTACCTTATATGTCTTTCGACTAGTTTTTTCATCGTTTTAAGTAAAAATGATGTAAGAACAATTAGTCTTTAACCTTTTGTCTTGGTGGTATCTTTTCCAGGTTTTGATATAAAGACCACTTTGATTTTCTTCCAGGCGGTTGGTACATGTTTTAATGCTTGACGATGAGCTTGGGTAAGTTTTTGAACTTGTGAGGTTCGAAGGGACAATTCAGACTCCTCAAGAACTAGGATCATGTACATCCTAAACTTTGCTCAAAATGTAGGATTTTTTGTAGAATAGAGGCAAAATGTATGCACAAATGACCTCATTGGTTGCAGTACAGGAAGTCTGAGCAGCCAAACGACCTCTTGCAGAAAATAATATTGGACCAATCGTAAGTATTTTAGAAGTCACCTTACTTTCTTGAAGTCTTCATCTTACTGTGCACTGACTAATAGCTCCTAGTATTTTACGGAGCTGTTTTTGCTCCACATTAAGACGACGATTTTAAGCTATCTACCTGTAAAACATGTAAAGTTTCCACAAGGTAGATACGAAATATCAATTATTGCACGACTTGACTCTATATGATTTTTTATAAATGATGTTTTTATGACAGTAAAAACACGTTGGTCAGTAATTTTGTCGTCGCCAGGTTTTAAACAAATTATTTTTGCTTTCTGGTTGTTTTATTTTTAAGAAATTAGCTACAACCATAAGCTATTTTTTGCTCCATATTAAGGCGACGATTTCAGGCTATCTACCTATTCCCGGTCGCCTATGAAAGGATCCAGTCTCCCCATATCGTTGGCACACTTTTCGAATCGTTGCGCGCGTCATATCCAGTTGTCCATTGTCTATTAAGGAAATTACTTGAGCGACGGCAGCCTTTTCTAATGCAATATGCATTTCGCTAACACACTTGAAAACTAATCGAATCGTGAAAATATAATATTCTCCAAGTTTCAATTGCAATTCGCTCTGTATTAATCTGATTAAAATTTATTTTTGAAACACCGACGTCATCACTTTTTTGCTAACAATGAATCATGTATAATTTGTTCCTGTTTTGATAGATGAATGTTTTCCTTAGTGCGAGAAATAATAAGATGTAAGCATCGCTTTTATCTTTCTGATATTTCGTTAATAATTTTTTTATGTCTATTAAAGCTACTATGAAGCGTACCCGGTCGTAGAACATTTAAGGGTGGCAACTTCGCTTTGAAGATCAAAGATTGCTGCTTTTAATGAAATCTAGGTCATCGCCAATTTTATCACAACTACGATAATTCCATTTAATTCCAGATTTTAAAAGAATCTTGCGTGCTTCTGGTTTGGTAATATCAACACAGTTGATATTGTAAGACTAATTACAGGTACAATAATTCACAAGTTGCAACTCTTTACTACAGCATACACAACGATTCATGGCTAAAATTAAATAAGACTATATAGTGTCATCAGAATATAGACAGGGGTGCGGTTTTTCGCACCCAGGGGCCATCAGGGTGACTTAACGTAATACAAAACACAGGTAGGCCACGTATAAGACAACAATAGAAAAGAATCTAATAATAATAATACGACATTATATTACACAATTATTATATGAATAAAATAATAATAAAGTACACATACTTTTATCAGATCATGTATTATTACTTTAATTTAATTCTGATTGTAAACTAATTTCCGAAAACTCGCAATTACAGATTTAAGAGTAATCAAATTACAAGCCCGGGGCCGGTACGCTGTCCTTACACTGAAAATATTAGTTGGCCGGCTAGTTAGTAATTTGATAGCCACTTCCTCTAACGTCGTTAAAGTTGGTCGCCCAATTTTCCAAGTACGTGTAAGCTTTACAGTTTAATTAGCGCGAATATTTCATTGAGACAAACATTACACTACAGTGTAATAAATAATCCGGAATACGACTCGGCTATTCGCCGCCGCGCAGATCGCAAATCTGTATCGTTGGGGGATGATAAAATAACAAAATTACGCCCTCTGCATTGATTGTGTTAATGATAATGGGAAATATGGAGTTGTGTTTGTGTAGTTATAATCTGGAGGGTTCAATAAGGGACAATTAAAATTAAATTATTTACAGCTATATGCTATGTACTTAAATATGATTGGCATATGATCTGGAAAATAAACTAGAAATTAAGTCGGTGACATTTAATGGTATTGCAAAAAAATAGGCAATTTTGGAAAATTATTTTAATTTTTAATCCTAAGCCCTTTAAGCCAAATATGGAATGAATTTATTAATTATTTTAAAATCATTTTTAAATAAAATGAAACAAAGATGATTCACACATTTGCAGTTATTTAAATTACAATGAAATTAAACAAGGAAAATTTTTTCTGGCAATGATCAATAAACTTCCATCCGCGATCTCGTTGAAGACGGTACGTAAAAATTAATTAAAAATTGTTTAACAACTAAGGGCTTGCAGGGCATAGCTGTACTGATGAGGGATGAAATCCCGAAACACGTGTCTACAGATGGCCTTGCAATTATTATTTGTTGTTTCCTTTCATTAAATAATTTCGACTCAAACCGTTGCAATTCGCAGTAGGGCTGCTATGCAACAACAAATATCTATTGTGTAATCCAATGTCCGGCGGGGTAAATGCCCGGGAAGTAGTTGTTTCAATGGATGTTTGTAAAACTTACAGTGTAAGTAATTTTTTGCAGTTGGAAAATGGGATTGATCGAATTTTATTGATCATTGCCAGAAAAAATTTTCCTTGTTTAATTTCATTGTAAATCATTTTTATTTAATATATTTAAATAACTGTGACTAAGTGAATAAATACTCTTTTC
Source organism: Philonthus spinipes (assembly GCA_963082785.1). Classification (NCBI taxonomy): domain Eukaryota; kingdom Metazoa; phylum Arthropoda; class Insecta; order Coleoptera; family Staphylinidae; genus Philonthus; species Philonthus spinipes. The sequence continues at coordinate 20,204,562 of OY720307.1, read as the reverse complement.
TATATATATATATAACATCTTTATTTCTGCAGACAATTTTATATACAATAAATTAACAATATAATTCTTATAATATGTTATACGTTGTCCTTAGAAAACGGCTATCGACCATCGGTCTTTCTGCCTGTCCTTGTCCAGTTCTTGTCTTGTTATCTAAAGGTCATGATTGTTAACGTCTTTGTCTATGTCTGCAAATTTAATCATATGAATTAATGAATGGTTAATGCAGGTTGGGAGAATTTAGGAGTAATGTTAAGGTTGCGAGGGATACAAAGGTGTTGTATGATAAGGGTAATGTGGGGATACTCTTTTCTATTTAATCTGTTATTAAAATTAATGCATTTTTTCTGCAAATTTTCTAACTTAATAATGAGTCTTAAACCTAAAGGTAGAAAGGCTTAGGATTAAAACAAATATATGGCAGTGAAATTTATTATTACAGAAATTCAATAATTTCCTCAATTACTTTCTGTTTATAACTTTTTTAATGATACGTTTAGTGCACGTCCATAACCGTTTATATATATTTTTGTTAAGAATGAAATCTGGGAGTACATTTTCAACATAATCGTCCGCTTAAGTAAAACAATGTTTCCAGAGATCACGGATGCACGTAACAATATTTCAGGCTTCTGCTAAGCTCCGCCAAGTGCCTAATCCAGGCCGTTACGAGACTATCGCCGTAAACACCCTCAACTCAGCGATGATAACATTAAATTACAAATCGATGCGAAACGAATTTCTTTCCCCTGTTCCTCGTTTTCTTTTTTTCCTTCCACTTTCTTTTCCCTACCCTGCGAAAATTTCGCAGCGCGAGGATTGAGTAATTCAAACGGATTCTCGCGAAATAGAGATGCAGTCTTATTCATATGCAATCCCGCGTTAGGATTGAAACAGAATCGGCGGTTAGTGTTATTGTCAATTTGCATTTAAAGCGCGGTTTTATTTAAATTACCTCCTGACCAATAAGAGTTTTGCGAAGGAGAGAGAGAGAGTTAGAGAGCGGGCGGTCGGTGACAGGATTATATATCCTGTTTTATTGCGCACCTTCTTGGCCCTTTTTCAATTAACCGCTTCCCACGGAACGGTGAGCTGAATTCAAATTGCTCAAAACATCCAATATTCTATCTCGGCGCGCGATAAGGAAGCGTGGGAGGGAGCGAATCGTAAAAACTGCAAAACGAAACAGTCTTGAATATTTTAATTGAATTTATTTAAAGTTTAGGATGAGCTGAGGTGTTTTTGAATACGTTCTCTTTATGGCCTTTAACTGGAACTATAAAAGGAGAAATGTATTTGCGGAAATTTACGGCAAGATTCTTCTATACTTTCAAGACGTATTTACGCATAGACTGATTGCAGAAAGGTTGCATAGATATTGCACTGCAAGATTAAAATGTGCGCAATATTGCATTGTGTGATTGCTGCATTGATCCTCTGGGACCATCCCTCTAATTATATGTTTGAGGCGACATCTGCCGGGGAAAACGAAGCGTTCCTTATGTTGGGGATCACGCGCTCTCGGAGATGCATTTTCGATACTAATGAAATATTGCTACAATATTGTAATATAGTGGTGTAACAATATTGCAATGTATCAATTATAACAACAATGTTGCATCAGTTTTATAAAGGAATCTGCAACATTGCAATGCTAGCTGAAATATTGTAAGCTGTATGGGCGAACATTTCGAGCTGCGACTTGAGACGTAAGCTCGGCTTACATTGCAGCATACTCGAACTGGCATTCTGCTCAAGCAGAGCTGCATCAAAAAATTGACCGTAGAATTATAGGTTCATATTTTTCCATTTTTATGAGAAGTTTTAAACAATCAATTAGCAAATAACAGCAGCCGCAACCCAGTATACACATTTTGTGAAGCGAAAATCTGTCTAAGGCCGCATTTATTATGGAGCAGATAATGCTGGATGCTGCACCATATCTCGAATATACGAAATTCTAAATGGATCAAGACCTCTATGCGTGCATCTTAAATTAGTCTCTATAAAGATATGATGCAGCTAGCATTGTTCTGCCGCAATATAAACCTGGCCTAAGGTCACGTTAATACTGCGACAGGTCGATGCTAAATACATCAATTCAAGGAAGATCGACCTTTCGTCTTTCAATTTTCTTTTAATCAATATTTTTACGTGTGAATCATATAATCGGAGCTATCTTTCCAATTATATGATAGTATTTTCCATTATTTGAATTTCATTTCTTGGACAAAACACAACAGTTCGATCGTCTATTTTATCGACTCAAAATATTGACGACGTTATAAATTAGGCAAAAGATGGTGCTTTGTGCCATCTTTCAAATTATACTATTCATATTAGATTATTTAATTACAACACTACATCTATGCAGCTATTACTCACAACAATAAACCTATCAGGCCTTTTATTAGGCGAAATATTTTAAAATAGAATGAAAAAGACATACAAATACCTCATCAAGGCATTGCACACTGGTCTGACGAGGTCCGAAAGACCAAAATTGCTAACATCAGTTATCCAAACTCTACATAAATGGTGGTTCAATATTTTAGTAAATAAATAATTCTAAGTATGATACCTTTGGATCGGGTCATAGTAAAATATGCGACTCACTTGACTCAAATCGAGCATCACAAAACTCACGTTGAAGGAACCAGATCCTCTTGAAATACTTAATATCGAGGGAACTACTAAAAAATTGAAAATATTATTGTAGCTACTTTAGTTTAAACGAGTTCATTTTCTATTCAAAGGTATAATCGTTACCTAAAGGTTTTCAATTCACCCATGCTAGATTTCAATGAATCAAAAAAATGGCACATAATATGTGGATATCATCGTCCTCAAGACAAAAAAAAGGTGGTTTTGACTATTCTGTAGAATTAGATTCTTATGAAAGAGCAAAAATGCGGAAGGCCAGAATGTATTATGAAGTTCGAATTGGATAATTGTAGAACTAGCTAAAGCAGACATATCAGTCTTATCATTTAATTCAGATTTATGAGCTGTTTAATGCACACCTAAAGACAAAGCCTCACAGAAAATTGGTAGTATTTATAAATGGAAGACGACGCAAGCGCCATATTTTGCCTAATGAAAGGAACAAATTTTGCATTTATTTGTCACCAAGTTAGTTATTTAAAAATGTAGGTCCCAATATATTTGGTAAAAACTTTGCAAAATTTAAGCGGTATTTCATTTAATTTAATGAAAAACCTCGACTAGTCTCTAAACAATATCATGCGAATAATTATTTGTATCGCTGTAATTTACAATGAGTAAAATGCGTTTCATTATTAAAACTTCCATCAAACATCATGATCACAATCAATTTGCACGAATTAATTAACCGGCAATAATGATGCTCAATTCGCGAGTTTTCGATTACACGAAACGGCCCCCGTTAATCCCATGAATATGAATGGTCCTGTAATTCGGATACGCGGACGTCGGGATCAATTAGGGGACGCTAGTCGAAACTGGGCCCGGAATTTCTGAAATGAAATTCGCGCCGCGCACGAAATTCGCTTAATTCGATTAAAGTTTTTTTTTTATCCGGGGGCGCACATCACCTAATTAGCTGGCGCGTGACGTTGATCAATTGTCCGATAATTAACCGGCCCTGGAGTAATGTTCAAAACGCGCGGGGGTTAATTAATTAAACATTTTTACAAATCCTAGGAGGATAGATCGTCCGGTGTGTCGTGTTAACGCGTGTGTTGAATTTTGAAAGAATTCAGCGCGGCGATCCGTTGATTAAATGGATGATTTATTCGAGACTTACGTGTGAATTTTGATGGTACTGAAAATGAATTAATTTATCATAATAAATGAGAGACGACGCAAACGCCATCTTTTGCCTAATTTCATGTGGTATAGATGATTGGTGGCTGAATACTTTATTAAATAAATTTATATCGAGCGTATAACAAAAATCGACGACGAAGTTGCCATTGGAAATCATGTCATGTCTGGACTAAAATCACACGCGGTTGTTATATTGACCGCAACCAGCATTTCACGCGGGTAAGATACAGACATGACTCGAGACTTCCAACGCCAACTTCGTCGTCGATTTTTGTTATATGCTCGATATTTAATTTGAACAGAAACAGCTATAGTCGATATCGCATTTTTAATTGATTAAATTAAATTGTTATTCCTTTTAGGTAATTTTTATATCTATGAATTATAGTTCATATTTAATTAAATTAAAATTTTACCTCGATGTTGTACATTAAAAATTTCTACAATTCGTAGATATAATAATAATTTAAAAGGAATAACAATTTAATTAATACTTTTTTAGGCAGAAAGACCTATGGTCGCTAGCCATTTAACAGTTAATTACATTTCTGTGATATACTCAATCAAATATTGAGATGTTCTTGTAAACTTAATTGTTAATAAAGATTATTATATGTATTTTTTAATTATATTAAAAATTTATAATAAGTACATTGACGTTGTTAGGTAGAAAATATACGTACAATATGTAAAGCAGCCGCAACTTCTTCATAAATATAACAAAACCGCCACCTTTAACCAGGCAAACTTCCGCATGGAGCGAGCTAAAGGAAAATAACCCCCTCATGTAAGCAAACTACCCTCGCCACGCAGATATGTTATACAGTTTAATAGGTAAACTGGGAAAGTCCCCTTGCAGAATGTTCCATGAATAATTATATATTTCGCGGTGGAATACGTCCTTGGCAGAGATGCCACATGTTAACACCGAGTTGCGCGTTATATTTACTTGCGAGACTTGTTTGTAGTTTAGTGACAAAACAAACACGGCCCACTCCTCTCCGGCCTGGATTTTGTAAATACGATCCCGTGTGATCGCGCGCGCCGAAAGCGGGAACGAGTTTACCGGAGGAAATAACAAGTGTAAATACGCAGGGGTGCCGTCGAGGACCCCAACTAAAAATCACTAACGCGTGTTTTACGTGGGTCTATTGAAAAAAAAAAAAGAAAAAAACCGTCGTGCTTGACATGTTTGCACGTTTGTTATGATGAGTGGCGGGGTGATGATTTTATATAAATAAAAAATAACTGTAATTTCATTCGAATTGACTTTTAAGTTTTCACACTACCTTCAAGAAATTGAAGGAAAAAAATAGTATTTTCTAAATAATTGTTTCTATACTTCAGTATATATAAATAACAATACAAATATATTTATTCGGACTAGGACAAATTAAATAAAAAAAAACTCGAATTTAACTAATAAATTATTTTCTCCTTAACTACTGTGACCCTTTGACTTATGTTACATAAATACTTTAAACAAATGTTCATTTACGGACATTTACTATTGCAAAATTTGTTTCAGGCAATAAAAAAAATCCAAACCAAATAAATTAAGTGTTTGTCCTGCGCTATCGACCAGAGATCTTTCTGGTCACGTTAGCATAATTTCTTTATTAACATGATGGAGAAATAAAACTCTTTTTTATGTATTCATTATCTTAATAAATAAATTAACAAAATAATAAATTAATAAATTTTATAAATTATTATTATACAATGCTAATGCTCTGTATATTAATCACGCTTGTATTAAAACAATTTGTTTCATATCCCACTGTGAAATAATTTTATTATTTAATTTTATGCAATATTATGTATATTTTCTGGACGTTCCGCGCAATTTAATAACAAAGTTATTGTTGTAAAATATTGTATGTATATTCTATAAATGTATTCTATATTTATAAACATATATCACCCCAAACAAATAAGCCTCTTATTTGATAAATATTTATCATACGCGCATTAATGGTGAATGTGCCGGGATTGTAATCACACATCCACATTTTTTTTTTACGTTTGCTTATGAATTAATAAGAAAAATAAATGGTGTTTCGATGAAATAAAACTTAATGAACAATAAATATTTTTTGTAAATAACTTGTTCTTTAGCATAATTTGTTTATTACGAGGGCTACTATATTTATGTATTGAGAATTGGCAGCACTGATGTTGCCAGAAGAAATCTGACATTGCTATCGTAAAGTTTGACATTTTTTTTGGCTTAAATGTCCTGAGAACGTTTTGACGTGGAAACACAATTCTTGTTGTTTACAGTAAGTTGAAAATTTCGTTTCGGTATAATATGGAATTAATTCGTGAAAATGTTCGATCTATGATATGACTTTCGACGTAGTCTAACTCAAGAACAATGCATCAATCAACTAAATTAAACTTTTGGAGATGAAGCGCCATCAACAGCCACTGCATAACGCTGAGTTTCGAATTTCAAACGTGGACGTAGTTCTACCGCGGATGAAGTTAAAGAAAGTCGTCCAAAATTGATTGTTGTGCCGGAAAATATTGCTGCTGTGCGAAAACTAATTGAAGATCATTATGTGACATATCAGGAAATCGAGAGAAGTTGAGTCATTAGTATGACCAACATACATAAGGTTTTCGGAAGTTGGGAAGATCGCTGGTTGACAGACGCTCAAAGAAATGCTCGTATCGATGGGTGTCGTAAAATGATTTCAAAATGCAACAGTGGTGCATCGAAAGTGGTATGCAATATCATCACAGGTGAAAAGTCGTGGATTTATGCATTTGAGTCAGAAAGAAAAGGCCAGTCAGCAGTTTAGCTGTTTCAATGTCAAGCAAAGTCGACAAAAGTTGTTTGTTCTCGAAGCGTTAAGAACCAAATGGTGGCATTTTTCTTTACGAAAACCACAGGACCGGTTTTAGTAAAAGAAATATAACGCACCAACTATGGCTCTCTAAAATCAAAAGATCGTTAATTCAGTGTGGTAAAGGACCATTTGTTTGCCTGAAGTTTTCGGTAAATTGAGAAAAATAAATCCAAAACGACGAATCATTTTGCATCATGACAACGCAAGCTCACACACATCATATCCAACAAACGAGTATTTGGACACACACAAAAAACGAATTGATGGGAAATTCGCCTTGCAGCCCTGACTCGGCATCCAATGACTTCTTCTTGTTCCCAGTAATTAAAGATAAACTGCGTGGACAATTTTTTAATCGCCCGAAGAAGCAATTCACGTCTTCAAAATACTTGTTTTGAGCCACAATCATTCATAACCAACTAAATAACCATCTTTATTCATTTATGTATCTACAATAATAAACTAAAATTAAAATCATATTCTGTAGATGAATCGGCTATCGACCGGAGGTCTTTCAGCCTCCATCATTTATATTAGTTGAGAAATATTTTTCTTTTTCTATTAAAATGAAGTTAATTTCGTTGAAAGATTTCCTTATATTTTGTTATGTTTTTCTTTTTGGTAGGATTATGATTAAGTGGTATTATGTTGATTTTAGTTATACATTTTTTGACTTAATATATTTAAACTTTTTATCAATTGCAGTTGTTTTACATTTTTTAACATACGTGGTTAAATGGGGTCAAAAATTTATGTTCACAATTTCTTTCTTCAGATGTTATTTTAGGATTTTTCTGTCGAATTAATCTTCAGAGGTTTTTTTTATTTTTAATATTTTTTTTTATATCTTTCAATTAGTTTGAACAATTGGTGATAATCTAGAATTAATTAAATGCTATTGTGAAAGAAATCTTTTTTTAAAATAAATCCATTGTGTATTTCAAATCATTGATGGAAACCACAAAACGAAAATTACAAATAATTAAAACCACATCCTCGCCAATACGCATTTATCGGGAGCCATACCGGAATAATCGCCGGCGCGCTCCTATTAATCAGAACAAGTGGCGCCCCGCCGTTTCTCCGGTACCCTCAAAACCGCCCGAATTTAATACAAAACACATCTATCGATGAATAATTTATAAGCCGGGCGCGATTCAAATTAATCCTAATAGTTGCTCTAATGTCCATTAAAGCAATTAAATTATTTCACCGGCATGCAAACGGCCGCATTAAGTGGCCACATTTTAATATCCCACGACAAATGTTTAATTTCACTCGCCGCTCTCCTCTCTCTCTCGCATTTTTTTGTGCCCCCTCGCGCCGCGTGTAAATATCTCGTCACGTGCGGAAATTTAATTTCAAAAGGTGGCGCGTTTGGGAAATAAATTTCTGAAAGATGGAGGGGCAGGGGGGCTTCGTTTTGAAAAGTGACGGAAAATGGGTTTTGGTCGCGTAATCGTTCCCGGATTATATTCGGCGCGGTTTGCGTTCGGAATTTTCTTTAATCCGCGTTTAATAAGGAATTATGTTGAAGCAATTTAATTTATGCATAAATTATAATAATGCAAAAAGTATTAAATATATTATTGAATTTGTTCAATAAATTTATTAATTATTTTTGCATAAATATAAGAAATATATTTGAAGAATATTCTTAAATGAAAACATAGTATAATATACTATATTTTCATTGAATTTTTTTCTTAGCTAATAATTTTTTTATTAAAACATTAGGATTATTGTTACTAAAAATTAAAGTTTAAAGTCCAGGCGGAATGGAAGATCCATATACGGACGTCCGATTATTTCAATGTAAAAACAGCTTCTTATAATTATAAAATCCAACACACAAAATTTCAGAAATTATAGCAGTATGAATGTTTTTCATATAATTCGTGATGATTCGTGAGTGAGTGAACTCAGGCTTTTAGTGCTCCTCAAATATTCTTCTTTACAGAGTAAAGTGGTGAATAAAAAAGTAATAAAGTTATCTAAGGAACCTGTGAGTATTCACCCACATTTATTTTCGAAATTAGAACAATACCGTTCACCACAGAAAAAAACACAGACATTATCGCTATCATAAAGCAGGCAATGAAGGATATATTTCAAGAACTCATTTCTACACTAACAGATAAAATTGTAGCCAAGGTGAAAATTGAATTCACAAGTCAATGTGATAAATTAAATGCCCAGATATCATCTTTAGATGCAAAAAAAACAATCAATGCAAAAACGTATTGATCAACTGGAGCAAAAAACTCGCCAAAATAATGTTCGAATAATTGGTTTAGAAGAAGAATATAACGAAAACTTAAATAATTCGATTGATGAACTTATCAAGAATAAATTAAATATAAATAATATATCCATAAAAAATGCTATAGATTGAAAAAATCTGGCATTATATTATGCGACTATTTATGCCCATCACTATATAAACTATTAAAATTGGCGCAGGAAAAATTGGGATTATACAATGCTTGGTCGGCTCATGGTAACATATTCGTCAAATATGCAGACAGTAATGGAAAGGAGTTAATTAAGAAGATATTTTCTGAAACCGACATCTAGATTTCAGTTTCATGCATGTCTTATGAATTATTTTTTTTATAATAGTAACAGCAAAGTATTCATTGTGAATGGTTGTTAATAAATACTGAATACAAAAACTCGCGAAATATGACATCGAAACAAAGAATATTTTTCTGTTGATTACGTAAATTCAATAAATATCGTCATATTTGCTGCATAGGGATCGTTTAAAAAGACAAATCCTGTTATTAATTTAAACTTTAATAATCCTGCTCGTGGATCACAAAAGTTTTGGCAATTTTAAATATTCAATGGATTATAGTTCTTAAAGAAATTAATAAATTTATAAAATACGTTATTTTTAATTATTTAAAATAAATAATTTTCGGTAATTCAGTTACAAATATTATATTTATATAAATGCTTCTTACTTAAGTGCAATTCTGAAACACGGACGCATTAAGAATCAAATTTTGATTTAATTTATTTTTTTACTAAGCCAAATATAATGAATTAAAATGCGTTGTAGATCTGAGAAATTTAAGAGAAAAAGATTGATAGAGAAAAAAACATAAAAAATGTATGAAATTTTTTTTCCCTTAATTTTTTGTTGAAAAATCTCCACTTTATAATTTTCTCTTCAATTTAGAGACCCTATTAAAATTCCTGAGAAAATTTAGATGGTGGTAATTTTAAGCAAAATATTATATTTAGGCCTTTCTTAAAAATTAACCTACATCTTTAAATGTGGTTTGTCATTCAGTAATGATCTTTATGAAACATTAAACTTACACTGAAATGAATTAATTACTGAAAAAAGTTATAAATAATTTAATGTACCTTGGTCTCCATTAATTTAACCGCGTGATGACATTTTGGTTAACCTTCATTCAAGTGGTTTCTTTGGTGAACTAAAATTAAAAAAAAATAATCTAATTTAATCTATGAAGGAAAGTATGGAAATTCCCGCTAACTCATTATTTATAAAAAAATCTTTCATTTTAAATATTTAATCACTAAATGTTTCCAATAAAAATGAATTATGTCGTTAGTTTAAACATATTGTGAACTGACTATATTGCATGATATTCATTTTATTTTGTCTATCTTTTGTATTTTTATTTTTATTTATATTATATAATTCATGTGCAAATTATTAAATATTTATATATATATTTCACGAGAAAAGAAGATTTATTTATAATTTTTCACTTCATCATTAAAACAATATATGTAATATTTGTAGGCAGAAAGACCGCAGGTCGATAGCATGTTCAAGCAAGCAAGAAAAAAAAGATACGATTATTTATTCTAAATATATATAAAACAAATAACTTTGAATAAAGATATTGTAGTAGTATGTAATATTTTTAATATTTTACTATATTCTTGTGATACATTCTATTATACAATTAAATCTGTTATCACAATTAAATCAAACAACTTAATATTTTATTTACTTATATTTAGCATTTAGTTCGTTTATTTATTATACTATATTATACACACACGGCTATGTATTTTTGTATGTATATTGTCTTGTAATTGGGATGTATATTTCCTATTTTCCTATTGGGCAATAAAGACTTATTATTATTATTGTTATATATTTATTTATTTTTTCACTAGAAAGGAAATTTTATTTATAATTTTTCCTCTCTGTAAAATTAATATGGTATTTCAAAATACAAAAAACACAGTCTTTAAAGTAAAATATTTTTGAATTCACTAAACGCAGCAAAAAACGTGCAAATGAGAAATTCGTAATATTAATCCCCTAATAAACTTTCATCTAATCCCTGGAGCATCCAGCAATTTTTTCGCGCGGCAATTCGTAATTTCCGCCCATTTTTTTTTTTTCGGTTTAAATCCCGCAACACTTTCAGTGGCGATCCAAGGACGAATCCGGGCGGCACAAAGCCCTTTAACGAACCCCGCGTTCAATTAAGCCGACAGTGTGTGTTATACAGGAAGCGTTGTCGCGGCCTCTCTTCTCTCCCCTATTTGCGTAACGGTGATTGAGAGAGTTAACCTGCCACAGAGTCCCGAACATTCGGATGAACGTGATCGATTCGAAACGGCCGGATAAAACGGCAAAAGCGGCATCAATACATGCCCGGAGTTCAATTATGGGAGTCGCTCCGTGACCCACTCTCCACCCGATGGGAATATTCCTCGAGAGGCTAGATATATTTCATACAAGGGGTACGGTTTATGTTTACTAGCTTTCTATGTTTTAAAGTATGATTGATTTGCTTATATAAAAATGCAATTTGTTTTTCGTTTGACTCCGGCAGGAATTTATCAAAATTTTAAGATTATTTACTTAAAATACATATATTTTCTTAAAATTTATGTTTTTTTAATATAAAATGTTAACCTATTTCCTTAACATACAAAAACGTCTGATATGTCTAAAACATATCAAAAAACTTCAGAAATATAAATTTATCATTTATGCCTTCTTTATGTTGGTTGTTAGTTGTGGAGACTTATTTACATAGAAATATTCTTGATATTGTTTGATTCCTTTGTGTGTATATTTTTTTGGTTTTTGGCCACCACTCAAGGGCAGCATAGGTGACAATGGGTACCAACCGTTCTTTTCAGCGAGTATATGAATTTTGGACTTCAGTTGCCAGGTTTTTCCCATTATCCACCGATAGGTCCAAAACGACGCCCTTGGCGTTGATTTTGTCGACGTACTGTTTCTACTTCAGATTGGCATTTAAAAGTACTTCACTTCATTGGTAAGGTTTGTTTCAATCCTATTCAGCAAGAGAGCCTTTATGTGCAGCTTCCTCCTACGTGTGAATGGAATTATAATCGTTTTGTTCGGGATGACACTTAATTCTTCCGGAATGCATCGATTATTGATGGTATTCAGTGTTTGTTGTATTATTACGGCGATATCATCTGCGTAGCCTTGGATTATGAAGCCATTTCAGTGCAGTTCATCCAGGAGACAGTCTACCACTATTGACTATAATGTGGGGGATAAGACTCCATCCTGAGGACACCTCTTTGCTACAGTCATAGATACTGTGGATTCTGATAGAGAGGATTTCACCAATCGGCTTTAAATCATGGATTCAACCCACCTTATCGTGGAAGGATATATTCTTTAATTTATAGCGGCTCGTTTTATTTGAAAAAAAATTGTGTTATAAAAGGCCCCCTCTATGTCTACAAATATTCCATGTGGTATTTCTTTGTATAGGATGGCTGCCTCTTTGACAAGATGGTGTAGAGCATCGACGGTGGATTTGCCAACCTGATACGCGAACGCATTTGAAGGTGCTCTTATAAATGAGTTACTCTTTATGTGCTCGTCGATAGTTTTCTCATTAGTCTTTATGAGAAATGAGGTTAGGCCGTTTTAACTTTATGTATTGTTTTCTTACACAAGTTCGACTTATCTGTTGTTATAGAGAGTTTCTTTGAAATCCTAAATGATTTTATTTCGCTTAATAAACTGTTGACATAAATATGTGACAAAGACAATGAATTTGGTTAAGAATTCATTGTTGTTATAGAGAGTTTCTTTGAAACCTTAAATGATTTTATTTCGCATAATAAACTGGGTTAACCAAATTCATTGTTTTGTCACATATCTATAGTATTATCATTATTAATAATGATGGCGGATTATACAGTTTTGATACTATATATATATATTGTATTTTGTTATGTCGTGTAATTATTATTACATTGTAGAAAGGTGAGAGCCCATAAATTATTATTATTATTATCATCATCTCCCAGTGATTTCGTCATTTATTCTCCGAATATATTCATTTTTCAACCCGAATTACCAATAAACTCTTCTTAACCTAAAATTCTTTCCACTTAAAAAACGACATAAATATTTAAAACTAAACATGAAACACGCAATTAATTCCCGTTGAACATAATGAAGGATAGATAAAGTTTCGAGTGTTGCACGTCGTTACGATTACAACTTTACACCAATTAGACGACGCGCGCGAGCTCATCCGTTATGGATTAGCGGAAAGTTGAAAGATGTTTAATTTCGCGTACACGTCACGAATATTACTAAATGCATTAGCGCCGAAAGTTCTCGGCTCGAAATGAAAACACACTTCGCGCCCCTCATGTTTGAACTTGATTATTGGGCCACGTCGTTTTGAGTCGGTTTGTTTCCGGAATTTATGTATGGACGTGTATTTGTTAATTAATCAGTGAAAATTAAAAATTTTATTTACTTGGTCATCGTTATTGTAATTAATTTAAATATTAAGAATTTTTAAATAATAAATTAAAAATTTATTTTTCGTTCGGCTCTAGTAGAAATTTATCAAAATGTTAAGATTATTAAAAGGAGCATCTTTTTCATCTTCCTATTATCCATCCTCTTAGTACTTATTATTTTAGAGTCAGATTGTTTATCCTCTCTACATGGCTCAACCATTTTATCCACTGTGTCCTCAGAATTTTTGTTATTTGGTTATATAGTTTTTATAGTTCATTATTAGTTCTTCCTTCGCACACTCAGTATGTGTGTGAGTATGCGAAAGAAGAACTAATAATGAACTACAGGAATTATATAACCAAACAACAAACATTTCGATGGCAAAATGGATAAGATTGTTGAGCGATATATCCTTTTTAGTGCATTCAAAAATGTCTAATGTATTCCTTTATTATATGTTTACTTTCCAATCTTCTTCCCCAAATATTACTATAGTTCTTATTATGGTCTTATATATTCTTTTTTTTTAATTATTGAGACATACGTTGACCTTAAAATATGAGTTAACCCGCTAACGAATTTTAAACTTTTCACTATCTTTTCTTGTATTTCTTCTTTCTCGTCTCCCTGCGTGTTAACAAATGACCCACATATAAATAAAACTCTCTACTCTTTGGAAACTGTAGATATTTGCTTGTGTTGTTACCTTTAATTGCCTGTTTCTATCGTGGATTCGTGTTCCACTTTCTAATACCACGAACTTTGTCTAATCTTAGTTTATAATCAATCCTTTCCCTTTCGCTGCTATCTATAATTTATTTATTGCCGCAAATGGATCATCTTCTGTCCTTGTTAGAATGACAATATCACCAGCGTAGACCATTAATAAGTTTTTGTAGTTGTATATAGTATCATTTGTCTGGGTTTATTTTTCTTTTATTTCTGAACCTAATACAATATTAAAAAAGGTCGTAGATTGTGGATCTCTTTGCCTTATCTCTTTGTAACATTAAAGTTGATTGATGTTCTCATTGACTGAATACACTGTAATTCGTTTCTGTCAGGGTCATTTTCAATAAATTATTAATCAGCCGTTTAAGTAGCAATAGTGTATAGACAATATAGATGCATACTTTGATAGTTAAAATAATAAATTTTCAACCAACTTTACCTTTTCTTCTACAAATTTCTATTATTAAAACCACTGAAAATGGTTCTATTCCAGTTTTAATTAAATGAAACGAAATATGTCGATAAAAATTACGGGCCTATTTTTCAATTGCTTTAAATGAAAATTATAAAAGTTATAAGGCACAAATTTTGTGCTTGTCCTTGTGAAATATTTAACCATCATTAAAACAACATAATGATGCCGAAAATGTTATAATAATAATTAAGGATTTTATCTTTTCATTGCCTTAAATAGAAATTATAAAAAAAAAAATAAAATATATTATCAGACACAAATTTTGCTTGTGCTTTTGAATATTTAACTATGATTAAATCCATATAATGATAGTAAAAATATTTGTATTCTAGTTTTAATTAAATTAAAAGAAGAGATAAATTAAAAGAATAATTATCTTTTTTTTTTCATTTTCAATTGTTGTGCAATTACGGACTTATTTTTATTCCTATCCCGAAAGATAGGATTCTCACTTTCCACTTTTATCTCTTTTTACCCGAACCACTTCACACTTCCCTTAAAAGCCACAGTCGTGATGCAGGAAAGCGTTTTGCACAAAACAGCTGTCTGTAACATTTTTATTTTTACAAATAACTTATGAAGTAAGTACTAAAGAAATTTACATATTCGCATTTTTGCTAAAATGCATATTAGGTCGTCAAGGAGACCTGATCGTTTGTCCTTCGCGACCTGATAGTTTGTCCTTCAGGATCTGATAGTTCATCCTTCGCAATCTGATAATTTGTCCTCCACGACCTGACAGTTTGTCCTTCGCGACCTGATAGTTTGTCCTTCACTTCTAGGTTTAACATTGCCTTGTATATGGTTTCTCTTTTCACCGTGTTATAGGCTTGTATCTATTAATAGCATATAAAGTATATGTTTGTTTATGCTGTTGTCCATTATTTATCGCTGTTTCATCAAAATTATCACTATCAAAATTTTGAAGCTAATTAAAGTAGTTTACGTAAATTAACCAGTACATTACTGTTAAAAAACTCCTGCACTTCGACTGACTGAATAATTATCCGCATTCGAACTCGAGTGCACTGAAAAAAAACTGCAAAAATTACCAGCCCAAAAAGATTAATACAATTCAAACAACAGAAGAAAAATATACGAATTGGAAGTCACTTTTTGTCCTTATGTTTTTACTTATCCGTGATGTAAAGAAGTAAAAATATAAGAACAAAAAGTTACTCCCAATTTGTAATTATATAATTTTTTCTCCCATTATTTGTGGACCCTCACGTGCAGGTCCTCCTCTTACTCCCTTTTCATTTCTCGTGCAGAAGAATGTAACGGATATTCGCGTATTGTTTCCTAAGCCGGGCGTTTTAGGAAAACAAAGGTAACGCTAAATTGCTCCTTTAAAACAGGATCCTTTATCTCATACGAAACGACTTCTTTCCACCGTTTCCGAGATCCCTTATAGCGGTTATATAATGGACATCCAGAAAATTCCCCCTTGCCGGACCGCTTGTTCTTACGTGACGCACTTAAACACTCCTCGAAAAATAATATAAAAAAAGAGTACAAAAGAAATAAGCAATACGTAACTCGATGTTGCCTAGGGATACTTGTGTAAACGTTTGATCCGATATAAATATACTCGAGTTCGTTTTAGAGATAAGCGTTTGTAGTGTTTTTACTGCAATAGTTTTAAGTAGGGATGCATTAAAATAGCTCAGTAAATTTAGTAATACTACTAATAAATTATTATCTGAGAAAATAATCCATTGTATATAATTTAACATAATATAATAAATAAATATTTTCATTATATATCCCCAAATAAGGGGTTTCGAAAATAAGTCTTGTTCCTTATTTAATAATAAAAACATCTATATTTAAGTAAAATAAGCAATACATTACAACTGCGTAGGCAATCTTTATTCAAGGGATCAGATAACCAGTTAATTAGTCGAAAAAATAAATGGACATTCTAAATTTCCAATATTCGACTTCAGATGGGAACAAGTCAGCGCTGTGTATCGTTCTCGGGCTTATAATGAATGTCTGTATAAATTGATTATAAGTGAAATTGAAACAATGAATGGAGATTTGATATCACATGTCTCTGTGATGTAATTGGTAATGCACTCGGCTATAAATCGAAGGACATGGGTTCAAATCCCACGAGAGATGTTTCTTTTCCACTTATATTTAATTAATTTAAAATTTATCTGAATATACATTGAAATCATTTCAATTCCTAGACAACCATTTAACTGCTGTTACACTTAAAAAATAAAAGGAATTTTGAAAGTAATTAATATATCTTTAATTTTTTTCCTTTAACTATTGCATCACTGACTTACTTAATGTACGTACTTAAATACAAATATCTATTGAAACTCCCTGGGAAAGTACCCCGCCGGACATTGGATTGCGTAATGGATATTTCCAATTTATTTAGATGTCAATTAGCGCAGCTGCTAGTACACAAAGTAATAATAATAATAATAATAATAATAAGTCTTTATTGCCCAACAGGAAATATACATCCCAATTACAAGACAATATACATAAATCGATAGCCGTGTGTGCATAGAAAACATAACATAGATAATACAGTAATTGATAAAATAAGTAATTAAATTGAATACAATAACAGATTAGAGTGGTAACTAAGCTTCAACATCCCTTAAACCCTCTTCATAATCGCTTAAACAATCTCCTCTGTCAAAAATAAACCGAAATCACCCCGAATATTTTACGTATCCAGTAATTATAAAAAATGTCACTTATCCAGATAATGTCAAATTGTATAATACATAATTAATGTTCAATTCATAAATTAGCCATCGACTAAAGGTTTTCTGTCAGAAATTTTTGTATTAAAAAAATCCAAGTATTGAATTACGGTTTTTCGAGTTTCAACAATGAAAATATAAATTTTGATTGAATAAAAAAAGACGCGATTTTTGTTTGTCATTATTTCTTTAATTATTTTATTTCATAAGTTGTATGGTTAATGAAATTGTGAAATGAAAAAATTTTCAGTATTTTTTTAATGTTTTACATTTAAAAATCCAGATATTAAGTTACGGTGCGTCGAGTTTGAACGGGCGAAGAAGTTAATGAAGATATACGTTATTGGAACTATAAATCAGGACTTTGATTTGTGTTTTGCGGTAGTTTTGGGCTCATAATAAATCAATGTAGTTTCCCCGGGGACCGCGACATATCAGCAGCCGCGGATGTTCCGGCACACGCTCCCCTTAACTAAATCATTCCACGCCCCGCGCTGCTGCGCTATTAACACCGCCGCAAATTGAGAAAAATTACGAAAATCTTTTGAAAACCGCTCCGAATGAATTGTAAACTCGTTAAAATTCCACGCTTCCGAGATGAAAAGTAAGGATTTTTAATGATTAAATCTAAACCTGTTTAAAAATAATAGTAATTGCAAATTAGGGTTTATGATAAAATTTACACCTTTAAAATAAATAAAAATACTTATTTACTACTTGGGTTTTCAAATTTAGTTTCATTTAATTTATTTTACATATTATAACTCTGATCAAATGAATAACTACACTTTTTCTTTTGATATTTGTTAATGCAACTCTATGAAGTTAAGTTGACAGGTCTGAATTTTTGTTGAGCATTTTGTAAGCCTGCAGAAATTATTTCTTGTCCCCACCCTCGCCTATGGAGAGGGTAAAATGGTGTAAAGCTAATTCGGTTCCAATTTTTTTGTAAACTCTAGAAATACTAACGTTTAAGTTGCAACATCTGGTATTTTTATTACTAAAGAGAAAATAATTTATTAATTATTTTGAAACTCTTTTTATTTAATCCATTTAAATAACTGTGATCAAGTTTATTAATCCTTTTTTTCTATCAGTATATCGTAAACAGTTTTAGTAGGTTAAGTACGAATCTGTAAGAAAATTTGATGGTTGCCATTTGAAATTTTAAATTTATCTCATTCCAGCAATGAAGAAGTTATATTTTGAATTAATTTCTCACTTAACCCGTGGTGAATTTAATTAATAGACTTTGATTAAAACACTTGATTTGTTTCACTGTTTCAGTGAAACAAACCAAGTGTTTTAATAAAAGTCTATTAATGTAGAAGTTTTTGATAAATTTATATAATAACGATTCATAAGATCTTTTTTTTGTAATATGATCAGATTTACAATTATTTAATTGTAATACTTTAGAGCTAACATCATGTATGACATTTAATAGAAGCGCACTAATCTTGATAAATATTATTATTAAAAAAATATAATACAAATTTCAAGAAGAACGTGCCATTCCCTACATAATTTCGTGCGGAGCCATTCCGATCCACTCTAATCCCCCATAGATTATTGACTGTTTGTGTAAATTACTTTGAAAGGAAATCCCCGCTTTTTTATCCCCGTTCGGCTCTCCGCCGTTTTCCACTTCTACTTCTAAAACTGGGGCCTATGTTAATGAGGAGAACATTAAAACGGCGAGGGGAGGAAGTTCGGTGGCGTGTTTTATATCGGCGCTTTTAAAGGCGCAGAAGGTGGCGTTTGCACGCCCTCTCGCATTATCGCATTTGTTTTCCTCTTGGAAATTTCACAGAAACCGCAGTTTAAACAAACAACAAAAATGAGTAAAATAAAATGAAAACACATACACACACAAACGTAACTTGGATTACACCAGCGGCACACGTTATAAGGAATATTAATAAAGTTGCGTAATGGATGCAATTTTCTGTAATGTTTAAATATTCGGTTGAATTTTACTTGCAAAGGGATTAGTTTAACTTAAAATGTGTATTAAATAATAAGTCTTGAAAACCTTATTTGCATAAGCGTAAAATTTTGGTAGGCGGAAAGACCTCTGGTTAATAGCCAATTATGAGATGTAAATTATACATTTACTTTTGTAATATTTATTATTTATGCTCCTCTAATGCTATGACTTACGTTATTTGAGTAATTTAAAACAAATGTACATTAAAATAACCAATAAATCCTTTTTTATATTGTTCTCAATTTAGTTTCCAATGATTTTTTGCCATACGACAACTTAAAAACTCTCTGAGTAAATCAAGTGTCTTTGTTGTCTACAATTTTATTGTCTATGCTTATTCATTTCTAAACAAAGATGTTTCGGCGTGGAGAACGCAACAAATATTTGGAAAGTATTTGTTCTATAAACTCTTGTAGACCATGCTTAGTCCAATTTAATTTGCAGACGCTGTTGGTTAAAATTATCCGCATTTTTTTAGTAATTCTTACATTAGAAATAATTGTGAAAAACATAAATTTCGATTGATTGAGAGATTATCAATGGTTATATAATTAGAAATATAGCAGAAAGCGCCAGCATATCAAATTATTTATTCACAATATCCATTTAACCACCTTCGGTAAGGCATTGCACATGGAACACACTGGTCTGACGAGGTCCCAAAAATAAAAATGGACATTGTCAGTTATTTATATTCTAAATGAATGAACATTTTATTAAATCTATAGCCATGTTTAAAAAACTACATAACAATTTAAAATGATCAGAAACTATAAAACTTTAAGTGTTTTATAGTTTCTGATCACAATTCTTATTAATAAATGCTACCATTCTATTTGAATTTCTGATACAAAATGATAATAGATCTTAAAATTTTCATATATAATTATTTATTTGTTTCTATATGATTGGCATTTCACAAGAATTTTTATATAAATAGCTGACCTGAATAAATATTTTGAATTTAAAAAAAATAAGCTTTTAATAAAAATAAAGTGTAACAAATTGATTACAAATTTTATTAGTATTTAATTTATTTTACAAATAATTTCATTTAATTTCATTGTACAGCGCGGAAATTTGAGGTGATAACATGGAAATTGAATTGTATAAGAAATGCATGGCTTCAGATCAAAGAGAAGCTGCTATTCGATTTTCATGTGCTTGTCGCACAGTATCAGAAATAGTTGACTAGAGCAGGAGTAAATCCTTCTGGATAACAGGCTACTGAAAAGAAGAGGATGTACTGTGAAAAACAAATGAAGCAGGGAGGAAGAGAAATAATTCTTATGAAATTTCCGACAAGTTGGATCACCAGATTATTGTTGAAAATACGTCTCTCATTATATAGGAATATTCATATTAAGTTTTAAATTTAGAGCAGGGGTCTATAAAACTACGGCCCTCCAATGTCATCAATCCGGCCTACGACAGTAGGCTCTAATAATTTGAATAAAAAAACACAGAATGGTAACAACTCGGTTTTATTTACTTGCTTGGTAAAGCATAATGGCAAGCCTAATTCTCAGAAAATTTAACTTAAGCTTATTAACTAACAAATAATTGAAATTTATAGTGCAAGATTAACAACAATCGTCGTATTGTTTAAACCGCTTCCTTAAGACACATCAATTCAAATGGTTTTAATGAACCAGAATGCTTGTTTTCACTTCATTATAGCATTGCTTCCTACAATAAATCTTCCAAACTGAAAAACGTTTTTTGTTTGTTTATTAGAGGCAATCAAGTGTTTTAGTTACAGAATAGATATAATGCAAATTCATCGAATAAAGTTTCAATCATGGAATAGTAAATGTATAGCCTTTATGCGAATGGGAAAAAATGTTATATACAATAAATTCTTTATTTGTACAAAAAATGTTACAAAGGACAAGAGGCAAAAAAAGTTAATAATCCTGATTGATATACCGCTGACGTTTAAATTATACACTTCTTCACAAACAGAGCCAACACCGCGTTGACATTAAATATATTACAAGTCCCCGCCAAGAAATTTATGTTTTCATTTCGGGTGCAAATGTTGCGCGGCGCGATATTAAAACTTAATTTTTACACCGGGCGAGCGAAAAAGTTCGGCGGCTGGAAACAAACAAAGTTGGCGGGCGGGACTAATAAGATCCGAAACGCGAGACGATTAGATTACGTCCGACCGAATTAGAGCTCAATTATTTTCGTAATTTGACGTTAATTCGCCTGGTTAATAATACGGCGGGCCGGCGCGCGCGTTAATGAAGTCGGCGCGTGATTTATTCGCGAATTTTTCGGGTGGGTGTTCTTTTTTTTTTTTTTTTCGAAAAGTTTCACTCGTCGCCCGGGAAAGTTTTTAATGGGATTAGATTCGCTTTTACGCGAGATGAGCCGATAATTTTATTACATGATAAATTCGGGTGAAAGAGAAAAAAAAGCAAACTTTCAACTTCATATATCAAATTATTTTTTTTATTACGTTAGAAACATTATTAATCTTGTGGTTAATATCACATTAAATTTTGTAAATTAAATAAATGAGAATAAAAAATCACCTAAAATTATTAAATATACAGTTATGACATTTTTACCTACAATATAACTTTATTTAAATAATTGTGAAAAGTAAAATAATGGAACAAGCTTATAAATCCCTAGTTATTTTTTTTTACTATAATTGTAACAAAAATTCATTATAAAACGGTGATGAAATATAATTTTATGAGTGTTTGTTGAATAAATTTCTTAACTCTAACAATATATAATTTCGATATATATAATTGCATTTTATATAGAAGTCGTGGATATAATATTTTATAAAGTAAAATCATATTTACATACATTATATATAAGATTGCCAAGGATGTATTTTGTAGAAAAAAAGTTAAATATGTTTGATAACTTACAAATATAAGGAATTATTTCATTCATCAAAATATGCACCCATATTGTCTATACACTTTTGCCAATTAAGCGGAGGGTTGTTCAGATCGGTGGTATAAAACCCTGCCAGAAGAGAGAACATTGTCGGAACTAAATTGTTTTCCTATTAAAAAGTTGTCTTATTTGCGAAAGAAATGATTTTCCGTGGGGGCCAGGTCTGGTGATTATGGAGGATGATGTGGAAGTTCCAACTCCAATTCCTGTAGTTTTGCCACAATCATTTGAACAGTGTGTGGTCTAGCGTTATCATGCAATAAGGTAGACGTCGATCTGTTGAACAATTTAGGCTGCTTTTCTTTAAGTTTTTGTATTATTTCGTCCACTTGGTTACAATATTCTTCTTCTGTGTTTGATGAGCTAGATTTCAGGAAATCATAATGGATCGTCCATTAACCAAACCATTAATGAAACACAAATTAGTCTATTGGCAGCACTAATTCTTATTGCATTTATATCTCAAAGCTATCTCTTTCTATTAAATCGCACGCTTAAATATATACAAAATAAATAATCTACTACCAGGAAATTCATTGTTTTATAATTCATTAGAGAAGAAAGTAATATGTTTATTATTTTCATTTTCAAAATAAAACAGTGATGGATTTAATTTTATGATTGTTTGCTTGTTGAATTAGTTTCCTGACGCTAACACTAAATAGTTCCGAAAGTAAATTCAGCCGTTCCTCGGAATCACACGTACGGAGCCGCATGCACAGTTGTAATAAAACGAAACGATCAAATTTCAGAATCAATTCGTCCGCAACAAGTGCTCGGCAATCGCACAACAATCTCCGGGCTTCCGTATTAGACGTCCCGATTGGCGGTAAATCCGTTCCTGGCTTCTGCACTCCCCCCAATAAAACCGGAGCCGGCGTCTGCGAATAACACGACACCCGCTTTAATTATCTACTTTATATGTTTATAGCGATGATAGTGTTGTTTCGAAGTTTTGAGGCTTTTCCGCTCTCCCGGCGCCGATAAATCAGACTCTGTGTTTTACATACCCCCGCGATGAAACAAAGTTTATCAAACACTCCCCCCTCCCCCTCAGTACACCACCTTAGGTGCGCCAAGTTTATAAATACAAGTTTCGGAATTTATTAGCAGGGGATTATTAATTAAAATATCAATTATTATTAAATCGATCAGAGCTTTCGACGAACGCGCATACATTGGGTGATCGGTGTTTGTTCAATTAGCGCTTGCTTGAGCTTTTGTGCAACTTCTTTGTTCAAAGTTTTGTTTTTTATTAAGTATAAAGTCGGTTTAATGGTGAAACTCAGTAAATGCCTTTAATTATGTTTACCTTAAAACCTCAAATATTTTGAATTCTCTTTAAGATCGATGGATATTTTCTTTATACATAAATAATTAAATTTCTTCTGATTATTTCATTAAAGCGGGGAGTTTAGTTCTCCAATGTTAATTATTAGCATACCCGCCAATAGGTCTTATAACCGTTTCATACGATTGATAGTATTATAAATTCATACGAAAACTGAAGCATAATTTGAGCCAAAAAAATACAAGGTGTTAAATGGAAAGAAATGAGTTCCATTATAAAAGATGCATCGATATAATTTTTTACTTCCTATTTAACTTTTTGCAACGCAATTTCGTTTATATTACATCAAATATCTGATTAAATATTCGTTTACAAAATGAAGCAAAAAATCAATTACGAAATGTAATTTAATTTTAGTTTAATGAATTCCTTTATTTTAAAACTTATAAAATTAAGTATATAAAGAAAACAAAACAATTGAGAATTGTTTGATAATGATTACCGTGTAATTGAAACTAGTCACGATTAATATAAAATCCAAGTGGTCTAAAAAAGTAATTTTATGAAATAAATATGAATAAATTATTAAAAATCAACTAATAAAACACAGATTAGATTGAATAACTTTAAATTCTTGACTAGTTTAAATTTAAATTCTCTTAAAATGGGCTAATAACCCGAAACCAATCGAGAATTTAAAGTTATTCAATCTAATCTTTGTTTTATTGGTTGATTTTTAATAATTTATTCATATTTATTTCATACAATATGAACTAACAGTGTCTAAATTTTAAAACCATTAATTATATAAAAGACCCCTACACCACCATTATGATAGATGCGGATTTTAGATAATATATAATTTATTAAAAGTAATTTTGTTTTCTTTATATACTATATTGAAAATGTACCACCAAGTTAACGCCGACAAAATTAAAGAATTATAAAATTAAGGAATAACACCTTATTTTACAGCTAAGATCGTTTTAAGTGTTCGATAATCTCTTCATATGTATATATTTATTATCCACGAAATTTGGGCGCTCATTTTTATGACTAGATTTATCATTCGACGAGAAAGAATCCAAAATAAAAAAGATAATTCAAGGTTTTTACTATGTTTTGTTTGTAGTTTTGGCATCATTGTATCGTTTACTACTGTACTGTCTTTTTTTACTGCTTGGTGAAACATATTGGAACATTTATTATAAGTGGCCATATACATAGTCTACGAATTGCGACTAACTGGTGACTAACCTAATTTTTTACCATATGATAATATCACTCCACAACAGATCAGTCAATTAATTTAGAGAATGCTTTCCTATCCTGAAAATATCTTGGAGCGGTGTTATTTGATTTAGAAAAGACATATCATATGACATTGAGTTTGGGGAGTACGGAACGGCTGCACAGGGTTCATCTGTCCTTTTTCATTAAATATTTTATGTGAGACTGCAGGTTTAAGGTGAGGGTGAACAACGCTTAATTGCATACCTTTATTCTGGAGAACGGTGTACCACAGGGTTCCACGATCAGCATTACCCTCTTTGTTATCATGGTGAATGAAATCACATAAAGTGTTCCGCCAATTGGTAGATTTTTTGCTATTTTCCTCGTTTGTAAGCGAACAGACAGATACAAGAATAAAGCAAGACACGTAAAAAATGCTGAGCAGCGAGGTTTTCGTTTTTCTGACGAAAAGACGAAATGAGACTGAGGACACAGCAACGCAAACAAGTGATCTCAATGCGGTGCGCGCCCTCAGAAAGATTCCTAGGACTTATTTTCGACAAATCCCTGACATGACCTGAGCATATAGATCTAGCAACGCGATGTCGCAAATCGCTGCATGTGGTCAGGTTTATGTCGGGTATTAGTTGGGGAGGGCATAGAGGAATAGTTGTCCTCTAAAGGATTGACTATGGTAATACCGTGTACTCATCTGCCTTTTCAAATCAACTTGGGGTCATTAATAATAAGTCATTAAAGCAGAATAGAGAGACGGGATCTGCTGAAGTGCAGCGAAAAGGAAATTGTGGAAGAAAAAGGAAGACCACTCCGCAAGATGAAGTCAACCTTCTTAAAATCAGCAAATGGTATCAAAGAAAAACCCTACGCCGAAAGGTAAAAGGATCAATGATTAAAAAAAAATCAAAGAAAAACAAGTCATAATCTCCAGGAAGATTTTAAACGGATTGGCTGAAAATTCAACTATACAGTACGCAGAAAACTATCGGAAAAGAAAAGATAAAGTTACTAAGCCAAGAAAAAAAAAATATAACAACTTTTCACTGCCTTTACGTTAAAAAAAGAGACTAAATTGGACAAAAATAACTGAAGGAATGTCATATTCTGAGAGCAGAAACTTTTTGGTGCAGGGCCAATGATCAAAATTCGTTCGTAGGATGGTGGATGAAAAACTTACAGCAGTCCATTGTTCAATCAGTCAAATATCCAGTTAAGAAGATGTTCCGGGGCTGTTTTTCGTACTCCGAAAGAGGAAAACTTATTCCCGTAGTAAGAATGCTAAAAACTGTAAAATATAAAGCAATGCTGAGGAGCTAGAGGAAGTTCAAGCCAATGACTAAGTAATTTTTAAAGAAGACTCAGCTTACATCGAAGACTATCGTGAATAATTTCACGGAAAAAGAGCATTTTCCCTTAGAATTTTGAATTGGCTTGCAATTTTACCAGATCTCAATCCCATTAAGAATTTATGGGCGAGCTACGAGGCTAAATTACGAAAGATGGACTGTACGACGAAAACCAAGATGGTGGAAGCAGTTATTTAGGCAAGTTATCGATAATATCGAGAATCAACAATCGTTGTAAAAATGTAATTGTCTCCATGTCGAGGCGAATTTAAGCCGTGATTACAGCAAAAAATAATATTTAAATCTTGATTATATATACAGAGAGCTTTTTTTATCAGTATACATTTCCACTATATATACCTGCAAAATACGCGAATGAAGCGCATTAATGCATGTGTGTTTAGTTGCCTATAACACGCATCTGAACACACATATACCAAATAATCAACTAAGCATACACACATTAATCGGTTCAATGCGCTTAACAGCGTTTTTTGCAAGTATACACTTCCTCTAATGTATACTGATATAAAAACCTCTCTGTATAATAATAGTAATGGAGTAATTAAAATTTAGAGAAAAAAAAATGTGTTCTCATTAATACTGTAGTTTGCTTAATGTCATAAAGGATTTTCGATTTATATTTCCCTTTGTGATATTTACTTCAAATGTATAAAATACTAGAGAGAGAGTTTCGAGAGAGTGGGACCCAGATCAGTGTCCGTCACTAGATTTCCCCTCCCACGACAACCAGCCCGACGTCCTTTAAAAAAATAGCGATTAGTTAAGATTAATTAGTAAATTATCTATATGGCTCTTGGTGTTTAAATTTAATTATACTTGTGAAATAAACTACAATTTTTAACCAATAAATAAAATAAAAAGAACATGCGTATGTAATCATAATAAATTAAAGACGACAAATTAATTAATTAATTTTTCACTTTTGATTAAATGCGATATTTAAGGATGGTGTCAATATATACTTCACAATTATTTGGGATTCTAATATTTCATATTTTTCATAATTCTAAATGACGGATTGAAATAGTTTGTCCAAATTTGAAAAAAAAAATCATTATTTTCAAACTTAATAATTAAGAGGGTACTAAAATATGTCTTACAATTAATCGGGAATTCCATGCACCGAAATTCTTTCTAAAATACTCAGTGTTCAAAGATCAGCGGTACTCACTTTTACAGTAAACCTGGTAAACAACCAAATAAACTTAGTTTTACTCGGCCCTTTTTACATACGCATATTCAAGCGCTCATGGTATACCTTTGCTTTTGTACAAACATTTCTGTAACTTTCTCAATCGATTTTATTTATTAGCTGCTTATACGGAGCTATTCCCGTTTTAGATTAAACGTACACGTTATTAATTAACGTCACATTCTATAAATAAATATCTATTTCAAAAATTGCTTAGACTGTTATGATAAAAATAAGGTACACATTTCCCTTACAGAATAGTCCTGATTATACATATATGTAGCTTTTAAATTAACGAAACAAAGAAAAAAACGATAAAAAATCGCTTTTCCAAAAATTTTCAGAGCGAATAAAATTTATTGTAGTTTACTCCATGTATAAATACTTCAATTTAATTGTGTATAAGCAAGACAAAGTAAAAACAGTATATAATTTGTAATTAATACTAGAATGAAGTAGTAATTACTAAATTGAAAATATTTTGTGCGGTTTCTTGCCTACGTTTTTTCTGATGGTTAATTAAAAATTCTTTCATTGACATTATTCTGACCTACTAATCCCTAATCATTAAACGAATTCTCAATAATCTAACATCAATACGTAACACAGATCCCCTAAATATCCCGATAATCGTGTCGCGAGCGAATTCCGATGATATTGCAGATACTCCACATATCTCCGATATCTGACCCCGGGAATGTACTCGGCTCGGCACGGTTAATTGCCGTAATGGCTATATTAAATAATTATTAGCGCGAAATGTTCATTAATTACGCCCTCCTCGGTTTCCCCGGGAAAGTTTAGATACGTATTAAAATGAAATGTGCCCGCTTAATAGCCGGTTACCAGACGTATCAAACTAATAAATAAGACCTCGTTGGGCGACGATAAACGTTCTAAAAAAGAAATAATGCTAAATAAAGGCCCGGATAAATTTATGAAAAATTAGTTCTGTGCAACACGTATTATTATTACGCACGTATTTATGTGTGTTTGTGTGTGTGTTTCGAATGGAGATTGCGTGCTTTGATTAAATTGTTTGTCAGTGAGTCACGCTAAAAATAATATATGTGCTTAATTATAGTGATTTTTTTTTTCAAGTTAATACAATGTTTTAATAATAAAACAACCCTTTAACATATTTGTTTTATACATATTTGCCTGTGATTATCATAAATTATTTTTTTTACTTTTATATTTAAGGAAGACTTTTCATTCGCTTGGTCACAGTTATTTAAATAAATTAAATAAATAGAATTTAATTTTTATTCGAAAATATTAATGCAAACAATAAAAAAGGTTACGTAATAGGAATAAGGACATCATCAGGCAAATGTTTCGGGATCTATCCCGGGTCAGTACAGCTTATATGATGCCTTATATGATTTAAAAAGTTGTTAAATTTAATTAATAATTTCAGATCAAAAATGCAATATGTTATTGCTATGTAACAACAAATATTCATGACGTAATTCAATGTCTGGATGGGGTAAAGGCTCGAGAAGTAATTATTTTAATGGATATTTATTCGATTGCATAAGAACTTTTATATAACGTAAATAAAAAAAGGTCACAGTAGTTAAAGGGGAAATAATTAATAAATACATTTATTTAAATAACTGTGACCAAGTGAAAAGAATATTCTTTTATATATTTTTATTTAATTTATTTAATTAAGCTATTACAAAGTTGCAAAGCAAATATAAATTAATGAAATATATTTTTGAATCTAATGCGGAATAAATACTTAATTCAAGTTTATTGTTATTGAAATAATTTTATGAATTGTAATTGTTTTATTTTTACTTGGCATTTCAATTGTATTTCGCCATAAATCAAACATGTTTCTCATTTTATTTTTCCCTATGTCCTCAAAATAGACTATAGAATATTGGTGAAATGTGATTAAAATACAATTTGAAATAAAACGTATTAAAAATATGTTCTAAAGAAGAAGTAATTAACGGTGGGAAATATAATTCAATAAAAATTGTGTCAGCATATTGTTATGAAGTCCGGTTTAATCAGACTCTGAAATAAGTAAAACAAAGTCTATTTATTAATTTGCAGTACATTTAACACATTTATTGCATTACACTGTCAATATTTGAGAATTCAGATGTTCGCGACAGACTGCCCGCCTCGTCGCTAATGCGTGCTTATATAGCGTATAGACGCTTGTGTCGCGAATATTCCAGAAGTTTCCACAACGCCATGTGTAACATTACGCGATCGGCGGAACATTCCAGAGTGTTCTTTCCAGTTGTTTCTTCCACGTTCGTTACAATATTGCTGAATTCTTTTATAAAACGTAAAAGAATTCAGCGATTCTTTAAATATTGCTCGAACGCGTTGTTATGGATTTCTTTAAATTAAATACACATATGCTTATGTTAAATAAAATAAAATTCTTATTATGCACAATGTATACATTACGTTTTTAGTGTTTTACTTATTTTAATTCAAAGAAGAGTAATTCCATTAAAATGGACATAAAAGAGAACAAGATACATATATAATCCGTAAAAAAATAAGAGGGTGCTGAGTGTTGAAAAAAAAAAAAAAGAATCTTAAACCGGGTATAGCCCGTCGCATTGGAATAGCCTTATAAAAACCACATCAAAAGCTCCCACATCGTATAGTTTATTCCAGCCACATACTAACGTTTTACTGGCGAAAAGAAAAATCTACATAATTAAGCGCGTTTTATAAAAATGCAAAAAATAATAAAGCACAAGTCCTCCGTAAGTGCGAACGCCGTAATCAGACCGCTGCCGAATTTTATCCATTTAATATTTTAAAGAGAATGTGAGCCGAGTAGGGGTTTATGTTTATGAACGAACTTATTGGGCAGTAAAGTTTGTGTATGTGAATGAATATATAACTTTCGCCGGACTTGCTTAAATAATAAAAATATAAGTGACAGATGTGTATTAAATTGTAAACTTAATGAAATACTCGAATTTTTGTTTGTTTTAAATTCATTGAAGAATTTCAAATTGGATGAATTTTTATCTTTCAAAAACAACAAGCCCATTGACATTGATTTTGTCAATTGTGGCATTAACTTAGGGGACCTGTGAAGTAATGATATTTGGCATTGAAACGATGACGTAAAAACTACTCAATACCTATACATGAAATCTGGAAAATATCTCTAAAATAAGCTTCCGAATGCCTAATGTATTCCTTTTTTTATAAATTGTTTTTATAAACAACTTTATATTAAATAAATAGTGCATATTAACGAGAAATCGAAACTTACGCCAATGCTGCTAAAGAAATATATAGCCAGAATTTTATTTCATTGAACATGGCCCTATGATTAGATGATACGAATATGATTGTATTTTAATTTTTAATTTTTTTTTATTTTCAAGTAATCTCGAATTAATCGCGCACTTTTGTCATTTTTACTATTTATGATTAAATTTGTTTGTTTTGTTTTACTAAATAAATATAAATTATAGTTGCAATTAATTTATTTGCAAAAAAAATAAGACAATGTTCAATGAAATAATATTTTTATTGTATATAAAGTTAGAAGTATTAAACAATTAATTCAAATAATATATATTATATTTTTATTCTTTCATTTTAAAATAATATATAAATCAGAAATATAAATGTGAACCTTAATAAAATCAAGCTCAAACCACAATTACAAAATCCGGAACATTAATATAATTTTCTATATACTTTTTAATTTTATTTTGAAATAAACATTTTTTCTCTATTTTTTTTATTTAATCTCAACAAAAATTAATAACCAATACTACATGTTTGATAATGACAAGCTGAATTTGTCAAAATATGCAGTCACATAAAAATAAACAAGTGTTATACAAACAAAGTAATACGTGTTTTGTTGTGAAATTAACATGTATAGCGAAGTAGAAGCCTACACAGAATTTAATAACCAATATCTTTACTAATAGTCCCAGCTTAAATCCTTGATCAAACTGGAATTTTTGAATGCGAGAATCGGGAATATATTTAGTGGATCCAAATATTATTATAATCGAGTATCGTGTCGACCATTTTACACATTTTGGAGAGATTCAAGAATACTTAATTCCGGATCAATATCCTACTGATTGTATAGACATAAATGTTTATTTCTAAACAAATACCTCTGTAGAGTGTTTAACATATTTAATCAGGTAAAGACATTTTAGTTATATTAATATGTATAACGAAGTAGAAACCTCCACAATCAAGAATTTAAACAAATGTTCTCTAGATTCTTTTAATATTGCTTATTTTGAGTTAGATTCTGTTAAAACTATGCAAGAAATTTAAAATAGAACAATGTCATTTTTTGTTTATTCAAGACTTTAAGGAAATCTAACGTTAAAAATAGCATTATTAAAAAAAAATGAACATTTTGTTTTCTGTTAAAAATTATATGTATACATTTTTTTAATTTTAAGGAAATCTTTCGATTCAATGTTGAAAGAAAAGATATATTAAGTGAACTGAAAGAACATTTGTTCACTTACTTAAAACAGCATTTAAAATGTTTCATGTAATTAAAACGACGCATTGAAAAGAACGAAAGAGTATACCTGGGATGAATAACAAAACGCTTTCAGCCGCGCCATATATATTTTTTTCGCCATTTCCCGCACCCCGCCGCGAACAGGAAACTTGCTCTGAATATTATAATTCAGCGTCTGCATTAGGTACTCATAAATTAGGCCGTTCTTTTCGCCGTCGCACAAAAGAACATTAGCTCTTATACTAATTGCGATTCTTTATAATTTTTCTTTCCCCTTTTTTTTATTTTTTGTTTTCTTTTTTATTCTTCAACTCCGCGCCTTTTCTTTCTATCCCC
The DNA here is from genome assembly GCA_963082785.1 of Philonthus spinipes. Classification (NCBI taxonomy): domain Eukaryota; kingdom Metazoa; phylum Arthropoda; class Insecta; order Coleoptera; family Staphylinidae; genus Philonthus; species Philonthus spinipes. The sequence goes on along the minus strand of OY720307.1, from coordinate 20,172,348 downwards.
GTATTGAACGCAACTTTTTAACAGTTGGCCGGCGTAGTAATTGTAGGTAAAAGAAAAGGTTCTTTGTGTAATCAAGTTAGGGCTGGGGGAGGAGTGGGTTGAACGTCTGGTTACGGTGCGCTCGGGCCGTTCGCGGATTGATATTTCGGTCACGATTGCTCTTTACGGCGCACGGAATACAGATAAGGCCCCGTCGGATGCAGACATCTCAATACCCATTGATGACCATTTGTCTAAAACGAAATAACAACGTTTCTTACACGTATACAGCTTTTATCTTCTGCGTATGTACAGCTTTTCAAATGACTACTACGTTTTTATTTTTAAAAAATAGATCCATTTTTATTTAGTGATACATGTTTTATACAATTCAAACAATTCCCTAAGTTAAAAAATATGTATACACAAACCTAAAAATTAATTTGTTAATTATTTTCAAATCATTTTTATTTAATATACCAAAAATTAAGATTTATAAAAATGTAATGTAATTTATAAAATTACAGAACATATAGATTTCCATCTATAAAACATACATATTTACCCGAAGCTCACAGATTTCTAAAAAATTTACAGATCTTCCTAAAACTCTCAGGTTTTTTTTACAAAACTTAAATAATTCTACAAAATTCTTAGATATCTATATAACTCACAGATATCGAAAAAACTCACATATTTCTATAAAACTTACATATTTCCTTGTAACGTATAAATTTCTACAAAACGTACAGATTTCCGTTTTCCGTAAAAATCACAAGTTTCAATAAAACCTGCAGATTTTCAAAGAGAAATTCTACAAAATTTTTAGATTTTTCCAAAACTCTTCAACTTCTTTTAAACACAGGCTTCACAGAACTCACAGATTTTTATAAAACGTACATATTTCTCCGAAACTAAGATACTTCTACGGAACTCACAGATATACAATACTTGCAGAACTAATAGATTTTTATAAAATTTATAAATTTTCCCAAAACTCACAAATGTATACAGAAATTAAAAATTTGTAAAAAAAAACTTAAAAATTTCTAGAAAACTCACAGATTTCTATAAAACTAACAGGTTTCTACCGAACTCACAGATTTCTACAAAAATCTCATAATTTTACAAATCATACGAATTTCTATAAAACTTATGTATTTTTGCAAAATTCCAAAAAAACTTAACATTTTCCAGGAAGTGCACCGGTTTCTACAGAACTCACAGATTTTCAGAAAACTCACAGTTCTATAAAATATGTATTTTTGCAAGACCAACAAGTTTCTACAAAAATCACATATTTTTCTAAATAATTTAATGATTTCCAGAAATCTTACACTTTTCTACAGAACTCACAAATCTTACAGATTTCCAGAAAACTCACTGATTTCTATAGAACTCAGAGATTTTTATAAATCTTACAGATATTTGTGCAGAAATCTCAGGTTTCTAAAAAAACGCGTAGAGATTTATAGAAAACTCACAGATTTTTACTGAACTCACAGATTTCTACAGAACTTACTGATTTTTTACAAAACCAACAAATATTTACAATACTCGCAGATTTTACAAAATTCACAAAATTCTATAAAACTCACAGATTTTTACAAATCAGATTTCCAGAAAAGTCACAGTTCTATAAAACTTATATATTTGTGCAAAACTTACGGTTTTCTACAAAACTCACAGATTATTTCAAATCTTACAAATTTTCGGAAAACTCGCAGTTCTATTAAACTTATATATTTTTGCAAAACTCACAAATTTCTACAGAAAACACAGATTTCTTTAAAAAAAACTTAAAAATTTCCATAAAACTCAATGTTTTCTATAGAACTCGCAGATTTCTACAAAACTCACAGATTTCTACAAAACTCACAGATTTTTACAAATATCAAAGATTTCTATAACACTTATGTCTTTTCGCAAAACTCACAAATTTCTAAAAAAAAAAAAAAACTTAAAAATGTTCTGAAAACTCACAAAACTGCAGAAATCACATTTTCAAAAAAAAAAAAAATTCAAAAAAACTCACAGATTTCTACAGAGCTCACGGATTTCCACAAAACCCACAGATTTTTATAAAGCTTAAATATTTTTATAAAACTAACGTCTTTTCGTAAAACTCACAAATTACTAAAAAAAAAACTTAAAAAATTCTAAAAACACAAAACTGCAGAAATCACATTTTCAAAAAAAATTACAAATTTCCAGAAAACACAGATTTCTGCAGAGCTCGCGGAATTCTACAAAACTCACAGATTTTTACAAATCTTAAAGATTTGAGAAAGTGAGAAGTTTATACAACATTAATTAATTGACGTCTCGTTTTTCCAACGTTCATTAGCCTCTCTGAGAGTTCATTCACTTTTTCTAAAGTTCATTGAAGTCTCACAAAGGTCGTTGAATTTTTCCAAAGTTCATTGAAATCCCATAAAGGTCATTGACAATTTGCATAGTACTTTCCCGAAAGTTCATTAATCTTTCGTAAAATCCATTAGCCCCTCGTAGAATTCATTGACTCTTACCAAAAATTATAATTATAGATTACGTTTAATTATATTCTATTTTGTGCTTTGAACCAAAATATATTTTCTGTGCGAATATGGAACCAGTATAAACATTATTTCCATGTCCACGGAAAATGTATTTTCAAGTAGTGTGGATATGTAAAAAATATAAACAGTTTTTTCATGTTAAATATTGTTTTTTTATAATTGTGAATATTATTTTATTATAAACAAATCATAGATGTGTTAAACGCCCCTGAGAGTGATTGAAACTACATCGATCGATTTGAGAAATTTTCTATAAACATCTTCAATGAGAACTATTTGATTTCATATCCTTAAAAATACATCAACAGAGAAATTTAATCCGCACATTTCATACTTTACTTCCGCCGGCTTTGTGTTATTTTCGTTTAATAATATAATCGGCTTTTGAAATTCAAACTCACATGGGGAAACGGGAGAGCGAGAGGGCGAGAGATGAATGCCTGCCCTGGGGCTGTTGCGGGAACGAGGGTGCGGTTCCTTTTGAAAATCAGGGCCACCGCGGATCCGAAAATACAGGCCAAAGCCTCTTTTTACATTTTCAGGTATCAATCTGAAAATACAGGACCGGAGCATTTTACAATAAAATATTTCCGAAATATAACTTAATTAATTAATTATTTCATGAGATCTAGGACTAAGTAATTGTGGCTTTAAATGAAATGTTGCTTAGGCTGTAATTTATTTGATAATTATTATAGTTATTGCTTTAAATGTAACTTTGCTTACTTGGATTGTAATGGATTTGATGTTTATTTTAATTAGTTATTTTTGGTAAGATGTCTAAATCTTATTTAATTCTAGAATAGGATTTCGCTTTTACATCCTTACGCCCTCTGTATGTTATAACGAAGATAAACATTCCTAATCGTAATCTGTATTTTGTCTAGTGGGCGTATGAGCAATTCTAAATAAAGAAACGAGAACTATTTGAAATATTCTACCACAATTATGAAAATCAGTGAAACAAATGCTTACTGTTTTAATCAGTAGTTTATATTTCAGAATGCTTCACCACGTGTTAAATGACAAATTAAATTCAGAATTATATATTGTAAATTCATCAATGATTATTATCAACTACAAGATAAATCATAATAAATTTTTTAAAAATCGATACCTCTTTTTACTCTGTCGTTTTAAGTTAGGTGTTTTTAATAGTTTCGGCATTTGGGGTCCAATTAGTGCCGTTTATTTTGTGCTATTAGGTTTAGGTTTTAATTTATTTCAGGTTAGATTGTTATTTTGTTTTAGATTCAAGTTTTATTTAATTTATTCTAGGTTTAAGTCTTAGCTGCTTAGATGTATTTACTTTAGGTTTATGGCTCCAGTGTCGGGGTCTTTTTACAACCCTGTCCCTACTGTGATATTAGTTTTAAGGTCTAACGGGCAATGCCTGACCTTACTTTACATACCACACATAAGAGTAAGTCGGAGCATTTTACAAATCCTGAGAGAGGCTAATGACCTTTGCAGTCAAAGCCGGTAAAGTGAGAGGAGTTTTAGTGCTTAGTGCTTGACTGGAAGAAGTCCCACACTCCGTCCCCCTTCGCAGCCAAACCCCGTCTAAAAAAGAAGTAAAATATCTGCTAACTCAAAAATTATTTATTTATTTATTTGAATTGTATTTTAAATGGTAGAGATATTATTTATTATTCCATTTGAAAATAATTCATAAAGGAGAAGTATAAAAGTGAATCCGAAGTAAACCGAGCTTAGGCAATAATTAAATTTATAAACGTGGCCCTAATTACATTAACTACAAATCTTTCGATGGCTTTTTCAAAGTCTTCAAAAATAAACTTTATATTTTAATAAGAATCATTCAATTTTAATCAGCACTTATCATTAGTTTCAGTAATACAATTAAACCATTTCTAGTGTTTTAAAAAGTAGAATTATTCATGCAAATTTTCATCAAAGAACATTCCAATGACTAAATTTATTCAAATCCCCCAAATTCCCGTATAATTAATTAGAAAACGCATGATTTCCGTAAAATGGATATCTCCATTGCAACCGGCCGTCCGACATCTTCATCAATCACCGTCAAAGTTGAAGGAATTGTGTGCAGCGCGCGGCCCTTTTATCATATTCAAAGCCCTCCCCGGCCATTGTTTTTGTTAATAACTTTAACGAGACTCCGCAGATACGGAACGAAACGAATTCATTTCCTCGCTTGAACATTCCACCGAACACGATTAATCACATCTCCCGGACTGCGAACATTAACTGGCTTATTAATAGACTTTAGTGGACGCTTTTGGGATTACACCTAGCGTGTTCAATGTGTGATAAATAATTGTTAGAATGTTGTAGGGATGCAGATGTGTAATAATTAGAATTAAATATTAATTTATATAAATTAGGTAAAGTGGTATTATTACTTATAGAAAAGCTGAAATAAACATTTTGTATCATAAAGCATATAGGCTAAAATAAGTGCGTTTTGTGCTAAACATAACCAATAAAATTTGATCCACTGATTTGATTCTCCCCACTGAGCAAAATGTTTAGAAACAACTTTGCATCAACATTAGAACAAAATTAAACTTAAAATCCCGATTAACGTTTCCATTCGGGAAATATTAAGTTTAGCGTGCACGTTGTTAATTAATTACACATTTTCTCTATATGTATAGGGCCACTAATAAAATCAATTAAAAATTTAGTGGGTTCCTATCAAAGGAAAAAATTGAATAAAATCTACATTGCACGGTTGAATGCGATCCCCACATGGAAAATATTTGGAGTTTCTGTTACTTCAGCTTTAAACGAAAAGCTACCAACATTGTTACTTTAAATAGAACACACTATATATTACAAAAGTTGCTTAAACTATGATGATAAAAAATGGTAATATGTCCATTACTGAATAGATCCGAATGTAACAATAACGCAAAGATTTATTATCCATTTCGATCAGTTGTAAATTTATAGTTTTATGATACATCGTATTTTTTATAAACCTTTTTTTAGCTGAAGATTCACTAACTGAAGAAAAAACGCACTAACACTTTATTCACAATTAATTTTTATTTTGCTGGACTACTAATACCAATGTACGCTTCTGATTTGTGCTGTTTTATAGCAAGCAGGTACATACTCCATATTTAGGCTCGGGTTATAAATATAGGTCAGAAATACAGTTCCTTTGCGAGACAATTCTTTCAGGATGCCCCGTGACACCTCATCTATTCCAGGAGGGTTTCGTATGGCGTAACCGGAAAAATTGCCGAATTTCTTGATATTTCTTTTAAGGTCTTATTTCTACCATGAGGTTGAAATACTTGCTTCAAGCAAAAATTTCTGCTTTTTCTTTGTCACGACGAAGCTATTACCCATAATTGGAATAACTTGTTGAATCGGATATTTTAGTTTTCGGGTCACTTTCCACAACGAGTAGTCCTTATCGGTATTGGTTGATAGATTAACTGTTTCTTTTAAAACTTTTAGTCAGTCGGTTTAGTTTGTTGCTCATGTTGTTTAAGATGGTTTGGTCAGAGATGCCAGGTGCGCCTTGTTCCTGCAACGTAGCTACTATAATGTTGAAAACTTCGAGTGGATAGCACATATCGTGGTGTGGGAGGTGGAGTTTCCAAAGTTGCAGCCTTTCGTATAGTTTCTCTAGAGAAATTTAGGATGCGTTGGGATGAAATTGAAGGCTGCAAACTCTCTAAGGAAACACTTATGTATCCTAATAAGAGGTCAGCGAAACGGTACTTGCAACTGACCAAGAGGAATCTCAGGCACTTATCTGCCATCCTTACTGGTCACTATAGACTAATCGGTCACTTCTATTAGATGAAGATATTTGATTCTCCATGTTGTAAAGGGTGCAGCATGGAAGATGAGACTACATGGCATTTTCTTTGTGAATATGTTTGGCCAGAGTGCTGAGAATAGCACTCTCGCCAATAAAGGAGTCCATACTGGGTGACAAATGGCCTGAAATGACTTATGTAAGAGATCTACCCACCTCGACTATACTAGCTAGACTACCTAAAGAAGGTGGGATGGCTGAACTGAGAATTGGTGATCTACGGGATGTAGCACAGTAGGCCGAATGAGACCTAAGTGTGGTACGTAGCTGCACATTCCCTAATATCAGATACTGACTTCGACAAGATGTTAAGTTTGGTAGTTTATTTCCTGAGTTGTCTTAAGGCTTACTTTTAAAAAGATAATATTTTAAAGTTCGTCACGGATTTTTTCCCAATTAGTAAATTTCCTTTTTTATTTTATTTAGTATAATGAAAATACCTTACTAAAATCTATTCTTACCGTACTAATATAGTAAGCAAAAAACATTAATTATTCGATACATTCTTTGATGTGCATCTTTTAAAACAACAATGCCGCTGGCCGATAAATATGAACAATCGCACAGCCATAAATACGACAGATACGCGCAAAGCCGGAAGCTTTATAACATCGCAATTAGCACTAATTATACTTGGCTAATCAATAGGGCGACATTAATATCGCCCGACAAGCCGGATGAGTGTTCGCAATTATATCTGATTTCCGGATCGGCCGCAATGAATCCCCGATTCGTTTTGATTAATAAAGCACTTAGTACGGGCCTGGATCATCGCGAGAGGGCCGGTCAGGACCTCATTAGCTGAAGGGTGGGTGGCCTCTTGCGGATATAATTTGTTTTCCATTATTTTTGGATATCTAGGTAAAATGGAATAGCTTCTGGTATTAAATATTATTTTTTTCACTCGTATTTACTTTATTTTGTGTAGCTAATATGTTTATTCAGTAATTAAAGTTTTAATACATTAAGAGAAATATATTTTTAAGCAAAGCTAACGTTTTAATAAAACAATTATTTGGTCTTTATTTTCGTGATATACTCCAATTAAGGAGTTCGAATTTTTAATTAATAGTTGTGTTTATTTCCCCAGGAATTAAATCCCTTAACAAAAGCGTGCGATTAATTTAAGCAAATAACGAGCACACAAGTGAAACAATTACAAACCGGCGATTAATTATTACGAAACCCTAAAGGCGAAACAAATCATTTGATTGCATCAAAATTGCTCCGTGCCTTTTTTTCCTCTATTATTATTTCGGATTAAAACGAATCGCATGCCTTTTAATGCAAATTACAAACGGCGTAATCGCCGAGGAATAATAAAAAAGCAAACTTGAACGGATCTAATGAGCTGGGTAAATATTTAGCGTTTCGAAGAGTGCTCACCCCGTGACTTGTTACAGTTAGTGAGTGAGTACGGTAAACAGACTGACTTGCAGGAGATGCCAGATTTGATTCGGGTTCGGCTGTACTTGTTGTGCCCTGTCCCGGTTCTCCGGTTTTAATTCGAGAATTATGCCGGGAATTCGTTTAGGGCTCGTCTTGTTGGGGTTGGTGATACTCGGGGGACGTTTGTGTGCGGTTAATGGTGTGACTCTTAAGAGGGATAAAAGGCATTTGATTTTTTATCAGTCTGGAACTTATAAGGTGAATACAAATGGATTTTAAACAGGTTTTATTTATTCTTTTTCTTTATAACATTAAATGCCGCGCAGAAGAAGAAATGCGAGAATTAATTCTGAATTCGTTGTATGAAAATTTGACTAACCATCAATACGAAGCCAATCATGAATGTGAAGCTAAGTAAGTATATAGCTTAGGTTTACATTTATTCAAAAATTAATATCAAGCGTTTTTGAATGGCTTTGTTGATTGTAAAAGCATTAATTGTTAATTCATGATAACTTGAAATAAAACTATTAAGTTTCTTATTTTCACTTTAATTTATTGTTCGCGACAATTGTTTCGCCACACAGTAACTTCTTTAGGCAAAGAAATATAATAATATTTACAGAGTGAATACAATATATATATAAAAATTATCAATTATTTGACTCTTTGTAAATAGTATATTACATAATTATTTTGGATACTTTACACTCAGAAAGTTGCATATAAGAGGGAGCTGAGTGCTGTAATTATGGTTTTTACAAGAACTTTTGCAAATTTTTGTATTTTTTTACATTTCATTAATTTTGTTTATGAATAAAAAAAGTCGGTAAAATAATTTGTATTTTATATCTCCGTATCTATTTATAGTGGATGCAGAAAAATCATTGTTCTCATTTAAATGAAAATATAAATATTTCTTGAATTACTTTCTCAGAAAGTTGCAAATTAGATGGAGCTGAGTGCTGTAATTATGGTTTTTACAAGGACTTTGCAAATTTGTGTATTTTTTTACATTTCATTAATTTTGTTTGTGAATAAAAAAAGTCGGTAAAATAATGTGTATTTTATATCTTCGTATCTATTTATAGTGGATGCAGAAAAATCATTGTTCTGATTTAAATGAAAATTAAAATATTTCTTGAATTACTTTCTCATTAATCACTCACTATTGAAAACGCTTTAATAAGCCAAACTGGTTGAGAACATTTTAAAATACTTGTGAAAAAAGCCAAATGTTTTTAATTACTCAATCCTTAAACATAAAAAAATGTATACGACATATATTAACTATTTATATCGAGTAATCAAATATACACACATATTATTATTCAGACTATTCAAAGAATATCTTAATATAAAATTTATCTCTATATAAAATGATGTGAATACATAAACAGCCTGCATGGCAAACAATACTGGTAAAAAATAAAATAGCTAAACCATACAGAATGACTTTATTCAGAGAAAACTCAGACCCAACGACAAATAAGACAGTGTCCGATGACAACATATAACATAAATCGATTTAGGTGTTGGTCTGTCTTGGCCATCGACCAGAGGTATTTCTGCCCTATGTTGAATTTATCATGATGTCAAAGAAAAAATATAATTATATATATATATATATATATATATATATATTTATTTATGTCTATTATGTATGTAATAAATTTCCAGTTGGTGATAGGTATAGCAATCCCAGTAAAACTAGGCATGAAGCAATCGTTGGCGGTCGGTTTGAATTTCCAATATCAGTATGGACAAGCGACGAACATAACGCAGTTGGAGAAACCGTATCCACCGATAATAGCGAAATCTCGCGAGAGAAGGCGAACCGGCGATAACGGTCGAACTTTATTTTATCTCGGAGTGGAATCCGCCCTGAACAGGTGAGAATTTAATTTTCTTTCCGAAATTATTATCCGCGGAAATAAAAGGGACGCCCACGAAATACGCCTAGGAAGGGTTCATCCGCGCTGTTCACTTCTTCGAGAATTAATTAACGTCAGATTTCACAGATGTTTAACGCCTATATTTAAATATATCTTCAAATATTTTGGGTATATAATAAACATAGATAATTTAAAAATGAATAATAATTCAAATATGAAGAGTTTAAAATTATATTTTAACATTAATTAAACATTTTTCGCTTGATTTCAATTTCCAAGGGAAAGTATTGTGATCGTAAAAAAATTCTAATCGCCAATATCAACGGATATATACCTTTTGAGGTGCCATGAGTCCATTCCATCGAGTTTTGAAAAATGTCTCTATTTGTATTTGTTTTTGCAATAGCACATAAACGGTCAAATAGATTGAACTCAAACGTTATTTCCAAGCTCTTTATAACAGTGGAAAGATATGAAAAGCTCTATGTTTGGACAGATTTTAATTATTAAATATTTATGAAATAAATATGAATAAATTATTAAAAATAAACCAATAAAACACAAATTGGATTGAATAACTTTAAATTCTCGACTAGTTTCGGGTTATTAGCCCATTTTCAAGAGAATTTAAACAAATTGTTTTACTAAAATTTCAATGGATTTTTACAAAAATAGATATATTGATTTTTTAATTTTTATTTAATTCTGTGGCAGGCAAAATAATTTCGGTCTCAGCATTTGTTCAGAAGGTGGAAAAAACCCCACTAATATAAAAAAAAATTAATTCTCTTGAAAATGGGCTAATAACCCGAAATTAGTCGACAATTTAAAGTTATTCAATCTAATCTGTGTTTTATTGTTTGATTTTTAATAATTTATTCATATTTATTTCATACAATATGAACTACGAAATAAAACGTCAATATTCCATAAATCTTTCGCAAACTAAATTGTAAAATTTTTCCAAATACTCGCCTTTAACTTTAAAAGACAACAATCCATTTTATAAATTATGCTAAAGATTTATCTATAAATTTATGCATTTGTCAACTTTATGAAAAAACTAAAGCATATTTTGCCCGAAATATACGTATACTATATGAAATAATGAAATGAAAAAAATAATTTAAGATAAATATTATTAATAAAAAAAAATACAAGTACTCGTCTGTATTTTAATTTAAGTAATTAAAGTTGACTTCAACTTTTATGTAAATATAATTAGAGAATCACAACGCTGACTAATTAATTGTCATTTTTTGTAATACATTTTGTTTATAAGTGGATAAAGTTATGGGATATAAAGCCCTGAAGGTTAGTTACGTTATAGAACTTTGGTGCTGGGAAGTTTGTTAGTGTATTAAGTTACACAAATTGGTTTCCATATTATTTAATTTTCATAAATTCGTTTAATGGCTACAGGGGAGAGGGTATTACGAACGGGTAGAAAAGATGGGAAGTCCCGACGTTCACCTTCCGATACACACCCACACACTCGCCCTCTCACACATACATATTCCTTAAGAATTTATAATACCCATAAAATTTGAATTTATAATAGCGCCCTTCTGAATAAATGTCGTGTATTTTAATCCCGTAGTTTACGCCGGAATCGAAACGGAATGGGGGGATGGGAGGGTGTGGTACGTATATAACGGCGGAAAGTTCGGACCGATGGTAAAGTTATCTATCGGGCGCGCACCTGATTTACAGCTCAATCCTATCCATAACAGTCTTTTAGGTGTAAAGTCGCCGGACTGAATTTAACTTGAACAAAGTAGATTTAAGTTGGAGGTCGGGTTTGTTGGGTTCGGGCGGTTAGACCGCGTCTTCTTGCGTTTCGTGATTCCGGAATATAAATTTTCACCACCGGCGCGCACCCCCTCTACGTCTTTTTTTCACGCAGCGACTTTTTTTCAATGGGGTGTGAATAGTTTTTATGTAGTTTTATTGTTATTTAAATTTTCCGAATCCGACTTGAGTGTTTTTATAAGCAACTTTATTTTCTCTTTATTATGTAGACTTCAATTTTTATTACGAAACGAAACAAAATTTATTATTAAGTGATTATTCTCTATAAAGCTTTCTATTAGTAAATAAATTTCATTCCCTCGTCATAAACAGTAGTGTACGAAACAACGATTCACGGTCTTCCACCTTGTAGAACAAGTTTGTTGAGGATTTGCGAAATCGTCAACAATTTGGATTCAAAATTATGATATTATTCAGTTTTTGACGCTTAACGCCTTTATCTCCATTTTTTACTACTTTAGTAAAAAAAGACCTTTATTGGCATATCATAATCAATACAAAAAACTCTTCTTTACTACTTTAGTATCTTTATTGAGAAAATGAATACAATAAATAAACTTAATATATACTTTAGCCAAAAAATAAAAATGTTTCCTTTTCGTAAGGGCTATCGACCATGTCTTTCTGCATGTCCATTTTTTATTATTATATATTTTTAATTTTTGTGTTCACGATTTTTATATTTGTAAAACACTACAATTATTTTAACACGCGTTGTTATTTTCACACAAAAAGTGTGAGGAATTTCAATAAATAGACTGAACATTTTTTAGTATAAAACTATGAAATGTATTAATAAAAAAATAATTGTACAAAAATAAAACTTTTAGTAATTTTAGAAAATAAAAATGTCTGTAATTTTACTGAAATTCTTCCAGATTTTAGGTTTTGGTTTATTCCTTCACATTCACACTTTCATTTTTTAAAATAATTATTTTTCAGAAATAATCTAGATTTTCTTTAAAACAGGCAAAAACTTAAAGGGTATTGGGTACACAAATCACTAAACGGTTTCGTAAATATTGAGGCATCTACAATCATGCAAAACATACAATTTAAAAATAATTAATTATTAATCAATCATTTCCCTTTGGCTAGTGCGACATTTTGACTTAAGTTGCGTAAGTACTTTAAAATAAATGTACATAAATACAACTACTTCTCGAGCCTATACTTCTCTAGGCATCGAATTAATAAAAATTTGCGATTATGGCTTGAAACTTTTATAAATTTAATGAAGATGAATATTTTTTTCTCCAAATTTGAAATATTTTTTTGTCATAAAAGCGAACTTATACTAATGTTAGGAAATGTCCTTAAGAACAAGAAATGAACATACATAGTAATTCATCTCTAAAAACTCTATCTTGTATTCCATTCGATGAAAGAAATTGTTTGCAGTTTAATCGAAATAGAGTGAGTTCTAATGACTTTGATTGAAATTAATTGTGGTGGAGGCTAACATATAAAAATGTCTTCTTTATCAGGTTGGGATTTTTCATTAGTTGAATTTTTCGGAAATTAATCCATTCAACCTTCGAACAAGGTATTTTAAACAACAATTATCAGAATTTTATAACAGGATTATTGACGTGACAATGTAACCAAACATTGTCACGTCAGTCAAAATAGTAAATACCGATTGCTATTTACTATATTGTCTGATTAGTAGTTTACTGCAAAATATTGAAGAATTTTCTCATAATTGAAACACCCTTTATATGATGGAGGTGCTTTCAAAATAAACGAAGAAATTGTTTAAACAATTCGAGCATAATTTACAATCATTGTGTATGAATTGAGATCCAAATGAGATCGAAACGCGAATGACCCAAGAAATCAAAGCGTTCTAAACATCCCAAATTCATTCATTCACTACCAATAAAATATGATGTTTTTAATTTATGATTAATATTTACATTTTTTCCTTCTTTATTTTTCTTCATAGCTATGGCTTAAACGGGAAAGAATGTTTATTGAAATCGATCTGCGAAAACGCGATGTACCCGACGAGACACGCAGCGAACGGCCTGTATGGGCAGCTCGTCCACATCGCCCTCACGTGAGTATGGCTTCCCTTCGGATAATACGCACCTATAAATAAGGAACGAGAAATTTTCATTATATTTCCAGGCCTCTTTATGGCGGAAAACGTCCCGGACCGCTGGATACCATTTACGTCGACGCACAAAAGGCTGGCGAGTTCGGAGTCGATTGCGTCTCTTTATTCCCCGAATGTCCGCAGGGCATCGGCATCATGGACATCATGACCGTGTTGGATAATTAATGCGCAATTTATTACTTTTGAATATAATTTTTAAAAATGTTTTCTTACATATAGACATCGGTCAATCGTGAGAATATCAACTTAGTAAACTTTGTAATTTTGTAACCGTGGCGGACAAAATAATGTTCATTAATGAATGACTGGAGTCTCAATTGAGCAAAAGAAGGCTTCTACAAGACTTAAATAGTTTTAACAAGCGACAACAATTTTACGATTAAGAAGAATACGCTGCGTATCATTTAAGGCCTTAGAAAGTGAAGATAGACAAACAAAGCATTTAGTCTCTTTTATAATTTTCCAATTTGGTTATATTAACTTGGTTTCTCAATCACAATTTTTAATGTAGATTTTTTAGGACTTATTCAGACTCATGTTCACCATAAGACAAATATGCTTTTTTGATTAGGGATCGATCAATAGCACTTTTTTACATTTACCAGCATTCTTGTCAACTGTTTTAAACCTTTTATTATTAAGTCATCTAAAAAAAAACGTCCTCCATTAATTATTTGCGTTAACAATACACTCAATCCATTTTATTACTTCATATCTTCTTCTATTGTAAATTTCAACACAGGTTTTCATTTACACTTGCAACTTTACTATTGTTCCGGTGTGATCGACTCCGACCCTCCTTTTTTTCTCTCTTTCGATTTTATTTTAAATCCGGCGAGAGGGAGGATAGTTTGGCGTCGGCCATAACTCACGGTTATTGAAAGAAAGATAATTGCGTTGGGATTTCATTTAAAAGTGGAGGGCATTTCCATCGTGGCCTTTTCATTTAATCCCGGGCCACTTGAAACGGTGCACTACCACCGGAATTGAAAAGTGAACATTACACTAGAGCGCGTTAAATATTTGAACGTTTATAACAAAAAAATTAAAGAGGATTATTACGTTCCTCGGTGGACCGAGTCAATAATTGCATTGTGTGGAAATACGTAAACTTTATATTAACAATTTTGGTTGTATTTTTTAAACGAAGGGCTTAATTTAAAAAATTAGTAATTTAATTTATTTCATGTTTATTTCATTAGACCTGGAATCAGAAGTAATTTCATATTATATTGTAAAAATATTAATAACGTATTTTAATAGTTAAAAATTATGCTAAACTAATAATTATGACAAAAAGGTAGCCAAGGCAGTCCAACACCTGTATGTATTGTAAATATTTATGTTATCTTGTTTTGTATTATTTGTATAGTCTGAATAAAAATGTGTGTATGTAAAATAATAATAAATAATTAATTTACTTAGTTTTCTTTCATTTGATGTTTACTTAAAATTACGTAAAACAAAGCAAAGTGAATTAATGATTTATTAATATATATACAAATATCTTTATTTATGAACTTACAGCAAAATATTTACATATTGATTGTATAATATAATACATAATTCACAAATTATCCATCGACCTATCGGATTTATTAATATTTTTACATAGTATTAAATATGTTAATTCAGGATGATTTAATTGAAATTAAAACACTTGGTTTGTATGAGTGTTTTAATTTCAATTAAATCATCCTGAATTAATTCAAAAATGTTTCACCACGGGTTAAGTGAAAAATTAAAATTAAACATATTAAATATGTTATACCAATTACAAATGAGAAAACACGAATTATTGAAGTAATAAGAGTTATGCATTCAACGATAGAAAAGCGTATTTATTGAATCGTTCACAGTTATTTAAATTAAATCAACTAAAAAAAATTTCAAAATAATTAATTTCCTGAATCTTTTGCCTTTCGTTTTTGGGTTAAAAAAATAATTTAGAGATATACCTGAATGAATTGAATAATATTCTTTTAGATGTGAGATAATTGATGATCAAATTAATTTTCATTTAGGTTTTATTATTATTATTATTTATCGGTTAGCCTCTTTTACCCTTAATGAGTGCCGAGGTGTGTTTTGAATCAATTTTCAAATTTTCAATTCCGTGGTTTTTCCTGTATCCCTGATAAAAGCTCTCCGCGTTTTGATATTTTGTGCAATTTTCGCTGCTTCTTTCCATTGCAAATTCGTTTTCTTAGGGATCTCCGCCATTTCTTCATTGCATCCCTTTCTATTTTTACCGGTTGATAATTTAGTTGGTCTTGAGTTTTCCATCAGTTCTAAATGTCCAACCTAGTTTGCGCTTTACTATTTCACTTGTTTTAGGTATAATATGTTAGGTTAGGTTAGGTTCGAGTGGCAGCAGCCCCAGGACTGCTCACTTAGGCCCACTTAGGCCCATTGTGTTACCACAAGTAGAAGATATTTCCTCCTAAACAACCCAATTTGAACCGATTTTTCGTACGTTGGCTACTCTTCTAAGGTACTTACTTCATTTGTGTCTTTTCTTTTGCTTTTCCGTTAATGTCCAATTTTCACTTCCATGCAGTAGCGTCGTACATACTTTAATTTTAGTCTCTGTCTCTTTATGATTTTATTTACTAATAATTGCCTGTTGCATTATACAAAGTACAATATCTTACACTCTGCTGTTGATGTCTTCGTCATTAGTCCCCTTTCGAGTTATTATTGTCCCTAAATATTTACATTTTACTGCTTCTTCCAATCTCTGCCCTTCCACATATACTTCCATCAACTTTTCTCTTTTTTCTTTACTTGTGGTACGTTTAGTACTTGTTTTTTTGTTCAGTTTTAATTGTTGCTATATAATCCTTTCCTGGAGAAAAATATTTGAATGAAGGAAGTTCAGTTGCTTTATGCAAAATTACTATTAAATCTGACTATAGAAAAATAACGAATACGTTAAAATTAACGTTTCACGATTGTAATAGCCTCGAATTGCTGATTTATAAAAGCTAGAATTCCCCATTGTTTTTGTTTCTGTTTTAATAAACAGCTTATCTAGAGTAATTGCTTTTTTTTTTCTTAAGTGAAACTTCCTTCATTAAATTAATAATTACTGAAAGCTCTGTAAATGTTTTTGAAAAAGTGTGAGGAATTTTAAAAGAGTAATTTAAAACACGTTAAACATAAATTTCAATAATCGGCGGTTGAGACTTTTACTTGATGAAACTCCATAATACATTATTTGTAATCATCAGCCTAATGATTCCACTGTGTTAGCGAAACAATTATAGCAGTACCTTTACAATAATTTTTGTAAAACTTAAATAACTGTTGTTTTATTTTTATAAATATAAATTTCACATAGCTTCCAAAACAATGTTAAACGCCAGCTATATAACAAAATGCACAATTCGGCCATTTATTTAAAATTACAGAATTAAATCATTAATTAAATAAAAAGAATTCAAAAACAATTAATAAATTATTCGCTCTTTCAGCTACTGCGCCATTTTGACTTATGTTACATATGTACTTAAAACGAATGTTCAACAATGGACAATTGCTATTGAATAACAATAACACATTGTATAATGCAATCATTTTTGAATCAAAAATATTTCATTCAAAAAAGTTACTAAATCATTAATGTTTATATTAATATATTATAAATTTAGATTATAATTTATTGTGTCGACGAATAAAAATTTCAGAGATAATCAGGAATATAGTTTAATTTAAAATAATTTTGAGTTAAATAATTGATGTAAAAATTATCTGTTTATTCTAATTAAATATTTAATTAGAGTTTGTTGTTTTATTAAAATGATTTACAAGGAAATAACAATTAATTCTCCGAGACAATCCATTTCCTGAATTCCACCTCACCCTCGCCCACCCCGAAACGGAGCTATTTATTAACTCCCGCTCTTTCCACGAACTTGATATTTACATACCTCCATTCCGAATCCAGTCTGTCTGCGTTAGATAATGTTGAGTAATTAGCGTTATTTCGAATTTTACTCGCAAACTCTCGCTCACATGCGCCCATAACGAAGCGGGGGCGGCGATAACAATAATGGTGTTTAACGAGTTGCGCACACGCAACGCGTTCCGACTGACTTGAGTCAATATCGTAAAGCGCGTCGACGTAAAATAAGTATTTGTTGACAGTTAGTGTCCGGGGCACGGACCCACTGGGTTTCGGGATTATTGATGTAATTGCAATTCAATGCCTCCGGCGTGCGAAGAGCTCCAGGTGTTGGCTATAAAGAAACGTACACGTTTTATTGGCTCCGTAGACATCCAAAATAACCAGTGGTTGAATCTATGAGGGGATGAAATAGTCCTCCACGTATTGGGTTAAAGAGGGATGAAATAGATTTTCCCAACCGCATTGCAGGTTTTATACAGGTCTATCATGTTGTACATACAAATACAAATATTACGCTGATTTTAGTTTCATTTTAAAAATTCATTAACTTCAAAATTAATAATTAATTTTTTGATTAAATCTTTTAATATAACACTTATAACTTTGATAATGAAAAACACTTCTAAACTTTGTTCTGTATAACAATTTATTTTTAGTTTCGGAAAATTCAGCTTGCCATTATCGAATATGAACTTCATCTCACTTCATCTTTATATATATATTTATATATATATATATATATATATATATATATTCTTTATTGTAGAATTTACATTAAGTATAATACATTTTATATAATATTCTTACTAAATGGCCGACAATCGGTGTTTCAGCCATCTTTACATTTATTAACAGGTATTTATAAATTTCAACAAATATATAATAAATAATATAATATTATTTATGATATTATCTGCCAATTGTCTATCGACCATGGGTCGATTCGGCAAGAAGGCAATGCTCTGTGTTTGGTGGTATCAGAAAGGTGTGGTGTATCATGAGCTTCTAAAACCTGGTGAAACTCTTAACACTAATCGCTACAGACATCAAATGATCAATTTAAAATATGAATGTATCGAAAAACGACCAGAATGGGCCAGAAGACAGGGCAAAGTAATTTTTTTTTGACAATGCACCAGCACACCAAGCAAAACCGATTCAGGATACAATCAAAACACTTGGCTGGGAGCTGCTACCCCGCCCGCGGTATCCACCAGACTTGGCTTCTTCCGACTACTATTTGATTTCTTCGATTTCGATGGGACACGTATTGGCTGAGCAACATTCCTACGAAGAAGTCGAAAATTGTGTGTCTGATTGGTTTGCTTGAAAAGACGAACATTTCTATTGCGGTGGTATCCATGGATTTCTAGACTATATAGGAGTGTTACTAGCGATAATTACAAATATTTTTATGAAGTACGTCCTAAGACACAAGTAAAGTTTCCATAATGTCAATGTCCTAACTTAATTAGTAATTGAGCTATCGAAGACGGGAGCTGTGATGCAGGACCCTGTATAATGGCTAATAATATACAAATGAACTGAGGTTTCAAGCATAAGTCTTAAAGCGAATAATAATTATATATTTTTGAAAAAAAAAAACAAATTTATTTTATTCTGATATTCTCACAAATTTCAGGAACAAATTCTCGTTTGTGCGTGTTAGTGTATAGAGCACTTGATTAAATGGAACGGATGTGAATCTCGAGTGGATTTATAGGAGGGGTGATTTATCAATGGGGAATTGCAGATGAGACATTTTAGCGGCAGTTACCGTTACCTGGATCGCCTGCGGTTTCGGGACAAGCGGTCTAATTCTTTATCCTCCCATCGGCTGGCTCAATTCCAGGCCGGACCTTCGCCGCGGCGAGGGGCGGGGGAGGCCGCGCGCTCCTCCGGGACTTCGTCATCGACCTTTCCCGGCGATTTGAAACACACACACACGCGCGTAAATTTCGGGGGAAACAATGAATTGGAAAAAAAAGAAAGAGAGAGAATCTCTGGCGAATTAAAATACGTCATCTCGCTCGTTTTTTTATTGTTTAATAAAGGATTCGTATAAACATCGAAACTGGTTTGAAACTGGCCTTAATTATATTTTTATATAACTTTTCTTTTTGCGACTAAACTACATAATAAATTGAAACATGTTATATTGGTGCACCTTTCAAATAAATTGAGTTGCTTTGATCAAAAATTATGATTAAAGTGGTAATGAAGAAAATATTGACGAAAGAACTCCAAATGGCCTTCAAATGTTTTTTTTTATTGTATTTGTTAAATTGGCATGGCGTAGAGGTAGTAATTATGCCCTTATTCATTATTACAAAGATAAAATAAAAAATGTTTTAGCCGTTGAATTGGCAGAGGTAGAGCTTTTTGCCTTATTCTTCATTTTAAAGATAAAATAAAAAAATATTTATCTGCTGAATTGGCATGGCGTAGATGTAGAGTGTATCTGCCCTTATTAATAATTTCAAAGATAAAATAAAAACTGATAGTAGTTTGGCCGTATTGATTATAATCCAATTTTTAGTAAAACTTGTCGCAAATCTAAAGTAAGTGGCTTATTCCTAAAGTTAAACATGTCTGCCATTGTCCTCGTTGATTATATAAAAAAAATGTTAAGTAAATGATGATTTACCATAAAAACCGATCACTTGTTTTTAACACCAATTCCTTATTGGAGACAAGAAGTACAGCATGAAATAAAAATTGAAAACAAAAAATGAAAAAATGGACAAAAATTGGAGCAGACAGTCGAGGTTAAAATATATTCCCCAAACGGTCCGAATGTCCTAAAACGGGCCCGCCAAGGCACCCATTGCGCTAAAATGTCGTCAAATTGATGACAATATAGATTTAAGTTAACTTTGTAATCCATTTAAATTGTGTATCTTTTTTTTTAGTTCGGTGTTTATAATTCCGTTTTTTTTTTTCTATTAGAATTGTTTTCCCACAGATATCGATTATATTAAAATTAATTCTTGTATCGGAAAATTCTTTTTTAACATCAATATTTCATATTGACGGTGATAGCGTGAAAGAAATTCGATTTTGTTTTTCTCCCTTTCAGTATATATTTTCAATAGAAATATATTGTTTAGTTTTTAGCTTAATTTTTTTTTGTTTTCAATCGGTATTATGTTTGCAGGCAAATTGTTGTAGTATTTTTTTTTATTCTTCAGAAATAAATAAACTGTTTTTTTTAATATTTGTAGAACATTAGGAATTGTTGAGTGTGTTTTAATTGGTTTGTTTTACACGAAAAAAAGTTATTTTACACTAGTTTCGGCACTTTGACATTATCATAATTGATTTATTTTGACATCTTTAAATTATGTAAGGCATAGCTGTACTGACGAGGGATAGATCCCGAAACGCGTGTCTGTAGATGGCCTTATATTGAGTAACGTTCCTTTTGTTTGTTTTTGCATTAAATTTTTCTCGGATCAAAATTTATTGCATCATGCAATATTTTATTGATATGCAACAGCAGGTGTACATTATGTAATTCAATGTCCCGCGTGGGTATTTTAGACTAGTTTCGGCACTTTGACATGATCAATTCTTGATCTTACAATTCCTAATATACCTAAGATGTTTTACCAAGTGATTAATGAAGATATTTGTTGGTGAGTACATGAAGTTTCTTGATATAATGTAGTAATATTTTATTCCTTTTTTGAAGAAAGGAATAAAATATTACTACATTATAAGTGATTAATGAGATTAAAATTGAAAATATATTTGTAGAGTGTTTAAATGTAATTATATTACTTTTGCGCGGAGTGTTATGTGTATGATTTTTTTTATAAACTAATATTTGTGAGTTGATTTTGTTAATAATAATTATTTTTGATTAAGTCATAAATGTGTTTGCAAGGTGTATGACTTTCTAGATTATATATCAATTTTAATTTAATTTAGTAAATATTATGTAATTACTAAATGTTGAAATGTTAAATTTATTAGAGAGAATATTTTTTATAAAATCTAATTGTAAATATTTTTTTTTAAATTACGTTGTAAATTTTTAAATTTACGACAGTCAAATTAAAATGTGACAAATTGATCTTTACTTACATATATTAAATATATAATTAAAAATACCGATATTTAGGATATACAGCTTATAATACGGCAAATCAAACGCATAAAAAGTCACTTAGTAAAAAGTCATAATTAAAATATTTTAAATTTTCCACTTGAGCCTACTGCGCCTCGTATTTTCCAATTTCAATTTTTATCCGACTCCCCCTGATTAGACCATACACATAACCTGCATCAAATAAAATGTAATTGGTTATTATAATAAAACACTTTTTTTAACTTTGTTTGTATAACAGTTAAAAAAAGTGTTTTATTGTATTCTTACACAATGTATAACGAAGTAGAAGCCTCAGTGATCAGTAATTGTTATTGATTCAGGTATCGTTCAATAAAAACGTGTATATTTTCTCCTGCGAAAAAAAAAATGAACCTTTAGCAGGTAATTTGATATTTATTAATTTAGATACAAAAGGAATACAAACAGGAGAAGTCTTGAAAATATTTGTTTTAAGATTCAATCTTCTTTAAATCCCATAAAAATAAACGAGTTTTCGTTTAAATAAATTTTAGGCTTCAACAAATAATTAACGGTGGTTGACACTTTTTTGGCGTTTAAATCAACAAATTGTCAGGATAAATAATGTGTGTTAAGTATTTAATAACTTTCATTTTAATACATGGAATATACTCAACGTCTCTTTTCCACCGTGATGAGGATTACATGGCAGTCGATGATCTGCCGTTGCAGGATCTGCGGTTAGCACGAACGGACGGTGATAATAAAACAGCCACACCGGATAACGACCAGTTCGGAAAGCACCATAAAGACGAGGAGGACTGGACGTGGATGGAGGAGGCATTAAGGGACGTGGCGTACAACCTGCGGTCGCACAAATTCAACGAGTACGACAGAAGGTACGAAAACGATAGTTCGAAAGCGGCCAAAGACTACCATCTGCACTTTCCCCGTCCGGCTTTGCGTAATCTGCACTGGGAGGTGCATAAGTTCTGCGAGACGTCCTTCGCTTCCTGCGCGGGGTATTTGTGGAAAAAGGTGAAGCTGGTGGGGTTGAAAAGGGCTGATGACACCGCAGTGGTGTTGCAGGAGCAGAAGTGGAAATTGCCGGAGAACAGGGCGCAGATTGAGGCAGTGGAAGCGGAGTGTCGGAAAATTAAAGCACAGGACGACGCCCTCGCGGATCCGTTTCAAGGGCCTTTGGAGAGGTTCCAGTGGCGCGCAACGGCTAGTTATTACATGTGCTGGTACACGATGAACGAAGTCCCCGCCTTGAGGCACCTCCTGGAGCGGTGTGATAATTACGCTGACTGCTCGCCGGAGCAGACTGGCGATTTCAGGGCGAACGACGAGGAGCCGTTCGGGTGCGCTTTGTATTCGTTCTGTCCGGACCCTTGTTGTCAGGTTAAGCGCTCGGTTAGTTCCGAGGATTGCTCCTCTTCACCAGAAAATCCGTGTTATCTAGTCAGTCCACCTGAGCACAGAAAATGCAGTCTGAATCGGACCAACAATATTGATCTCAGGGAAATTATTATGAACCACTGGAATATTAGTTGTTATTGTCAGAAAGCAGGATTCGAATACAATTCTAAGTATGTATAATATTAATAGTTATATGCGAGTTACGGAAAGATAACGCAATCAATTAAAACACTGAATATACAATGACGAAAGTTTATAGTGTTTTACTTGATAATTTATAATATATTTTGTATTTCCATATTTTTTTATAACAACTTAGAAAAGATAATTATTTTGTTGAAGATATATGCGAATTAAAGTTAAATTAAATTACTAAATTCACATTTAATGAAATTAGGCAAAAGGTGGCGCTTGCGTCGTCATTAATTTACTAAATATTTATACTCATGTACATAGTCTGTTAATCACGACTAACTGGAGTATGCATAGAAAATTGTTACCATTGAAAATTATTGAGTAGTTAATCGCAATCAGTGGGATTTCAAAATGGCTCATAATTTTCCTTTCCTAATTAGTAGTTATAAAAAATGAATATGCAGAAAAAATCTATTCTTATATTTTTTCAACATGATATTCCCCAAAAGTATTATTCTTAAAATATTAATTTACAAAGGTTTGGCCTTTGTCTTTAACCTTTCCCCAAATTGTAATGTGAAAAGTATTGTCATCATGAAGAAATATATATATATATATATATATATATATATATATCAAATCGCTTATAATTATTGATATATCCATTTAGTGGTACCCTGAATAATTTCTAAAAAATATTAGTGTGAATGTATCTCTTTTTCTATTTCAATTCTTATTCCATATTTTCATTTAACAATTTTTGTAGGTATGGTATCTGCGTCGATATTGATGAATGCGACACAGGAACGCACACGTGTAAAAAAGACGAAGGGGAGGCCTGCATGAATATTCCCGGTTCTTTCAAGTGCGTCTGCAAATGGGGACACGCGTGGGGTATTAAGAGCGGGAAATGCGAGGAAAATGAAGCGATCGCGCTGATCAAGATGAATAAATCGTCAAACGAGACCGGTGATGGGAAAATTCGCGAGAAATCCTATTTGCGGTATTGGTTTAAGAAAATGTTCGCCAGCTCGTCGTCCTCTATGAGCGGAGACATGGCTGTTGTGTTCATTTCAACATTAATTTTCATAATCTAAGTCATATTCGCTTTAAAAGTAATGTATACGTTTGAGTAAATATTTATTAAACTATTCAAAATTTTAATTCTTTTCAAGATTACTTAATTGTTGAGGCTGTTAATATTTTAATGTTCTTAGTTTGTAGATTTTTTTTAATTAAACACATTTCAATATATATGGAGCGTATAACAAAAATCGACGACGAATTTGGCCTTGGAAATCTAAAGTCATATCTGAATTAAAATCACACGTGCACGCGTAAAGTACTGGTTGTCATATTGATAAGTCAGTTGTCAATAACCCCTAATTATCGTAAACATGTTTTCTAAGGTACATAAAACGTTTATGATTGAATCTTATTTTCGTAATGGGCGAAAAGTTGATGGAGAGTGGCAGTATTCTGTTCCCGATTGTTTGGAGGAATTCCGAAATCAATTTCCCAATCCTGCCGTTGATGATAACTGTTTTAGATGTATTCTTCGGCGTGTTCGTGACACTGGAAGTATTGGTAGGAAGGAAGGCACTGGATTAGTAACAAAACGTACTCCAAAATTAATTGAAAATGTGCGACAAATAATAGAAGATTCACCTAGAACTTCACTTCGTGTGCTTTCGCAATTAACTGAAGTATCAATTGGTACCTGCAAAGGAGTGAAAGTTGCCTGGATAGTGGCGGTGAGCATTTTCAACACTTACTTTGATTATTGTAATTTAAAATAAATTTGGTTAGGCTACCTATTTAACAAAATTAATGGTCGCGTTCAGGGAATTTTTAGACATGTAGCGCTACAGCGCAAAGCGCTTGATGTTCCCTGAACACGCTTTCGATGTTAAGGACGTTTACGAAAATATGGCCGTTTTGTTTACAGCTGCACGGCTTGAAAATCGATCAAGCGGAAAAAATATATGCTTTACCGCTTGATAAAGCGCTGCAGCGCCACACATAAAGCGGTACCGTTCAGCGACACCGCTTTCGTAAAGCGCTGCAGCGCTACAGTTCCCTGAACGCGACCAATATCTGACATGTCACTGCTTAATCGCAACCAGCATTTCACGTTTGTGATCTTAGTATAGACATGACTCGAGACTTCCAACGCCAACTTCGTCGTCGATTTTTGTTATACGCTCGATATATTTTTTTATAAATAATATAAAAAAAAATATTTAAAATAATTAATAAATTATTTCTACATTTAGCTCTAATAAATTTTGACTTATGTTACGTAAGAACTTTAATCAAATGCACATGTGGAAATAATATATTAATTATTTCAAAAGATTTTTATTGAATTTATTTAAATAACAATACTCTTCTCTATTGATATAATTTTTTTCTTTTATTTGTGACAATAAGTACTCTTCGCCTGAAAAAAAAGTGACAGAAACTAATGGACCGTTTACAGAAGCTGTCGAACGTGAATCTCCATTATGTAATTAATTATTTAAAGCTGGTATTGATTTTAGATCAAAAGTACCAACTTCGCAAAGCCAGCGCTGTAAACAGTTTTAAATATTCCATGTTTTTGATGAAACTCTATTTTATATTAAAAAGAGAAAATATAATTAATTCCAGTATTATAACATATATTAAAATGTAAACACACACCTCATTGTACAAAATTCATAAAAAAATAATTATGTATATATATAATTAATTCAACTCCTCCTCTCAAAATTTTGCATCCCTTGAAACCTTAATATTTAAATGTATATTCAACAATTCATTACAGCGATAAATTAAGATTGTTCAACTTGCAAGCAGAAATATTTCTGTTGCACGTCACCATTAATTCAAGACAAGGCTAAATATTCATATTTAATGAAATGTTCAGCCACCATTCATTTAGCGTATGGATGACTACTGATGGCCATTTTCTCCTCAGACTAGTGTGTTCGTAGTGCGTATAGACCTTCTCCTATGCTGTTCGGGCATTGCTTGAAATTTAACACTACGAGCACTTTTTTTATAAAAAATACAAATTTAATAAATAAATCAATTTTAGTTCGGTTGATAATACCATAACCAACAGTGCAACACATAAAATATAAATATTTGTTAATTCCCCGCATAAATATGTAATCAAACAACCAGAATTACTGATTCATATCAAAATCAATTAATTAAGTGATTCCGCATTCGAATTAATAAATTCCCCGCCCGGGATCACTAAAAAAAAATCCACGCCACGCGTTGCCATGCAAACTGTTTAATCAATAAACCCTTTTGAGACGTATTTCATTTGGTTATGTCTGGCACATCGCCTCGCAAAAATGCAATGTCCAGATTCCGAAGAATTCAAACACACGGGCGAGCATTACGACACGTGCTGTAAGTTGCCGAAACGATTCCAATACCCCTCCTGGTTCCACGGATATGGGGTTCATCAAGTTCCGCAGGAGCATCCTTTTTACAAGACATCCTCGAGCGAGTATGGCAGGTAAGTGTACATTCTTGAAATAAAAAAAATATTGCATTCAAAAAAGATAAATGTTTATTAACTAAACATCTGTATTCGTGTAAGTAAACATTTGTACAATTATATTGTTCTGACTGATTTTATTTCTTTATTAATGTAATGTTTTCTGAAAAATTTAAGTTTTTATTTATGAATTTTTCTCGATAATTATTGCAGAAACTGTTCTGCAAAAATTATAAATAATTATAAAAGTATCAGTAACTCCTTATGTGATCATATTTTGTATAAAAACACCATTCGAACTCATCAATTAAAATGTTGGAGTGCTACGTGAAGTTTGCACCCCATTTAAAAAAAAAACTCTAAAGGGTGCAATTTTGCAGAAATCTTTCTGAAAAGTTGATAATACAAAAATTTTTATTCAGACAATGTGATAACAAAAATTTACAAAATTTATTACAATAAGTACAATTGTCTCTATCATGGGCTAACGGCCATAGGTCCTTCTGCCCAAACTTGATAATACTCTTAGGTATCTTGAAGTGAGCCCAGAACTCTATTCAGAACTATTGGAACTAACTTCTCTTAAGGGTGTCAACTTGGCAATTATTATACGATTATTATATTGTAGAGCGTCTACAATATAATATTTTTTTATTAATTTCATTTATATAATTTTCCTTTACATTGTTATCATTTACATGGTTTTCGCTTACTTTCTTATACTGTACACCATTTATACTTAAATTGTTATCGTTTTAATTCAATAAACGTCTTTTCTTAATTGTTTTATAAGAATACATTTTACTAATTTTGTTGCCCATCTATCAATCTACAATCAGTGTTCATCACTCTGTATAATATAAATAATTCTGTTAATTGTGTGAAATAAAGATTTATTATTATTAATAAATAAAATACATTAATTGAACTCAATGTTGAATACAATTGTATAAATATTTAATTATAATTAATTATTGTAAATATTTTATTACGTTTCCCATTAATTAATTCTGTTATTACTTTAGGTTTCCACCATCCGTCCACACGGTGCCGACCTGTTTCTATCCCTGCAATCAGACCTTCAGTAAACTGCTAGTCAAAACTGGGATGTACAGGAACTATTCTTTGAATACCGGTTTAGATCCGCAGATTATTTAACAACGCTAAACGAAAATAAAAGAATGGAATCTTTTGTGACTTTTGGGTTCTGTAAGAAATAAATTAGTAGCACACGTTTACCATTATTATATAGATTGGATTACCCAAAGCACACACGATTAAATATTATTCGACTACAAGTCAAGAAAATATGCATGAGATGCTGAGATGTTGACAAAAAGCGACTTCTATTTTGTTTTATTAAATTGAAACGTGCATGAGGTTTTCATAATGATATTTTTTACATTTACAGATATTTATTTTTTTAATTATTTTTTGCATGGCATTTGTGATTTAACACAATTTTTTAATTAGATGATTATTGGTGTTCTGATCAATATCTTATATCAAAGACTTATTATTACTAATCTATGACGACTTTTTTGTTTAAGCAACATGTTATATATATTATATATTTATTATATTTAATTGTATTTGATAATAAACCTGACGTATACAAATATGTTAATGTATTTTAATATACAATTTCCTTAAATAACTGCGACACAATGAAACAATTATTTTCTGCAATCACAACCCATTATTTGAGGCAATTACCTACCTAGAATATTATATTTAACTTGCACGTTATTATTTGTCATGAATGAGATTTATAATTGATTTGTTATATATAAATTGAGTGGATAAAAAATAACGTACTTTAAATTTCATAATAATCAGTTCTATTCGGAATGGAAAATGTTAAGTTTAACGTGTACGCTATTTTTATCACCACAGTCTTAGCAGCTTCGGTAATAGATATGTATTTATATAATATGAAATTAATGAATAACCTACACGTTAAACTTAACACTTTCGGTACGGAATAGACCCAAATAAAGATGTATATTAATTAAGATGCATTCTAATTATTACATAAAAATGTTTCAAGAGGGTATAAGTGAAAATTTATTTTAAAATAAGTTTCAAAATTTACAATTTTACATTCGGATTCGCCTCAAATATCTCTAAATCGAAGAAGAAGACAATCGACGAGATTATGATAATTAATAGTTGGCAAAAGAAACGAATACGTGCTTTAATTAAAATGTTCTTAATTAATATATGGTTGAGGCTTTTATTTGATTAAACTCCATAATATAGTACTTGTAAATAAAACATGTTTTATTAGAATAAAGAAAACCTTAGAAACTTTTTTTTATAAAACTTAATAATTTATTTCACTGTGACAAGTTTCGACTACACAGTAATTATTCTCAAACAGAGTTTTCTTTATCCTAAGATTGAAAAGGTATCACGAAGTAAGCGCCTCAAAGATTCAAGAATTAAAACAAGATTTTTTTCTGTTTCACAAACCTTATTGTAGAAACACTGCTACAATTATTTCACCAACACATTGGCATCTTCAAATAGATGATTAACTATATTAGTAATATTATTAATAATCATCTGCCTGATAATGCTTCTGTGTTGGCGAAACAATTGTAGCGAAGGAGTATCTACAATAAATTTTGTGAAACTAAGAAACTGTTGATCTTAATTTTATAGTGATTTTTTTTAAATATTGATACACTGTTGTAAAATGTTTGAATGTTAAATTAATAATGCGAAAATAAGACTAATTTATCTCTTTCTTTTTTCATTATTTAATTGAAATTACATAGACTGCCATCTATTTACCAAATTGTCAATAAAACTATGCAACATTTATATTATATATTTACATCTATAAGAAAGAAACTCAATTGTCAATTTTGAATTTGTTTTTTGATAAATAAAATAATTTTTGCAGAAATAATGATTTAATAACTTTTATATCCATATTACAGTTTACTGTTAATATAGGAAACTGTAAATATTTCATTTAAAATTGATTTAAATTTGATTGAGTGGACAATTGTCCGATTGTATAAACATCATTCATTTTCGTTGTTAGTTAACAATGTATCAAATTTAACAACAGCTAAAATCGATGTAAAATTTTGAGTGAATTGTATAAATCGAAAAATCAATTCATTGTTAACGACAGACATCTTGTGCTTCGAAATGTACAACTTTTCTTTTTATCTAAAATAAGCATTATTTTAAAACTCATTATGTATAATCTATAATACAATATTTTTTCCCTATCTTCACTTTTTATTTTTTTAATACTAGGTGTACATTTCAAGCACATATTAACGTAAAATTGTGAAATAAATAAATTAAATAATAAATTATTTATAAATGTGTAAATTTATTGATTAAGAGCACATTGTGCTTGAAATGTACATCTAGTATTAAAAAAGTGAAGAAAGGAACAAACTATTATAATATTAAGAAACTCACCAACTCATCTGTAATTTTAACTTTCGTATCTATGAAAAAATCATTTTAAGTATGATAATAAAGAATTACGTGTATTTTTATTTCACCTACATGTTTGGTCTTCATTAATTTATTTATTGAATTAATAAAAAAACACAAGATGTGTTTTGAAATTGTAATATATTTTTGAATATTTGAACAGAACTCTAATATATATATATATATATATATATATATATACAGATAGGTTTTTGTATCAGTATACATTAGGGGAATTGTATACTTGCAAAAAACGCGGTCAAACGCATTGAACCGATTAATGTGTGTATGCTTAGTTAATTATTTGACATATGTGTATTCAGTTGCGTGTTATAGGCAACTAAACACACGTACATTAATGCGTTTGATTCGCGTATTTTGCAGGTATACATAGTGGAAATGTATACTGATAAAAAAGGCTCTCTGTATATATATATTGTTAAACGGTAAAATTCCGTTAGATTATTATTTATTAATAAATATATAAAGAAAATCGAAATTTCTAAGTGTTTAATTTTACAGTTTTATACTTTCCTTTAGACGAAATTTGTTATTAACGGTTACAGGTTTCTATAACAAAATAGAATTCTTACATACCTTAGACTAAAGAATTCTGTAAATTTATTAAATAAGTTACATCAATATCGAAATTGTATGAGGTAAAAGCACTAATAGACTTTCTTCACACTGTTTAAAGAAAGGTTGTTAGCATAGAGGAGAATTAGAAAAAATATTTTTATATTTCACTGTTATTAGCAATGAAAAAAATCTATGTTATTAGTGTTTTTATTAAGTTTAAAGAATTCTGTTTCGATTATATTACAGCTTTCTGTAACGTATTTTCTCTAATATAAACATTGACTACAGAATTCAGAATGTTTATATTGTGGGAAATACGTTACAGAGACCTGTAATATAATCCAAATTTTGTTGGATTTTGTTAATTAATTTTTTGAGTAGATACAAAAATGTAAACTTTCTTTTTTAAGCAAACACATTTGTATTCGCTTCATATAAAAAGAAAGAAAACACAATTGTTCAGATAATTAAAAGATTTCTGTAATCAATAAACATTACAGGAATCATTTATACCATTGAGGAAAGAATGTAAACATTCGCATTTAAGAAACCTGTAATAGTGTGAGAAAATCGTATATCCACTTGCACCGGAAGTGATTAAATAGTTAATCAGCCAATTTTGGCCCATTATTTCATACATGTCCCTCGATTGAGAGTAATTATTGAAGTTGTCTAAAAATAATAAACTGCATTATCATTATTAAATAAAGCATTAATTTACTTTAAATATAAATAGAAAAGAGTATTCATTCACTTGGTCACAGTTATTTAAATATATTAAATAAAAATGATTTGAAAATAATTAATAAATTATTTCCGCATTTAGCTTTTTATTTAATATATTCAATTTATTTTATATTGTTTATTTGTGTCTCATTCACTTTTTCACATAATCTAAAATAAATATTTTTACAAGAAATGAATTCCCTTATGATACTTTTGTGTCAAAAGTCATTCAACTAATTTCGGTTAAAGCCATTATCAAGATTTTAATGCCATTGTCAAGTTAATGTATTTCTTAAAGAAACATACTGAATTATATTAATCGTAATAAATGAAAGATAACGCAAGCGCCATCTTTGGCCTAATTTCGTGTAGCATCGTCAACGATTTGGGTCTACAAGGTAGACGACCGAGAATCATTGTTTCGTCCACTAAGGAAGGCGAGAACTTGTCCTGTTTATGAGAAAAGATACAAAATCCACTCAGCCGCCATTATCAAGGTATTGCACATGGAACACACTAGTCTGATGAGGTTAGAAAAATCGAAATGGCCATAACTAGTTATCCATACACCAGATGAATGGTGGCTGAACACTTTATTAACTGAACTACATTATTTGCATAACTTAGAGCCGTTTTATAAACACAAGAACTCAAGCGGAAAGTTATGAGATATTTATATATAAACATTTTACTATAATTATATATAGAAAAATATTGTTTTCCTCTTTTACGCAGCATAGAAATATTGTGGAAATAAATGACTTTTAATTGCAAAGCAACCGATAACTGACCAATTAAATTATGAATGAAAACAACTTACTACAATGTCTCAGCAGTAAGAGCTTTAATAATGTAGAATTAAATAAATATTGTTTATAATTTATAAGCACATAATCACAAACACGGGTACAACAACAGGCACTATTTTGTAGGTTCAGACTACACATTTGGGTGACAGACAATTTACCACGGAATATCTACGTGTTTATTTTTTTAATATTCTGCCAAACGATATTATTTTTAAAATAAAAACTTATATAGCATTGTGCATAGTATGCTATGACTTACTTTTTGGGAGACTGTTTTATATATATATATTTTTCTGGATTATATTCAACATGCTCAATATATTTCTCGCGAGATTTTTTTTAATTTATAAAAATCTCTGTATTAGACTTAAACGAATTTATAAAAAATTTTATATATAATTATATTATTATCTTCTGTGAGAATTCTTGTGTGAAAAACGGCCCTAAAAAAAGTACAACAGTTTTATTTAATTTTAAAGTGTGCATGATAAAATGGAATGCTCATTTATCAATAATAATTATTATTCTAAAAAGTATATAAAATTTCCATTATTCAATTTTAGTTTAGTTTAAATAATTACAGTTCTCTGAATTACCCATATCCCCAAATAATCTGTAAACTTGAAACGCGCTCATTCCGTCCACTGCCAAAGCCCCATTCCGATTCGCTCGTTTTGCAATGCACTTATCGCGGCACGCGCGCGCAACCTATTGTAATAATTGTTTATATTTATAATTCCTGATTTGAAATCGCGAAAAATGTGATGTTTACTCCACGAGGAAGGCATGGAATCGAAACTTGATTTGGATAAAGTGCTCGACGGCTTGGGCCGCTTCGGGAAATTCCAAAAGAGGAATTATTTATACATCTGTCTCATTGTCGCGTATACGGTATGGCCTTTGGGATATATTTTCACAACAAGGAATTCTAAGTATAGGTAAGTCATAAATTTTGTTGCAATAAATTTGCTTGCTGTTATTATCAATGGTAATATTAGAAGAGAGCGAGAATTAAATGAAAATAAGTTATTTAAAACAATAATCAAGAAATTACTATTTTTGATAGCATTTTACTCCTTGTATCATCAAAAAATAATTTAACAAATATTACAAGAGAGTTCAATAAATTAAAAAAATATGATGGATATTCTCAAACTTGTTACTGAAAAATAACCATTTTTTTCGGTAGCAAGTTTGAGAATATCCATCATTTGTTTTTAATTTATCGAACTGTCATGTAATATTTGTTAAATTAGTTTTTTTTTTTGACGATAATAGGAATAAAATGCTATCAAAAAATTGTATTTAACTTACCATTAATTAACTAAGATATTAGAAATGGTGTTGATAATTAACAAAAATAAGGTACCTCAATTTGGCGAACAAAGCACTAATAACATTTCTTCATACTTTTAAAGTTAATGCTTGTGGCGATACATTCTAGATGGAATTTAAAACTAATATTGGGTAAAAAAAAACAGTCACCCTTGTTAGTTTCCTGACATAAATTTCGATCTTAACAGATCATTTTTGAACAGAGGTCCAGGAAAAGTAAAAAAGCAGAAGCCTGAACAATTAATTTAAACCAAATTGACTTAATGTTGAAAGAGCAATAATTTTCTTTAGATCTATTATAGTAATAATTTGTTTATTTTTTAAAATTTAAACTAATTTATCGACTTCTAGAATCGTCAAAAATTAATCCCCTAAAAAAATGAAATACATTGTATTTTTGTACATATCGATTTTAATTGAAATTCGTATATACAATTCATTCGGCAATATAAATGCAAAACGTCCGTTCTGTTTGCTTGCAATATCAGTTTTAACTCAGTTAAGGTATAATTGTGTAAATATTTATAAATGTATTCAAAATATTTCACCGCGGGATATATACAAAGTTAATTGAAAATAAATTCAACTAATTTGTTTTGTAATTGAATGTTAATATTAATTTTCGTGCATTATAACAATTCCATTTCACCGATATCCAATATGCACATATAATACGTCACTGTTTTAAAACAATTCCATTATTTTTTAAAAGAATAAATTAATTCCATAATTGAAATGTTCGAACAATATTTATGCAGAAGATTGTTTATTTGTTTGTCTGTTTGAAAATAATGACTGTAAAACGTAAAATTATTTTTTGTAAAAAGCTACATAAATTTTCATTATTATTATGGTTTCTCGATAGAAATTTTCTGAGCTTAATTAGTTGGAAATGATGTAAATATTGTAATGTAATTGAATATAATTTTCAAAAACAAATATTTTGTATAAATTGATGCGAATGATTTTAAAGAGTGATTTTTCTTCAAAACTCCTTCCTATCCAAGTTACAGCCTTCTAAAGTTAAGGTCAAAAAACGTCTTTATTTCATATATCTTCTCTGGAACAATTTAGAAAAATGAATGAGGAATGGCTGTGTGCTAAAACTATTCCTCGTAAAATGGAAGTTTCTGACGAATAACCTTAAAATATAATTACAAGAGGGTGAAAAAATCAACCCCTACAATTTTGCATCAGAACTTTTTAGTGCGTCTACGTTTTTCTTTTTCAAAAATTGACTTCACTGGAGGAATTCTATCTACAACTTTTTGTCACTTCATCTAAAAATTGTTAGTTTGATCACAAAAAAAAATAATTATCCATTTACAATAGAACGACTATATACAAAATGCATGACTGTAATTTCAGCATTTGTTTAGTTTGCCATTTTATTTACTTAATAAACAAATTGTTTTTAGTTCGCGGGAGATTATAAAATAACAGCGACAAAATAACAACAATAAATTTTTTAATAAAAAATGATTTGAAAATAATTAATAAATTATTTCCACATTTAGCTCTGTGACTTTTGAATTACGTTACGTAAGTACGTTAAACAAATGCACATTAAAACAACTACTTCCCGGGCAAATACACCTGCTGTTGCATATCAATAAAATATTGCATAATGCAACAATAAAAATATTTGTTTTTATGACACTAGCCTACTCATTTTTTTCTTAACAAATAATCAGATACTGGTTCTCTGAATTATAACATATAAGCTGATGTATTTTATTATTTTTTGTGTCACCAAACCAACAATTTTATGAGAAAATACCAAGTGACTGAAAGGTTGCAGATTGAATCCCTTCATTTAAATACATTTTTGAAATAGAAAAATGTAGACGCATTAAATAGTTATCATGCAAACAATTATGGCGATTTCATCACCCTCTTGTAATAGTATTTTGAAAAAAAAAAACAAATATTTTAGAAAAAAAAAATCGTTTGTAAGGAATAGTTGCATGCTAAACTTCATTCTTTTAAATTGTTTCATAGTAGTTGATTAAAATATATATTTTTTTTTAATTTTAGAGGGCTGTAACTTGGAGAGGAAAACCCTTTCCTCGCCAAGTTACAGTGAAAAAATAAATATCCCTCATAATTTTTGCTAAAAAAGTATCCTTAATGTTTTTTTTGCAACAATTTAGAAACACTCTGTATACATCGTTTCTTTACTGACTACAACGACAAACATGTTAATTTTTTCATGCGAAACATTAATATTTCCATTGTGGTAGAATAAGAACATAATATGGTTCAACAAGGGTGACTAAAGGAAAAGGGTTTCAGGTAAATTTAGTCAATTGCGTCCTTAACTCAAATAACCATAATAAAAAAAAACACCTTCTGCATTTGCCCCTGAAATAATCATAATGTAATATTTAGTATGGAATACTAATATAAATTTCAATAAATAATCCTGTTATATTTAATATTTTTATTTTAAATTCCTTATTTACTTTGTTATTCAATCACAAATCTTACCTAGACCTTTGTGATAACAAAACAAATATAGAAAATAATCATTTAAGCTAGTCCACTTTATTTTATATATATATATATATATATAATATATATATATATGTTATAACGTAGATATATATATATAAAAAAATATGTATACAAACATTAGTATTCAACAGTTTATAATTACAATTAATGTGTAAGTTTAAATTAATTGTATAATATATAATTAATGAAAAAAATACAAATTGGCTTGTCTTCCAACAACTTAATTTTATTTTTTCATTAATTTCATTTCTTACCATCACTATTCAGCCCAATTGAAGCTTTAATTTCATCATAAATTCATGACTGGACTGAAAGACCTCTGGTCGACAGCACAGACAGACTAACACCTACATGTAATGTAATTATTTATGTTATATTGTTTTGTATTATCTGTATAGTCTGTATAAAAATGTGTGTATATTTATGTCATTTATTTTTTATTCTAAGATGCCTCATTGAAGAGTGTGAAAGTCCAGATGGAAAATACTCAGCTGATTTCCTGGAGTTTGCCATTCCCAAGAGGGACAACGAGTTTGAGCAGTGTTACCGTTTCGCAAGGAGCAATAAGACTGAAGCTGCTGAGGTTTGCACGAAAAATGATTTCGACATGGGGAATATTACACGCTGTGATAGCTATGTCTATGAATTCGGCGATTCGACAATCGAAAAAGATGTAAGTTTATTAAATAAAAAGTAAAGATAAGTAAATAATTCAATAAATATAAAATTAAATTATTCTTATGATGAATCATGAATTCATTGCATGACTTCACCATAATAATGACAATTAAATTACGAGCATTCCCGACAATGAAATTTGACATAGACAGATGATATCTAATATCATCATACCTCTTACACGACAAGAACATAAACATGAAAAACTAGGCGGAAAGACCGCTGGTTCATAGTCAATTAACATATATAAATAATACACTTAATTTTGTAATTTTTATTATTTACTTTCTATATGTCTTTACTGTATAGATATATACAGTAAAGACATTAATGAAAATTATTATTGTTACAACTGCGACCAAGTTAATAAATACTTCTTTTTTATTGTTAACATTAGAGATATTTTGTTTGCTAGCATTCAAACATGTAAATCAGCATGTATTTACAGTTATATTCCGAGTCATCTTTGTAATTTATAATATACTTTATATAGTATTTACGTTACGTAAGTTAAAATGACATAGAGCTAAAGGTGGAAATAATTTATTAATTATTTTCAAATCACTTTTATTTAACTTATTTAAAAAAAACTGTGACCAAGCGAATAAAAACTCTTTTCTATTTATTATAATATCAAATTGAGGGACAATCGCATTATTCATATTAACCACCTAGTCTTAGAATCGAAACCAGAAATCCATAGCTTAACCTAAGCGACACAAGGGCGGACAATATATATATTTTAAATACTATATATATTATATTTTATTTTTAAAATTGAAGGAACATATACACAACTGTGTTTGTGTTTCATTGAAAGAAATAAACAGAATTTCAATTTTTTTCACTGTATATAATCTAGAATGTCTAGATTATAAAGACTGATTTTAGAAATATAACAATATTTTTAATACACGTCTCTTATTTATTCCAGTTTAATATCCACTGTGATGAGAATTTATGGAAGCTGACTATCGTCGGCACGATTAATAACATCGGGGAATTAGCCTGCCTCCCAATATCTGGCTTAGTATCGGACAGGTCGGTATTTCGCAATTCGTCCTAATCTCGATTAATCGGCGCGATAAAACCGTAAAACGGAATCCTTTTAGGTACGGCCGACGGACCATGATGGTAATCAGCGTCCTCTTGAGCGCGTTCTGCGGCATGCTCAAATCATTCTCCACCGATTACGCCTTCTTCGTGATCCTGGAGGTGCTGGAGACCGCCATCGGGTCCGGCTCATATTCAGCAGCGTATATTTTAGGTGAATAATCAAATAATCAGACACTGAACGCTTGTGAATAAAATAATATACATTTAATGAAACGTTCAGTCACCATTCATCTAGCGTATGGATAACTAGTGATGGTCATTTCGGTTTTTCTAGTTATCCATACGATGAATGGTGACTGAACGTTTCATTAAATGTGAATTTCGTTTTCCTTGTTTGCTTAAACAGGACAAGTTCGCCTTCCTTTAGTGGACAAAACAATGATTCTCAGTTGTCTACCATGTAAATCCAAATCGATGCCACTTGAAATTAGGCAAAAGGTGGCGCTTGCGTCGTCTTTAATTTATTATGAAAAATATACATTTATGTACTAACACGAATATTTCCAATTATGGGACAATCAGGGCTAATATGTAAGAGAAATGTTAAGTTTAACGTGAACGTTATTAATTAACATCATATTATATGTATATAAATATATTGTTTGGAAGTTGGCCAGGAATTTCTAGCTACGAATCCGGCGCCTCCACCATCCGACTAAACATCAAATTTTGATTTTTTTCTCAAACAATTATTTACAAAATAGTGTTATCCTATTAATCATCAAAAAATCTCACTCCCTTTAGTAACTTCGAAAAGTTAAAAATATGATGAAAATTATATAAAACATTGTTGGTCACTGTAAAAATTCGATTTTACTGGCAACAAATGTTTAACAGGGCATTGTTTATAATATAAAATAATAAAAAATCCATATATGTCTTGTATTTGTTTAAACAATTTTTTATTCGGCAATCATACCGAAAATGGAAATTTTCAAAGAGCCAAATGTCATTGCTGGCCTCTGCGAAAATTCGATTTTATTAACCACATATATTTAACAGGACTTTGTTTATAATTCAGGGCTATTATAAATGCTGAACCCATTTTCAAAAAATCGTATTTATTAAAGTACAAATCCAAAATTAACAATATTTGTAACCATGGAAAGATGAAGTTTAAAAGTTTTTTTTTAATACATTATAAATGTTCAATGTGTCCACTGTTTGATGCAATAGTCGCAAATTGTAGTCCAGCGGGCATTTCACCAATACCAAGGTCGGCATTGAACCAACAACTAAAAAAATCGATAGAAAATCTATTAGCAGGCCGACCCCGTGTGCCTGAGAATGAAGAAAGTTTTGTTCGCAGTCCAAGTAAGTCTACTAATACAGCTTGTAGAGAATTTGGATTACCACAATCAACTATATGGAAAGCACCTCACTCTACGATGCTTTAGAATGAATTCTACCTTAGCGCTGGATTGGCAACAGGCAACTAAAGACCTTGCTCTACACTTCTAGACATTTGATTTCACCCAATGGAACGTAAACAACATAACCCCACGTTAAGGAAGCTGTTTACGTCCCGCCTCTACCAACTCTGAACGATCTGCGGAACCGAGTCTCTGCTGTGATGCATCAAACATTGAACATTCATAAAGTATTAAAAAAAATTGAAACTTTCTTTTGTCATGGCTACAAAGATTGATAATTTTAGGGTTGTACTTTAATAAATACAATTTTTTTAAATAGGTTCATCATTTGTAATAACCCTGTTAATTGCTATACTGTAGTAGAATATTGGTTCGGGCTGGTTAAAAATAATAAATGTAATAAATTGCCCACCACGAAGGCTCAAGATTTTTAAGGACCGCGAGAGAATATATTTGATCATGGTCTAAACGGAGAAAAAAACATTCATTCATATTTGAAACAGACTACTTACTGTTCAAATCAAGTAAATAGTAAATATTATATAATTAAATGTACCAAACTGAATTTTTGTATTATTCTAGTTGTGATATACTAAAATAACATTCTCATAAAGAAAATATGTGGCTATTTAATTTTCTGATGGATTTTGTGCCAAAGATATTTTCTATCCGCAATCCTGAAATTAAAGAATTTTTGCAACTAATGCTTCTACAATATTGGAAGATTTATCATTTAATAATGCCATCTTCTGCAATAGTCATTGGATGTTGAGTCATAAAAACTGATATCAATTTCAACTTTTTAACCCAGCATCTTGTAGAAGACATAAAAGAAACTTGATTTAAAATTATTTAACTCTACATATCCAACTCAAAATGATTCATGGAATTATGTAATATATATTCGGCGCTATTTTATAAGAAAAACGTTGAGTTTAACGTGTGCGTTAATTTTTATCATTAAAGTCTAACAAACTTTTGTAATAGATGTATTTTCATAGAATATGAAATTAATTAATATTGTACACATGCATTTTTTTGTAAATTTACATTTAAAATAATCATAATTTTAATTATTTTTGATTCATCTCAATAGAAGTTTATAAGGGTAAATCATTGGTCCTGCTTTTTAGAAAACAAAAATTACCTCTTTCGATTCTTTTTTAATAAAAGTGATTGTCCTTTCTCCTACTTATTTTTTTTATTGAACTGGATATGTTTTGAAAATATATCCGAATTATCTGAAAATTGAAATTTAAATTGTCACAACTTTAATTATTTTTCTATCTCAATGACATTTTGTGCGGATATATATACACATATCTTTATTCAGACTATAGAGATAAATTTAACAATATAACATAAATCATTTCAATGCACGTAGGTGTTAGTCTGTCTGGGCTATCGACCAGAGGTCTTTCTGCCCTGTCATGAATTTATGTTGAAGCTGATGATTTGTTCAAATAAATTTATGAATGGTGATGAGAGGAAGGATATGAGGGTTACGGGGGATACAGAATTTTGTAATTTGCGAGGATATTCCTCAAATTTTGCTCTTTTTCATTACGTAAAGGAATAACAACAATTAACTCTCTCGCAGTTTATTAAGTTATTTTAGAATGAATGGATCAAAACCTTACTGTAATATAAGTCTGTACTATATAGTATAAATTTAAATTTGAAACATCTCATCATAGTGATTATTCTTGCTTTAGGTTTCTTCATGTCTTCTGCTTAAAGTTGACAAGTTTATAATTTTGCTCACAATTATTATATTTCTGTTAGTGCAAAATGTGTCAAAGCGGCCACGCAAAGAATTTAGCTTATATTTCAATGCAAAAATAAAATATTATATAAAGCAATTTGCAATGTTTCGAGAATTATCCATCGTCAATATATCCTTACGAAGGCAATAAAATAAAATAGGATTGTCCATTGAGAACATCGTCGCCAAAACAGCTTAATTAAGTACCGCGACATTTTAAATCTATTTAATATACTCAATTAATTTATTTTTATATTCTAAAATCTTATAAGTTTAGTTTTTTTTGTTTCTTCTGTCTATTATTCTGTAGCGGCTGCATATTATTGTTATAAATTTTGTTTTGTTTGTCAAGTTTACCAATTGATTTAATAAATTAATTTAAACAAAATACTGCGGTGCTTTATAAAGCTGCATTGATGACGATTCTCGATATTGAAAGATCCTATAATGTTCACAAATCTTACCCAGACCTTTGTAATAACAAAAAATTGCAAATAATCTTTGAAGCTAATCCACTTTAGTATATACATAATAATACAAACAACGAACCCTCAAGATAAGAATTTTCAATTAAAGCTAAGGCACGCTGTTCACATCGTTTAAAGATAAAATAAGGTTAACGTATCGCGATTACAACATAGATAATCAATTAATCTCAGATAAAATTGCAAAACCATTAATTCCACCTGCAAATACCGGTACGTAATTTGTAAATCAAGCGGCCGCGATTTGATCTTGAAATTAATTGTTTGTCTCATTCACTCGGTGCGCCAGCGGCCATTCGTCGCTAATTAAATTAGGTCAGTGGGATAGTGTGTCGGATTCCCTGCTGATAATTATTTAAATTGCTCGGATGCCGCCCTTGCCGACTGGATTCCCGTGAAATTATACAACAATTGCGCTTAAAACACCGGGCGAGATTCGTAATTGTTGTGTAATTTTATGCGAATCGAAGTGGAAACGGTGTATTGTTGATTTCGTTAATTGGGTGTTAATTAATTGATTCTATCGGAGTTTTTTTGTTTGTTTGTTTTGTGTAAGTTAATGCCGAGGAAGTATTTTTTTATAATAATTGAAAATATAATTAATTTTGCAAAACTTGAAGATGAATGAGATAATGGTCACAAGTTGGAAGGTCTTATCGGGACTGATAAGAACGCGGATAGCAATGCTTTAGGGGCGATTTACGTCGATTAATACTAATTTAAAATATCTTGGATTTGATGAAGAGAATCGATTTTTTTGTCTTGACACTTATGACATAATTATGGAAAAAATTTAGGTCATTAATTTGTTTCTCATTAATCAATTCGTAAAACAGTTTTATTAATATATAAGTTTTTTATTGCATTTCAGTTTAATTTAATTATACAATTTAATCTGTAAAACAAACCAAGTGGATTCAATTTAAAAAAAACCTGTATAGAAATATGGGTAGTTATTTATTTATAACCCAACAGCCAAGTAGGGCAATTACAAGATAACTTAAATATTAAATTGTATAATTAAAGTGAATTAAGATTGCGTCATAGCAATACAATAATTTACTACTACTAAATCTTTATTATCTGAGAAAAAGGAAAAAAATATAATACGTTGTATATAATCTACCATAATATAATAAGTAAATATCTTCATAATTTAAATATAAATAGAAAAGAGTATTCATTTTCTTGGCCACATTTTTTTTAATAAATACAATAAAGATATTTGTTGGTGAGTACGCAAAGTTTCTTGATATAACGTAGTAATATTTTATTCCTTTCTTCACTTTTTTATTTTTATCACTATATGTAACATCATAATTTAGAAAATTTGAAACATCTAGAATTAATTTAAATTCATCTTACATTTTTAGACCTTTTAATTATTGGAAACAATAAGAAATTAAATTTTAATATTTATAGAAAATCAACACACACCTTTAATTATATACATTCGAGCTCCTTTTGTAATATAAAACATAAATTTTCAATTTTTAACAGCATGATTTTTCGAACAATGAATTTACCTATTACAGATCAAAATAGAAATGAGAAATTTAAATTAATTCTAGATATTGCAAATTTTCTAAATTATGATGTTTCAATAATTAAAAAAATAATTAAAAAAACAAAAAAGGAAATATTTGATTAATCATATTACAAAATTAGAAAAAATCAATGAAACAAATACAAATAAAAAATTGTTAAAATTATTCATGAACCTAAATTAAATTATAGATTAAATAAATTATTTAAAAAATTTAACCTAACACCAGCATTTTATTCTAAAACTAAGAAAAATTTTTTATTAGGAAATACATTTAACAAAATTGATGATTTAGAAAAATGTGGCATTTATTCAGCACAGTGCTGTAACTGTGAGAAATTATATATTGGACCAACAAAAAGAAACTTAAAAACAAGATACAAAGAACACATCTATTATTATTCAAAAATAAACAACAGAGAAAAATCCGCAATTGCTAACCACATAATAACATTTGGACATACATTTTCGTTAAATAATTTAAAAAATTTAAAAATGTCAAATTCTCCAAAACTGACTTTCGAGTAAGTTTGATGGAAAACCCTGCACGGGATATATATGGTGTTTCCTAAAGTACAAATATTTAAGAAATTTAATTCAGCCAGTGTCTTCCCCACTCCAATATTCCGGCCTGTGTCTTTAGTATGCACTGATTCAGCTAATATTATTCCCTTAACCCTCCATTAGTCGCCCTGTTGTAGACCAGCCTTTTAA
Source organism: Philonthus spinipes (assembly GCA_963082785.1). Taxonomy (NCBI): domain Eukaryota; kingdom Metazoa; phylum Arthropoda; class Insecta; order Coleoptera; family Staphylinidae; genus Philonthus; species Philonthus spinipes. The sequence goes on along the minus strand of OY720307.1, from coordinate 20,128,627 downwards.
AAATTGTTACAACTGAAAACATAAGTTATTTGCGCAAGCGCATTTTTTAATAGATATTGAAAATACCCCCCTCTATTCCATCAAAAATACTACTTCACTTTTGCTATATTAGTGCCAACTAAAAATGGTCTACACGTCTAGATCATTTTTAGTTGGCACGACTAAACTTGTCTGAAAAATGCTAATCGCGCATATTTTTCGGACAAGTTTAGTCGTGCCAACTAAAAATGATCTAGACGTGTAGACCATTTTTAGTTGGCACTAATATAGCAAAAGTGGAGTAGTATGGAAGGTTAACAGTTCCTTTATTTTATATTTTTATTATGTAAAAACTAATATCAAACATAATAAATTTTCAGCAATAGAATTGGTTGTTCCTGAAAAGCGAGTCCTGGGAAACACCCTCTTGGCCTGCGCTTTCGCAACAGGCGAAGCCCTCCTGGGCCTCGCCGCCTGGATCTCCCCCTCCTGGCGCACGATGCTCAGAATCCTGTACGCCCCCGGAATCCTCTTCATCGCCTACTTCAAGTGCACCAACGAGTCGGTCCGGTGGCTCCTCTCGAAGGGCGACCGAGAAGCCGCCGGCGAAATCCTCCAGAAGGTCGCCCGCACGAACGGCACTGAAATTTCCGCCGATTTGATCGAAAAATTGATGGAAAACGAGGAGGAAGCGCCGGAAGCCGAGGATTCCGGGTTTCGGGATGTGCTCCGCTCCGGCGTGATGCTGGCGCGCCTGGCGAATTGCTCCTTCGGCTGGATTTGCTGCACGTTCGTGTACTACGGGCTCACGATGCACTCGGTGTCCATATCGGGGAATTTGTATGTTAATTTCGTCACGGTGGCCCTCATCGAGATGCCGGCTTATTTGGTCTCTTATTGCACGCTGGATAGAATCGGGAGGAAAATGTCCCTTTCGCTTTCTTTGCTAGTCAGCGGGATGGCTTGTATTGCTTTTTTATTTATTCCTGAAGGTGAGTGAGTTTACAGAAAGGTAGAGAGAAGTAGGGCTGTACAATAATGGACAATACTTAAGCTTCGGTGCATTTTTTTAAACAAGTATTCCGAATAGGTAAGAAATAAAACAAAATGAATAATAAAAAAAACATCCAGTCGCCTAATCGCGACTGACTGGTGAATAACTAAATTTATCATAAAAATGTAAGTAAAAAAAATTGTACCTTGTTAAAAAAGCACTATGAGATAAAGTCTGTTATTTGATATTTCAAAAATTTTATACAGGTTATGTGTTTTAGGTTAGGTTGATTGAGGCTTTTGCCTGATAAAACTCCAATAAATAAAACAAGAGTTTTTACAGCTTCACAAATATGTTTATGGTATTGATGCCACTGTGTTGGTGAAACAATTATAGCAGTGTGTCTACAACTAATATTTTTTTGAAACTTAAAAGAAAACGTGATTTATATACAAATAGAGATTTAATTTATTGGTTATGTGAAGGGAAAAGTTACATATATCACTGTAACTTTAAATCACTATTTGTAAATAAAACAACGGTTTTTTTAGGTTTCAGAAAAAAAAATATATTGTAGACACACTGCTACTATTGTTTCATCAACACAGTTACAGTAATATATGTAACTTTTCCATTCACATAACCAATAAATTAAATCACTATTTGTAAATAAAACAACGTTTTTTAAGCTTCAGCAAATATTCAATTAGCTTATTTATGTGTATTCATAAATTATTGAATAATATTAACAGATATATACAGAAAAAATATAAAAAGTAATTAATGAAATTTACATCATCAACTATAAAACTTATTTTATCTATCAATTTGGCTATCGACCACTAGTTTTTCCCATGGTTTTTGGTGTTTATGTCCTTTTCGTAAAAAGAGTATAATAATATCTAACTGTCTATATCACAACTCAATGTAAACATAATTAGTGTAGTAAAGTGATACAATGAATAGTTGATGAAATAATAAATATTTACATTCTTACAAATTTTTCATAACTTGATCCATTCTTACATTTCAAATTAATTTAATCATGATGATAATTGAATTTTTGAAACGTTGGCGGCCTCAAAATTTCTGTAATAAAAAATCTCTGTTCTTGGACAAAGAAACCCTAAATTTGATCATACGAAACAATATAATTAATTCCGACTTTCTAATTGCTACTAAAAAAATCTCATGATTTTCTTTGAAAACATTTTTGCTTTACTTCAGATGGTCGCGATTAGTAGACTGTATTTTAAATAAATAATTTAAATAATTGCGACCAAGTGAAATAACCATTTTCGATTATTCCTATATTTTTATTAACATACAATCCTAGTCATTGTTGAGAACATTATGAAAGATAACGATACTTCAAATCACAACATAAAATTGCACTTAGCTCAGGCGAGAAAAAAAAATATCCGGATATTTAAAATGAGGTTTAAAGATGTAATTAAATAATATTATATTGCTTGCATTCAAGTTTTGTGGGATACACCCTTACAGTTCTTGTAAAATCGCATGGGGGTGGCTTATATGTAGACCGTGTGGCCTAATGGAGAAGGCGTCGGACTTCGAATCCGAAGATTGCAGGTTCGAGTCCTGTCACGGTCGGCAATTGCATTATTTTTGGTAATCATACGATAATATTTTTATCAAATTAACTGTTTATAGTATTGAATTATTTTAAAATAATTTTACCACAATTAAAATGTAATTGTTCAGAAACACAACGCTCTTCTATTTTAGGTATCAGTAGCAATTAAACGATCGTACTAACAACAAGTTTTGATTATTAATTGTTGGATTTTAAATTTTTACTGATTACGAATAGAAATTGAAATTTTTACAAATTTAGAGCTTTAAAGAAATAAAGATAATTCCACACTAATTAAAAGAGAGCTGAACAGGATTCTAAAACTTTTAATTTAAATCGAGATTTTGAATCATTTTAGAAAATCGAATGCTGTATACGAAAATGTTTATAATTTGGATTCGTAACATAAATCACTAATCATTTGAATCACATAATTATGGCGTGCAACTGAAAACAGAACGGACTCGAGGCCCGAATTCCGCTCCGCAAGCCAAAACGCTTATCATTTTATAATTAATGATTTTTTTATGTTTCACTTTTTTATTATAGAAACACTGCTACAATTGTTTTGCACACGGTGGCATCAACAGACAGATGATTAATCATCTGGTAGTATTTCCACAATAATTTTAGTGAGACAAAAAAAAAACATTGTTTTATTTACAAAAAATATATTTTGGAGTTTTACCAAACAGAAACCTCAGCCATTGATTCAAATCCTTTTTAGGCCCAGTTTTACAATCCGTAAGTCAAAATTCAGAAGTAAATTAATGTTTTCAGAAGTTTAATTACAAATGAAATAAATATGAATAAATTATTAAAAATCAACCAATAAAACTCAGATTAGATTGAATAACTTTAAATTCTCAACTAGTTTCCGGTTATTAGCCCATTTTCAAGAGAATTTAAAATTTGTTTTATAAAAATTTCTATGGATATTTACATGAATGGATATATTGATTTTTTAATTTATATTTTAATTTAATTGTGGGGCAGGCAAAATAATTTCGGTCCCAGAATTTGCTCACAAGGTGGGATAAACCCACTAAAAAACCATCCTCAGGACCATTATGGAATTATTTTGCTAAAATAAAACAAAATTAGTTATTTATAAATAAGTTGGATTGCTAAAATGAAATGGAAATTAATAGAAATATATAGATTATATATATATAGAATAAAATGAAAAGTAGTATTTATAATAAATAAGGGAAGTCCGAAGTGGTTCAGGTAAAAAGAGACAAAAGTGGAAACAATCAATCTGATTGGGACAACAAACAAAATGAGAATCATAAAATGAAGAATATAATAGATCTACTTGTTCATTTAGAAGTGATGAATTAGTGTCTTTATTGTGTAAATAAATTTCGATTGCTTCCAATATATCTAATTTTTGACGTTTTTCACAATGATGTAAGATTTTTGTATTATTGAAATTTGGAAAAGTGTGACTATTTGTAAGTATATGATTTGAAAAAGTACTACAATCTTTATTTAATCTAAATGCTCTAAAGTGTTCATTATATCTTAAATTAAAATTTCGGCTAGTTTTTCCAATATACATACTATTACAATTAGAACATATAAGTTTATAAATACCAGATTTGTTAAATATTTCTGTTTTATCTTTTCTATTGTATAATATATTACCTAATTTATTTTTACTTATTTATTTTTTGAGGATTCGGCGCAGCTCTGCTGAAAATGAAAATAATTCATATTATGCGATGAACAATTTTCTTTATCGTTAAATTTCATCAAAAAATATTAATTAATATTTACATTTTTGATAAAATATAATGATTAATTACTGAATATATCTTTGATTAACTGTAACGATTAAATAATTAATAAATTTTTGATAAAACTTAGTGATAAAGGAAATAACGGATCACGTAACATAAATAATTCGATTTATTTTTATTTTATATGCACACATAAATGTTTCCTTTTCTTTACTGTTTTCTTTATCAATACATTGTGTGTCCCTTTCATTCAATTTTTTTTTCTTGCAACCTTATTGCTGAATAGCAAGCTCTCTATTCGGCCGCTCACACGCTTGGTTAGCTTTTATATAAACGCGGGCCGTTTTCTTATTGCGCGAACGGCCCTTCTTCTCTCTTTCCCTTCATTGAGTAGTACAACGCGGGACCCGTTTTCAGGCAAGGCGACCGTCCACCTGGTTTTATTCCTTATCGGAAAATTCAGCGCCACAATAGCCTACACTACCCTGTACATTTACACCACCGAAATGTTCCCGACAAATTTAAGGCACTCATTGTTGGCCGTTTGCTCGATGTTCGGCAGATTAGGATCAATGGTCGCCCCACAAATACCTCTCCTGGTAAGATAAGAACGAATAAATGAAATTTTAATAAAATTGTATTTGTTTATATTTTAGGTTGATTGTAAATTTTATAAAACATGTGATTATTATAATTATCAAGGATTAAACTAAGCAAACTTGACATTTAGATAAGTTTTTTAAATTGTAGCTTAAGCTTTATTTAAGTCATTACATTTATATTATTCGTTTACGGATTATGACTATATTATTTTTGAGTTTACGTGAAGTGTTTAATCACAAATACTATTATTCCTTACTTCACAATTTATTTAAATGTTAGATGAGACACAATGTGCTCATTAACTTAAATGAAAATTTCCAACAAAATAAAAAAAGAATGTAATTAATTTTTAATTGTTTTCTAGACAAGAATATCAAAATCTCTACCGTTAATACTGTTCGGCGTGATGGCCACGACTTCTGGTTTATTATCTCTATTATTCCCCGAGACGCTCAACACGAAGCTACCAGATACGATCGAGGAAGCCGTCCACGTCGACTCGAAATCAAGCGCGAAGTCTATCCAAAGATTTAAAACGACAGAATAAAAACTTATAAATTACATTAATTCTATTAAAAATCATTCAAACATTTTTTTAATTAAAATGTCATTTTACAATAAGTAAATTAAATTAAATTGTAAAAAAACAAATCCGATGAAAAATGTAATACAATATTTCATCAGATTTGTTCGTCAGTTCTGCACTAAACTGAATTAAGTGCAAGTTTGTGATGTCACCTATAATGACGGTGCAGAAGGTGTAAGTATGATGTGCTGCATTAATTTATGTAAAGAAGAAATATATTCATGGATCTTGGAGGCGTTTACTTCGTGGTACATTTTTAATTTTGATATAAAGAAAACACATTTTTTATACCACTTTTATTTTACTTTAGTGACTAGTTTCAATTACACGGTAATTATTATCAAACTTAGTTAAGTGTTTTCTTTACATTAAAAAAGAAATATAATATTACATTTTTAAGATTTTAGTTTTAATTTTTCAAATAATTAAATGTAATGCACTTTCAAAGTGTGAATATATTTGTTATATTAAATATCAATATACCTTTATTTCTTACCTACCCTATCTCTTATGATATATATGATATATGATGTTAGATTACATTAAATAAATTAAGTGTGTACCTTCCTAAGTGCGATCTCGGATGGAAATGACCGACCTCAGGGAAAGACATGGACGATGCGCTGGCCTTATCCATTATGAAATTCAGTATTATCAACGGGGAAAATTAAGGCGTTAATTAAATTTACAAATTAACTGCCCCGATTCTGAATTTATTAATAAAATCAAAGTTGGCCTAATATTCAGAATCGGATCCTGTTGATTTCCTGCTAGTTCGTCGGTAGAGGGAATGCCACAATCACTTTTGTTGAAATAAAATATCAAACGGGTACTTACCTGGATTTTCCGGTATGCACTTTCTTGTCATAAATATATATTTCTTTTTAGGGCAGAATAATGAAAAAAAAAAAAAATGATTTCGAAAAACAAACAAAAATAACAATATTTAATTAAATCTGAATTAATATAAAAAAAAAACAATTTAACAAAAAAATAGAAAAAAAAAAAAATAATAAGAAAGAAAGAAAGAAATATATATATAAGAGCAAGACACTCACAGAGACCACTCAAAAGATAAAAAAAATAAATACAAACTTATTAATTATTCGCGTACTGATTTTTACTCGCACTACTTTCACTTACATCTCACTGTTCGCTTTCCGAAAATAAAATTAACTGTTGTCTCCATCAACCCTAATTGGTTTTATTAGCCACTGCAACCCCCTTCCAATTGGGGTTAGTGGTGGTTAAGCGCCTGCCCTCTGATTGGTGCGTTGCTACGCGTCAGAGGGTTGCGCAAGCGTGTTGAGCAACTCCCACTACGCCAAGGTGGCAGTTTAAACTGGACGCCAACCCGCGAACGCCAACATGTTTATAAAAATAAATATAAACATTAAATAAATATTACAAAGTTATTGTAATATAATTTTAGGCGGGTTGCGTGAGAACAATATCTGTTTTCTTAACTTATGTGGCAGGGTTGTTGGAGACCATGTGCGTACTATTTCACACATAATTAAATCTTTTGATTTAATCTCATGATTTAATATAATTTGGATTACAGCATGTAATATAGAAAGTAGTGCGTAATATTAATTAATAGAAAAATACGAAAAACTAATAATAAAAAGAAAAGACGAATCTAAATTATTCTTGAGTGGTCTCTTGCGTTGTCTTATCCTACTTGTGTGGGGTCATACTTAACATTTTGTAATAAGTGATAAATTTATAAAAACCTATTTACAATTATTTGTAGAAGCGCGATTTAATTTAATTAATTGATAAATTAAATCACGCGCCAGCATCTGCATTACCTGGGTTGCAAACGTAGGAATCCCCCTAATCCGTGGGCGTGCCGAAAGGTACGCGTTACGGTGCCGAGCCTATTGTTCGGTACCGGGCTTGCCCTAATTGTTAAATTTTCCCGGATTAGGGGAAATTTTCTATTTACAACCCGCTTCGTAAAATATTATGACCCCAGCAATAAAATAAACAATTACAAGCTTAAACTAAACTAATCTTAATATTTACAAGCTTGGGATTAAAAATAATCCCAATGCGAACGAACGAACTTTAATCATTTTAATATTAAAAATTATTACGGTAAAATGAATTTAATAAATAAACAAATTATATTTTACTAAAATAATTATGGTACAAGTGTTTTAACTAAAACACCTGTAACAGTATTAGGCAAGGTATTTGCCCGAGAAGTAGTTGTTTTAAAGTACTTACGTAATGTAATGTGCAAAAGAGTAAATAATTTATTGATTATTAACAACTTATTTTTATTTAATTTGTTTAACTACCTGTGACCAAGTGAATGAATACTATTTTCTATTAAAAAAAAAATCACTGAGTTTTGTTTAACAAATTCAATATTTTATTTCCAGATTAATTTCTGTTAGACGACTATTCAATATCAATTAAAAGGGCCAAGGCGATTTTGGAACATATACATGTATGTATTAAATAAAAATGATTTGAAAATAATTTATTATCATTTTTATTTAATATATTTAAATAGTTGTGACCAAGTGAATGCATGATACTCTTTTCTATTTATATACATGTATGTATGTAATGGAGATTTTTTATTTTGCATGTGTACGTAGAAAACTCTAACACATATCAAAATTATACCCGTATTATAGTAATTTATCTTTGCCTATTAAAAGCATCCATAAACTTTTTGTTAACTTTCTGATATGTAAAAGCACTCGTGCTTACTACGGTTATGATTACAACTATGCAATTCTGTCGAATCAAAATTAATATTAATTTCGATAACTGATTTATTTAATTGTTTTTACAACAATATTTCCTTAATAGAGTGCAGAAAGTAACAAAGTGCAGAAATTGGTAAAAAAAGTTGTAAAAACAATTGAATAAATCAGTTATCGAAATTAATATTTAATTTTCATATCAGTTATGGAAAGTATTATTTAATACCGATAACTGATATATTTTATCTTCTTCCTCGATATGTTAATACGCTATTTGCTCCTACAACCAGAACTAATTTTCTTATCAAACCACTTATTACACTTTTTTTTAAAAATTTACAATAGAATTTATACTAATTTGTTTCATTTAATTTTATATAAAAATTAAGTAAACAGTATTTTGTGTGCAAGTATTGAATATATGCATCTCAATGTTTTTGGGCGTCGAATTCACTGCTAATTCTTTAATTTATTTATTTTTTCTTCCTACATAATTTTTTGAAAATATTTTGTTCGTATATTTATTATGTGTATGCAATGAGCATTTTATTTCATGGAATATTTATTCATTTTTAATTCTATATTAATTCGAATAATCAATGAAATTTCAGTTAGTTATAAATCCTCGGAAAGAGTTCTTGTCAAGTTCAGACACATTTAATGATTTTTTGTTTCTAGCTGTTTTTCACAACTAATATTTCTCTGAATTTGTATCTAAAATGCATTGACGTCAAATGTAATTAATTGCACAGAAAAAATTACAAACAAAATATCCAAAAGAGAATATATGAATGTAAAATTAGAAAAATTGAACAGGCTGAGAAACCTCTGGTCTACAGACATTTCGCAATATTTTGTATGTATATGTATGTAAATAATAAATAAGTATGTAAAATTACACGAATAAAGATGTAACATATATATATAAATATATATTGAAGTAAATCCATATTTTGTATTATATAAAAGAAGCGTTTGTCAAGCATTACTGAATGTGTCATTTTAAAAAGCCAGATTTAAAAAATAATAATAATTAATTATTAATTAATTATTAATAAATAGGGAATTATTATTGATATTAAAACAATAATTAACATTAATAAAATTATACTAAACTTATTTTAGCAGTTATAAAAAATCAACTTTTTCATTAATATATAAAAGCAAAATTTATATATTTATATATTATTTCGTTAATATATAAAAGTAGGCTGAAAGACCTAAGGTCGATAGCCATTTACACGTTATTATATTTACGTAAAATATTTTGTATAATATATGTATATGTAAATACCACGAAAAAAGATGATATATATATATATATAAGTATTAAGAAATTAAGTTATTCTGTATTGATTATTCTGTTAGACAAGAAAGATATTATTGTTATTATTATTAATATGAATAGTATCATAGAATATTGAAAAGTATAGCCAAGACTCACTGTCAGGGATAATTGGGCTAATCAAGGATGCGAAGCTAGAGCTAATCATCTCAGATACATGGGATCCACAATAGATCTGAAAAGGTCGCGGTGATACAGGCCATGAGGCCGCCCAAACATTATCTATCTATCATAGAATATGAATTTCGAAATGCAAGTCAAATTAACCCTTTCTATGAGTAATATTCTTTATGAGACATTTGTTGTAAAAATGTGATTCTTTTATACATCGGAATGGGTTGCATGACGTTGCAATTTAGTGATGTACTTCAAACTTATTTCAAAAATAAATTTGTTTACTGTAGAGTTTTTATGAATCACTCATACAATATAAAAATATTTCATTTATTGATTTTTATCAATTATCTATAAAACCAACTAATTAATTAATAAAAAAAAGAAATCTGTCTATTCAGTGTGCACGGCCCAGATAAACCAAAGTGGAATATTACAATCATTATCAAAACGTTTGTGTTTGAAATCGCGCTGATAACTCCCGTCTAGTCGGCCTGACGTTTTCCACATGTCGGTGGAAATGCAAATGCCCGAGTCGCCGTCGACGGTGAGTTTTTAGAGCGGGCGCGCCTGTTTTGCATCCCTGATGCGGTGTGTGAACGCGGAGTGCATATCGCGGGGTGTCTCGCTCGTTTTTTTGCAGGTGGTAATGATAGTCCCGGCGACGGCGTAAAATGGAATCGCTCGATTTGGATCAGATCCTTAGGGACCTGGGCGGTTTCGGGTCCTACCAGTCCAAGCGGTTTGTCTTGGTCGCCCTGCTGCTGGCGTTCACTGCATTTCCGGTCTTCAGCTTCATTTTCACGACCATTGATATTAAGCACAGGTATGCAAATGTCATTTTATAAGCTTTATTCGCGTGTTCAGAAAATCGGTTTCTAATAGCAAACTAACTCTCTTTGGTTAATCTTCTATAAATCCTAATCTTTTTTGTGCGAATCCTCACTCATTGTTACAAAATACACTTCTGCTTGTATAAAAAAAATGAATCAGTCTAGGAAAAGACAACCTTAATCCAAGCATAGTGTGGATCTTAAGATAGAGGATGGAGGGTAAGAATCTTTTGTCTTCAGTTCTACACTATGCTTGCGTTAAAATTGTATTTTCCATCCTATCTCTACTTTCACTGTTACTTCTCCCCTGATTCTGATATTATATTATATAATTATTAGTTGTATGAAGGTTGATTTAAGTATAAAAAAAACATTTGTACACTTTTTTCACTTTTATTATTTTTAATACCATGTCTATCCCGATGTGATCATTTTCAGTGGTCATCGTGATCGAAATGTACATCTGGTATTAAAAATAAAAAAAAGTGATGGAAATTGATGTCTACTTCAGCTTATACAAAAAATTATACAACTGATGTATTATTATGTATAAATTCGGAAATGGAGGAAAAGAGGAAAAGACAACCATAACATTAAACAGTATGTTTATGTTACGGTCTGATCTGAACATAATTGATTCTTATCATCAATCCTATGTGGTTATAAACCACACTATGCCTGTGTTAAGGTTGTTTTTTCCTTCCATCCTCCACTTCCGCATGTATAAAAAGTAATGCATCAGTTGTATAATTTTTTTATATAAGCGAAAGTAGATATCAATTTCTCTGACATCAGAATTGGAGGAGAAGTAACACATTTGGTCCCGAAATCAATACTTTTGCATCAGAATCAGGAGAGAAGAATCACATTTGGCCCAAAGCAACAATAAAGTAGGAATGATTGTTAAAAGTATTAAAAATGACACTGACATGTTTGTCAAAAGCAAGCAAAATATCAATTTTTATAATTTAATTACTTACAGTGTTTTGTGATGTTGCTTTTGCAAAAAAATAGTAAATATATTTTGGAAAGGTGATATTTTTCGCTCAACGTTATGTTGTCCTCAGGCTAACATCCTCGGACTTCAAATATACCTTACGGAAAAGCGTGTGCAGTCCAACTCCATTTAGCTAGGCCAATTATAGTTTAATACAAAATTGTACTTCTTTCTTCACTTCTGTATTTTTACAGAATACAGAAGTGAGGAAAAGAATAAAATATTATTATATTACATCAAGAAAACTTTATGTACTCACCAACAAAAATCTTCAATAATTCTTATTTAAGGTTAGAGCTTACAATAAATTATATATTTGTAAAATTTAAACGATATATATGATAAATTGGTTACTTTAAGAAATTAATTACTTCTTCAGAAGAATTTTGGTTTTGTTGAAAATATTATTCGAAATATAATACGATTTCTTCACTAAATTAATAGGTATAGTTGATGAAACAAAAATTGGAATAGATAGATCTTTTATCTATTTGAATTTTTGTTTCATTCATCCACTACCTTTTCCAATTACTTCTCAATAAGTTTGCCTAAAATTCATATTCACCTATTAATTTAGTGAAAATATATAAATAAAAATAATCGTGTTATATCCCTTATAATATTTTCAACAAAACCCCTCCAATTTTTCCTCGCGCAAATCGCCTTCCTTTTATTCATTAAAATCCACCCCCGCTGATTGTAAAACATTACTAAAAACGAGGCAATAAGCAGAGAGAAAAGAATACAATTTCTTTCAGGTGTTTCGTGGACGGATGCGACGAAGGGCCGAGTCCCAATTTCCATGCCGGCTGGGCGAGGCGGGCGATTCCGTTTAAGGGAAACGAGCCTCGCAAGTGTCTACGGTATGTGAATCCGTTTCCGGCGGAAAATTGCACGGGGACGTTTTTTAATAAAACGGCGACGGTGCGTTGCGACCGTTTCCTCTACGAAGACGGCTCCAAACTCGCCATCGCCAATGAAGTAAGCAAACTTTTTCTCATTTATTTTTTTCTTTACGAGGGATTATCTATTGCTTAAATTCGAATAATTATAATCGTTTTTGTTCTTCTAATAAAATATATTCCTATTGAGGAATATGGTATAAAAAAGTTGCATAATTATTTAAAATAATTTAAATAAAGTTCACTTAATTTATTGTTATGTCCCATCAATTCTAAAAATATCCACAATATGAAAATTATTATTAAATATTTAATTAGTTCGGCATTCATTGCGAGGAGGATCAATGGAAGCTGAGCCTCGTCGGGACAATCAATAATTTGGGATTTCTTTTGGGCTTGCCCCTGACTGGATTCCTCTCCGATAGGTATGTAAATTATGTCAATTTCGCAAATGATTAATTACGGGACCAATGAAAAAATATTTAAAAAAAGAAAGAACGCAATTCATCAATACCTCCTCTGTCCATAAATTCCAGTCATTACATTCACGATTATTTTTTTTTATTTCGGCAGAATCCTTGCTTGAGCCTGATTTACATTTTATTTTTAGAAATTACTTTTTTATGTATCATTTGTATAGAAATACTTTGATTTATTTATTTTTTATAAAGAGCATCGATTGTTTTCATTATTTTGTATGGGGTTCGTTAATAATTTATAATTATTTTTAAAACAAATTAATGTGAAATATCTCGTGTCATACTAAGAAAATAAAGAATGAAACCTTGAAACCTTTACGTAATATATATATATATATATATAAATATCTTGAAAAGTCTCCATTGACTCATTCATTACAGCATAGAAATTACCGATTAATCTCCTGGAACTCTTTTATGTGAATTTATTAAATGGATTAATACCAAAATTAAATAATGTTTTAAAATAATATATATATATATATATATATATATATATATATATATATTTATATATATATATATATATATATTATCAAAAAAACATTTATACGCATAAGAGTGTAGGGTTGTTTTAAAATAATCCTAAACTAAAATAAAAATGATTGTCCTTTGTTTTATTCATTGCATACTTTTAAAAATCTTTAAAATATTTTATAGAAATAATTGTAAATTTATATGATTTAATATTACAGTGTCAATTTTTTTAATTGTAGCTTAAGTTTAGTTTAATTCAGCTTTACTTTTATGTTTTTTGTATATGGATTATTTGAAAATAAAACAATAACTGATAGAAGCATAATTGAAAATAGAATACAAACAATTTTTCAGCCCTTACGAAATTAATACAACATTTAGTAAGGGCCGATTTTATAAATACAATATAATGGACCATTAATATTTAATATGAACATTAAATTAAAAATAGATTTCATATTTTTAATGTTCCTCGGGTTGAGGTTCCTCAAAATCAGGGAATTATCTTTTACCGTAATGGTCTGATTTTGATCAATTTAAATGATCACTGTTGAATTGAAATAAAAACACAACCAACAATTTTAAAAGAAAGGACATTTGCAGTAAAAATAAATAAAAGCTTCAATTAATCAATAGTGCGAGTTTTTCCGATGAAAATTAAAATCTCATGTGTCAACTACAAATATAAATTAATAATATAAATGATTAAACATATTATTTAAAACATATTTAATTTATTCTATAATTTTACATTGGATATGGTAAAGATGGATCCATAAAGTATGATTTTTTTTCATTGAAAATACATTAAAACACTGAATTTGAAATTTTACGAAATATGACACCGAAAATAAGATAATTAATGCAGTATTAAAAGCAAACCAAATTAACAAAAATTTTCTTCGACTTATTTTTTCACATCGGTTATGAATTGTGAATCACATATTTTTTTATTTAAGTAAAATGCACTTTTTTCACTTGTGGTTCTCTTGTTCGATTTAATTTACAATGAAACATAAATTATGACGTTATTAATTTCCAACAATCTACTGTGTGTCTTATTCAGTCCTATCTCAGTGGAAGAGCACAACTTGTTAGAATAAACGGAATAACATCCGAGCCGTTACCGATAGAGACATGGGTGCCTCGGGGATCAATTCTGGGCATGTTATTATTTTTAATATACGTCAATAAATTGCCTTGATTGCTTCCTCAGTCAAATATTATTCAGTACACTGATGATACAACACTAATAAGTGTTAATAATAGCCTGAATTCGTGATACTGAATTTAGGCCATTAGTAATGAATACACTTCAACACAGGATTTAGAATGGTTTGGAAAAAACCGTCTTGAACTGTATCTGTAAGTAATCATATCAATAATAAACTGGCTTTGACAGTAATGATAAAGGAAAGCATGAACGTTTCACATTTCACCTACGAAATAACCCTGAATATAATACTAAAATAAGTTTATAAAACCTAATTATGTTAGTCTTTTTTTGGTATCTTCATTAATATAGTTGTCCATTATGTAATATGACTTTACAAACAAACTTATAAAATCTGCGCTAAATATTTTACTTATTCATATATTTCAATAATGTCATTAACATACGTAAGCACAGTTAATGCGATAATTTAAATTCCGAATCTATTTTTTTTTAATTAAGTATTCTATCTTCCATCAGAAATCCGTAATATTTCGCAAGCCATTCCCTCGAGATTATCGCCCTATATCGCACTCTGGTTAATAAAGTTCTAGAAAAACAAAAACGGCAATAAAAAACTAAGACCATTTCCCAGACTCTTGTCAACTGTTGTTTTATTATTGCTAGGATCGAACGTGTTCACTCGCACGTGGAACGTTTCAAGATGTATTCATTACGAAAAAGTTTTATTTATTTATTGTTTACTTTGAGTAATAAATGAATAATTTTATTGTTTGCTGTTCGCGGGTATTACAAATTAATATCAATGATGATTTTGTTTGGAAATTTTACGGATGATTAATATATTTATTTCACCTTGTTTGGTAATTACGAGTATTCCTTTAAAATCAACAATTTTGTTTTTGTTTCATAATTCTAAACAGCGATAATCCGCATTATTTTGAAATTATTACTTTGACCAAATACTTTAAAACGAACCTCTTATTAATAAATCGGCGATAAATGTTACGCAGATATTTTTATGCTTAAAATGCGTAAATGAAATAATTGAAGGTATTTCGTAAATTATGTCAATTTCGAAAATGATTAATTACGGGACCAATGAAAAAATATTTAAAAAAGAAAGAATGCAATTCATCAATACTTCCTCTGTCCATAAATTCCAGGCATTATATTCACGATTTTTTTTTATTTCGGCAGAATCCTTGAAATATTTCTTTGCAAATGAGACATAAAAAAGTAATTTCTAAAAATAAGATGTAAATCAGGCTCAATTAAATTTTATTTTTAGAAATTACTTATTTATGTCTCATTTGTCTAGAAATATTTTGATTTTTTTTATAAAGAGCATCGATTGTTTTCATTATTATTTTTTAATGCTTTTTTGTTAATAATGTATAATTACGTTAAATTTAACGTACATGTCATTCTTTATTGTGACAGTCTATGTAAGTTTAATAATTATATATTTATAACTTTAAATTACTAATGTATATATGGGGTTTTTATAAATTCATGCTAAAGATTTTAAAGTATGATTTTTCATCAAAAATGAAGGAGGGTCTTTTAATTTTTTTCTTAAAAACCCCTCCTATTCAAGTTACAGCTCTCTAAAGTTAAGAGAGAAATGTTTTTATTTCATATATATGTTATGGAACAATTTAGAACAATGTAATTTATCATACAACTGCTCATAAAATGGCAAATTTTGGTGATTTTTATAACTCTAAAATATTATTACAAGGGGGTGAAAAATCAACTCCTATAAGAGTTTGCATCAGAAGTTTTTAATTTTTCTATTTCAAAAATCGATTTAAACGGTGGGATTTATTCTGCAACTTTTCAGTCTCTTGATATTTTGTCCTAAAATTTTTAGTTTTATCACAAAAAATAATACATAGGCTCATTTGTTAAAATTGGTTATTATTTTTTAAGAAAAATCAACTAGCCTGCTGTCATAATAACAAATATTTTCATTGTGATTTGGTCGGTGTTATTTTATAACGTCCCGTGAACTAAAAACAACTTTAATATAATTAATGGTTTTAATATTTAGACATTGGTAGTTCATATTGTATGAAATAAATATGAATAAAATATTAAAAATCAAAATAAAAAATGGGCTAATAACCCGAAATTTAGCTAATCAATCTAATCTGTGTTTTATTAGTTGATTTTTAATAATTTATTCATATTTATTTCATAAAAACAACTTATTACTTAAGTTAAATATATATATATATACATATATATATATATATATATATATATATATATATACATACATACCGTACATTATGATAACCGTATACAGGGTGGACCATTTAATGTGTTTTCAGAAAATATCTCCGAAACAAGAAACTTTAAAAAAAATGACCCAAACAAAAAATGATTGTATCGAAGGAGGCCATAATAACATAATATTGTTTTTTTTTCATAGATGGCGCTGTTGTCGCTAAATCGAGGCCAGCTTAGTTTTTTTTTAATGGAAACCCCTACTTTTTATTAAAAAATCAGATTCCTTGTTAAAAAATGAGAAGAATTCACTCAGCTCAGTTTTTCGTCAGAGTGATAGTTGGAGCTGTAATCGCGAATAACCGTTTATATTGAATTACTTATTACAAACGAATAATATTTTATAATTTTTCTTTATTATAAATATATTGATTATTTTAAATAAATTTGTATTCGTAGATATGGAAGACTGAAAATAATGACCTTCTCAATAATTTCATGCGTAACATTAGGATTAACAAAATCTTTCGCTGCCAATTTTTCATCCTACATAATGTTTGAATTCTTCGAGACGTTTATTGGAGGAGGAACGTACGGAGCTGCTTATATTTTAGGTAAACTGTTCACACCGTTGAAACTAAGTACGTTTTGCTTTAATTCGCCTTTTTTGTTGCAGGTATGGAATTACTACCAGCAGAACATAGAGTCATGGGAAGCACGTTGATGGCTTGTTCTTACGCCTTAGGAGAAGCCTTAATGGGCCTCCTCGCCTGGTTCACGCATTCCTGGAGAACATTCCTGCGAACGGCCTACGCTCCCGGTGTGCTTTTCGTTACTTACTACTGGTTGCTGGACGAGTCAGTCAGGTGGCTAATGGCGAACGGGCAGAAAGTGGAAGCGGTTTCGATTCTTAAGAAAATCGCAAATGAAAACAACCACGCGTTTCCGAATGAGCTGGATGGTTACGAGGAAAACAAGTTCCTGGGTTCGAAAAATCCGAATGAAAAGAGCTACATGAATCAGAACGTCCGAATATACGCCGGCGAAAACGCGGCCATTGAAAATAAATTACGGATCTACATGGACCAGAAACAAGATAAAAACATCGGTCGGTATTTGAGTGCGGACAAACATTTTACTGAAAACGAAGCTGGGAAAAATATAAATTTCACCGGCGGTATTTATGTGGACGGCAGCGCGCACGCCGCCGACAAGAATGTGGATATTGTTGATGAGATAAAGATTGATTCGTTCGGTGGGGTTTTCAAATCGGCCGTATTATTGGCGAGACTTTTAAATTGTTCGTTCGTATGGATCTGCTGTGCTTTTGTGTATTACGGTCTGACGATGCACTCTGTTGGTATATCGGGAAATATGTACGTCAATTACATGGCGGTCGCGCTGATTGAAATTCCCGCCTACATTGTATCGAATTTTTCACTCGACAGACTGGGCAGGAAAAAATCGCTCGCCTTGTCGCTGTTATTGAGTGGTATCGCCTGCATTGGCTTCGTTTTCACACCTGAAGGTGAGGATTTTTTTAGAGATTATTTTAATTAAACATTTTTCATTGTTCCATCCTGGCAGTCCTTCCAGGGTGGGACATGATACTGAAAGTTACCAATGAATAATACAAAGACTCTCCTCTCTCTCCTTCAGCGATTTTTGATTCTCACTAATGATCGTAGTCAAAGATTGATCCGGAAATTATTAATAATTCTCGGATCGGGTTAAACAGTATAAAATATTTAAATAAAACAATTATTGAAGTTACCAAAAATACGGGATTCATCAATCGAAATTGATTCTAAGTTTCGGATTCATCAATTAAGGATTGATTCTAAAATTGATGAAATGATTTTAGGATTAAACTGCTACTATTAGTACGGCCTAAAGGGGAATAATTGGTTCTGTATTTTTTTTTTTTTCAATAATCTCGCTGAAAAGTAAAAAAAAAACTTGTGCAATTTAAATGTACACGGAATTATAGGCAGACCCCTCCTTCCCTTTACGCATCTGGTTCTATGAGGGAGGCGTTTTATGACATGCAATGAACTTCCTTCAATTGTCTGATTACATTTATTTTGTCGATCAACAATCAGTTTCTTCCATCCATTATTTCCATCTTATCACAATAGTAGCCTTGTATATTTCATACTTATTTCCATTTCATTTTTCATTTCTTATTCCTTCAACAATTGCATAACAAGGTACTTTATGCAATCGTTGAAGGAATAAGGGAATGAGGTGTGGAAATAATGGAAGGAAGAAACTAATTGTTTATCGACATGCATGAAAATGCAAATTGGCTGTTATGTACTAAAACAAAGTTAATAACAGTAGAATAATTCTATAGCTAAATGGTAATAACTAACTAACCATCTTTATTCAAATGTGTATATGTATGTACAATAATATATAAAAATTAGAATTATATTCTGTAGATGATGAATCGGCTATCGAAAATGGTAATATTTATATTATATTCCTTTCTCCACTTCTCTTTCACGAAGTGAAGGAAGGAATATAAATAAATATCACTATCAAGAGAACTTCACGTACTAATCAGCATATATCTTCTATGCCTGTATCATTAATTCAAAAAATTGCACACTGATTAATGATGGTTACAAATTATTTCACGCCCTATTTCTCCTACAAGACTTGATTTGCACAAAATGTGTACTGATTAATAAAGGATAAATAGTGTTTTACGCCTAGTTTTTCAAGTAAGACTTTATACGTGGAATTATCAAATTCAACTTAGACTCAAACGCTGCTACATTAGAATTGCGTTTTGTCAAGGCTTCACGAACTGAGGTTTGCCCGGGCTTTGGATAGATCTGACAACACTGCTTTTACGCGCAAAGCGATTTTCTGATTAGATTTTTCCACCCGTAATCAAGATGAACTGTAAATTGAACAGCAGATTTTTTACAGGACTTGTTCCGCTTAAATAAAACGATAAAAACGTGGCATAAGTCTCTTGATATAGCTTGAGGTATTGAGAGTTGCTGAAAAAATTGGGTGTTAAACATTTTTCAAGTTTTGGTTAATTTGGTTACCTTGTACAATTTTTTGTTTTTTTTTTTAATTATTTTTGGAAAGTTAGTACAAACGCCATATTTTGCCTAATTTGCGCTATATTTCAAATTATTTGATTCATATAAAGTTATTCAGTTAAAAATGGTTGTCCTTTCTATTTATTTTTTTTATTGAACTAAATGTATTTCGGAAATAAACACAGTTTTCGAAATATATTTAGTAAAAAAATAATAATAAGTATGAGAAAGGAAAACCATTTTTATTTAAATAATTAAAAGTCTTCATAACCAACATAAAGAAGATGAGTTCATTTGAGGATATTTAATCACAATACAACGTCTGTTCAACTACCTTCACCCAAGCCTTGCACAAGGAACAGACGAATCTGACGAGGTCCAAAAGACCGAAATGACCATCACCATTTCTTTATACGCAGTATATACGCAACCACCATTCTAGCGTATAGACAATTAATGGTGGTCATTAGCCATGTTTGTTGGATTAATAAAAATTTCTAACAACCATTCTAGCGTATAAACTATTGGTGATGGTCATTGGCCATATTGGTATGGTTAATAAAAATATCCATCAATCATTCTAGTGGATAAACAATTGGTGATGGCCATTGGTTATGTTGGTTGGATTAATAAAAATATCCAACCACCATTCTGGTATATAGACAATTGGTGATGGCCATTTTGGTCTTTTGTACCTCGAAGGTTTTTTATATTCCTTCTCGGCAAAATCTCAGTCTCAAGCTCCTTTTAGATAAAATGAATTTTCGCCGTGGTGCAGCAGAATAAGTCTCAATATATAGCTTGAGATCTAGATACGTCTTGATAATGGAATTTTCGCCGTAGTGCAGCAGAATAAGTCTCAATATATAGCTTGAGATCTAGATACGTCTTGAGATGCGCTAGAGAAATTGGGCGTTAGAAATGTTTGTCAAGTTTGAAGGAATTTTGTTACGTTTGATTTGCTTCGTTTTTATTAAATAATTTCTCTTTAAATTAGATGACGTCAGTCTAAGACTGCTCATATTCCTCCTCGGTAAATTCTCGGTGACAATTGCCTTCACCAGCGTTTACCTGCAGACGGCGGAGATGTTCCCCACCAGTCTGCGCCATTCGATAATTTCTCTGTGCTCCGGATTCTCGCGGATCGGCTCGATGGTCTCGCCGCAGGTGCTGCTCTTGGTGAGGACGTGAGGGTTATTGTTGTTGTTTTGCGATTAATTTCTGTTTTTTCAGGATCAGATATGGGGATCGCTGCCTACGATAATATTTGGGGCCGCCGCATTATCGGCCGGATTATTATCGCTCATATTTCCCGAAACGCTACACACTAAGTTACCTGATACGCTCCTGGAGGCTGAAAATTTGGGTAAAGAAAAGGATAGTGTAAACTAATTATTAAATAATTGTAAATAATGTGTATTTATATTAAAAAATAATTATTTTTTTAAAATATACTGTTCGGTTTTTTTTTAAAAAAAAACGATTAATTAATGAAGGTAATTATATTCAAGTTTGGTGCTAAAATCTCCATCTACAGTAAAAGTCCATTTGTTGTTTTTTTTTTCCGCTGGAAAATTAGAATGCGCTTTATCTTTTTTTGCTTAGAGTTTTTTTCATTTTCGACTGCTGGGTCGCCCAACGCATTCGTTTTTGTCGTTTGTGTGTAGGCTGAGATTAAAATAATTTAACGTATTTCCATTTTAAGATATTCAAATTTAACTAATACAAATTTTAGATCATTATTATTTGTTCCTCATAATAAATAGAAGACGACGCAAGCGCCATCTTTTGCCTATTTTTATGTGGCATTGTCAACGATTTGGGTCTACAAAGTGGACAACCGAGAATCGTTATTTCGTCCACTGAAGTAAGATCAATGTGCTATTTATGCGAACAGGAAACGAATGATGAATGGTGGTTGAACAATTTACTAAATTTGGTGCCGCCTCCGCCCTTACAATACGTCAGAAATAATTTGTGTATTACCATTTATTACAACATAGTTATGGCTAAATTTGAAAAAAAAGGCGGAGTTTCAATATTCAATCGAGTTTTATCACAACAATAATAATAGAAAAATAATTTATTCACTTGATCACAGTTATATAATTAAATAAGATAAAAATAATTTGAAAATTATTATTTGCTTTCGAGATCGCGCAAGACAATCGTATGATATACCTGCCGAGAAACGTCCTCTGCGTTCGTTCACTTACACCGAAGATCTCAGAGGTGACAGTGCATTTTGAATTAATTTAATTAACAACTTTGCAATTATATAAGGCACAGCTGTACCCATGAGGAATGAAATCCCGAAACACGTGTCTGCATAAAGCCTTATATTACGTAACATTTATTTATTTTTTTGTTTTTTGTATTAATTTTTTAAAATATTGTTGCATAACTCAATATGTTATTGTTATGCAACAGCAAACGTCCATTATTGGATATTTATTAAAATCTTCAAATTGTTTAAATAATAAAAACAGATTTATGTCACATAATTACAAATTAAAATCATTTTTTATTATTATACCATGCACTAAATTAATAATAATTCTTCAAATTGTATAAAAAATTAAAAAGAAATTATGTAATTCGGCGACATAAATTTGTCATTATTATTTGAACAATTTGAATTTTTTTCCTTAATTTATTTTTTTCTAATTTAGCCATAGTTATGCTATGATGAATTCCATTGTGTGTTCCGATTCAAATTCAACAACTAAGGTACAAACCTCCAAATGAACTAAGTGTCCAAGATCTCCAAAATGGGTGTCCCATTGTGGGGGACGACGATGGGTTATCGTGGTTATGAGTAAAGAGGATTTGGGAAATACGTCGTCACAACATTGGAATATTGTGAAGCCCTACACCGTCGAAGAGATAGGACATATAAAAGAAAATATCGCCAAAATCGATGCGCACGGATCAAGTCGATTGAAGAGCTGCTGCACGGTCCATCCATCGAGATAACAATAATTAATTCAATAAAACACTTTACATTTTGTTTGTATAATACAAAAAATGTATTTATTGTGACTATAGCTAACAATTTACAGTTGTCATTATTAAACTTTGGTTTTTACAAACAAAGTTTAAAGTATTTTATTCAATTGATAAACAATATATAACAAAGCTGAAGGCTCAGTTATTAATAACAAGAATTAAATCTATATTTATTCTACTCTCTGTGAATATTATTGTTATTTTTATATTTCTTTGCCTGAGGAAGCTACTGTATAGCGAAACAATTGTCGTGAACAACAAATTAAAATGAAAATCAAAAAAAATAGTTTCATTTAAAGTTAAATTTAGAGAATTCAATATTCAACGGATGCTCCTCACGTAAATCATTCGTTTAGCTGAAAATGATAAAAGGATTAAAAAATATATTTAATTAACAAGATTTTCAGTGGAAAGAAATATCAAAATATGCTGTAATTTAAATGAGCACCCTATACATAAAAATATATAAAATAACATGTACCAAAACATATGTATACGGTGATTGTTTTCGGTTCCTGGATGAGTTATTGCGTTTCGAGTCGCGAGCGATTTATTCCAGAATCGTAAAATATCGGTTTTCGAGAAAAAGGAATATAAAATTAGGTCAAAGTATTATAATAAATGTATGTTGGCAACAATCCCCAGTAAGAAATAATTTAACGATAAATCTCAATAAAAGTGTAACGGCTCTTCTCATTTTTTCCTTTTCCTCTACTACAGGAAAGTTTTTCTTATAGATTATATAATTAGGGGGTAATTCATTTCGCGAGACTGTTTTTTTTTTATTTGAATATATTCAAATGAAAATGTGAAAGGATTCGAGTTTCGCGAAAGGAAAACACGAAACGTGAAACGTAAAACGCGATGACCTTTTAAATAATTCAGCGGAATAAAGTTTGGAATTTTGCGAATGGATTAAGCATGAGATTTCTCTCGTAAGTATTGTTTTTTTTTATTTATTTACGTGAATTTTACTTTCAATACACTTATAAAAATATAATTGATGGAATACTTATATCTATTCCTTCTAAACCGCAATCATAATTATCACTAAAATCTGGCTTTAGCTGAAATAGGGTCCGATAGTGCTGATGTCACATATCGTGGCAATTTTAAAAGTCTGGCGCTTCAAAAAATTAAATCAACCTTATTGATTACGTACATAAGGATCATAAAAAAACTTTAGTAGTAAACTCTTCAGTTATTATGCATATTTAAGAAATACGCGTTTTATTAAAATTAAATATTTTCGTTTTTCAGGCAAGATCCATAATTTTCTCTTCAAATTTTTACATGAATTCGAAGATATCAGTTTAATTTATCTTATTTTAATGCCTCCAAAGCCATGAATTAATCGTAATTAGTTAGTATGCATAGTCTTTTAATTACAATTAATCATCCTTTTTCAACCAAATCGCATCATTAATATAAAAATACCATCAAAATCTACATGCAACACATGTCACAGCCCCTTAGCTGTAAGGCATATCTTGGAGGAATGTCTGCTTTATACGGCCCATAGAAATAGACTGATGCTTCCAAATGAGTACGAGAGATTTTTTGAACAGCGTTTCATTAGACGAATTATCAATTTCCTAAAAGATACAGGACTGTTCAGGTGGTTCATGTTCGTGATTGTCCTTTTAATGACTGGCCATTTACACTTGTATTTTATTTCAAGTTCAAGTTTTTTTCTTTTAGCTTTGTCGTGTTGTTTGAATGATCGAGCTCTTTACACGCGGTCATTATGTTTTCTCCTTATTTATTTATTTATTTATATATCTAGGTTAGGTTAAATTGGCCTAGGTGTTACAATTAGCTGTAATATTAGATTTAGGAATTATTGTTTATAGGTTTAAGAAAAGTACACCGGCAAATGACCCTGGTTGTCGACGCCGGTCAAGTGGGAGAGTTTTTTAGTCGGTAGTCTCCTGGACAACATCTGGGAGGAGTCCGACACTCAGTCCGTAATGGATTTTCCTCTTCCATAGCCAAAAAAAAAAAAGAAGAAAACATCAAAATCTAGAGAAATTCGCGAGTTTTCTTGTACTTTTCGATATCGGTACAAAAATAATTTAAATTTCGATTATGTATGCTTCTACTTCGTCATACATATTAGCACAGAAAAACATTATTTTGTCTGTGATATTAGTTTCTTGTTAAAATAAATGAAAGAAAAAATGAAAACATCTCAATATGAAACCCCATTAGTTTATTATAAACTATAAAACATAACAAAAATAAAACACTAACAAGATTATTTCACAAAACAAACTCACTCATCAAATATCTGGATAATATCGCTAATACATTCCGCGATTCGCATATCGGGTTATCGCGGGGAAAATGTATGTGTGTGCGCGACTCAATGAGCATTTTCGCCGGAGAGAATAAACACTCGCGGTATCGATTCGGAATCCGGTTCACTTCGCACATAAATTATAAACTTAAAGTTTACCCCACACACACATCCAAGCACGCACACAAGCGCAAAGATATATATTTACGCCGGCCGTAATTGTACACGGGGAATTATTATTTTGAAACAACTTTTGATAAATGTGATCGGCTTTATTGCGAATTGGAAAATTTTATCGGATAATCTACAAACTACGATTATTCATTAGAATGTTACGCTTTATAGCTAGAATTTAATATGGACAGGAATTTAAGCCGTGTAACAAAAAGTTACTCGATCTACATGAATTTATTGCTCGCCTAGGATTTATGTAATCACAAATCTTAATTATTTCATAATTACTTTTTTCAAATTATAAGTAAGGAATTAGAGTTGTTAAAAATAACAATCCTAAGAAAGAATCGGTTGGACCGAAAAGTTCGTAGGCTAACATAGAAAAACATTTTTTTTTTTTATAAAATTTGATTTTATTATTCAAGTTACCTTCGAGGGCGATACAACTATTATAGCGGTCATACAATTTTTTATACCATTTTTATAGTACGATTTTTCTTTAGCCTTAAAATATGTCTCAGTTTCGACGCAATTTTTTCTTGTGAGCATTCTCTTCAGGTATGAGAACAGAAAAATGAAACCCAATTCATGCAATTTTGCCATCGTTTTCTTTGATTTGTTATACTGTGCATCTTGATGAAACAGCACTTTCTTCTTCTTCAAATGGGTCCGTTATTCACGACTTTGTTCTTAAAACGCTCCAATAACGCTATGTAGTCGCTGTTGATGTTTTTCTTCTTTTCAAGATTGTCGATAAATATTATACCATGCGCATCTCAATATACTTATGCCAGCCGACTGTTGCGCCTTTCCACGCTTTGGAATCGGTTCATCATTTGCAGTCCACTCGGCTGACTGTCGTTTGGACTCCGGTATGAAATGATGGAGCCATGTTTCATCCTTTGGCGCAAAATAATCGGCTTTATTACGATTGAATAGTTCCAAACACTGCTCAGAATCCAAAATGTGTTGTTGTTTTCGGCCGATTGTGAACTCGCGTGGCACCCACGTTGTTTAGAACTTTCGCATTCCCAAATATTTTGTCATATTCACGATAAGTTCAACACGTTCCTTTCATATCTTTAGAGTCTGGGCCATCTGAATCAACTTCACTTTACGGTCATCTAATTTTTTTGTGGACATTTTTAAAGTTTAAGGTAACAGCCTCTCTGGGGCGTTCATTGCGTGCATCATCCTCAATGCTAATTTCGCCTCGTTTAAACTTAGCAAAGCACTTTTCAACGGTTGATTTTCCTCGTACAAAAAAATGTTTATCAAGCCAAACCTTGGCTTCAACTGTATTTTTTTTTTTTGCCAAAAAGCAATGCTTTATTAACGCACGAAATTCTTTTTTATCCATTTTTTTTTCAAAGTAACAAAAGTTGCTTCTCTCAAAATATTATATCTCATAAAATAATAGTCCGACAGCTGTCAAATTTATACACATATCTTCTGAAAGCTACGGCTAACTAAAAATCATATGGATTTAATATTAGTAGCGTCATCTACGTGTCAGCCTACATACTTTTCAGCCCAACTGTTATATGACTCCACTGGTAAATGTGAAAGATTTACAAAATCAAAAAAATGTTCCTTGTAAGTTATTTGATTTAATATATCCTCAAATTTTTTATATTGTGTTGTATTGTATTCGGTATAGGAGGAAATTTTTTGTTTTGTTCGAGCACTGTGTATTGTGTACAGTAGAGGAAAAAATGGTTTGTTGTGTCCAATCATTTTAGTCGTTTCCCTTGTTGCACTTCCTCTTCTTCAATGGTTATTCCATGACTAATTTTCCACACAATAATTGCCTCGAATCTGACAAAAAAACCGTAACCTAAGCATTGTTCGTCCTCCAGTTGTTACCGGCGTTTCAGCGGAAATGCCGGAACTTTGATTTAATCAGTTTTTAATTATTTTCGGGCAACATAACTTTTATTTCTTTTTTTACATCGGCACCCGCGTTCTTGTTTCTTTTTTAACTTATTAAATCAATTTAATTTTAAAATGACTTAAGTTCGTATTACATGCATTGATTGTTAAATTTGTAATTATGTACATATTTTAATTTAAGTTTAGGTAGGTTTTTTTAGGATTAGTGGGTTGTTTCCCGATTTTTAAAGTGAGTGGTTTCTTAATTTTCCAAGTGGTTTTACGTTTTACGTTAGTTATTTCATTTTTTTTTATAACAGTCTTTTGTTGTATTTATTTTTCCTCTTAATTTTTTTTAAGAGTGTTTAAATTTTAATTTGCTTTTATTTTGGTGCTCGCGAGTGCAAATCGGTAATTCAATTAATGTTTCGATTATATTTAACCGTGTACTAGTTTTTGTATATATTCATATGTACATATTAGTCGATTCATCTTAAATAAATCTTTTTTTTTTTTTTATTGAATTAAATCTTGCACCGTCATACCCTCTAAATAAAAGTGCTAGTGATATCTGAGACGAGTCCACCCAAGGGTAAGAGAACAACAACTAAACCCAGAGCGAGTAAGGTAAGTGATTTTTTATATATATATTATTATTGAGCCAAGCCGGAGGCTAACAGGAAGCACCACATTTTAGTTTTATTTTAATATTTCGGCAAGCGTGGTGCCCCCCCCCCCTGTTACACAGTTATTGTATCGTAATTAAATATTACAGATGAGGTTTTTAAATTTCATTCTTGATTGGTCTGCAGGTAGGCTCATATAGTACAGATGTTGTCTGAGTTGTCAGTGATCGATTATTAGTTCCATAACCTTTATCAGATTGACTTCAGTTGCATCCACAGTTAGTACCTGGCAGGGTTGATTGAAAACTAATTCGGTCTATCGAAAGCCAAAAAAATTTTTTTCCACCGTTTATTAAATTTCTCTATAGTCCACTTACTGATGCATGGCCTGATATACTTTCTTATAATGTTAAACATTGGTTCTGGTTGAATGCATGATTTACCGGAAGCAGCTTTAGCTAGTTTGTCTACTACCTATTGCCTTCCTCCCTGGTACACTCCGTAGATTAGTTTTTTTTGTGTTTTTGGCGAGTTTTAGAAGAATTCCCAGAAAAGATTACCTTGGGCGGCACTCCATAATTATCAAGAACTCTCAGATCCGTTGGCCAATCGATGATTACTACGATTTTTTTGTCCTCTATGACTTCTTCGTAAATTTTCCAGTACACATAAGTTGATTACAAATAGTTCGGCCTACAGTCTATCAGAAGAAATTTATCATAGTTGATTATTAGAGAAATGCATACAATAAAAAAAATTATGATTTTTGCTTCACTAATAATTCATTCTCCTAAAACTGATAAACCATATATTACTTGTTAAAGCTGTATACGTTTTAATTAATAAAACCCTTTATCTTCGCTTCACTAACAATTCCATTCTTTAGCGACAGTTGAACCGTAGGAACTCTTAAAAATTATTTTTTTAAATAAACTTTTTAATTTTTGATTCACTAATCAGTGCTCTGAAAATTGAAAGAACGTACTGAATTTGCTGATAATTGAACACTTTATACGAAATAATTGATAAAATCCGATTTGAAAATAGAGCTCAAAAAAAAATTAAGAGCAGTTAAGAATTTTATTTGTGTGGGTTTTCCTTTTAACGTTTTAATTACGCATTATCAACTTTTCCAATTACATAAATTGCCGTATTTAACGCACCAGTTTTCCAGCCTTTCGGGACGACTGCCGCGCTATATAATCATCCGGGCGGATTTCGCAATTAACTAGTTTTATTTACACGTTCAGGCGGGACGGCCGGCAGTAGCTGAGGACCGGCTACTAGGGGTGTGTTAATTAATTTCATCGCGAATGCAGTTTTGATTAATTTCCTCGATCTGTCCCACTTCATCAATTATCAACAATAATTAGTTATTTAGGGAAGTCACGCTACAAGATCAAATTATTACAATCGATAATTTTTTAAAAAGAGAAAATTATTCAATAGTGTAAATGATGTTCATATTAACTGTTCCTAGCGTAGAAAAATCAAGGGTCGATAATCCTTATTTGGGAATATATTATGAAAATATTAAGTTATTATTTTATGTTAGATTATAGGAAATGTATTGCTTTTTCTTATATAATTAAGATTTAGTAGTTGCAACTATACCTTATAAATTTAAATTATACAAATAAAGTGATTGTTTTATAAGTTAAATGAACATGATGAATCATTAATGTATTAAAAAAAAACACTCAATCGAATAAATGTACTAATCATAATGAATAATTACAACAACATAAAAAAATAATCTGCAAGTTTGATGGAAAAACGATAAAAACCAAGAAGTCGGTGATCGACTGATAGTACGTCAGATGTTGGCAAGTGCGAAACGAGCCAATTAATTCTCCATTAAGTAAATACTTAATCCAAAAATGATTCACTAAAATAATATTATTACATAAAAAACCGTTTGCTTTATATCTCGTTTATTATAGTCTTCATCTATATGCGAGAGTGGATCTGGAGGAGGGGAAGAATTTTTAAAACTCACTGATTAGAAAAGCGCCTCCCCACAAAAATCCTTCTGCATCGCCACTGTCTTCACGTAACTGATTCAAAACTCTATATCATTTCATTTCTTTTTATATATGCATATAGAGAAATATATATAACGAAATTGATTGGTTTTGGATTGGAGCCGAACGCGTTCATTTTCCTACTACAAATAAAGCAAAAAAAAAAACGAAAAGTACTGTCCCCCGATAATATATTCCCACCCCCTAGATTTTTTCCCGCTCGCTCCAAACAGAAACAATTGTCTAGGATTTACGATGCCGTCCGCACTATTTATAACAATGGGGTGTTACCTAAATAAAACGGTCGATTCGTCGGCGACGACTGGGGGCTTGTTCATTGTACGAACCCTTGTAGATGTCAAAAATGTTGGCGGACGTCCCACGGGCTGCATTCTTTTGTTATGTTTTTATATATATATTTATATATCAACGCGAGCGCTCCTTTTTTTATTATATTTGATTTATGCTAATACAACCCCATCACACTTTGAATATTATTAGAGGTCCATTTAGGATCGTTGTTTCCGGCCGTTGCGGTTGTCATCGAATCGATTCGTATGTTAATGCATTTTTAAGAGATGAAATATCATTTTCCATTCCTTTTCTTGTAACTCATCATTTAAACCATATTCATCACTTATAAAAAAAACCTTGAAAATTTATATGTGTCTCATTTGTAAATGTTAATTTATATCAAGAGATATAATCAAATAATATGTTTACAAGATTCTCGCTACAAATTTTCAAGCGAGTATTACTGACCTGTAAAAATTTAAAAAGTTATATACGAAGTAATAACAGTTTGTTTCTATCAACACTATGAAATTATTTTTTTGTACTAATCACATCATATTTTTGTGTCATTTTTCAAAATCATCATACTTCAGCTTATATTTTCGTGTTGATTAATCTCTTGCAACTTCCTTAAAAGTTTTAGGTAGTGTTGGGCAAATTCGATTGAATTTAGTAATCGAGTATTTTTGAATAACCAATTTTAAGTAGCTGCAGTTAGTAAATAATAATAATAATAATAAATTTTAGTTTATTAATATATGTGACAGTGATTTACAGTAATTTAAAAATAACATATATAAAATGCGTTAATTTGCGTATTATAAGTTAACGCATTTTATTGATTTCAGAAAGTATTTTTTGTCTGTTAGTAAAAACAATGTTAAATTCTATTAAAATTAATATTATATTATAAAATTTACATAAAAATTATCGATAGCCAATTTATATAAATTTAGTTAATTATTGTAAATATATGTTAAGTGGTAGTTATTGTAACTCTGTAGATAAATATAGATGCTATTATTATTTACAATTATTGTCCTTTCTCTTACTCTTTTTATTGAACTAAATATATGTTTAGAGATATTACAAAAAGGTAAAAACATGGCAGTATCCCAGATCTATTTTAAGAATCCTCTTTATTAAAAGCCACAAATATATCATAGAAATATTTAACTTCCTTTACCACTCTCAAACCATGTCAGAGGAATGGAAGCGAGGCATAATGCATACATAAAGCCCCGCTTACAAAATTCTGAAAATTCTATGAATCCCATCATCCTGAAAAGAAAAAAAACTGATTTGCCATATTAATTACCGTTTCATCCACTAAACCACCGCCTCTACCCCCGCCCCCATCCTTAAGCAATTCTTACCTCAAACAGTCAGACTGCTAGCATCGACTGCAGAAAATCCACAATCCTTTTACTAGATATTCATTAGGCTTTTGACTCAGCTTGATATCGAGTTGTTTTGTATAAATATTTTACAATATGTATCCCTTCCAATTTAATTATCTTCCCAGATGGCTTCCTGTCAAATCATTCCTTTAAGATCAGAGCATGAAATTCCTTCTCAGATGTTTTCATGTCCCAACTTATTTGTCTATAACTTATACCACCCAGACCTTATGTATATAAATCCTTCAGCCTATCCTTTACCCTCAGATCACAATATTTACATTATTACAATCACTTACAACTGGTTAAGCTTCAGAAAATGGTTATCGACCGATGGTTTTGCCTATTTATATTAGAAAAATTCAAAATAATTGAAAATAATTACTTATCTTCAAATTCTAATTTGAAATTATTTTTATTTGATCCAATTTTTCATTCATCTTTATAATGTTATTGAAAGCAGTCTATTTATGTTTATATTCGCCTTACTATAAAATAATTTATAAATTATTTTAAACGCTTTGTATTTCGCGGCGAAATTAAATGAGCGCTCCCCAAATTAAGATTATTTATGTAAATCCCGGGAGATAACGAGCGAATCGACGTGAATTTATAACCCACCCAGCAAGCCCGACGTTGACGGATACCCGTTTGATATCGGGCGAAAAATGGATTCGACGCCGACATTTCATAGATACAATTTTCGCCGTTGCCGGTTAATAAGCACAAAGTGCTATTGAAGGGTGGGTATTATTATTAATATCGCGGGCGCGATTACAACGTATCTGCAGCGACATCAGCAGAAGGATAACGAGACAGAACCAGAAGGGGGTGGCGAAAAGGGGGCGAGAATCGAGAGGGGGAGGCCAGGAGCAGAAGGCGCGCCCTTAATTAATTTGAATCATTTGAGGAGAACAACTGCTCTGTCAAATGGAAGACGTCATTCGCAGGAGAGAGCGTTTAATTTGCGCGATACCCACATTAACCCTAAATAAAACACACGAGTCGATCGATTTTTTAACACGTTTGCAGTTCTTGATTCTTAAGAAATAAAACAAAAAGGCTATATTATAAAAATTAATAATAGGGGATATTCTGTAAAAGAAATGTTAAAATGAAATGAAAAGAGAGATGGAATTGCGGTACATATTCATAAATGTTTTATGTATATGTATTATATTTATGATTATTTTCAATTTCGAATAAACTTCTTACATATCAAAAAAAAAAAAAAAAAATAGCGTATACGTTATTTTTTATCATCATAGTCAAATTATTATTCAATAAATTTGTGATATATTGAATGTGAAATTAATTTGTAACGTACATGTTAAACTTAACATTTCCTATATGGAGTACTCTCGATTATTTCCTTTGCCTTTTCTACTGCTGAAAGAAAAAATCCCCAAACGCACATACAGATGGAAAGTTGGAACATTCGTTACTAAACAAAAGACCGTTGCATTGTATTAGAATTTTAGATAAACGCTTTATTAATTTCAGAATTGTATTAATTAACACAATTAAAAAATAATAACTTATTATATTGTTGCATCGTTTCACTCTCGTTGTTTCCGGCTGTTGTGGTTGTCATTGAATCGATTCGTATGTTAATGTTTATTTTTTTTATTTTTAAGATAAAATATCCTTTTCCTCTCTTCCCCTCCAGAAGCAACATTCCTAATACTATTCGGCAAGATATTTGTCTAGGATTACCCTTCTTTCTTTAACAAATAACTAATGACAAGAAGTTGTGAGTCCGTAATTTAAGACTTCAAATATGAGGGCTAACTGGATATATCGATAGAGTTCTAGGTAATTGATATAGCACAAAAGTATTTTTTCATATTTTTAATAGCAGTTAATGAAATGGAACCATAGCAATCTCACTTAAGGGTCGAGTCGTGAATTTTTCGATGCTCACCACTGGAAACGATCTCGGAAATAAGATCGCTTAAATTAGACAAAAGTATGTCAATGGCGAATGAGCATCTGAAAAAATATGATTATTTTTATGGGTTCTTGATTTATTGCGAAAAAAAGAACATTTTGATTTTAGAAAAAAATCCTTTTGTTGCAATTGGCAGTATTTTCATCAAACTTGGCATCTGTATATTTTTTAATTCTCTTATCAAATGGCGTGAACAGCGTGTTCTAAGTAATCTAGATTTTTAGTTACGATATCCAATTTTTTTATTTATTATGGCAGCCAAACTGAATTTTCACACATTTTTTTAAATAACTTCAAAACGGTTGCACAACTAACCTCTGAAAAAAAAAAACATTTTTGAACGTTCCAAATGTTTTATTCTGTATTTTTGTACTTAGTGGTTTGTTTACAATTATTTTTTTCAATACATGTTTACTTTATGCAAAGAGTTTTTTTTATTATTGAATCCACACAGCTTCAAATATGTTTTAATAAAAGGGTTACAAAGTCAAAAATGAATTATATTTTTTTATAACCATTTGTGTTAACCATGATCAATTAATAGCATGATTAACTTATATCTACTTCGATGAAATTTTAATTCAATAAACAATCATAAATATTAATTTTACGTTTTTTTTTTTAATTCAGGCTCACGCTCTGCTATGGATGTGTAGAATTGTAAGGATAACCACTCTGAAAAACGCGTTGCCGGATTGAAACGGATACGGAAACCCCGGCAAAGTATTCTCTGGCAGGTCCGCTGAGACCAGCGCCGTATTTCGGATCTTTGGGCTTGATCGAATCTATTTCTGTCGCGGTAGATTGAAGTTCAAAGCTTGAAAATAAAATGCAAAAAAATAAAGTTACAACTTGTTTACGAATAGAAGAGTTTATATTGAAAAAAATAAACATTATTTTTTAGTAGTTAAAAATAACTTCACTGATGCATTAATCAGTGGGACAAATACAACCATTTTCATGAATACACTTCAACCCGGCATTCTTCTTTTCTCTCCCACTTTAAATATTTTTTTTACATAGCAATAAAGACTGTAATTTTATAGGGGAAAAAATACATTAATAAAAAATATTTCCAAATATTTTAATAATTTCAATAAGAACACATTAGTAATTAATGTTCTGTAATTAATGTTTAAACAGGTTAATCAAAGCTGAATGCTGCAATAAGAAAATGCTTTTAAAATCTAGTTAAGAGGGCTGTGTGTATATGGGCGCTTATGGAGATTTCAATGTAAACTGTTAACCTAAATTAAATTTAAGATATTCAATATTATGTAGATTACTTTTAAAACAAGTAAGATTTCATGGCTGCAAACGTTTTCA
Source organism: Philonthus spinipes (assembly GCA_963082785.1). NCBI lineage: Eukaryota > Metazoa > Arthropoda > Insecta > Coleoptera > Staphylinidae > Philonthus > Philonthus spinipes. The sequence goes on along the minus strand of OY720307.1, from coordinate 20,093,804 downwards.
ATTCATTTATTTTTATGTATTTTGGCCATTGTATTTTTGCGATATAACGAAGTACGAAAAAATTACAGGAAATGCTTCCTCTGGTTTATACCTAAATAACTTCTTAAATAATTCGAATAATGACATAATAAACAGTTCCATAACATAGCTAAAGAATTGTTAAAAATAAATATGAACAAAATATTGGTTAATTTCTAGTGTATACATTTAATAATTGGGTTAAAAACAACATTTTTTTCAATGATCGTTTCTGAAGGCGGATGATTGTCGATGTTCGTTGTATTATTTCGAAGACGGGGTTGTCCCTCCCTGCATACAGTAGCGTTTGTTATCTTCTCACATTGCACAGGAAAGAATTATTATGAAAATTACACCTGTGCATAGGCGCTCTAAGTTAATGAAAAAAAAAAAAAAACGATTGGAAACGACGTAGAAGTCTCAACGATTAAAAATTTAAAGTTAAATGTGTTTATAAATGTGTTTCAATTTTATCAGAAAGAAAACACCCATTACATGAAACAATTAGAAAAATAAAACAAATAATAATACAAAATATTGTATAAACTGAAATGGATGACAAAGTGTAATCTTTTATGTTTTCTTTAATTAGAAACATTCTAATTGTTGCATAGATTAACCCCTTCCCCAGGAAAAGAAGACAAAAAAAAAACAATTCTGCAAGCAACTCTTAAATCTCTCCTACAATCATTAATCCCGCCCTTTTCCTCGCAACGGAAACCAACCCTTTTCCCTCCCTCTTATTTGTATACAGTGTTAATTAACTAAAGTTTTTATGGTCTCGAAACCGAATTGAAGTCGTGTACTGTATCCGCCTTTGCCCATTATGTTAATTAAAGGCCATCAAAGCTAGGCCCTTAGCTACCTAGCTCCGTCCTCTTCGCTCGCGCGCCGACATTGTGTTCTTCCATTATTTCGCGTATTTTTTCCCTTTCTTTCTTTCCTGTTTTCTTTTTTTTTATATTTTAAACGTGTACAAGTAAGCCCTCGGTCTTCATCAGGAGTAATTATGAATTTAAAGTGCCCTGTAAAAACGTGAAACATTTTTGAATTATTTTAATTGCCGAGCGCAATTGTAGCCCCCGCCTTTTTAGTTGAATTATTGTGTTTTTTTTTCTTGTTCTCGTGTTGTCCGTTGCGCTCGAGCGGGGTTGTTCTTGATGTGTGCGGAATTTTAAATTTCAGATTAAAATTTATTTTCTTATTAATTTAATAATTTCATGAAATAAACTAAAATTTTCAATTGATTAATAAGGTATTAATAAAACTGATTAATTTACAAATCGTCGTTTCTTATCACATAAAAGTTTTTTCCTAAGAATCCTGACCTGACTTCGACATTCTTACAAACCTGTCCGTAATCCCTCCAACGAAATCCTTAATGGATCGATTTATAAAGAAATTCGACAGCCCTACATCCGAACGTACGACAGAAATTAAAGAAATATATATAAATAAAAAATAAATGAATAATAATAAATAATAACTATAAATAAACTATCAAACAGAGATCTTTCTGCCCTGTCTCGAATTTATGGTGATGTGCAATAAAAATTATCTGTAGTGGCTAGACAAATTGTCTTAAAGCGTATTAATGATTTCATGAATAGTAAGAATAGCATACATGCATTTTGAAGGGGTGTTTGGATTTCGGGAGTAACAGAATTTTGCAAGTATTTTTTTATTAATACTTGCAAACCCCTTCAAAATGCATGCATGCTATTCTTACTATTCATGAAATCATTAATACGCTTTAAGACAATTTATCTACAGATAATTTTTATTGCACATCACCATAAATTAGAGACAGGGCAGAAAAATCTCTGGTTGATAGTTCTGGAGAGACGAATCCTTTCATTTTATTGCGTATACTTACTGTTTGTAAAAATTTAAGTAATTGTCAGAATATTTGTATATAAATAATTAATTTATTAATTATACTTTAATAACAAATGACGAAGGTCGAAAGACCACTGGTCGATAGCCAATTTGTAAATTTTTAATTGATAATATAGTGCAATACTATTCTAATGTATTTTTTAAATTACACAAATAAAGATCTTTGTATATAACGAATTCCTTAATTACAATTATGATTTTGTAACCGGCTTCTAACTCAACTTACTAATGATAAATTAATTAAAGTGATTAATTTATTAATAATGCACATCATGGTGCACAATTAACGTGTGATAATTATCTCTTCCCGTCTTCGACTGATGGTAATTGAGTTATTGATACTGGCGAATGTTCTTGTATATTTTTTTATTGTTTCTGTGGTACTCTAGTTTGTTATTTTGAAGATAATTTAAATTTCACGTTTAATGACAAGTGAAAGGTGAAAAGAGTTGGAAGACGGAAGGATTTTTTTAAGAAATAATAAAATTAACATGAGGTACATTTTATAAATTAAATAATAAAATTAACTTAAGGAATATTGAAATTCGCACAATTTATTAAAAATACTTATATTATATTTAATTCTAATTTAATTTTCAGGAAGTACAATGGGAGATGAATCTGGAGGAGCGTGAGATAAAAACGATCTTGTAGAGTTAATTCGATTAATTTTTTGTAATTTATTTTTGTAGAAAACTATATTCTTTGTATTTGGTTTTATGTACAAGACAGTCTTATTTACACTAATTCTACAATGTGTGGAGTAACATACAGAAGATAAGGGTCGTGATGTGAATGGTTTGAAACGGGGCGGAGGAGAAAATTGCGTCTCGCTGCATTGCCTCCATGTACTCTTCCGCTGCAAACAACAATAATAACAAAAAATAAGAAATAAAATACACGTGTATAAAGCTGTTGAGTTGAAATTAAATTAAACACGAGAGGGAAAATATGTGGGTGCACATGTGTGCGGATGGGATTACATCTTTTCTATTAGCGATACAGAATCGCCGGTAATTTGTAAAGCAGTATCGATATCGCCGCACCTTCAATTACGTGCAGCTTGACGGAATCCTGCCTGGCAGCAGCCTGGCTGCACGTGTAGAACCCCCCGTCGCCGGACGTCACCATGGATACCCGAAGACGGCTGGTTATCCTGCTGTCCCTGTAATCCGTGTCCACGGAAATTCCGCCCCTGTCGGCCTTGAATGACGATCAAACATTTTCGCTAATTAGTTTGTTTTAATTAAACAAGCGTCGTTTCGTGTACCTCGGTGGTTATCTCTTTGTCCTCGTGGAGCCAGCGCACCCGGGCTTTCGAGGAGAAGAACGTCTCCAGGGAGCGGCTGTCGTTCGACGAAGGGGATATCTCGCAGGTGAGGGATATGGGGGATCCGGCGCGGACGAACACTTCTTTCGGGGATTTTATTTTCGCCACGCTCGTGTACTTGTAGCTCATACCTGCTGGCTGTTTTGTTCCTGTGAATCAAAAAAGAAAGACAACTTACATAAATCCTTTATTTTATTTCATAAAAGTAAAACAATTAAATAAAAGGGGTTTAAAATTTATAAATTAATTCCTTGTTTTCACATCTTGCGAGACATCGAAATTTTGGGTAGAATTTATACGAAAAATGTAGCAAAAAGAGCACTCAGTACATCTCATAATTCAGACATTAATTTTCTCTTCTTTTGGAGAGAGAAGAGAATATTGTAACTAATTGTATATAAAGCTTCGAGATTAATTTAAATTTGTATTTGAATATATCATGACTGCAAATTTTGATGTAAATCTTGCAAATTTCACATATATTTTATTCACAACGGTGCCGATACAATTACTCGAAACTAAATCCACCGTCCTCTGTTAAATAATTAAACTTCCGAGGACGGGGCCGGGAATTTTTCGTGAGCGAAACTCGAGTCGTCGCGCAAATAAATCCGTTATCCGTGAAGAAAAGAGACGAGGTCGCCGGTCTTTCATGTTTATATTCATTTATAGGGGCGTTCGGCATTTGTTTGGAGTCGGCGCGCGTTCGAAATTTCTTCTGTCCTCCCTTTGATTGTGTTAATTTCATAAAGGCCCTCCGAGCTCGCTTTGAAATTAAATAAAAGTCGTCGGGAATTTAATTTTTGCCCCGCGCCCTGCGTTGCCGTCGCCATCGTCCTCGTCTTACGTCCGACGGATTCAATTCATCTAATACGGTTTACCGGCGTTAATTTCTGAGCAGGGATACTTGAGATTTTCACGGCGAGGACTATTGTTGTTTTTGAAGGAGAAACATGTTTACAATTGAGAAATTGTGCAACATTTAATAAAAAAAACGAACTTACTATATTTTTATAATTTACGTTCTTCTTTAAGGAGAATGCTCAATTTATTTACATTTTTTCCACATTTGAAGCGCAAATTACTACTTCAAAAATAGAAAAGTATAATTTTGTGTAATTGATTTAATTTGATTGAATATAGTTGATTTAATTTACAATGAAATTAAACAAGGAAAATTTCTAGCAATGATTAATAAAACTCGATCAATCGCTTTTTTCCAACTGCAAAAAATTATTTATACTGTAAGTTTTACAAAAACCTATTGAAACAACCACTTCCCGAACATTTACCCCTCCAGACATTGGATTACACAATTGATATTTCTTTTTGCATATCAGTGCCACTACGAATTGTAACGGTTTAAGTCGAAATTATTTAATGAAAGGAAACAACAAATAATAGTTACAAGGCCATCTGTATAGATGAAGAAGAGGAAGAAGCAGTACTCCACTATCTAGGACAATGCCCTGCCCTCGAGGGAAAAAGACTCAAGTACCTCGGTCTGCACTATGCAAATGAGCTGGCGGATCTTTCACCTATAAGGGTGAACGATCTGAACAGGTTCATCAGGTGCTCAAATTGGGTTGTTTAGAAGGAAAAATCTTCTACTTGTGGTAACACAATGGGCCTAAGTGGGCGTAAGTGAGCAGTCCTAGGGCTGCTGCCACTCGAACCTAACCTATCCTAACCTAACCTAAGGCCATCTGTAGACACGTGTTTCAGGATTTCATCCCTCATCAGTACAGCTCTGACCTGAAAGCCCTTAGTTTTTAAACAATTTTTAATTAATTTATTTAATTTAATATCTTAAATTGTGTAAAGCAGAGCTGTACTGTCGAGGGATTCCGAAACATTTTTGCAGATGGCCTTATATTAAGTAACGTTATTTTTTTTATTTACATTGATTTTTTCTCGGATCAACATTATATAATTCTATGTCTTGCGAGGTATTTGCCCGAGAAGTAGTTGTTTTAATATGTATTTGTTTTAAGTACGTAACGTAAGTCACAATGTCACAGAGCTAAATATGGAAATCATTTATTAATTATATTCAAATCATTTTTATTTAATTTAATGACTACTTGAGTTTTCGGAATGGATATGTCTTTAATTGGCCTATATTTATGAAATATTTTTTTAGCAGTTTCTATCTCGGAGAATCGTGTGGTTCATTTAATCTCTATTTAAATTTGTACTATTTAATCCTTTCTTTAATTCTATATGTATATTTCGTGTACAATATGTTCTTTATCATTGACAACTATTTTGTGAAATTGACAAATACATATAAAAATAAAATAATCTTCAACTGTATCGGGGGATCTTGATCGATTTATAGCCTTGTATAAATTCAATACAGTTAAGTGCTGATTGCACCTTGAGTACTTAAGTGTGACAAGCCGAAGATAAGTGAGCCGATTATGGCGGTCCTTCTAAGAATCATACATCTATTTATGTTTTTGAATAGATTGAATATGAGAAATATCTTCAAGGAAGAAAGAAATATAATTATGAAAAATTTAGTGAAACGTTTAAAAAAATTATAATTTATAAAAATAAATTAACATCGGTAATTCGTATTAGATGAATTGAATCCATTGGATCTACAAAAAATATTTAGAAAGGCGAATCCCCAATCGTTAATCTCAATTGATTTTTTTTTGTTGTTCTCACTTAATCCGAAGCAAAACAATTTCTGAAATAAATCATATTAAAATTCATCCGACATTCTTAGGCTCATCCGCGACGAATTCTAAAGCAAAACGATATTTCTTCCGGCAAAACACCGTCCCTTTCGTGGGATTTACCCGGGCTCCGGTCATATTTCAACATCAATAGTTTATTATCCCCGCGCTCGAAGAATCGATTGATTGTATGTGTGTGTGTGTATGTGTGTGTTTACCTGCCACCGTTAAATTTACGGCCAAGTTCATTTTGGGATCGGTGTTCACTTGGCATTCATACTGGCCGGTGTCGGCCGGCCTCACCCCGCGTATCCTCAGACCCCAGAAGTCCGCCTCGTGGGAGGACACCGCCTCGAAACGGTTGTCCGCCGAAAACGTGAACGTCCCCGACGTGAGGATGGACAGGTCCTTAGTACGGATCCAGGATACCTGAAAATATAAAGAAATTACTGTATTAAAAAAAAACACTCAGTTTAATAACGACAACTTAAAATTGTTGAAACTATAGTCACTAAAATAAAAATATAATGTATAATATAGTAATGTAATGGTTTCCTAATGTATTGTGTATATGCTGTTTCAATTTCACAAATAAAGATGTTTGTATATAAAATTAAAAAAATAAAAATAAAATGCAATCAAAGCGAATCAGTGTGTTTATTAAAACAAACGAAATACGGTCAGTGGTAATTGTTTAATAAAATGTTTAACCACTATTCATCTGGCGTATACATAACTAGTGATGGCCATTTCGGTTTTCCGAATCGCATCAGACTAATGTGTTCCATATGCAATGCCTTGATGGAATTAGGTTAAAGATGGCGCTCACGTCATTTTCATTTATTACAGTGGAAATAGTGTTTGTTAAAATACACTTACTTTAGAATTGTTTATCATGAAAATTTGATGGCCAGAAAGACGAAAATTGTAATGACATGACAAAATTATATGCCAATAAACTCAGATGCAACAGCTGTAATACTATTTCAATAAAAGAACTACCGGCTAATGATTATAGCAATCGATTCCGATAAAGCGGGAGATATTTTTAGTTAATTGTCTTCCAGTGAAAAACTAGTAGGAGTTCGACACTCCGTCCGTAAATTGATTAGTTCCATCAACAGTAAAAATAATCAAAAGGAAAGTTATTCACATTGTAAGGATATACAAGGAATAAACATGATTGTCGATATATATATGACAACGAACATCCTGGAAACGTTTCAAAATTTCAATAAACTTCGAGAACATACAGGGGACCATATAAAATGTGTCAGTCTAAATCTTGGAGCGAGTGATAAACATATACTTAGTAACCATATGTGAACTGCAATATAGGACGGAAAATCCTTAGGTCCATGGCTATTTGCAATAATTTCCTTATAAGAAAATTTCTTGTATTAGCAATTATTACTTGTTCATTTCGATGACACATGGTCTGTTTAATTAGCAGTTCCGCTCATATGAAGACATCTCAAAATGGCTTTATTCGTGGATATCCTCAAACTATCGTGACGGTATTCGAACTCTTCCGGAAAGAGGGGAAAAAGTCGTCTCCAGCGATGAGCAATATTTTGAATGATTTATTTGTAACCATGTTTTCTCAATACAGTTGCAGTTTTATGAAAAAAAAAAAAAAACAAAAAAATGAGAACTTAGTTGCGCACCTAATAATATGTTCATTTATATTTTTTAATGTAACGTAGGACGTAGGCTTCTATCCACACAAAGTCAAATACATAACTTGGGAGCCAATTTTTTATACTACCTGCTTGTTTCTATAGAATCTCTCTCAGGCCTGCCTCACTAGCGTATTCTGTGCGCATAATATTATTTTAGGTGTATCTGTTAATAAATTTGCATACAATATGGTGACTTAAGAGTGTAATTATTATTTTTTTGCACAAAATCTCAATTTCTCTAACAACAACATTAGTCGAGAAATGTCATATTTTGTCTCAATTGTAAAATAAGTGTGTAAGTATTTTTTTCGTAAATAGTTGGTTTAATACACTTTACGAATCAATTACTAATTATAAAACAGGTTGATTTTGTAACAATTTTTCAACATACAATTTTTAAAAACTCCGAAATGATTAATTTCAATTCCGCGTCGTAAACAATAACACCCGCACCAAGTGTGAAGTCAACAGATAATATTTATAAATCGCTTCCTATTGATTAATACGCGAGTGCCATTTATATATATATATATATATATATGTAACAATAACACCTAACCCAAAAATAAAACGATTTCCCATCGCGATGTGTTATTTTCTTCTTCTTTCGCTCTTCTGTGCTCTTTTTTCCGGGCTATTTGTCATAATAAATCGTATTTCTGTTGCAGCGCCGTTCCGTCTCAAAACGTTTTGATCGAATGCCTTTCTTGTCCATTGAATGCGTTTTTCGTCCATTGTAGTGACAAATGTAGGTCCGGCCATTACACCTTATTTATTTTCAAGAAAGAAACGAAACGACGAGGAGAGAGAAAAGAGGGGCGGTTTGCGTTTGTTCCAGTTAGCGATGAGTAATTTCAATTGACTTTAATTCGTTTTAAGGTGTAAATTGTAGAATTTTATTTTCCTATTAATAATCATTATCATAATTTTTCAATTGCATTACTTCTTTAGCAAAATATTCGAAGTGTTGGAACGAAATTGATTAAAATGAATTGTTTCAATTACAATAAGAGTAAATTCTCCCATAGTTCATTGAATCCACTAAAAATGTATCAATCTCTCGCAGAGCTCATCAGCTTTTCTCAGAATTCATTTAAGTGAGTTCATCGACCTGTCACAGAGTTTGTTTGCAATTAATAGAGTTTATTGGGTATTTGTACAGAATTCATTAACTTATCCCAAAGTAAATTTACCTTTAACAGAGTTGATTAACTTTACTTAGAGTTCATGTAGAGGCTGGTAAGTAACTAGAAAATGGCAAATAATTTCAATTCTAAGAGAACTAAATTATTTAAATTAATATCATAGACATAGAGTTATATATAATAATGTTGATGCATACCCTAAAATTTAATGTACACGCATGAGGCATCAAACAATTTTCTTAAGCACCAAGATAGATTCCACAATCTTTCATAGGAAATCAAGTGGGATATTAGTAATAACGTGCCGAATCCGTTCTTCTAATTGTTCCAATATGTTAGTTTTTTTATCTTTTGCACAGCTGCATAAAATGAATTCACATGTTGTCAGGTCTGGACTTCTTGTAGGCCACTCGTGAGGTCCGCGTCTCCTTAGCAGCGTCCAAGAAACTGCTTGTCTATTTACGCACGAACGGCATTTGAGGTGGTGCGCCATCTTGCATAAAAATAATCAACCTATTAAAATCATAAATGTTATCACATGCTGATACCATGGGTCAAAGTATCTCTTGAAGCATCTGCAGATAGGATTCTGCGTTCATTGTGTCGTGTAGGATAAATGGCCTGATAAAATGTGTTGCAGTTATTCCACACCACAAGATCACTTTTGGGTGAGACTTAATCTTGTCCACTCTAATACAAGGATCCTGTGCCACCCAATGGAAATTGTGTCGATTGACAAATCCTCCTACATGGAAGACATCTTCGTCACTCCAAAGGATGTTATTAAACAATCAAAGCCAATTTTTGTGCCAACCTAACATCAACTCCCCATACGCTATACAGCGATCACAGACTTCTGGTGTCAACTCTTGAAGCCAATCTTCGTGCCAACCTAATATCAACTCCCTATACTCCATTCTGCGATCAGAGACTTCTGGTGTTCGCTGTTGACACGAATCTTCGTACCAACCTAACATCAACTCCCCATACACAATTCTGTAATCACAGTCTTCTGGTGTCAGCTCTTGCACATAATGAGGTTTATACGCTCGGAAATGCAATTCTTTGTGCAAGATCTGACATACCGCGAGCCTTGTGAGACTACTTTCGCTTGCTGCTTGACGTGGTGATTTCGATGGGCTGCGTTGAAACATCCTACACAGTCGCCACATTAGCAGCAGATCGAGACGTGCTGATTTTTCTGAAAATTCTTTTATCCTTCACAGAATTCAATAATTTCTTTCGGAGTTCAATGCTCTCAGCATTCATTAACTTCTCTCAGAGCTGATTTACCTTTCACAAAAGCCATTGAAGTCTCAGAGTTTATCATTTTTTACACAGTTCATTGATTCCTTTCTTTTAATTAACGTAGCTTTAACAGAGTTCATTGAATTTTCTAAGAATTAATTTAGTTTTTACAGAGTTTATTAACATCACTGAGAGATCATTTACCTTTTACAGAGTTAAATAATCTATGCAGGTTTCGTTTAGCTGTCACAGAATTGATTGACTTCTCTCAGAGTTCATTTACCATTCAGAGAATTCATTGAAGTCTCAGAGAATTCTCATCCTCTTGCAGAATTTATTGACTTTTATATAATTCATTGACAATAATGATGCGATATGAGAGGGAATGAAAAAGACGCATTTGATGAATTATGATTAATTAATTAATAAATAAAAATAACATTTAATGAAACGTTCAGTCACCATTCATCTAGCGTATGGATAACTAGGTGGCGCTTGCGTCGTTTTTAATTTATTATAAATAAAAATAATCCAACATTTTCCGAAAAGGAACAATTTATCATCAAATTCCTAGTTATTGTAATTTTACATCCAAAAAAAGTTATGGCTATCAAGATTTTTAATTATTAGAGATTTTTCTCCAGCCTTTTTTGTTAAAGAAAACCCTGTATCCTTGTCGTAAATTACCCTCCAGTGATGTATTTCAGGCGATAACGTATGCGCCTTGATCTAGCCGGCAGATTGCACCCCGGAATCACGGGGTAAACATTGTAAAAATGTAAATTTAGTTAGCTGTTGCGTAATTATGTTCGGCCCGGGCGGAAGGGAATGCGTTTTGGAAGTAATCCCCCCCGCCTGGTTGTAAATTACGTCCCTTTGGGGGGACGCGCCAGAGCCCGACAAAATCCGTACAAATTACACGGAATCTCATGATTGTATTACGCAATTTTTTGGAATTCAATATATATATATATATATTTGCGCGGCTGAGTGTATATTGAAATGATTTTGTCATGAAGTCAGAAATTGTAAAATATTCTGTAAAATTTGTGAAACATTTTTTGTGAAACATTTAACCATAGCCATTCCGTATTGAAAATGTTATGTTTAATGGTGCAAATTATGTTGGAAGTTTTCGGAAAAAGTTTTTTTTTAGTTGTTTTTGGCGGAGAATAATATTTATTTTATTACTCCTCCATTATAAGGTTGATACAAGGCTCTTACATAATTCGCGTTAACAATTATATAAAGAAGCGAAAAGACGTGATAACGTGCATATTTTCTTATCGCAACGCGGACGCCGCAAATAGCCGCGATTATTATTTTTATGGGAAGATGTTTTTATTCAATGAAATATATAAGTTATTAATTAACTAACTATTACTAAAGATGCTTAACCTGTGATGCCAAAAAAATAACGTACACGTAATACATAACAGGCAAATTTTAAGTTTAATGTGTACGTTATTATATACAGAAAATCCACGATTATCATAAACTTTCATATACAATACATTTGGCTAAATTCAATGAAATACAATCCTTAATGTCAATTATATTTATAATAAATTATTTTTAAATACTTTATAGAATAAGATTACAAATAAAATAATTATGAACAATAACCGATAAAAATTGTTTCAATTGAGAAGTTAATTTAATGAATAAATATAATTATTTCTGAATTATTCATCATTCAAAAAAATTAACTGGCAATCAATTCTATTGCATGTGACGCCCACACAAATCACAAAATCAAGGAGTTTAAAAAAATATGCCCTAACTCCAAATATATTAATCAGAAACCCGACTGCTCATTATTAAAATAACGATAACTCAAACAGGCGGACTAACAAGAGATCCGCAGCAGTTAATTGGAGACTATATTGCATTATTTATCTTCATACGTGTACTTTACAAAAGAGGAGTCAGAAGGGTAAGGACTATTGAGTATTATATAAAATAAATATATTTGTTAGCTAAGAATGACATTTCCAGTGTATTACACCCAATTAGAACACTCCTTGTCTGGTGAAATATGGCAGTTCATTTAGATTAAATTTTCATAATTAACTTTTGTCAGAAAAGCCATGAGCATCTTCCAATTGTGTCTGTTTTGAAGAGTTTACATGAATCGCGTTCACGTTGGTAAAAACTGCGTGGAAACTTTAATGGATTAATCATTTTCAAATTTAATGGAAATTCTCGTAATTTTTATTGTAATTTAATTTTTAGTCCCTATACATTATACTTTTAATACCACCATAGATAATGGCCCTTCAGCACTATTTTCTAAACGATAAAGTCATATGTTGCAAGTCGCGTCTGTCCGTTTATTTCCCGCGGAGAAAAATTTAATCACCATATTTTTTAACCGAGCGCCAATAATCGCTTATCAATATCGTATGTGTATGTGTGTATGTTTAAGTGATAATGGATTTCCCAAGTTCGCGGTTTTATTTATTTAAACTCTCTTCGGAGCTCGAGAAAAATTGATTCCGTTGAATTTACTGAGTAAATAACGTACATTTATCAGGGAACTTTATAAACGTTAGCGCAGTTGAAATGACATTTAAAATACTCGCTTTGAGGGGGTATTAATTAAATTATTTTATTTAATAATTATACGAACAATTATCCCAAAATATAAATTACCCATTAACACTATAAAACAGTAAACTCCGCTTTTCAATAAATCATATAAGTAGCTCATAATAGAAACTTAGAACATTGTGTGTTTGTAAATCCATTTGTTATAGAAACATTGTATAGAACTTCTGCCAGTAAATATTATTTATTTCACACGTTTATTTATTAGGTTTCAAAAATAAATCTTCTTGTGTTAAAAAATATATCCCACTGAACAAATTCTTGACAAATGGTGCATTAACATTAAAACATAATTAAACATTAATGTTACATTATGCAACGTTTTTTTTTATGTAAATTTCGCTCAGTGATCTATACTGTTATAAATAAATAAACAGAAGACGCCTAATTTCATGTAGCATCATTGGTTATGCATACGCTAGATGAATAGATGAAAAATAATACAAAAAATTAAACATTTATGTTTATTTAGTTAATTTAGATTAATTTAATTTTACATCTTTCAAATTATGTAAGGCAGAGCTGTACAGTCGAGGGATGGATCCCGAAACCCATGTCTGCAGATGGCCTTATATTGCCTAACCTTTTTTGTTTTTTGCATTAAACATTCTCGAATAAAAAAAACGTTGCATTATACAATATGTTATTGCTATTCAACATCAAATGTCTATCCATGTCTAGAAGTAGTTGTTTTAATGTACATTTATTCTAAAGTACTTATAATCACTCAAATTGATGTTGACATTTCTAATTTATTTATAAAAGTGTATTTTATTGTAAATTGTATTGATTTTATTAAAAATAATTAAAGAATAATACAATATATGTACAATTTTTCACATAATGATAAAAAAATCAATATTTTTTTTATTTAGATTATTTATCTGAAATTATTCAATGAACCACCTACTTTTGTGTCCACCTTGTATTCTATACGGGAAGTTTAAATGTAGTCTGTATCATTATTATTAAGAAGACGTATAAAAATGTTAAGGAATGAAATGTATAACGAAACGAAATAATGAGGAATGGAATGCAGTGAATACATATTCCTAGGAAATTCCGGCCACAAATTGAATAGAAATACCAATTATAATAGTTACAATGGATGTCGTATGGGTATACAAAACTTGTATATTGACGGTCATATTTTAAATGCAAGACTTAAAATGCCTGCCTTGAAATTTAATAAATTATTTTGTCTCACGTAAGCTGGATAATAGATAGATGGAGAAATCACAACTTTCAAACATTTCTTAATTATAAATCACAACATTAATTTCAATGAAAAAAATATTAATATTTCTAACCACTTTTTATTAATTATATGTATACACATTTTAAATAAATATGTATTCATAAGTACTTTTTTACGACTTATGTTTCGACAGTGTGAGTGTCATTATCACTACAGTAGTAACGATCGAAACCATCGTGACGTAACAATGGAATGGAATGCATAGGAATATTCGGGTAAAAAATTAAATGGCAAGAAATAATAATTACAATAATTTAAATGGATGTTGTATGGAAATACAACACTTGTATATGGAGGCTTAAAATTTGGGTCTTGATTCATAATGCAAATTTTTTTTATTATGAATCAAGACGCAAATTTTAAGTCTTGCACTTAAAGCCTCAATTAATTTTCAAGTAAACTAGATAATACTAGAATTAATCGGAAATCATGATTTTAAAAAAATGTCTTAATTATACACTGTAACAACACCCGCATTTAAAACTATATATATTACAAAGTCGAACTTAATTATTCAAACTTTCCACCGAAAGATTACCGGCATCCAGATTCGCGGTGGTATCGGTAACATAGCGCCGAGCTAAATTTAGTTTTAATGATGAATGCAGAGTGAACGCATCCAGTAAATAATGCGCCACTTTGGTCCGCGCATAATTGGAAGTTTGTTTGGATATTTTGGCGCGGCGCGTGTCTAATTAACAGAACACAATGTTTGAATGTGAGCTAATATTTAAATAATTAATGAGATCCTATTTGATTTCAACATAATTAGTCCAATCAGAGGTGCGGGGGAAAATATTTGCCAGGACCTACAAAATCAAACAAGTTTACTAATTGTTAAGGCTTCCACTTTTTTATATACATCGTGTTCATCGGATTCAATTTGTACCTGTATTATATTTATTTTGGTAATTCTTCTCTCAGAAATATATCTATCTTGGAAAAACACATATTACCGTTGTTTTGAAAGCACTCACTAAAATCCGAAACCACATTATAATCCCCAAAACTAAAATAAATATACTCTGAAGTCATGGATTTATAAACTTTCGTGCGATATATGTAATGGAGTGGATATTGGTAAATCTAGATAGATATTTTAAAATAAGAGACCAGGAACATATGATCTTTTCGGCAAAATTTATCATAGTTTGCTAAATATTTGATTGAAAGCAATCACACTTTTGGCAAGGATATGCTTTCGGTAATACACTTTGCCAAAAAAGGGTCAAAAGATTGACCTCCTGTAGTCACTGGAAATCCATAAAATCCGCGCTAACCCGGATATCCCCGTCATCAACGATCAGTTTAGCTTAATATACACCCATATTTTTAATACTGTAACTGGTAACAGGTTTTTTAAGGTTTTTTTTTAATTTAAATGTATTTCTCAGCAGTGGTTTTTATTCATTTTTTGCATTTAGTAATCTTTTCGGAAAATATTTTATGTTTGTATTTGATTTACTTATATATTCTTATTAACTATGCGCATCATTATTGCTATTGTTTATATGGATTCTGCTTAAAAATCAAGGAGTTATTAATTATTCATGAAATCGATACAAAGTATTATTTTATTAAATAAATTTCCGTAAATAAAAAAATAAATTTTGTTTAATTTAAATAACTATGGCAAACTAAATAAATATTCTATCTCAATTATTAACAATTAATATGATTTTAGAATTAATAATTAATAAAATATATACACCATTGTTGCACAAAGAAAATACTTCGACTATATTATAATTAAATTGCAGTCTTTTTATCTTTTTATCATTTTAGCATTATTTGTTATTAAAATGATGAGTATGTTGTTAAATCCACAAACTAGAATGGAATATCGCATTGTTTGTGGTTACGCAGGAGTCTGTTGGCGGAGAAATTGATTATTATAGGCACAAACCACCACCCAAACATCATGAGCATATATAACAAGAATCTCAATCGTATTCTGATTGGGGGGCAGCGGAAATTACTTGCTGTAATTTTGCTTCGATTTTATCGCTGAATATGACACAATATTCTTTAAAAAAATATTTCCTGTTTATTAGAATAATTTTAAAAATTTATATTACTTGTCATGACAGACTACTAAACCATGGATATGTATTGTAAATATAAATATTTGTAAAGAATTGTAATTCTGCTGTCTGAATAAAGATGTTTGTATATATATTATTTGCGCGGTTAACGTTCCTTAGGAATTATTAAAATAAGTTTATAATAATGAATATAATTTACACTTAAAAAAAAAACTCTTTAAACATTATTTGTGCAACTCTAATTTAATTTAGTACAATAAAACACATGTTTCTTTGTTTTAGTATGTTTTAATGACTATAATCTTGACGACGTGACACGATGATTATGCTGGAAAGCTGGAAACTATGGCCACTAAAAAAAGTTATACAAGCAAAGTAAAAGTGTTTTGTTATTTTTAATTAAAATATATAATTAAATAAAATGAAACAAAGATGATTCACACTTTAGTAGTTATTTAAATTTTAATTAAATTAAACAATGAATTTCTGGCAATGATGAATACAATTCGATCAATCATTTTTTCCAACTGCAAAAATTACTTACACTGTAAGTTTTTGACAATCTATTGAAATAACTACTTTCCGAGCATATATATATAATCCAATGTCTGTCAGGGCCTCTGCTCAGGAAGTAGTTTTTTCAATAGATGATTGTAAAACTTACAGTGTAAGTAATTTTTGCGTGCTTAATTAAATTTTAATATATTATTATCACCCAAAAAGGATTTTGGGATATATATAATAGTATATTGGTTTGTTTTGGTGACGAGGAGACTAACTTCACCTGTTTGTAATCAGACATTCTCGAACTTCGAAAGAGTATACTTCTTAATAACAAGACAGTCACATAACCTAAAAAGTGTATTCATCATTATTTTACGAATAAAAAAGACTCTTATAATTCGTCCCAAGTTGACTTAGAGCCCCTCACAATCAAGTCAAGGGAATATAAAAGAAGTGAGTAAGATCTCCGGTCGATAGCCCTAGACAGACAAACCTACTATAAACTCAATGTTTGTAAAAATGTAAATGTCTGAATAATGATATTTGTATATAAGTAAGTTCTGTGACCAAAGATAAATTTGTGAAACCAGTAGTCACGTTAATAGGGTATCTGACAATTGAATTGGAGAAGGAATTCAAAATATTGTTACGAAATCGGGTTTAATCAGACTCAGAAATAAGTAAGACAATGTTTGTTAATTTATAGTATACTTAACACTTTTATTTGCAACACACTGTCACTATTTATTTACGAGATGTTGAGACTTCGGACGTTCGTGATAGACATTCTTGTCTTCTAGTTTTCTTGTTTCTAGTCTTTCGTGATGACTAGGACTGACTGCCTGCAGCGCCACTAGCGCTCGCTTATGTAACGTGCAAATTTCTCGAACTTTCCAGAACTTTCGATGACATCGCGATTACCGTCGCGCGCTCTGTGGAACATTCTAGAGTGTTGATTCTAGTTTCTTCTTTCACTTTTGTTACAATATCTTCACTTTCGTGTCGGCGAACATTAGCACAAATTCTGTACAAAGAAAAATGAAAGTGGCATTAAATAAATAAATAGCTAAGTCGATAAAAATCTTTTCTATTATATTAAATAGTTTCAATTCAGTGTTAATAATATTTAATTACAAATTAAACAGCGAGGATGCGATTTATTATCTCCACTTAATTCAATTACAGAAAAAGAGACAAACTCGCCGTATTAAAATCTATTTTGCCCGACAATAATGTTTCCACGCGCGCGCTCGCGTAAAACTCATTTCCGTTGGCCGTCCCGTTTGTTATTTTTATTTATCGCCTCATTTGACTTTCATCCCGGCCTTTGCGTCGATGTTTTCCCGTGCTTTTTTTACCCTCGAAAAACTCGCCCCCGCGGATTATTCCAAAGTGGTGTTTCACTTTCCCGGCTCAGCTTTTCCACTTCTCGGAAAATCCAGTTCCCGTCGTGACTGCGGACTCGGAAAAAATGCGTGCATTGTGCGCTTGTTTCCGCCTTTGCTTGCTTGTTTGTGCCTTCTTCACATCAAAATTTAAAGAGAGAAAATGTTGCGAATTAAAAACCAAATGGCTTCGTACAGAGGAAAACATTAAAATTTCACTGTAATATTTAATAATTTCTTAATTTTAGCTTCAAGTGATGTTTTTTTCTTTAATAAATTATTTTGCCACTACTACTACTAAATCTTTATTATCTGAGAAAAATATAATAAAAAATACATTGTATATAATGTAGCATAATATAAACAAATATATATTTTTATAATATATTCTCAAAT
Source organism: Philonthus spinipes (assembly GCA_963082785.1). Classification (NCBI taxonomy): domain Eukaryota; kingdom Metazoa; phylum Arthropoda; class Insecta; order Coleoptera; family Staphylinidae; genus Philonthus; species Philonthus spinipes. Next base: position 20,075,597 of record OY720307.1, on the reverse strand, counting down.
AAGAGCACTATATCGACCATAGGTGAAAGACCTAAGATCGATAGCTCTTCGTACTTTTACATAATTACAAAATTTTCGATTAAGTTGTCACTCAACGCATAGTGAAAACTTTAAGTTACAATAATAAAATAATCGATGGTTGAGGCTTTTACTTCATGAAACCCCGTAATGCACTTATAAATAAAACAAAGTTTTTTGAGTTTCACAAAAATATTAATGTAGACATATTCCTGCAATTATTTCACCAACACAATAATGAAATACTAATAGAACAGATTATTTTCACTTTCTTGCTGTAATTGAATTAAGTAAAAATAATTTTAATAAATGAATAAATTAAACATTTTCTACTTTGTTTGTATGAAACTCGATTGTTTATTGTGGTCTACTGTTTCGGTAACAACAAAAACGATAAACGAAAGTTTTGCCTTTATAATTACACGCTATGGTTATCGAAACTATAGCCAACAATAAGCAATCCATGTTATACAAACAATGTAAAAAGTTCATTAAATAATTCCCCTTTAAATCTTATTAATTCATAAATTTTAGCACATTATATATAATTATATTTAGATTAGTTTATAGTTAACATAATTTTCTAAATATTTTAATTTTATCAATATTGCGTTGTATACCGTAACAACATATTTATATTTATAAAACTTCAACTACTGAAGATGGAAACATAGTTTCCGAAATGTATCTAGTAAAATAAAAAATAAGTAAGAGAAAGGATAAGTATTTTTATTTAAATAATGTAAAAATAAAAATTAATTAAAATTGAATTACAATAAATACAACAAATTAGAAGCCTAAACAATTAATAAGTTTAAAATAAAAAAATCAGAAAATAAATTAATGGAATCATTTAGTTTATATTCTTTAATTAATATCAGATTTATTTTTCCTTTAGCTACTGTAACTTTCAACTTACATAATGTAAGCACTTAACAATGACAAACATCTATTGAAATAATCACTTTCTGGGAATATACTCCTCCAGACAGTGAAATAGATAATAGACAATGCTTCTGTACAAGAAACAAATGCTTAATGTAGCTAAAGGCAAAATATCATAATTTATAATTTTATTTGTACTCACTAATTAGTTTCAACGACGCGTTTAAATATCGTCTAAACTAAAAAATTAAGTTGTAAAAACACAGTAAAAGTGTTTTATTATTGAAAACTCATATTATTTAAAAATTGTTACTATATTAATTTACAATATTACTACCAACTGGAAGCCTTTTCTTCTTACCCAGATTCAATATCATTTTTTAATAGTAAACAATCACAATATTATTTTTTCATAAAAAGAAAACCCATTATAAATCCATTTCCTCGAATAATCCCTCGCTCATCACAGGAACCACATCCTCAAACAAAATGCGCAGTATAAATTCATAATTATAGTGCACGTGGTATTTTTACTTGATTATTTTCCGCCAGGGATCATTTCCGAGGGCAATTCCAGAAAGAGCGCGTTGATGCTTTGATGTCGCGAAGTCGTTCCGAAATTTATTAATTGTTGTAGTACGCGGTGCGAAACGGTATGTCTCTCACAGAAGGAGAGACGTTAATAAAGCCACTCTTGCTTATTGAGTAAATATTTAATAAATAGAAACCGGCGTGTTTGCTTTAAGGTGCGGGTGAAATTGATATATAGACGGGAAGCTAAATAAAATGTCGCAGTCTACAGAAATACAATTTGCACATTGTAGATGTATGAATTTAAATAAAATGTTATTAGAAATACAATTGACATTTTTTAAACCATCTAAGCTCTTATAAAACACAACGTGACTCACAGAAGTTCAAAACGCGTAACGTTATAAAATAATACACAAAACTCTTCGTGTTAGGTTTTGTACATTATTTTTGTGTAGTATAGAAAGCTACGATGAAAATTGCTTTCGATTCATTATATTGGCATTCTAAACTACAAAAATTCATTCAAAAAATCTAACCATGTATATTATTCTACAGTTTATTTTTTATTTTTAATTCATTCCGAACTTTTATCTTTTATATTAACCACAGGTTAATTGAAGTTAAGTTTATTTACAGTAAAAAAATGCTCAGCGTGGTAAAATAATACACAAAATACTTGTGTTCAGTTTTGTGTATTATTTTTGTGCAGTTTTTTTGTATTAATATTTTTTATTCATTTTGAACTTTTATCGGCAGCTTGATAATTATAAGAAAAAAACCGTGTGTTCAGTTTTGTGTATAATTTTAGCGTAGTATCGAATAATAATACGTAATATTATGTTACGTATTATTTTTGTTCAATTTTTTTATTTATTTTTATTCATTCCGCACTCTCATCGACATCTGGATAAGAAAATGTATTATTCCTAAACACAGGTTAATTAAAATCAAGATTTTTTCAAATAAAAAAAAGCGCAGCGTCGTAAAATAATAAACAAAATCCTTTTATTCAGTTTTGTCCAGTTCTTTTTTATTCATTCCCAACTTTAATCGACAGCTGGATTATTATAAGAAAACTTCCTAATCACATGAAATTGCAGTTGAGTTTTTTTTACAAAACCAAACGCAAAGCGTGGTAAAATAATACACAAAACGGTTTTGTGTATATATTTTGTGTAGCATATAATAATAAAACGAAATACTAGGTTACGTATTATTATTGTGTATTTTTTTTAAATATTTTTATTCATTTAGAACTTTTATTGACAGCTGGATAAGAAAACATGTATCATTCCTAAGCACAGGTTAATTGAAATCTAGTTTTTTTTAAACAGTACAAAACGCACAACATGTTGAAATAATACACAAAATCTTTGTTTACGGTATTCCGAAATTTTATGTACATCTGGATAATTATAAGAAAAATGTATTATTCCTAATTACAATTTAATTGAAGTCGAGATTTTTTACTGTACCAGCAAGGTTAAATAAAACACAAAACCCTTGTGTTCGATTTTGTAAATTATTTTTGTGTAATATATAATGATACTATAAAAATTGTTTTCTGTTTATTATAGTGGCATTTTAAACTAGACAAAAATAATACGTAACGTTATGTATTATTTTTGTGTGGCAATTAAAAAGTCGACTTCAATTAACCTGTGGTTTGGAATAATTAATAATTTCTTATAATTATCCAGCTGTCGATAAAAGTTCCGAATGAATGAAAAACGCGAAGAAGAAAAATACGTCAGATATCTATTAGAGGTTTACTCACGACTTTATCTCCAAGATTGCGCACCGTACATGGCAATAAGACAGTTTCTCCGATTCCGGCATCAATTTCTTTGATAATGACATCGAAGGATGGAACACCGGGATGGATTTGTTTTTGTAAGGCGATATTCGCCGATTCCTCCCATGAATGTCCTGAAACAACAAGAATAATTACTATTGTTTGTTTATTTCATATGGGAATTAGGCTTAGAATGGGTTGTAGATAAAGGTGTTAATTAACAATTTTATACTCAAAAATCATTATCAACATTTCGTAAGTATATGTTACTCAGAAAGAAACTACAGTGGAATTCTTTCTAATAGAGCAGCAAGTAATTATTGAGTGTTCTTTGCAAAAACATAAAAAAATCTCAATTAAAAAGACATTAAAAAAAACTGCTGATCACGAGTACTATGTATTGTAAATTGTGAAATTAAAAAAAAAAAAAACTATTGATAGACGTAGCATTCCAAATAAATAAATAAATGTTTATATTTATAAAAATATTTATTTTTGTAGCTAATTATAAATTGGCATAATTTTATAATAAGCTACAAAAATAATAGTGTCATGTGAATCATAGCTGATACAAATTAATATGTAATGATAAATAATATAAAAAACAAAACATATAAACACTTAAAAATAATTATATAAACTTCGACACACTCAAATGGAACAAAAACATTTTATAACGAAAGAGGTTAATAGAGAAATTTTCCAATTTTCTCTATTAACTTGACTTGATTCATTTTTTTTTCTATTTTTAATGGAATAAAACACTGTTGACTTTAAATAATAATACACTGTGGTTCCTTCAAGCGAAGAAATAATAAATCTCACTCCTGAAGAAGTTGTAAAAAGTGAAACTAGACGAGTAAATAGATAAAAAAATTGTGAAACAAAACAAGTGTAATTTAATTGAAAAACCTTCATCAATAATAATAATAAATAATTATTTCTTCGAGAAGAAATAATGAATCATTATTTCTTCGCCTGAAGAAGCCACAGTGTGGCGTTTCAATATATTATTTTTGAAAGTCAACACTGTTTTATTCAATTTTAAAATGAATATGAACTTTCAACAATTAACAGCCACTTTAATTAATTAGAACAACTTGTTTCTGATTCGGATTATTGTAATAATAGGGTTGTTTTTAATCATAATTAGATACACCTAAACATTAACTTCGATCTTGTATGGAAATTAGTTACCCAAAAATTAATCTTACACGAGAACTCCGGATATATTGTGTCCATTTAAAATGTTATATAAAAAAAAACATACATCAGTGTATAGACATCTATGTGTAAGAGTGCGCATGTTAAATCGAACTAGTAGGTTATCATTACCAAAGTCAACTGATACAATACCAAACTTATATGCACAAAATCTTAAAAAATGTATTATCTATGCGGTCTATTTTATTAATAATGAAAGTTTGATGGGGATTACATATAATGGAAGCATACTCTAAGATGGAACGAACAGAACTGTAATATAACAGTTTTATGGTGTCGATTGAAAAATCTTTGCCTATATTAAATATAAATCATAAAATTCTAAGAGCTTGTTAACTATTTGATTGATGTCAGTAGTGAAATTTGAAATTAGTATTACTCCTAAATCTTTTATTTGTTAGTCGCGTTCTAAATTAACATTTTTAATAGAATAGTTGCAATGAATCAATAATAAATTTCTAGAGAACCATATAATTTTACAATTTTTAATAATTAAATATAAAATTTTGACAGTACATCAATTATTTATTGAATCTAAATCTTGCTGCAATAATTCAGTATCAGCAATATTTTTTGTCAACCTAAATAATTTATTTTAAATCATCCGCATATGATAAAATACGTGAATGGAGTATTCGTTCAACAATGAAAATATTAAATAATATTGGTCCTAAATGTGAACCTTGTGGCACCCTTAATTTGACATTTATTTCTCTTGAAATAAACCCATTTATTTTCACACACTGTGCGCGCTCCGAGACAAAACTTTGTGTCCTGTAACTGGATGCTGTTCTTCATTTTTCATAATTATATATTATTTTACTTTTCTTACACTTTTTAATTATTTATATTTTGCATACTTATATGTGCAACAGTCCATTTTTTAAATTAAACTGAATATAGTTATTTAATTATAATATATGTTTATATGTATTCGTTCTAACTTTGTTAAAAAAATCTGTTTTTCGAATTTATAAGCTCGTCAATAGTTTATTATTATTAAGTTAAGTAAAATATACGATAATTTATTAACTAATGAGGACAAGCATTTAAATTTTATAATTTATTCATTCAAAATATTTATTGATTATACTTTTACTAATTACATCAACAAATATATAACATGACTTTATTTTTGATAGTCAATACCAAATCCTAAAAATCCTTCCGCAATGTTCTTATTCTATTTTCCTCCTCCTGTTATCTTCGCGCCAAAAGCTAATTCAGTCCCGCGTTTCGCTAAATATACTCGCGATTTATTACACTCTCACACACAATACATTCTATGTCAACATGATCAGGTGTTCGGATCTATTTTTAAGGAGTTAGTGGTTTGTTTGGATCCCAAAGAGAAACGATCCGCTCCGGTGTATGAGTGTGTGCGTGTGGGAGTGAGAGTATTAGGGACAGAAGCCATTCCTCTGAATAGGTTGTTGGCAGGACTTTCCGGCCATAATGCGAATAGTACATTGTAGATAACGAGCTGGAGGGGTCATGCAGATTTCGGCCGCAAGTGCTGCTAATTATTACTAGGTGGGTTGTCCAGTCAAGCATTTCAATCAGTGCTTTTAGTTACGCAGAGGATAAAGACGTTCTGAATACAGAAACCTCAACAATTATATTGCGTAATATTATATAATTATTAAAGGGTTATCTTTATGGATTTAATCAAGTCTGAATTTATTTCAATTCGTGTTTATAAATAAATCATAATTCATCTTATAATAATAATTTGTAAATCAAATTTAATTCGAATTCTTTATTCAATAAAGTTAAAACACGTAACATTGTATTATCACTTTTACTAACACTAATAAAAATGATTAAAGGTTTTATTATTATTTTATAATGATACACCAAAAGAATAAACGTTAACTAAATCAAATATTTAATTATTTATTTTCTCAATCTAAGCTAGTTTTCTGTTACTTTGTTTGTATAATCATATTCGATATGTATAAAAATTGTAGAATTAAAATTTTTGTAATTTTTGTTATAATTAAATTTGAATTTTGTAATAATTCGTACAACTACAAATATTATATGCGATATTTGCAATTAGTTTCTCATTTATCACTTGGTAAAAGACGCTTTATATCAAATATACGTAATAATTTGATGAAAGAAACACTTCGATCCCTTTTTGTTTGTTTGTTGGATTTAAAAAAAATACATTTTTCTTTCGCACCTTCTATTAATAATGAGGAGGAGAAATAAGAAGGAAATAAATTGCAATTGTTGATCTAAATAAATAAAATGTAATATTTAGCTTTGCATAAGTAGGTTTTGAATATATATTGTTCTTTCTATCCTTGAAATGTGCCATTTTTAATAATGCAGGTACGTCAAATGAGCTAACGTAATCATGTAATTACTTCAGATTAATCAAACAAAACAAACAACTGCGTAATTTGCGGGATGCAAACAGGAACCTATTAAAATCCAATCATGAATTTTTTCCTTGTACTCTCAATACGTTTACGCAGATTAATTACAATTAGCGGCACTCATTACACTGTGTGATCATACATGTAGGACACGGTTCGAACGGCGGGGCGACCGTGGGGTGGAACGAAAACGGGCGAGTGAGTAATTGAAATTACTACCAATTTTAATTAAATAATTTATGCGGATGTGCAAATTGGAACGTGTAACTAGCACTCGATTTTATTGCGCGACGTGGATTGAATTCGGGGGAGATCGCGTAATCCGCCCGTGAAGGTGGCCCCATAAAAATTCCGCGCACAAATGCAAAGTAAATCTTAACGTCGCGTGTTGCTTTCTCCGTGTCTGTTTATTACGGTGAAAACAACTTTGTCGTTTTTTTTCCTTCTAATTCCTTCTTTCGCTTTTCTGAGGTTTCTGCTTCGACGATTCAAATCACGAAATTCGTAGATGTACATTAAGAATCCTTCAGAAATAAAACAGTTAATCTTTTATGTATGACTATTCTTAGTAGTGCTATTATACAAATACAGCACGCGCGCTTTATTGAGCATTAAACTGTAAACAGTTGTAAACTGCAATATTTTGACGGCATAGACATTGTAATCTCCAAGTTTTCACTGTTTACACCGCAATAATACTCATGTATTGCCATATACGTCCATTTTAGTATTACAGAAATTGATCTGCAATTGTTTATAGTTTACGCGCAATAATGTGCGCACATTGCGCTTAAAATAACGATGAGATATATAATACTTATTGTGTGTTTTAATGAAAAAATCACATTACAAATTGAATCCCTTGGCAAAAATAAAAAAAAAATCTGGCTGTATAACAAATGGTTCATAGCCAATTGGCAAATAGATGTAAATAAATATTATGTGATGCAGATTAACAATACAATATAAGTTATTGTGCTAATGACATCACCCATTTATTTATCAAGTAACAGATATTAAATGCATATAATATTCAACCACCATTCATTCAGCGTATGGATAATCGGTGATGGCCATTTCGGTTTTTCGGACCTCCTCAGACCTTGTCGACACAAATTATTGATAATGCCGCTATTAATTAGGCAAAAGATGGCGCTTTGTGCTTTCTTTCTAATTAATGGATATATAATTAAATAATTAATAAAAATAACTTAGAGAAAACCTTGAAATAGAACAGATAGACAAAAAAATAAAAGAAAATCAAATGATTTGGTACAGTCATATATGTAGAATGGGAGAAGAAAGAAACGTAAGAAGAATAAATGAATCAAGAACTCCAGGCAAAAAACAAAAAGGTAGACCAATAAAGGAATGGAAAGACGAAATAAGAGAAGAGCTAGAGAAAACAGGAAAAAAATGGGAAGAAACCAGAAAACTCATATAAAACATAAAGATATGGCGAAAAACATATACAGGACAAACAATCACTTCACACTGAGAAGTAGAGAGGCACATATAACGATGTTATAAGACTGAACAAATAAAATAAAAATATTTCATAGATTGAATAAATAAAAGTAAAAACAAAACAAGGTTATAAATAGTATAGGGCTCAAAATAGTCCCTTGCGAAACATCATCCGGTAGAAATTTAACGAAGCATATGATGAAACTTCCATTATAATGGTGTTCCGCAAGGGCCTATTTTAGGCCCAATTTTATTTTTAATCGACATTACACATTTAAGTAGGTCGATTTTTCTTTGAAATATTATATTTCGGAAAATTGGCTTTGGGGGTTGTTAAATAAGTAAAAGCAAAAAATAATGCGCTAGCAATATTATTTGCGTCCTTGAAATTTTTCGAATTTCAAATATAATTTTACTAGTTTTTTTTAAGCTCTCAGCTTATAATATTTGAAACTGATATTGTGAAAATCCTTTATTAAAATGTCTAAAAAAAAACACAAAAAATTGCTGATTTTTAATAATTTATTCATAATTATTTCATACAATATGAACTACCAATGTCTAAATATTAAAACCATTAATTATATTCAACTACATTTGATATTGCCTGAGATGCTGAATGACACTTAAGAAAACCAAGTTACTAATAAATAAATAAATCACCAACTTCAAAATAATTCGCTTCTAGTATATATATTTTAATATTTTATAAAATAAAATACAGTAGAGAAAATGGTCTACAGATAACTGGGTCAGATGAATCACAATGCATCTTCAAGAAGAATTTTAATAACTCAAGCCGCTTTTAAGTTCTTAGAAAAAAATATATATCCTAATGCGGAGGTTTTATTAATGGAATTGTAATAATTGAAATAATAAATATTGTTGTACCATAAATATCTTTACTAATTGCCGCTTTAAGGCTACATGCAGTTACGTATGTAGCATTGATTAAAATCCAATTGAAAATAGCTACCACATATAAAGCTTTACATTAATTAAATTAGATTTTCCTCTTCATTCAGAGTTAGAGGAAATTATATTTTCAATATTGATATTTCAAACAGGGTTTAATAAATTAAAGGATTGATAATAGAGGCGTATACACTTTAATAGTCACTATAGTTACTAAAATTAAATTAAAGTTATACAATCATAGTGAACCATTGTTTAATAAATTATATAATTATTGGATGATAACTTGTAATTAATCCGTGGCGTTTGAGGAATTAATGAGTGTGTGGCGAATTTTTGTAAGGGTTCTTAGTGCTCAACATTCGCTGTCTTGAATGTTGTGGATAAGCTTCACCATTTTATTTTAATTTTATAATAACTAATTCATTAATTTCAACCCTCGATCTACTCACATCCCCGATCATTTCTCTATATGATGTCTTTCATTAAAGTGTTCTTTACTCACACTTATCTTGATGATCTTGCCTTTTATGAAACATGATGGTGGCAATCATTTTCACAATTTCGAAAACTTGCATTCTTTCTCGTCAAAATGTTTTTTTTTTTTTTTTTCTGAGCTTTTGTAAAATATGTATCATGACTTCTCCTATTTGAAATAGTTTTTAAATAAACAAAAAAATCCTTTATGTAGTGACAATCATTCAATAATTACGTTATATATACAAACATCTTTATTCAGACAGCAGAATTAAAATTATTTACAAATATTTATATTTACAATACATATTGATGGGTTAGTAGTCTGTCATAGGCTATCAACCGGAGGTCTTTCTGCCCTAATTACGTTATTTAATATTTAATTTTTTTATAAAAAATAATTATGGATAGGCCTGGGTATGAACTTTTACAATGTCAAGATCGATTAAATAGATGTATAAATAAATATTATATACATGGAGGTTTGCTCATATATTTCAATTATATTAACAACTCTCTTTTTACATAATATTTATGTATTTATCCACTTTATCAATCTATAGGTTACCATATTTATAGAAAAAAATGTACAAGTGTCTTCCTCTATCAATATATCTACATTCCTCATTATTTAACTAGAGAGTGAAAAACGTTATTATATTCAAAAGTATGGTAATTATCAATTTTTTAAATTATGGTTAATATAGATTTCCCTGTGCGATACAATGCAATATAATTTGCGTGAACATAAACGTGAAACGGCGGCCATGTTCGACTAATTGACAAGGAAATAATGTGACCGTAAATCAAATAGAAATCCCGTGAAACTCGGGAGATCAAACCGTTTATGGGCATAACACAAAATAGGGGAACTTGTTGTTAAGATATACGGGGTGTAACCCACATGTAACCATTGTGTGCGGCTGTGTGCGGTTTCTGCTCACCCCACCTTATATATATATCTCTCAGGCACCGCCATAAAATAATTGCTTCGACATACAATAACAGCAAGTTATGCACGTTCCGTTGATTACGAGGTATTGCGTCCATGTTTATGTTTGATTTGTCAACATGGTAGCTAATTACAAAATAATAGTATTGTTGTACCAGGCGACGAGAAATGTGTGCGTTCCGTAATGTAATAAAGATTCTGTTTGGCGTCCCCGCTCGGCTTTGTCATCATTATAACCTGGTTATTTGTGTCGGGTCTTAAAATTGCTTCGGAATGCATTCGTTTTTATTAAACTTTAATTAAACAGACATCAATGGAGAGCTGTTCTACTTTTTTAATAGAAAGGAGGAGATAATGAATTTTATAAAGGCTAGAAATGATATTTCATTATGTAAAGTTGATGCGATGTATTAATAAAATTTACTTGAATAATGATATTCAAGTAAATTTTATTAATACATTAATACTGAATTTCTAACGATAAGGGAAATATTGAAGACTGGTACTTCAAAGACTCACCCTGTATATAAAAATAAACTGACATAAATTAAATATTTGATAACAATAATTTATTCTGTATATATAAAAATATCTATGATTTTTTGCGATGGTTTATAAATTATATCACACAGTATTAAATGTTTTGGAAAGATGCAAAATGAGAAATTAATTCATAAAGCTCGTAAATTAATGAGGAGCAGAATGAACAAGGAAATAAATTGCAATTGGCGAACTAAAGAAAGAAAATAGAATAGCTTTACTTTTTCAAAGTAGTAATCCATAACGTCGGTCTATATTCGCCCGAAAGAAATATCCCATTAAAGAAATGATAATTTTCTGTTTCGCCAGCAGGACATTACAATTTCAAAGTGATAATTCCGTGTTTACCTACTCGCGGGACGCGAAACCGTACAAATGTCATTCCCCTAATCAAAGCGTAATAAGAATAAGTGCATTTGGCCGAAATCCAAAAGCACTCCTCCGTTCCTCGCCTGTTTACGCGAAATCCGGCCGATTTAACGTAATTTACGCACGGGGCGCTTGAATTCCACGGGGCTGTCGAATAATATCGCGGCCGACTGAAGAGAAAAAAAGTACCGAAATTAAATGCATCTTTTTCGAGTGTGGCTTTGATGAGCGGAAATGCCAGGCACTGTGTAATTGATCTTTTCAACCCTCGAGATATTTATTGCCCATCGGTTTTGATTACGGTTATTGCTTTTTTTCTTTCATCAATGCTCAGCACGTGTTACAAAAAGGGGGGCGATATTTATAGAGTCTATAAAGCTATAAAATGTGGATTAATGTATGAACTTCATTAAAGTGAAATGTGGTATGTTGATTTTTATTTAGTAGCAGAAATATTTAGAAGAACCTCACTAGAAATTCACATTTAATGATGCCACTTGAAATTAGGCAAAAGGTGGCGCTTGCGTCGTCTTTAATTTATTATCACTAGAAATATTTATTTATTTACAGAAGTTCAATCAAATCTGTATGACTGGTAATACTAATGCTAATCTAAAAAAATATATTAAAAATAAAATAAGAACACAACTAACACAAAAAGAACCAACAAGTTAAAAATATATGCGTTGATAGCCCTATATCATATACATCAGATAAATGGAATGAAATTTGCTTTATATTAACGATTTTATAAGATTTTATAAAAAATGTGGGTTTGGCAAATAAAATATTTTATCCTATGACGCAACAATCATAGACATAATTAGAATTTACAAATGGGTTCAACTTGAGATTTATAATTATGTAATATATAATAATTATCTTTGTTTCACATATGAAAACATTTTGATATACAAACATAAGTTCTACTTAACAAGCATGAGTCTATTGCGTTAAATCGCGAGTTTAAATTGAACCATTGTATAGAAAAGATGAAATTAACGAAAATGTATCGCATGTTCAGTTAAAAAGAAACTTATGAGTGCCATGATTTATTATTTAAAAAAAAATATGTTGGCACACCTGTTTAAAAATCACAATGATTTACAAGCAAAAAACGTTTATAGTTGAAAGTTTTTTTATTTACTTCGAAAAGAGAAAGAATTTCCCAACGTTTCAATTAATTTATGAATACTTGATTCCGATTAATTAAATTATTTCGTGAAATGGGTAGTATTCTCCTTAAACCAGGAAGTGGTAGAGTTTCAACATTTCTGTAATTGTCAAGTAGTAATAAATGTTTGAAATATACAGACTCATTTTAACATAATAACACATTTCTTAAGGAATTCTTACTGATAATAATAAAATATGTGATTTATATAAGAATTCCTTATATATTAGCAAACACCAATTTGTTTTTATTTTTTTCACCTTAATCTACTTAAAATATCTTTTTCAGAAATACTAAAATGACTCGATTTTCTCGAGCATTACGAATTGCCTAAAAAAATTATGCATTTGAAAATAATTTATTCTTGCACGAAACAAGTGTATATATTCACAATAAAATTTATTATGCATCCATTTCGTTCTGAATTTCAAACATATTTTGGCATTCATTAGCGCATTGCGTATTTCAATAGCGTGATCTTATTTCTTTTCGTAAACACGTAGAAATTTACAAGTCCTCTAAAATTTCTGTCAGTATTATATTGTTGTGGAAAGCCGGTTATTTTTAAACGTTAGAAAAATACAGAACCCTCGCCAGATTTAGGCGGTTGTAAACTTTTTGGCAGGTAACACACGTCGTGAGTCAATAAACTGTAACAACCGATTGATGACCACAAAAATATATGTTACTAAAAAAGAATTGTTGCAGAGAAAATATGTTTATTGTTGGTTATTGTTTTAAAAAAGAAATTATTAAACTAACTAAAATACTTTTATGTTTTTATTTAATTAAAAAAGTTTTCATTAATTTTCAATTATTTTTATAATTAATCTTTTGTTAAAGTTTATTTATTAGTAATAAAATTCTTTCCATATTTAATTAAACATTCTGTATTTAAATTAAATCAAATAAAAATAATTTGAAAATGATTAATTTACTTAATCCAATAATTGACTAATTATTCTCTCTTTAGCTATTGCAACTTTTTGACTTCCTTTACGTAAATAAAATGAAAGAGAACAAACGCCCATTGAAAGAACCACTTCTCGAGCAAAAACCCTGCCAAACATCGAACTATACAATGAACATTTGCTGTTGCAAAACAAATAAGTGTATAATGCAACAACTTTTGATTCTGTATTTATTTTTGATAAACTAATGAAACTCCGGAAGATTAAATTTCGTATAGTTTTTACATGATTTTTGCGTTTTGTAATACCAAACATTTAATTAATTTTCTTTAAAATCTCGAATAAATGATCTAAATATTGGTAGATCGTTTATTCGAGTTTTTAAAGAAAATTCATTACTTGTTTGGTATTGCAAAAAGCTTGTAAAAAAGGATACATATTTTGAGTTTCCGGAGTTTTATTAGATTATGAAAAATGGATACACAAACAAAAATTGTTAATCATATTCAAAATTCATATTTCACTGGGTATGTGTTCATAATAGCTTATATTACTGCTGATAAAATTTCTCAAGACATTTCTTGAATAACTCTCTCACTTATCACTTGATGAAACATTTTGAATTTTAAATGGTAAATAAAGTAAAATTAAAATGACTGGGTTTGTTTTACAAATAAACATTTATTTGTAAAACAAACCAAGTGATTTCCATTTTTCCTTATTTTCCTTTTAATATAAATAAATATTCATTTGTTAAACAAATTTTACTTGATTTATCTTTTAAAACTCAAGTTTTTTTTCCATAGTCCACAAACCTCCAAAAATCTGATGGAATACCAAAGAGGTGTCAAAACAATAAAAACATGACAAAAACTATGAAACATCAATGATTCACCGTTTTCAAGAAATATTATCGAGAAAATGGTTAAAATAGGCCAAAAAATGACGAACGAACACTGTTTAAGTCTTACTTTGAATACTTAGATGAAAACCTGAATGTTCTAATATACCAAACTACAAGTAATAAAATTTCTTTAAATATTGGAAATGAAAAATCACAAAAATTCCGGACCATACCACAACGAGTTAAACTAATTATCAACTTCGACACTTCTGGAAATATTCCATACACTGAAATGGTTTATATATAGACAAAGAATTCCCCCTCAGCCTGAAAATAAAAGTTCAATTTGAGAGCTCTTACTTGTATAAAATGGGATTTCTATATTTGAACAAAGAATTTCTGAACATTTTTAAAATGCACGCAATTCTTCTCTTTGACCAAGGAAACAATTTGTCATAAAATTTAATTAAATGATGCACTAGAAACATAAGAGTAACACATTCCGGATTAGGAGTGCAAAAGTAACCTTTGTATATTATGTTAAATTCATTTCTCACATAACCTTTAATGAAACATCTGTATATTACTTAAAACTTAAAAAAAATCAATGATTGAGATTGTCCCTTGATGAAACTGCATATTTACAATTAAATAAAAATACAATAATATTTTAGTTTCACTGTTTTTAACGTAGAAATACTGTTACAATAAAAAAACAGTGAAACTAAAATACTTTTATATTTTAATTAAATTATAAAAGTTTTTAATAACATTCCATTATTTTAATAATTACAATTGTGGAATCATTTAGGGGAAATAATAGAAAATGCCATTCTACAATTTCTATGATAAACTTAATCAATTATTTATATGTTCTTGTTAACTTAATTGCTAATAATTTTTTTTAAATAAAATTTTAAATAAATTATTTTCAAAATTATCTCTATTTTCCATTTAATTTTTTAAGGGCATTTAGGTAGTTTGCTTATTGGACTTTTAATCAGTTTCAAGTTTTACAGCATTATCAAGAGATAGTTACATTATGCAACAATTGTAATTTTGAGTCGATTAGTTAGTCAAGTCGAATTAGTGAAACAAACCAAATTTTCATAAATATAAATATCCTTATAATTAATGGTTTTAATATTTAGACATTGGTAGTTCATATTGTATGAAATAAATATGAATAAATTATCAAAAATCAACCAATAAAACACAGATTAGATTGAATGACTTTAAATTCTCGACTAGTTTCGGGTTATTAGCCCATTTTCAAGAGAAAACTAGTCGAGAATTTAAAGTTATCTAATCTGTGTTTTATTGGTTGATTTTTAATAATTTATTCATATCTATTTCATAAATATCCTTAAATATATTCACAAAATTTCACCAAGTATTACTCATTATTCAATACAAGTAAATAGCCAAATACATTACGAAATTCTTGAATTCTTGAGGCTTTCACTCCACGGTATATTTTCAATGTTATACTAAAAGAAAATACATTAATATCTAAAATAAAAGTAATTGTTAATATTGTAATCGATGGTTCAATTTTTTCTTGATGAAATTCTATGATACACTATTTTTAAATAAAACATCGGGTTTTAAGTTTCAATAAATTGTTGGCGAAGCAATTGTAGGAATGTGAACACTAAATTTTGTGAAACTTAAACATCGTCTTTTTATTTACAAACATTGTTAAAATCATCATTGCGGAGTATTTTCCATTTTAATCTTATTAAATTAATTTGAATTTGATAGATTAGTAGTCTGCACTGAAAATTCTTCGATTTAATAAGGAATAAATAGATATTCAACAATTACATTATTTGTTTTTTTTTTATATTTTAATGAATATTTGTTTTAAATCATTTTCTTCAGTATTAAAAAAAACTCCAATTTTTTTAAGTAATTTCCACATTTATTAAAAATTTTATTTCTCGTAAAAGAGACTTAATTTTCGAACACCATAAACATCAACGGAAATACACATTAAGAGACGTTTTATCATTATTTTATTGATCGTAAACATCCTCACGCCTTTCCCAGCCGAAATTTCAATATGAATACAGATTGTATCGCTTTTATTTTTCTTTCTCTCATTCATTCAGCGCGCAATAAAAAAGAATGTAAATGACTCAATTAGTCCGGCGAGAAAAGGCCCTCCCTTCACCCTCCCGTGCGTCGATTTTCGGGAAAGATATTAAAACTCATATTTTAATTCAATAACGTATTCAAGAAATTTCCATGCAATTAACATAAACGCGTCCTGTTTTATGTCGTCCGATCGTTACTGAATGTAAAACGCGGGCCGCTTTTCTAACCCCCTCTCGCGTCATTTATATATTCATAGTTGTGTGTGTGGTTATATTTATCGGTTTAATTGTCCCTTTTTTTCTTCGAGTTGTTTCTTTTTTACATACTTAAATATTTGTTGGGTTTGAGCGTCGCCGCATTCATAATTTGTATTGTGTTGAAAGCTAGGAATAGAATAATGGGGTTGCCCGTTTTGTTCGAAACGAATTACCTTTGCTTTAATGTTCTAAGAGCCTTGTTAACATAATAATTTATTAAGGTGAATTATGCATTTACAAAAAAGAAGAGAATAATAGGTTTTTAATTTAAATTCAATAGCTAATTCAAGTAGTTATTTTATGTAATATTTTACTGATTATTTCAACGGGTATTACACGAGGAATTAATTTATAATATATTGTAATGTAATTTTACTAAATTATGTGCTGTTAATTATTGACATCATTACATTGATTTGCGGCTCGGTAATTGAAAAATGATCTACGATGTAAATTTAAAATATAACATAACCGGAACGGGAAAATGATTCACTTTTTTTAAAGATGTGGATAGCCGTCAAAATATACACACATATATCTTTATTATGACTATAAAGATAGTAAAAAACACTATAACATAAATAATTACAAAATATGTAGGTGCTAGTCTGTCTGGGCTATCAACCAAAGGTCTTTCTGCCCAATAAATAACTTTAAAATATTGTTTAGCAGTATTTGATAGAAATAATGTTAAAAGGTATAAATATGATTTTCTTATTTTTATTCAAATACGATTTAAATTTCCACATGGGAGGGTGACTTATTATATATTTGTATTTCCTTTGTTCGTTGGGCGTACGCAGGAAAGTTCATTACAAAGCCGTATTGAGTGAAAATCTGTGGGGAACGAGCACCTATATATATACATACAAAAAATAATAAAGAATCGGCGTTTTGATTTATTATTATTTTTTTTTGTCGCGAGGGGGATAAGAATCTGTCAACAATCTAACGCCCCCTCCCCAGAAATCTTTGCTCTTTGTTTGCGCAAGAAGTGGCGCCGTCATCCTCAGCTGTTGATCGCGTCAGCCGTCAAACATCCATCGCGGCTCATTTATCCCATATGCGTTGATTTGAAATTGTCGGAAAAGTCATGTAGTGTTTTAAAAAAAATCCCGCGCGTTTAATGAGTGGCAATCACACATGATTATCCGCTAGATTTGTGGTTTTTAATAACTAACAGATCCGAACGAAACGCGACTTGTGTGGTCTTAAATTTTTTAATTTATTCCTTTTTGTTTGTTTTTAATTATAATTTTAAACGCGTCAAATTAGTTAATTTACATCTTGAGCGCTCGCCAAATTATGGATGTGTAATCTAATTTAGACAATAGCCGGAGTATTTACAAGTCTTAAAATATCCTAATTGGTTGGAGGACGAATGCGGGTCTGTTTTGCGGGACGGGCGAAGCGCAGACGGTAAAGAATGCGAAAAATTATTGTTGTGTCTTCCTATTACGAGCATAGAAATACCGTCGTCTAACGTTGCTGCGATACAGGGCCCCGTTTTTCGAGAATATCCCGCATTCTTGTCGGATTTATATATGCATACACTTAAACGACACATACACATACGGTTTTAGAGAAATAAGATCCTGTTTTGTATTTTTCGCTCTTGTATAGTGTTTTTTTTTTTTAGATAAAGTAAGACATGCAAAATAGCACCGTTTACCGAGAAATATGTTCATTCACAAAAATGATAAAATCAATCATATTCTTATATTTTAATTCCCTAACTGACCAATTAAAATAAATAAAAAAAAACAGAACTTCTAGGGATAATAATATCCCCCTTTCAGGCAGAAAGACCGATGGTTGATAACCGTTTTCTAAGGACAACGTATAATATAATATAAGAATTATATTGTTAGTTTATTGTATATAAAATTATCTGCAGATAATATCCCCTAGCAGTTCTGTTTTTTTTTTTTCAGAATAAGACATCGAGTCGTAGTTCTATCTATCAACCGTGATTTCATTTCGTTCCAACGACGTTTTTATTCCATTTTTTTTTTTTCGAAATCCGACCTCTGTTAGGTTTCACAATATTTATTGCAGAAAACACGTCAATAATTTGTTTTGATAATGACACGTTAAGGTTGTCGAAACTATAAAACAATCCGAGTTATACAAACGAAGTAAAAAAGTGTTTCATTTATTAAAATTGAATTACAATATATAACAAAGTAGAAGCCTCAACAATTAACACGTCTGTAATTGTAATGCTATCATGCAATTGATAAAATGATTAATTATTACAATCAATTGACGTTTTATATACTTTACAGTGAAGTAACACAATACTAAATGAAAGCCCACCTTGAAAGAGTATAATTTTTGGCGCGCGCGCACTATCGTGTCTATGTAATTTCGTGTGCAGAAACAATTTGACCATTTTAAAGTATGATGCAGTTAGCATCCAACTGCTCCACTATAAATGCGGCCTTATTAGTAGAGGTCGTAGCAAGGAGGGGCGGAATCCGAAGATTCCGAAGCCGTCCGAAAATTCTGCACGGCGTAGTGGTTTGTCTTGTTGATTTTCTTTTTCGGAGAATTGAGATGCCGAGAGTGGCAATGTAAAGTCCTACATATGAGCCACGATGGACCGTCTGATCGCTGAGGAGGAGCTGACTGTACTCATTCATTTCAATATTATTATTATCAAAAAAATTATAATAATAACAATGAGAGCAAAAATGTTCCGTAACCTGACTTACAAAAAAGATGGAATAAAAATGAAAATGGATAATATAATCTAGAAAATTATATACCGTCGCTTAATTAAATCGGATTCCAACTCTACAAATCTCACCTAGTATTAGCGAACGAGCATACCCGAGAATTGTATCAAAATTCCGTCACCCCTCAAATCCCTTAAATAGTCCTTCGAATGAATTTGTCACCATCCCAATAGAGGAATGCCTTCAAACCCCATCCGAAAAATTTGGAATAAATCATTATAATTTGTGTTCCATCTCTATATTCTGTATACACCTAAAACCCACAAGACCTCTAAATTTAAAAACTCCACACTGACTCTATTCCAATTCATCACATCGTTTCACCCTTTCACCCACTAAAATAATAAATGACAAAATCAATTAATCTGGACAGAAAGACTCGGATTTAAATCCAATTAACAGTGACAGGGATAGTTACAAATGCATAATTTAATAGTCATTACGTGAAAATGATGTAATTAAATAAAAACAGTATAAACTTTTCTTCACTTTCTCTTTTCTTCTATTTGTTGTAAATAAGCATTTCGATCACAGAGTGATCATTATCAATGTATATACAAACACAAACATTTTTGGAACGAATAAATATTTAAGTGAAGAAAAGTTTAGAGTGTTTTTATTCAAGCATAATTTAATAACTCATACAATGTAAATAAGTATTATATATATCACAATAAGGACATCCAGTCCTTTCTAATTAACTATAAATGTTAATGTTCTTTTAAAAAAGATATTATCTGTGAGTTTACATTTAATATGTTGGTTATTTATAATAATTTATTCCTATTTATTCTTATAATTTGAACAACGAATGTTTAAATACTAACGTACTTTATATTATTGTAACTTAATATTATATTTTATTTCCGTAATTATTTTTATTTTCTTGAACGCTTTGTTCGTTTTCTATCAACATCCAGTCCATTTCCGTTTCCCGCAGCGTTTATTTTCTTTATCCTTTGTCTCTGAATTCAAATAATAAAATGAGAGAAAAAATACGGGCTCGGGAACATCAACAGTTTCAACGCGTGTTTTCCCCATGAAAAATTATTTCGTCACGTCACGCACTAAACGGGTCTATACTTTAATAATGTGTGGAAAATTCATGACCGGCATTCCATCAATATAGCGCGAAACCTCCCGCCCCCACCTAAGTATTACTTGAAGGGAGTTTGTAAAACGGAAAAAAAGCGAACAAAATATAATATCTTTACAAACCGTTGAGTTTATTGAAAGAAAATGGTTTAATATTGGCCGTAATAAATTTTTAATAGCTTTACCCGTCACTTCGTCTAGTCGCGTACACCTGTAGCCCATGATCAAGTTAATGACGGTTGTCGCTAAAACAATACAGGTTTTGTATATATCTGTAATTACTCAGTTAGAATTACACCTTTTACTGTCATGTTAGATGTACATTATAAGACACCTTTATTATCAATAATAACTGCTGTAAATGTTCAATTTATTACTTTTTTCATTTTTTTTATTTCCACGTTAAATATACGTTTTCAGATACAAGATTAATAACAACAATTTTTATTGACGTGTAGAAATTTTCAATGTACAGCATTGAGTTATAATTTAAATTAATTAAACATAAAGTGGAAAAGAAACAACTCTGATGGGATTTGATTTTTATTGATATTGAACTTTTGCCTTGAAACATGCAACAGCGTCACGGCATATTTCAACTTTTTACACCCCAACCTCTAAAATGAATATATCACAGAAGTCCCAATTATACATAATACCAAAAATGTTAAAAAAATATATAAAGATATTTTTCTGCACCTTTCCTTGAAAGAGGTGTATTTCGGTTGAAAATTGTTATAATTAATTTTAAAAGTTACAGTGGCTAAAAAAGAAAAATTATTAATTACTCAATTAAGTAAATTAATAATTTTCAAATTATTGTTATTTGATTAATATGAATTGCAGTATAATATAAATTAATATAATTCATCAATTCATTTATTTAAATAAAAATATATGTCTTATTTTTTATTTAACTTAATATATTTGGGAAAATATGTTTCCATCTTCAGTAGTGAAACATAGTTTTCGAAAAATATTTAGTTAAATAAAAAAAAAATAACTAGGAGAAAGGACATATATTTTTATTTAAATAATTAAAGTCTCCACAACCAACAACCAACATAAAGAAGATCAATTCATTTCACTAAATTCTGAGAACTTAGACAATGACGTTAGCAATCATGACGATTAACTAAAACGACAAGAACTGGACAGAGACAGACAGAAACACTTACGGTTGATAGCCATTTTCTGAAGTCTAGCAATGTGTAAATGATTGTATTTATATGTTATTTAAAATTATATAATGTAATACTCAGAAATAAAGATTTTCAATATATATAAATTAATGAAACATTGTTTATAGAACTGAACTAGTTTCGACAACATTGGCTTATTATTATCAAACTAAAAAGCAAGTAAAAAGTTATATAAATTAATAATAGACCATATACAATGAAGTGCAAGCTTTAACAATTAACAAGTTGAATAATAATAATATAAAGTAAACTTTTCTCAAACCTTTTAATATATTTTTTAAAAAATGTAAATTTTCTGTATTAAAAGAAAATTTATTGGAGGAATAACAAAAAAAATATATTTTGTTTGTGAATAAACACACATGTGCTGTGCCGATGTGTGATGTGTTCAACTTGAAAATTTTGATCGATGCATGCGCTTCAGGTTTTTATTTCTTTTTTCAGCGCGTCGATAAATCTCGGGCCCTGGGCCAGATCATATGTTACGAGCATAATAAAAATAGAATGTTTTACATGAGAGCCTGTCATAACTGTTCTAATAATTATCAATCTCGAGCGGCGAAGAAAATTTATATATATATTTTTTGAAATATGTTGGTGCCTATTAAAACAAACCGGTTTGAATTAATAAAATAAAATATGTAAAAAATCTGAGATTTCAAATTGTTATGTGATGTTTTAATAGTTTGGGTTTTATTAAAATATTATTTAGTAATTTAAAATCTGTTTTTTTTTTCTGAATTCATTTGCGAAATTTATTTCAAACGTAATTTTAATTAATCGACGGATGATGAAAATCCATAATACACTATTTGTAAATAAAACAACATTTTAATTAAGTTTCACACAATTTATAGTATAGAGAATATTTCAATTGTTTTATCAAGCAGATGATTAATTAATCATTATAAATCATCTGCCTGATTTTGCCACTGTGCTGGCGTAACAATTGTCTCAGTGTCTCTACAATAAATTTTGTGAAACTTAAAAAAAACCGTTTTTTTTATAGAAATAGTAATTTTAATTCATGTTTAACCCATTACCGGCTTTTTAAAAAGATCCATTGGAAAATTAACATTAAATTGAAAAAAAAAATGGTATATTGTCAATAATTGCAATTATAAAACTTTTTAAATAACCAACATTTTTTGTAATAAAAAAAATTAACTTATTTATTGGCTCAGAAAGTTATTAAGACATCTAATAATCATCCAAGACAAAGAAATCGAATTTAGAGTGCGCCAAAGTCAGCCGTTTTGGACTTTGAAATGTGATCGATTGTGTGTTGAAAATTGTGGATGACCTCAAAACGTGCATATTTGTTGAAATTGGAGATTCAAAAATTTTTACGATCACAATACTTTCCCTTCGATAGGGGTCATGGGGAAAGTAAAAAAAACACCCATTTATGCAAACAAGAATCAGTTTTGATGAAGATTTCGGAATCATTTTTACAGACGGGAAAATAAATGCATTTTTTTAGAAAACTAGGAAATCAGAAGAATTAAAAACTGATCCCACTTTCAACGAAATTAATTATAATTGTTAATGATCTTGTGACTCTTCACTTATTTTGATGAATTTACGATTTGTCGAAATGGGTTATTTTAAATTCGGATTAAAATTAGGTTTTTTTTTTATTTCTAATGGTTTCTACATTTGAATCAAAACCGAATGATTGATACTAAAACAAATCCTAATTCGTACAAATTCAATACCCCGCTCCCGCCCCCCCTGAAATCCATAAAACAGCCCGCATTATGACCACTTTAGCCACTAAAACAACTTATTTATTCAAACTCAATATACATCGCCCATCGTCCCCGGGAAATCGCGAATATTTCCGCCATCGGCGGATTTAATGGTCACACATAAAATTTTATCAGAATCCCGCTTCTGCCGTTGGATATCCTAAGTTCTCCTTTTTTCCTTCTCTCTAGTCTTTTTTTTTAGTACGGAAAGCCAATTTTATCAGTAACCTTGCGCGAATAATATCGGGGGAGATTTTTACGAGAGCGAATCCCGTATTCCACTTGCTTAACTTTTCCCCTAATTTAATAAAGCCTTGATGAAATTCATATCGGGTGTATGTGTGTGTGTGCCAGAGAGAGAGAGTTTTTTGTTCTTTTCCCTTTTTTTAATATCGAATTTTAGTGGAGTTGATTTTTCGCGTTTTGCTTTTTATCCGATAATTTATGTTTTGTGAATAAGAGTGAAGGATTAGTTTGTGATTTCTGTTTACTAAGATGTTTGTTTCAATTTTTTGTTTGAATTAAGGTGATGCTGATTTTAAATATATGGCAATTATCATAAATAAATTAATGTTGGGGAAAATCGAGTGATATTAGCAATATGTATATGCATAATATTTATGGAACCTAAAGGGAAGCAGACTAGAAGCCAGCAATGTTATAGGTTTCAACGTTTTGGTCATGTGCAGTTCCGATGCACAGCAAAACATGTCTATGCGTTTTGTACATGTAACCATGAGTCATTCAACTGCCTCAAAGAAAGAGCACAATAAGCAAATTAAATACAAAAATTGTGGAGAAGACCATCCAGATTTCTTAATATTGAAAAGAGGAAGGAAGAAATAATTTACAAGTTAGCAGAAGAAAGTGGGATTAGAAAAGGAATGACTTACGCCAACATCACTAAAGCGGGGAAACGCCCAGGGAAATCCCTGCTCATAAGAGTTGGAAGACTTAATCACAAAAATTGTTAGCAGAATAATGGCTGCTATTCTCTCAGGGAATGAAGGTCGTAGCATTTACCCCAAATAAAAGCGAAACTCTTATGGTTATCCTAACCTGAAACGCTAACGGTATAAGGAATAAGATAAGAAGAATTGAGGCTTCTAGCGGAGCATCTATTCTCCCGATTACTGAGACATATTTAAAGCCCGGAATAAATGCTTATATTCCTGGATATGTAAGAAAAGATAGAAATGGAGCTCTAGGAAGAGAAGTGGCAGTCTTTTATGGAAATATTGTTTCTGCAGGATGAGTAGTGTACACCACTGTTAATGTAGAGGCGATAAGAATTGAGTTCTGTTTAACGCCACTACTATAAATATAATAAAAGATAAGTTATGGGACGGTATCGATATCTTCATAAGCAAAGGGAATTTAATTCCTCATGATGTTAAAACGGTCCACGCTTTAAATTCAGATAATTTCCCAGTTCTGAACAAATGGGTAACTAAGGAGGAAGGAAATATGAGTAATTTGCGAATATATTGGAATAAATTTAAGGATAAAAGTCAAGTTAAGTAAAGTTTTCTTCTGATGATGTCTTTAAGGGCGACATAGAGGAGGAAGCATCAGTATAAACTTAAAAAGTTCAAAACCTTAAAGTGCTCTTATACGCATTAAAACAGCGTCCAAAATAAATTGGGAGTAACATTAGAGGAACGATAGAAAAAAAATCAGATTGAGAACGAAAAGATACATCTCCTGTGTTTTTTTAAGAGAAGACACTATTTTGAGTAAAAACTACAAAAGTTAAAGAAATTTTAATTGAGAAGAGAAATAGCTTGTGGGAACATAGAATCGAGATGGCCAACGAACAAAAAGGGATATTCTGGAAATTACTTCACGCTAAGAAGAAAGGGATGAACCCAAATGCACTCTTGTTCCAAGAAGGCAGATTCGTCTACAACAACCAATAGAAGACAGAGCAATTGACTGGAAAAGTGGATTGCCAGTCAGCTTTCAAAGACTGATCCTTCTCTTAAGGCTGCAGAGAAAAGTCAGTAATATTAGGAATCGTTGTAGATCACATTGTAATCAAGAAAGAAAGAGTCAGGAATATTATTGTCATTCGCTCTAATAAAAAAAGTCTTAAGTCCTGGTAGAATCCCCAACCGTGCTCTAAAATAACTAGAAGAGGATGGTGTGAAGAAAATACAGGGAAGTTATTTTCTTCACACCTTCAATAAAATAATCAGTACAGAAGTTATCGATATGTTCTAAGAGAAGAGGGAAGATAGAATATGAACAAAAGAGTGAATCCAAATGCACCCTCGTTTCAAGAAGGCCAGTTCATCTACAACAACCAGCAAAAACAGAGCTACCCACTTTTCTAGTTAATTTTCAAATACAAATACTTTTGATAAAGCCACTGAGAAAAAAGTATAAAAACGTGTCAGTAACATAAGGAATGTTCTCGTAATAGATCACATTGTTATCAATAAGGAAAAAGTCAAGAGTATTATTGAATTTCGCTCTAATAAAAATGCGTCAGGTCCTGATGGAATCCTCAACCGATCTCTAAAAGAACTGGAAGAGGAAGATGTGAAGAAAATCACTTCCTTATTCAATAAGATAATCAACATAGGAACGTATCCCAATGTTTGTAAGAGGACAGACATTGTAACCATTCCAAAAGGTTCATCTCATTCAACATCTCCGGAGAATCATTCATTTCAAGATTAAGTAAGATCTTAGAATATGCTATCAATAAAGAAATAGTAAGCCACATGGAAAAGAAACTAATTTTATCCTACCAATTTGGATTTAGGAGCAAGCTCTCGGCTGTTCAACAAGCCAATAACTTAATTCAAAGGGCAAAGAAACCAAATAAGACAAGGAGAACCATCATCATATCCCTGCTAGATGTTAGAGTATGGAGAAATTCGCTTAGTTTTAAAATGCATCAAACAGAATTTCCTCTTTGGTTAATTAAAGTAATACACAGTTGGCTACCAGAAAGAACTAAATATCGATGGCTCCCTCTCCACACAGCATCAATCGAATAAAGGTCTTTCTCAAGGTTCGTCAGTCTCTTGGTTTCTGTACAATTTGTTTGTGTATGATATTCCGAAATTTGATAACGTCAAGTTTAATGACATATTCCAATTTGCTGATGACACCGCTTTGATCTCTTGAAGATTGAATTTCAACTCAACGGCAGAGAAAGTTATGAACGCAACGATTAGGATAATCAAGTATGGTGAGAAGCGGAAGATTAAGCTTAATACTAAAAAGATGCAAATTATCCTTTGGGAAAAAGAGACCTGTCCACAAGAAAATCAAATATGAGAAGACCATGTAGAAACCAAACTAAATATTTAAGCATAAATATCGACAGAAATTTTACCTTCTTGAAGCATGCAAATAAAAGACGTTTTCTAGAGAACAAACAGTGTTTTAAATAATAAGAAATTAAGCCTCAACAATAGCAAGAGAATTTTTAATTTCAATTTTGAGAGTCCTTCCCTCTGCCTTCCCTTCGAGGTTGTGGGTCTTATGATGATAAGACCATTTGGGGTATTGAAATCCAGAATCGGGATCTTCCGTTCTGCGTTTTGAGATGTTAGTCTATTCAAGTGCATCATTTTGTAGTATTTTTTTTAACCTTAGTTAAAAAATGTTTTGTATTGTAATTTGTGTGTGTGTGTGTTTTTATTGATTAATAATCATTTTCCTTTTCGTATCGTAATAATAATAAAATAAAACGAAAATTATTAAATCAAAACATTTTATTCTTTCCGCAATCCAATTGTTGAAAAACACCAAAACTTGGAAAGCATCAAACATTCGTGTTATTCCACCGTTACCCGTGAAACTCTTCCGCGATTTGACTTAGCGGACATTCTTCCGAAAAATGTGTATTGTTTACCCGACCCTATTTAACTAAAAGAAATATTACCGGGTGGCTCTGCGGAATCCGCCATTGTTTATAGCGCGATCGTAAGGAAGCGATAAAGTATTGCAAACATTTCGAGTATTTTTGCGCTCTCTTTGTTTGTGCTTGGTTTATGCCCGCCCGCCCTTCCACCGCGCAATATTTACGGGTCATTTTATTTTATCGACTTCTAAACTGCTGTTAATACCCCCCAGGCAAAGGCGAAAGGTGAGTGGTTTATTGTGTTGTTGGTGCTCGGGGGATTTCGGTATGATGTTTTATAAGCAAAGAGTAAATCTGAAATCTGATGCAATTTGAATATTATTATTATGATTATATTATTATTTCAACAATTTCGAAATGATATAAAGCAAAATATAATCGAAAAAGTGATATTCACATGCTTTATTTTTTTTTTTTTTTGAAGAATTTAAATTCATTTCTATTGTTTTTGAACCTGTCAGTGTCAAGATTAGTGTATTTTTATTGTAAATTTTCATTATACTAATGTTTTAAAAAAATTAACAAATTTTAATGAAATTTAAATTCAATTTTGTTTGCCTCATTATAAATAAAATATAAATTTATTAAAATATCCTGCTTTATTTTTTTTAATGAAATTAATTAAAATATCTTGTTTTTTTATGAAATTTTAATTCGTTAAAATTTCTTGCTCTAATTTTTTAATCAATTTTAAATGCATTAAAATGTCTTGCTTTAATTTATTAATGAATTTTAAATTAGTCAAAATATCTTGTTTTATTTTTTTATGAAATTTGAATTCGTTAAAATTTCTTTCTCTAATTTTTGAATGAATTTTAAATTAGTCAAAATATCTTGTTTTATTTTTTTATGAAATTTTAATTCGTTAAAATTTCTTTCTCTAATTTTTGAATGAATTTTAAATTCGTTACAATTTCTTGCTATAATTGTTTAATTAATTTTAAATTCATTAAAATTTCTTGCTTCAATTTATTAATTAATTTTAAATTAGTCAAAATATCTTGTTTTATTTTTTTATGAAATTTGAATTCGTTATAATTTTTTTCTCTAATTTTTGTATGAATTTTAAATTGGTCAAAATATCTTGTTATATTTTTATATGAAATTTGAATTCGTTAAAATTTCTTTCTGTAATTTTTGAATGAATTTTAAATTCGTTATAATTTCTTGCTATTATTGTTTAATGAATTTTAATTTCATTAAAATTTCTTGCTTTAATTTATTAATGAATTTTAAATTAGTTAAAATATCTTGTTTTATTTCTCTTATGAAATTTGAATTCGTTCAAATTTCTTTGTCTAATTTTTGAATAAATTTTAAATTCGTTACAATTTCTTGCTATAATTTTTTAATGAATTTTAAATGCATTAAAATGTCTTGCTTTAATTTATTAATGAATTTTAAATTGGTTAAAATATCTTGTTTTATTTTTTTTTTATATGAAATTTGAATTTGTTAACATTTCTTTCTCTAATTTTGAATTATTTTTAAATTCATTAAAATTTCTTGCTTTAATTTAATAATGAATTTTAAATTAGTTAAAATATCTTGTTTTATTTTTTTATAAAATTTGAATTTGTTAAAATTTCTTGCTCTAATTTCTGAATGAATTTTAACTTCTTGCTTTTATTTATTAATTAATTTCATATTGGTTAAAATTTCTTGCTTTAATTTTTTATGAATTTGAAAGTCATTAAAATTTCTTGCTTGAATTTTTTAATGAATTTTAAATTCGATAAAATATCATTTTGTAATGAGTTTTAAAATCGTTAAAAAAGCAAATTAATATCAACGATCGAAAGGTCAATCTTATGTTAACATTTATTTAAGTATGCAAATTTACAGAAAAGTATATCAATCGTATTACACAAA
This sequence comes from Philonthus spinipes, assembly GCA_963082785.1. NCBI lineage: Eukaryota > Metazoa > Arthropoda > Insecta > Coleoptera > Staphylinidae > Philonthus > Philonthus spinipes. Next base: position 20,046,207 of record OY720307.1, on the reverse strand, counting down.
AGCGATAAAAATGAATTATTGAAAAAAATTAGTATTATTAATTGAACAAATAATAATTTTCTAATTAAAACGTAACGCTCGGCTTAAACCGAGTTTATTTTAATAATACGTCGAGGGCCCGGGCCGGTTTTATAAATACACAATTAGCGGCCACGATTATGACAAATTGCATGTTTAAAAGCAATTTACCTCTAATGAAAATAGAGATAAATATTCTGGCATGTGTTGTAATTCGGGGACACACGAGTTTCCGTGTCAGGATGATATAAATCGAAAGATTTGTTTTAGTTTCGTTTATGATGTTATTACGTTTTATTTTTTCCCTTGGTTTCAATTTAAATTCGCTTTCGTTTTGTTAATTAAGGCCATCAATTTTAATTAGGAATAGTATTTTTATTTGTTAATTAAAAAATATTACTAATTAATTACTCATTAAGGGCGAACACAAGAATGAAGACTTGATTACAGCAACATGAAAATAAATAAAAACACATTATTTGCTTGTTTAATAAAATAATACAAATATACATAAATACAGGATGTTTCTAAATTGATGCAAATGATTTTAAAGCGTGATTTCATTTTTTCTGATCAAACTAATAATTTTAGGAAAAAAATATCAAGCGAATCAAAACTTACAGATTGATTCGTCCCATGAAAGTCAACTTTTTTAATAGGAAAATGTAGAAGCATTAAAAAAATCCTGATGCGAACTATTATAGGGGTTGATTTTTTCACCCCCTTGTAATAATATTTTTGGATTAAAAATCGTATATATATACGAGGAACAGTTGTGCGATAAATTTCATTCTTCTAAAGTGTTCCATAGAATATATATAAAATAAAAACATTTATGTCCTTAATTTTAAAAGGTTGTAATTTCAAGAGGAATGTGTTTTGAAGAAAAAAATGATGGTTTATTAAAGAGGCACTTAATATTTGAAAACCCATTGTTATTTTAATTAATAAAATATTTATGATTTTCAACACTTTTTTTTATTTAATTTCACTACAATTGTTTCTCTACGCTATAGCTTCTTCAGGTGAAGAAACTTTCTTCTTCTTCTTCTTGTAGTTTAATTAAATAAAACAAGTGTTGAAAATCATAAATATTTTATTAATTAAAGTAAAAATATATGAAAAACAACGAGGGTTTTTCATACATTTTTTGCTTAAAAGTCATCCTTTAAAATCTTTCGCATTAATGTAGAAACACCCTGCATAATAAAAATTATGTAATATCTATCATGTATTTATATATATACAAACATCTTTATTCAGACAGCAAAATTACAATTCTTTACAAATATTTATATTTAAATTACATATCGATGGATTAGTAGTCTATCATGTGCCCTCGACCGGAGGTCTTTCTGCCCTTCATGTATTTATTTATTTTTATTTATTCTATTTACTGTACATATCCTTTTTAACAATATTGTAATAACATATTATAAATGTTGAGGTTGTTAATTTTTGGAAGTTCATAATTGTTAACATTTAAAGGTTTTTAAAAATCAAACACTTTTTAAAACATAAATTAAATAAAAATATAATTCTGCACATTAAGAAGCCACAAAAATATTCGAAATAATTGTAGCGAATAAAGAAAAAAAATATATTTTGAAATTTAAAAAAATCTTATAATGTTTACACATAATCTGAGTAGATAAAATTAATTAACAATTAAAATAAAACTAAACTTATTAAGAACGTTTTATATTAAAGAAATCATGTTTTTTAAATTAAAAAAATAATTAATTTACACAATTTTCATTTACTTTAAATAACTGTAATCGAAATAATAAATACTCATTTTCTGTCATTGTTATTTCACATTTTATTTTTGAATAAACTATTTAAGCCTTCAAAACTAAAACTCCATTTTATTAATCTCTTGACCAAAAATAGTTACATACTTAGTTTGCAAAATTTTTATTTTTATTACCAGTTTGTTCCAAGAATTTCAACCTATCATTATCAAACTAAAAAAAAAATAACAATGGTCAAATCGAAGTTCCTGCAAAGCGCGTAGGTGGCTTCATCTGTTTATCTCAATCTATTATTAGGAAAAAATGTGATTGAAACGAATAAGAATAATAACATTTGGTAGCATTTAACGCCGCTCTAAAAATAGTTTCCTTTCTTGATTTTGTAAGCGATAATAATAGCCGCAGTCGGTTTTAGGGCTACCTTGTTAAAACTGCTCCACAAACCATGAAATCGCCTTTGAGAGTAAAACAGTCGAATGCTCGCCCACGGTATGAATATATTTGAGTATATATTGAGATATTATTTATTACATAAATAAAATTTATTAGTTTTAGACATAAAATTATCTAATTATAATTATTTTAATATGTGACTTATTAAAATAATTAAAATTGGATAATTTAATTTAACGTAAGTCAAAATATGAAATAATTTATTGATTATTTTCATTTATTTAAATAACTATGATCAAGTGAATGAACACTCTTTTCCACTTGGTTATTTTTTTTACAATTTTGTTTATTTTTACCGACTAGTTTCGATCAGTGGTCAAGGTATGTACAAGATGATAATAATAATACATAATTTATATTTACTTATATTTAAATATATTTCACCATGAGTCAAATGAGAAGTTTATACAACATAATTCAATGTCTCCACAACAAACTTAAAAAAAATATTATTTTTAAATTTAGTTAAACGAAATATGTAAATATATTCTATTTTATAATCAACAATTAATTTTAAATCATCCATGGAGAACAAACAAGGAAGTAAACCTTTAAGTTTTGTACAAGATAATAATAATACATAATTTACATTTACTTATATTTAAATATATTTCACCATGAGTCAATTGAGAAGTTTATACAACATAATTCAATGTCTCCACAACAACCTTAAAAAAAATATTATTTTTAAATTTAGTTAAACGAAATATGTAAATATATTCTATTTTATAATCAACAATTAATTTTAAATCATCCATGGAGAACAAACAAGGAAGTAAACCTTTAAGTTTTGTACAAGATAATAATAATACATAATTTACATTTACTTATATTTAAATATATTTCACCATGAGTCAAATAAGAAGTTTATACAACATAATTCAATGTCTCCACAACAAACTTAAAAAAATATTATTTTTAAATTTAGTTAAACGAAATATGTAAATATATTCTATTTTATAATCAACAATTAATTTTAAATCATCCATGGAGAACAAACAAGGAAGTAAACCTTTAAGTTTTGCGCATTCTTTTATTAATTATGCCATCATGTATTTTCACAATATCGTTAACAAGTCCATTCTGATTTTTATCCGCCCTAATTGCAGGTGTATTTCAGGGCGAGCGGTGTGTGGAACAACAAGAAAAAAAAAATAATAAGGAAGAAGGAATGCAAATCCGCAAATCGCTGCCACACTTCCCTTCTCTTTAGTTCTGGAATGATGAAAAGAAAGCATGCATTGTTGCGTGCAATTCCCATGCAAAGATATTCCGTCGTTGTGGGGAAAAAGCTGATGGAAATGAGGTGGCTTTTATAATCCATACATTTTTAATCAGGGGGCGAGGCTAATGCTGCGTTCTTTATTATTATCTTTATTCACTAGTGCGTGTGTATGGATGTGTGTGTGAGTTTGTTTTCTCAGAATATTTCTTTAGGTTATATTTAATACGAATAGTCGATAATACGAAAAAAAAAATAAAAAATAAAAAAAAAAAAATAATAAGCACGAGAAACTGCCAGATATTTTATATATTTGTGATGTAAATTACATTAATATTCAAATGATTTTATATTTTTTTATTAACTGTGTAATTTTAAAACAATGAATATTTAATTATTAATTAATTACTCCTCACTTGCCAGAAGCGAGGTTTTATTGTAGAAGAAACTCGACATTTCAATGAGAATTTTTTTCTTGGCAATTTAATGAATCATCATTAATTTGTAGAGCAACGAAATTCTTCTATGATCATATTTAAAATAAAATAAACATTTGTAGAGTTCAATACATCCTACAAATATATATTTATTTATTAATCCACGAAAACCTCCTATTTACAAAATATGTGATATACAAAAGCAAAATAAACATAATATCAACTAAAAGAATAGAGTATACGAGGAAAGTCTTCCTCTTAATATACAAATTTAACATATTCATAGTATTATTATTTGTATGCTCCTTAATCCTCTGAAATTGTTAATGATAACATAATTTAGTTCGACGCCGTCATTTTTATTTGGAACAGCTCCTATTATTTCAGATGTTTGCCAATAGGTTGAAAAATCAAAGTTGGAATAAAATAAACACACACATTTTGTAAAAAACCACTTCACGCTCTGGCGCCAACCGCACCGTCTATTAGGCGTAAAATCGCAGCCTTAAATGTAAACTTATGTAGCTCCTTTGTATTATGCAATTGTATACTGTAAATTAAGTAAGTGATTTGAGATCAATTTGTATTTTTCTTTTATATAATTTGTTATCATTTTATAAAATGGTATACCGTTTGAATAAATAAATATACGGCGTTCCATTTAAAATAACAACCGGTACAACCAAAACAGTGGTATGCAGAATTTTTTCAAACTTTTCCTCAGTCAGTAAATTTTCAATGGCTGTTATTTGTGGCTCAACCTGTATATATAACGGAGAAGAATAATTAATAAAAAAATATTTTGTACATATAATTTTCACTAATTAATTATTCAATATTAAATCGATTTTTTTTATTAAAAATAATATTTATAATTAACAAAATAGTAATAAATTTTTGTCCTTATACAATTTGCTACTGAGTATTGTGTGGAGGATGTTGTTTTTAGTCCATCCTGTTTTTTTTTTTTATTCCGAAGTGGTTTATAAATGTTTCTCTGTGTGTGATATTAAATAATGGAATGTATTGTTGTGCTCGTTTTGCCCCGACTATTTATAAAGTCGGCCGTGTCCGAGTTGAAGCCCAATCCAAAGGAATTACGTGTTGTAATGTTCCTGAGTGCATTGTAGAGTGTCTAAATTGTCGTTGTAGGTCCAATTTAGATACACGGTACGCAAAGGAATTTAATTTGTAACGGTGGATTTTGCGCATTTTAACGTTCACGCGGAATTATCTAAAAATTAAAATACTCAAAGTATGGAATTTGAATATTTTGCAATAATTAAAATAGTTTTGTGAATGCATTAAAATCTGGTTTCATTTACGCACAAATCTATGAAATATTTGTATTTTTATTGTGATTTCTTTTCTGGTTATATTTTCTTTTTTCCATTTTTTTATATAGGACCACAATCCTTTTTTTGTTGTTTATTTCTTTGTAATGTGAATAATTAATAAATTATTTTCAAATCATTTTTGTTTAATATATTTAAATAACTGTGACCAAGTGTGAATGAATACTGTTTTCTATTTATGTTAAGTTTAAAGTTTACGCCATTAGTTTAATTCACATTCTATGTACATATATTTATTAAAAAAACCTGCTTTGACTGTGATGATAAGAAATAACTTACACGTTAAATAAACTTAAGATTTCCCTTACAGAATAGCCTATACGTTAAAGAAATAAATTATATTAATACTATTTTATACATATTACTTGAAATTTATAAATTTTATTAAAAAATATTGAAGGTTTTATTCACTTTACTTCACAGGTTTAATTATATCAATAGTATAATTATTGTACGATTGATAATGGATACTTAGTATCCGAAATGTACATTAGGGGTGTAATAAAACCGGTGAAGTAAATTGAATACAACAATCTATATTTTTTTCATGTTGAAAAACTTTAGATAACCATATTTTTCGAAAGTTTATAGATTTTGATTGTAGATTTATTTCAAATTCTTCTCAATTTAAACATGCTGCGCAAAAAGGTATATGTACATTAATAAAGTTTCCATTTTCTGTCCGATGTTTATCACCGCAAAATGCAATTACACTCTCGCTTTCTAAATTTATATGTAAATAATTTATTTATTTTTCTTCAACAATGATTGCAATGGAAAACTGAAAATTTAATTCACAACGCCGGTTATATCTTCCGTCTCTCCGTCTTTGGAAAATACTTTATTTTCTAACTCTTTTCACTTGCATAAAACAATATTAAATAATCAATAATTTTAGGTTACTATTTATTACAAAATTTTAAACAACGCTACCTTTTGCTTTAATAAATGCAAACGTTTTAATTGTTCAAATAACTTTCCGGCCGACTCTTCGCGGAGTAAACGATTGGTAAGCAACTGTGGTGCGCGAAATTCGCGCCTTGAATTAAATTAAAAATATACAATATGAACCACCAATGTTTAAATATTAAAACCATTAATTAAATAAACATAAATTAGTGATTTATAAATGTAAATTAATAATTAATAAGCGTTAAAATTACGCCATAACGCTTATTAATTATTAATTTACGTTTGTAAATCATTAATTTATGTTTAGTAATAAAAAAATATTACCCAACAGGAAAGTGAAGCCCAATTACAGGATAATATAGAATAATCCATGAAAATAATAATGACAAGAAGAATATAAATACAAATTACATATGAAAATAATATTATATAAACTCAAAAATTGTAAAAATAATTAATAGTGTAATAATCTAATGAATGAATGCATTCAATATTTCTAGTGTTAAATATTGGACATTTTAAATTAAATTAACATTATAAGTGAATTAATATTATAAGTTAATTTAATAAAAAAATATCTAATATTTAACACAATATTAAAGAATTCCGTGCGAATCGTATAACATACATGCGATATCTCTCATTTAGTTTATTCTTCGGTCCTCACGTGACTTTCCATGATTCGAAGAATCATGATTTTTATTCGTCAAATAAGTATCATTCATAATTTGTTACACGAGTCCAGATAATAAATCGTTTGTTATTATTATTTCGAACACAACCAGAGAATTTTGTCCTGCTCTATCATCGAATATATTTATAACAAAATCGCCCATCAAAAAACTCTACGTAACGTTTCCCATTGTATTACATGAAAAAAAAAAACATTTATTTTCAATTCTACTAAAAAGAGAATCAATTTTGATATTTGTATATACACAGACTCCATGTTGTCATTCAAAGGAAATTGGATTGCCTACATTAGTATGTCAAAACATATAGATTTTTCGTTCGAAATAAAATACATAGAACTTCAGAATAAAACTTACGTAATCCTATTATTAATTCTAAAAATGCCCACCCTTCACTAACATTTCATCAGTACATCTCATCAAATTTTGTGAACTTAGGTAATGGCATTATTTCTAACGTCATACTTGAATAAAATAACAAGAACTGAACAACGACAGGCGTACAGACTGACGGCCAATAACCATTTTTGAGGTTTAACCATCATAATAATGATGTAAATATTGTGATGTAATTGACATATTTTAGTTAGTGGGTGTTTTGTGACATTAAATTTGCTCACAGAACCAACAAATCTATAATGTTAATTTAATTTAATTACAAATAGTCAATATCAAACACTGGAAAATATTATATGCATATCGTAAGATTGTTCGAAACATTATGACACAAATGGGCAATAATGTTCATTCAGTGTATTCTTCTGACCTCACCCGACTCCCCACGATTCGAATCAAAATTTGTATCAGTCAAATACGAATCATTTCTAATTATATTATATAATAAAAATAATAATAATATTCTTTAATTTTGTCGGCGTTAACTTGGTGGTAAATTTTCAAAAGGTATATAAAGAAAACAAAATTACTTTTTTATGCCACTTGGATTTTTTATTAATCGTCAGTAGTTTCGATTATAAAAAGAGTAATTTTGTTTTCTTTATATACAATAATAATATGTATTGCCCAACAGGAAACAAAGATTTTCCAATTATAAGACAATATGCAAGATAACAACAATAATTAAAATACATTATTTTATATAAAAAATATATAAAAAAATAAATATTTGATTGACATAAAGAGACATGGATTTTAATGATTATTGGTGGTTGATTAAAAATGTTACAAATTATGCTGATATGTGATTTTGAGCCAAAATTTAACCTATTGTGATTGGTATTAAATGTAGGCTTAAACTTCCTGTTGAAAGTTGGAACATGCAAATTAATTAAAATAGCAGAGCTGTCAATATGATTATTAGAGATTTTTTATATATGAATGAGATACAAGACTTATAACGTCAGCACTCAAGAGATTCGACATTAAATTTTCCAAGTAAACGAAAATTATTTCAGTATATAGCCATTCAGTCTTCAGATATAGAATCCATATTTTCGAATCAGGAACAAAATCTTTTATTAAAACAAATTTAATTAACAAAGGGAATCAATCATAATAAATTAAAGACGACGCAAGCGCCATCTTTTGCCTAATTTCAATTGGCATCGTCAACGATTTGGTACTACAAGGTAGACGACCGAGAATCATTGTTTCCTCCACTAAAGGAAGGCGAACTTGTTCGAAAAACCGAAATAGCCATCACTAGTTATCCATACGCTAGATGAATGGTGGTTGAACATTTCATTAAAAGAGAATCAATGTTGACATTTGTATATCCACAGAATTTAGGTTGTCATTCAATGAAACTTGGGTTGCCTATACTACTATGTTAAAACATGTGGCTATTTCGTTTCCTTAATCATGAAAAATGCGTAGAGTTTACTCGGTAGGCGATTTTGGGTCTATCAAATAGACTCAATCATAATTTATGACAAGTAAAAACAAGTAGACAGTGGCATATATCGCTCAATAAATGACGAATATTTGATAGAAATAATTTCGCTAAATTCCTTGTAGTATAAGTAATATAAATGCGTGAGCAAACTAACAAGTAAGTTCACAAGATGGGTAAGGAAGAGGAAACCACCTGCCGGTTATGTGATCCATCGAGCACATAACATGTATGTATGTGACTTGTTATTTTCAGGGGAGCAATTCAGACTTCACAGGAACTACGAACAAAAGCTCTCAAAGAAATCCCCTGGATCTCGCTCAGGAAGGTAGAGTTCCTAGCAGAATAGATGCAGAAGTGTCAGCACAAAAGACCTCATTGGTCGCGGTGCAGGAAGAAGAAACAACCAAACGACCCATGCGTCAATAAAAAAAAAACTAGTCTTCTACTTAAATATAAAAAACTAATTCGAATCACGAATCCATAGATAAACGCTAAATGATGAAATATATGTAAAATGACCAGAGTTTACTTAATTGATGATTTTGGATCTATGAAGTAAACTCTTCTCATAATTTCTAATTACTACCCATATTTTATAATTATATGTACAAAGAACTGAAAATACTAAAGCGTTGTAAAAATTAAATCTAGGTAATAACCGAGACTCGGTTTACTCTTCTCTGCCATTAAATCGCGCGGTCGCGTTAAGATAAAGCACGCCGGTTGTTGGAAGGTGCAACGAATACGGACCGAGTCGGCGGAATTTTGATAAATATAACGTTACAAGTACTGCAAACTTCATACCGTGCACACAAACAACCATTAATGTAATGAATATATATTGCGATACACAAACTGGAATTTACCTGCGAATGCCGGGCTGACGGCCAATAATACTGTAGACGCCTGCAGGAGCTTCACAAAAATCGACACTGCTACACACATCTTTTTAAATAACAATTATTCATTGACATTAATGATTAGAACGATTTTATTAGGAAATTGATTTATTATAAACACTTTAGTTTAAATTTTAATACTGTGTTGGTAGGAAAACTGTTGGAAATTTTATTTCATTATTTTAACAATTACTGCTTCACTGCTTTTTTGTTAAAGATGTTACTATTTTGTCTCTGAATAACTTAAAATGTCACTAAAATTTTATTCAGAATATTTTAGAAATTTATTAATTGAATTCCATTGAAATATTACTTCAACATTTATTTTTCACTGGATAATTTAGATTTTTCATTTTGCTCTTTTTTTAATTTCTTCTTGTAAATTTTTAAAACCTAATTTAAACATTAATTTTAAGAAAGAAAAAAAAAATAGGCAACGATTTCTTATATTATTTTTTTATTAACATTAATTGCTGAGTATTTCGTGGAAACTTCATAAACACTTCACAGTTATTAATTACTATAATTATTATTTATTGCCCGGTGTTTTAATTTTTTACTTTGCTCTGTAAACTTATTGTATATGGAAGACAAACAACACTGTTTTTAAATATATTTTTATTATTATTAATAATAATTACTGAGCATTTAGTAAATACTTCATGGACACTTCACAGTTTTATTTTATTATTATTAATAGGTATTAATCAGTCAGTTGTCTAGTTGAATTTCTTTCTTCACTCTGCAATTTTTTATATTTAGATTTATTAAACACTTCAGAGACTCAATGCAGGTCTCTTTTTTATTATTATATATTAGCCAGTTTTATAGTTAAATGTGTTTATTCACTCCTTACTCTTATGGTATTTAGAGGAGAAAGACCACTGTGATTTTTTATATTATTTTTATTAGTAATAATTACAGAGCATGTATTAAACCCTTCATAGACACTTCGTATTTCTTTTTTAATATTACCATATATTAACCAATGTTCAAGTTAAATTTGTTTATTCACTCTGCTACATTCTTATTGTAGTTAGAAGAGGAATATCATTCCAATTTTATATTTTTTTTTTATTAATAATAATTGATGAGCATTTATCAAAGATTTCATAGACACTTCGCAGTTATATTTTAATATAATTATATATTAACCCATGTTCTAGTTAAATTTGTTTCTTCACTCTACACTATTATTATATTTGGATTAGTAAAACCACAATAAAAAATGTTAGATCTCTTTATATGATGTTTTTTAGTATTTATTTCATTTATTTATTTAATTTGTTGTTTTCATCACTTTTCACTCGTATTGTATTTGGCAGAGAAAATAATAATAACTTTTAAATATTTAGAAGACACTATATATACTTCACAGTTGTGTTTATTATTATTATTTAAAATACAGTGTTTTATATTTCTATTCTTCACTTATTATTATTATAATTAAGAATTTTTGTCTTATTTTTGTCTTTTTTAGACAATATATATTTTTTGAAGTAGCACAATTTTTTATAAACCCTTATAATATTATTCCTAAAATTGTCTCTTGAATATAATTTAACTAAAACAATTCGAAACGTGCATACAAGTTGCAAAAGTCAATTAATAATCACACAATTAATTACAGCCGATTGAATAATGCTGGGGGTGCACAATTTCCGTGCGCTGCGGCCCGCAGACGCGCTGACATTTCGGCGGGGGGAGGTTTGGGCCCGTCATTACGGACTTGCCATTATTTTAATTGCCACAATAACGAACGACGCATTCACACACAGGAGAAAGACAGAGTGGGAATGAGAGACGTTTCGGTTGGGACTGACGATTTTCGACTGGTGCGAGAGGAGAAAGACACGCGCGCCCAAACTGGCTCCGGAACCACCACTGGCTTCAGATGAGAATAGCACGTGAAGATGAGACGGTTTTGTCTTGAAACCTGACGGTAATTTAATAATGCAGCTCGTCAGTCAGTCTTAGCTTCGCGTGCGCTATTATTTCCACTGAAATTAAATCGTTTTATTTATTTATTCGTTTTAATTAATGGGAGTTATTTTTATTTGGAAACAATTATTCCGACTAAAATAGCTTTAATACAGCCACACATAATTCTTTTTATGAACATCATTTACTTTTATAAAAACTCAAATTTATTAGGCATGCTACAGAAAAATAAAACACAGTAAGGATTTTATTTCATTGAACATTAAATTTAATATTAATTCAACTTTCATTAAAGCCATAATCTGTCAAAAAACAATGTGTTTGAATTTGAATACATTAATTCCAGTTTGTGACATTAAGAGGCCAGTATGTATGTATCAGTATATTGAGAAATAATGTAAAATGTTAAGCGCTCTAAATAAATAAAAAAGCAAAATGTTTGCATTTTGTTTTTACACAATTAATTTTTCTATTACTTGCTATGTCGTGTAATATTTTATTTAATTTTCATATCAATAAAACACAAAATATGGATAATGAAAAACTGAAAATATCTACGCAAATGTTACTGTCTTAATTTCATGTTGAGAAAGGTGTTTATTTTCAAATATGATCAGAGAGAATTTTTTGCACGCATTGTTCGCGTCCTTCCCATTTCGATATGAGAAAGCGGCAGGTAAGGTTCTTTCAATTTAATTCATTTTTTTAGTTGATTCGATTTTGATTTAATTTGATTTATTTTAATTTAAATTAATATAATTGATTTAATTAGATCAAATATAATTGAAATATAATGAAATTTTGACTTACATTAAGTAAGTCAAAATTTCATTGAGTTAAATGTGAAATTAATTGCTTAATTATTTTCAAATCATTTTATTTAATTTATTTAAAAAAAAAAAAACTGTGACCAAGTGAAGAAATACTCTTTTCCATTTACAAATTGTTAATCGTCGTGATTTCTAATGTCAGTTTCCAAAATTTCCAAATTTGATTCTAAATTTATTATAAGTAGTCTTTTCATTCTGCATATTATCGAATAAATAAAAACCAAATTGTTAAAAGCTCGCTTTAAACATATTATGAAATTTCGAGTGTGGAAACAAAAAAACAAACACACAAAGAGGGAAGAGAAACCGGTGCGAGCCATTTTATCGCGACTACGTGAAACGTGGAAATAAAACTATGGTGAGCGGCGTTGTATTTATGGCGGAATTATACGATATGCATTGCGGGAAACAGAGAGAACCGGAGATAATTTAAATTCTGGTCGTCGGCGCGTTCGGGGTATAACAAGTGGTGGAATATGTGACGGTCCGAAGTCGTGTTAACAGGTATTAAGTGCCCCTTCTAATACCTGCTCGTGATTATTGCGCTCGCTTTATGACCCCCTTGTTGACACCGCCACGAGTGTCATGTTGTCTTATCTTTGCGTTGAAACGATTGTCGTGTTTAACTGATTGTTTCGATAAAGGGAAAATATTATAATGAAATTGGAATTTATATTTAATTTCTCCACTTATTTTTCCGTGAAATAATAAAACAATTTATTTAAAATCTACACTTGAGAAAGGCACTGTGTGTCTAATAACATATCCACCCATTTCTTCTGCGAGGATTATAATACTAAAATTTTGAGACTCGCCAATGACAAATTCAAAGACCAATCGTTTAATCATTTAAGCGATTACTTTTAACTTATTATTGGGGCTAACTGTTTCGTTTTATCTTCAATTTTTAGTAACCCCCCCCCCTCCCCCCTTCTGAGACATTGAAAAAATTCGAATATATAAGGCCAATGACAAATGCAAAAGCCAAACACTTTTGCATTTTTTTTTAATTATTATGGGGATTTACTGCTTAGTTTAATATTTTAATTTTGTAATTCCCCTTCTGAAAGCTCTAAAAAGTTTAGTTAAAGACAAATACAAAATACTATTTTTTTAAGTTATTCCAGGGCTAATTGCTTCATTTCATGTTCAAGTTTTGGCAAAACCTAAAACATTCGTGAAACGGAAAGTTACACGAACTTTCTTTTTTTGATGAAGAAGAGGTGTTGGGATTGTTGCGTCGTATTTTCTTGGAAATGAATTGAAAAACAAAAATGATGAGAAATATTTCCTCAGGCCGAAAGACCTCCGGCCGATAGCCGGTTTTCTTAAGAATATATATGTGTTTTAAACTGTTTCATGTATTATATATTAAATTAAATATGTATGTATTTTTAGGGAGTAAAGATGTTTGTATATATATTTCCTCAATTTATTAAAATAATTAACAAATTCAAGTTTTTAATTCGGAATTATTCATTTTTAGGACACTATAATTGTTTCGACAAAGACAGGTTTATATACATATCTTTATTTTGACTAATACAGGCTTATATCCATGTTTAAACAATGTAGTTCACAATTTTCAATTTTGTAGAACACAACAATTGTTTCAACAAAAAGAGCTTTATATCAATGTCTTTGTTAAAACTATTTTAGTTCGTAATTTTTCACTTTTGTGGAACACTTAAATTGTTCCAAAAAAGACAGGCTTATATCCATTTCTTTGTTGATACAATTGAAGAATTTGCTGATATGAAGGGATAATTCCATTTTTTTGAAACTGACATTTATACGCTAAATTATTGTTTTAAATATTCTGATTCGATTTTATGCAAAAGCAATATAAATCCATCCACTAAACATGTTAGACTCCCGAGCATTTGTTACTTGTAAAAATGAAACATTTAAAAGATTTTTTTATTATCTCCAAAAATTATTTTTTTTTTGAAGTTACCCCTTCTAATAGCGACGTCCTCAATTGTAGTTGACAATTTTCTATTTTTGTAGAACACTCAAATTCTTTCAAAAAGACATATTCATGACTTTGTCGAAACAATAGTATATATACAAGGTGTCCTAAATAGAGTAGGATTGCATGGGTATCTCTCTTATTCTTAAAGTTAGAGATCTGGTTAAATATGCAATGTTGTGCAGTTTTGTATACTGGTTCAGATTTTGTTGAGAAATTTTCAAAATTTTGAGCAGTTTACAAATTACTAAAAAAAAAAAAAACGGAAAATCAAGTTTTTCTAAAAAATCAAACATCTCAATAATTATTAAAGATGCGAAAAAAAGTTTTAAATAAGTGTTACTTGGTTTAATTAGGTAAACATAAAAATCAACATAAAAATCGAGTCAAAAGAAAATTCAAGAGCCGCAATATTTGATTTTTACAAGCCTAAATAGAATTTTTTTCCCTCTTTTTAACGATGTATAAAAACCTATGTCAAAATAAAAAAAAATATGAAAATATTAAGTGTTGTATGTTTAAAATAAGTAGACATAAATAAAATTAAACAAAATTTATTTTAACAACTAACTGTCATGTTACATTAGTTTATCTGATGTATAAATCATTCATACATGTGTATTGTTGTAATATTGATAAATATTTTTTATTTGAAATGGCGAATTATTCAATACATGAACAATGTCATATGTTTTGTAATTACATCAAGTGTTACAAAAATCCTCATCTTGATGCACAAACGTACCAAGCAAACTTTCCTGAAAGAAGACAGCCGGACATTAAGGTATTTAAAAAATTGGATGGAAATTGGCAACTGTATGAAAGTTAAAAAAAAACTTAAGAGAAATAAAAATGTGGTCGTTGATGGTGAAGAGTTAACATTGGCTAATCCGAACATTTCGTGTCGGCAGATAGAAAATGAAGTTAACGTATCTAAGTCAAGAGCATCAACAATTAAAAAAAAAGCACAAGTTTCACCCTTATAAATTGCACCTATCTCAGACTTTACAACCAAATGACAACATCCGTAGATTAACATTTTGCAGGTGGTTAATCAACAAAAATAGGGAAAATGGTGATTTTATAAATACAATTTTATAGACTGACGAATCCTACTTTTCAAAATGTGGATTATTTAATCGTCATAACGAGCACTATTGGGCTCAAGAAAATAAAGTAGTACGGTTCGGCTTTAATGTTTTTTGTGGCATAATGGGAAATTGTTTTCTTTATGTATTAAATAAATTTTATTTGTTCCGACTAGTTACGTCTTGTGTTTCTTGATAATGTCTTGTAGACGAAACTAGTCGGAACAAATAAAATTAAATGTGTGAAATAATACGAAGTGTTTTAATATTATCAAAAATAAAATAGAAACAATTATAATTCACATTTTTTTTTTCATTTTTGTAGAATACTACAATTATAGTGTTCCACTAAAAATGAAACATTTTGATTTTAAACGTTAAATTTATTAATTTATTTCATATTTCAATAAAATGAGTAAATATTTCTCAGCCATTTTTTTTTCAATTCGTTTTCAAGAAAACTCGACGCTATTCATCACAATAACGATAATTCCCCCCTCCGTCTGCGCGTTCCATAAAATCATCCGAAGCCCACCGCGTGCTCATGTACATACAAGTCCAACCCACATATAATCATGGGGTGATTATCATTACAATAATTGCCCAGCAGAAAGCCCCACCATGCATCATTCGTAATATCTCGAAATTACCACTTAATCCCACAAATAGTTTCCCACTTTGTTTTTTTTTTATTTCCCATTCCAACACTCCCGCGGTTACTGCATGTACTTCCTTTTTTTTCCAGCTCGCACGGATTTGTTTATTCATATTTTCCGCACGCCATTCTCGAATAAGTGGCGTGAACAAAGGGATATTCATCATAGTTAGCTGAAATTATTTTCTCGAAACAGAATTAAAAAAGAGGGAGAGAGAAAATAACAGCTGCGGACGCGGAAAGAGCTGTATTGAAATCGGTTTCGGGAAATGCAGCCGGGTTAATAGGGTTTTTAGTTTTGAGAATCGGTTCAGAGAATTTTCGCACTGTTAATTTTTTTTTAATTATATGTATTGTTACAATTTGTTTCTGCTCAAAATCCTCATCGGATTCAAATGTACTAAAAAGTAAACCTGAGTTTATTACATAAAACAATAAATTACTAGGATTTCAACTGAATGCTGATTCTTATTTATATATATATATATATATGAATTGCGTCGTATTTTCTTGGAAATTGAAAAACAAAACTGATGAGAAATATTTCCTCAGGCCGAAAGACCTCCGGTCGATAGCCGTTTCTCTTAAGAATATATATTTATATATATATATATATACATATATATATATATATATATATATATATATATATATACATATACATATATAGAGAGAGAGAGAGAGATAGTATACTGTTAAAAATCTCCTATGTATACATGTAAAATACCCAAGTCAAACGCATTAATGTACATGTTTAGTTGCCTATAATACGCAACCCGAACGATCGATTCCTTCAACTAGGATAATTAAAAAAAACAATTAAACAAATTTCTATTTCTGTTTATAACAAAATGCACAATGTTGAAGAATTTTCGCGATCGTTTGAGTTACTGTCTTGCAGTTTCTGGTGATCATTTCTAGCACTTATTATAATTATTTATTTCAAGTTTATTGTTCTTCACTGTTACTTTCCTTTCAAATTGACTTAATAAAATCTCTTAATATATTTTACCTGTAATTTTTCCATAATAATAAGTGACGTATTTTTGATAAAAAAAGGAAATTGCTTGTGACGGTAACGCATGCAGTGTTAGTCATGATTTATTTTGTTGAATAAAGAGAACGAAAGTTTAATTATTTTTACAATCATTTTAACCTAGGTATTCGGCTACTTTGGATTCATTCAAAACATGTCTTATTCTCCTCTAGTACTCTTGGAATTGTAATACACGCTTGAAATTTGACTTTTTCTTCATTTGTATACATTTTCGATAAAATATTTCACACAATTTGAAGTTTAGCGTTTGACGTTTAGTTGTGTGTTATAGGCAACTAAACACACACACAATAATCGTATAACTTGGTTTTTTTGCAGGTATACAGTTTGCCTAATGTATACTAATAAAAAAAACCTCTCTGTATATACAAACATCTTTATTCAGACAATATGACAACACAATTTTACAAAATTAATTATAACAATCTGTACAATTGTGTTAGTAGTCTGTCATGGGCTATCGACCATAGGTCTTTCTGCCTTTTTTATTTATAGAAAATCTATTTTACAATATACATTTCATTTACAATAAAATAAAATACAAAATCTAATTGGTGTATTGAATCCCAATTTGGTCCATTAAAACCTTATTAATTTGTATTTCCTCATAAAATGAAATGCCTAACTGTAATAATATACATGGTGTTCCAGCTAAACCGCACAATGGAAGGCGAGAACTTGTCCTGTTTATGAAAAACCCAAATCATTGACGATGCCACATGAAATTAGGTCAAAGAGAGCGATTGGGTTGTCTTTCATTTATTAATAATTACAGTTTCAACAATTTTCAATAATCATGATAAAAAAAAAAAATGGTAGTAATGTATGATGACGTAGAAGCCTCAATAATTACTAAGTTTTTGACTATTACCACAGAATAATACGAAATAATTATTCTGTGATATTAAAGAATTTTTCTAATGTATTGTAATGAAATTTTCAACATTAAAGTAATCCTGTGTGCTTGTTTCAAAGAAAATATTTTAAAAAATGTAAGACTTTCGGTTATACCGTAACTAGAACTTATTTTAAAAGGAATACTATTTTTTTATTAGGAATTTACATTCTATAGAAAGTTCTATGAACAAAATTATCTCTAAATTTAACCGTTTGCGAGATATTTGTCATTCAGATAAGAATTTCTTTAATTCACTTAAAAAATACATATCTCCGAACAAAATGAAATTAAAGGGATGCCATGTTGGTTATAAACTGCCAATACCCTAAGGTACCCAAAGGTGATTTAGGTTTGGAAAAATAAAAAATAGAGTTTTCAAAATTTCATCCCCATTTAGTAAACTTTAAATAATTAAACCTTAGTTATTTTAAATAGAACATCCTGTATATTTTGACATATTCTGATGCATTTATCGATACTAGCATTTCCTATACGTATCTTGTTTCGATTTAAAGGCAAAATAATCGAGATTTAATCATTTAAAGTTGGGTAAATGTGAGGTGACATTTTAAACACTCTGTATTTCATTTTTCCAAAACGAAATCATCGTTGAGTACCTTAAAGTATTGGCTGCTTATAACAAACATTTTTTTTTTAGATTTTTTGTTCGAACATAAGTACTTTTAAGTGAATTAGGAAAAATCACTATATTTTAAATAAACGGAAATGGGTCACCCTGTATATATTTTTTGTGAAAAGAGGCTCAGCTCAAAATATTAATCGCAGTGACCAAGAGTTTTTTTTTAGAAAAATTATGATCAAAAGTCTAAATGAATTTAATCGATGACTGAGGCTTTTGCTTGATGACACTCCATAACATACTAAAAAACGACAGCTTATTTCTATTATTATTTGTCTGATGATGCCACTGTGTTAACGAAACAATTGTAGCAATGTCTCTAGAATAAATTTTGTGAAACTTTCTACGAATAATGTTAAATGAATTTCTTTCTTTCGTCACGAAAGAAAATAATTTCTTTTTCTCGGATCAAAATTTGTTGCATTATGCAATATTTTATTGATGTGCAACAGCAGGTGTACATTATGTAATTCAATGTCCGGCGTGGGTATTTGCCCGGGAAGTAGTTGTTTTAATGTGCATTTGTTTAACGTACTTACGTAGGTAAGTCAATAGTCACAGAGCTAAATGTGGAAATAATTTATTAATTATTTTCAAATCATTTTTATTTAATATATTTAAATAACTGTGACCAAGTGAATGAATACTGTTTTCTATTTATATGAAAATAATTTCGTTGGAAATTTTATTAATCACTTCAGGCCGGTTTTAGTCTCCTGTGTCAGCTCTGCAAAGTTGTTTCGTTTATTTTTTAGAGTATTTCTTTAAATGCACCCAAAGAAACCCAACTGCAGCATTTAAATTACGAAATTAATTACATGAAATAATACGACCAGCAAAACATGTCGCGCAGTATTTATATTGTTCTTGTATCAATTATCTAAACAGACGGCGATGTTGATCATCACGAGGTTTTAATTACTGTGTTATTAGGAGTTAGTATAAAAATAATTGCAAATCTTTTGTTACACGCTGTGTGTTGGATAAGGTCTAGTTATTTCAATCGATTGGATATAAATGTACTTGTATTATCGTGGCTACACTTTCGCAAATAAAATTGTTGGATAAAGTTAACAAAGCTTGCTAGTTCATTTTTCCAAAAGGGTTGCTAAAATATTTAGCCCCTGTTTGTTTTACATAAATACTTTTTTGAAGAGGTTTTCAAGGCCGCCAATTAAGAATCTGAAGAATCAGATTTGCTAAAATCGAAATAATAGATCGAATTTGAAGATTTTGCAATAATAAAAAATAATATTTTTTTTTTGTTTTCGACAATCAACAACTCAACATGAATGGATAGCATTTCTATACAGGAAAACTCCATGAAAAATAGTCATGTTCCTGCAGAGGAATTCTTTCATACACCAATAAGGAAGAATCACCCACCAGAGGTGATACCACCAGCCTATGCTTATCTGTAGGATCGCAGAAAGTAAACTAATCATGTCGAGAAAGACGAATATTTTTTTTTTAATTAGGAAGAATTTTTTCTTTCTTTTATTTATTCTATACAAAAAATATATTAAAAAATGCCTATTTTGATGTAAATTTTCTATAAAAATGAGCAATTTGGTTTTGATTTTCAATATTTTTTTTTAATTGCATATTTGAGAAATAAAACTCGAATTGCAAATTAGTAGATTTAATTTATCTATTCAAAACATCTCTTTATTACATCAGATAAATAATAAATCAAATTTTCTGTCCAGTTTACAAGCAAAGCAGACTCAATTAACGGCTACCCGGTACGCCAATTCCAAACAAATTACATGCGAAATAAAAATAAAAGGAACCATTACACATTCCCGAATAAGAATCTATTTATCAAATTTATCAGCTTCCGGAGATTACCGGATAATCCCCGAATATCCGCAAATATGAAAATAACAAAGCGAGAAGATTAATCAAATTCCTGATGAAGCGAGGAGAAACGGGGCGCTTATAACAATATCGTTATCGTGATGGATTTTAGTGTTTGCGGTCAATTTTATGACGGCCACTAAAGGACTTATCTTTACGGGCTTTCTATTCAGTGCGCGTGTTTTATTTCTGTGCAAAATCGAGGGAGGATGTTTCAATTGTGATTCAAGTGCAAACAAAATAAAAAGGAAACTATTTTATTATGATGTAAATTTAATGTTTGATTTTTATTTTCGTAAAATTTAACAATTTATTGATCGCTGAGGTTTCTACTTAGTTATACAGTGTATATGATTAAATCAAATAATTTTTAACTTTTTATATGTAACAGAATTTTATATTTCGTGTCTATAGTTGCAATAATTTAAACTGCACTATTAGTTTGATAATAGTAAGTGTTTGAGATGAGCAAAGTCGATTTTTTCTTTTTTTTTGTTGCTGCGAAATGAAGTATATGACAATTTTATTAATATTATTATTTCGCACTGAAAAAGTCCGTTTGCGGTTTCTTTGTGTAGACTATCTAGTTGTGTGTTAAAGGGTGTTAAAAATAGAAGCCAGCAAAAAAAACTTACATTTTATTTTATAGTTTTTCTTTGATAAAGGAGATAAAGCAAGACGGACCTGCAATTTTTATTCATCCATTCGCTTCAGATAAAGAACTGGATCATTTGAAGCTAGCGATGAGCCTGAAACGGACAGAATTGGTGATGTAATAAAATTAATAAATAGTAGTACAATCACAATAGTGTTGATGCTCACTTTGTAATGTAAATTAATGAAAAATATATGTATTATAATAGATTAACACAAACTAACGCTCAAAATTATTGCAATGTTAAAAATCAAGGCCTCTGGAATCGAACACGAAAACAGTTATTAAAAATTGGTTAACCATTAAAAGAAATATTTTGCCGCATACCAATAACCGTTTATTCAATTATATACAACATATCAATTAATATTTGTCGATGGAGTTATTTAATATTTCGATATAATTTCGAATCTATTTGGCCCGGGTCGCTGTTTGGATTCCATCAAATTTTCATTACGCGATTGAAATAAATCGCCGCAATTATTGTTCGCAATAAAATTATCGAGCCGGGTCCGATTGGATCCGAAATGTGCTGTTTTATCACTTTTAATTGTTTAACAAAGTTATACAGTGCGTGTGTTTGTTGAATGGTTTTTCATTACATCATTTGATACGGATCATTAACTGCCAGATAACCAGATTTTATTTAATTTACTATATAGATTCCGGACTAATTCAAACGGGTCAATATTATATGATAAATGTTGATTTTTGAAACAAAAAACGGCAAATTCCCGTTTAAAGGTGTCGAATAACAGGCGAATTAATCAGAATTAATTAAACATCGACAAATAATATGATGGAATTAATTATTTATTCGTAAACGAGAAACATATGTATATACAGGTTGTTCTAAATTAAGTGCGTACCATTTATTTATTTAGCAAAGTAGTAGTACATTTTCCTGGGATTACAACGGCGTAATTAGAAAAACAAAAGTTTATCGCGTTTTGGAGATATTAACAAAACCAACATTTTTAAATAAAACATTCTATATATTTTATCAATATTTGACGAAAAAGAGAATTTTTAACAAAAAAGTTGTTATAAACTTTCACAAAAACATCACAATTAAAAAAGCTATTTGCATACTAGTATTGTGTTTTCAGTAAAATCAAGTTATTGTAAATATGTTAAATAAAAATGATTTGAAAATAATTAATAAATTATTTCCACATTTAGCTCTGTGACTTTCGACTTACGTTACGTAAGTACGTTAAACAAATGCACATTAAAACAACTACAATGTCCGGCGTGGGTATTTGCCCGGGAAGTAGTTGTTTTAATGTGCATTATTGTGCTAAATGTGAAAATAATTTATTAATTATTTTCAAATCATTTTTATTTAATACAAAAAAATAGTGAAATCAATATTTGTTTTCTTAATCTATTATTTAATTCGCCATCAATTTAATCGATGTAGCGTTGTTTAATTTGTTATTGTATTATAACAAGAAAAACTAGTTTTTAAATAGAAAATGTGTAAAATGATGGTGAAGCAAGGCTTTAGCGCTAGATCTAGAATTTACATTTTTTATACAATACATCATATTTGAGCTTTATATCGATTAAAAAGTTATTAATTAACATATAACAAACGTTTTTATCATTGTTGGTTAGTTCTTTTGTTTTTTTTATAGCAGCCTTATTTTATTGAAAACAGAATATTAAATTGACAATAACTTCGTTATTTGTGTATCTTTTTGTACAGGTCTGTACAATTATAATATTTTAAAAATATTCCTTTTTACCAAATTGTAATAAAAATTAGTATCATCATTTAAAAAATGTTTGTTTTACTAATGTTTTTAAATCGCGACATTCTTTTGTTTTTATAATTTCGCTTTTGTAATTCCTGAAAAATTTGAAATTTTAAATAGAAAAGAGTATTATTCATTCACTTGGTGACAGTTATTTAAATATATTAAATAAAAATGATTTGAAAATAATTAATAAATTATTTTCGCATTTAGCACAATAATGCATATTAAAACAACTACTTTCCGGGCAAATACCCCCGCCGGACATTGAATGTTTAACGTTCTTACGTAACGTAAGTCAAAAGTCACAGAGCTAAATGTGAAAATAATTTATTAGTTATTTTCAAATCATTTTTATTCCTTATTTTTAAGTAAATGTGACCAAATGAATGAACAATACTCTTTTCTATTTATATTAATAGCCAGCGAGGCATTTATTCAAATCCGAACCGAGAGAAGTTTTTTGTGAATTTGCGATAACAACAATACAAGAACGCACGACCTCTCTGCCCGTCATTACTATCACAGCGCGCGGTAGGTGAGGGTCGCTCTTTTTAATTAATTTGATTCAATTATTTTACGAAAATATACAAAATGATGAAAAATCTTGAACTGCAAATCTTGAAGCGAAAATTAAATATCGCATTATTTTATCACTTGTAGTTCTTTTATAATAAATTCCACCACTTTTCAGACGGAGTCCTTAATAAAAATTGTAATTAATTGATATTAATGGGATGTATCTTAATAATATATAAGTGCGAAAGAGAAGTACGAAAAGGATGACCATATTGTCCATCACCTTTAATAATCTCATTAAAGGGTGGCGGTGACATACACACACGAGATAAAACCACTCGGACCAATCGGATCGGCCGGTAATGACTCATGCGGACCGGTTTTGTTTATCAGATCAACAAAACGGGCGATAGGAAGTATTTGTATGTATATTATTCATTGATTGTAAATTAACGCGTGTGCACTAAATTAAACCAACAATTTTAACGCCGGTATTTTAGAATTTGAATACTTTTTTATTATTTCCACGAAGAGATCACTTTTAATTGTGTAAGTGTTAAATTAATTAAGTTCATATATTCATATTCATATTTTAAATAATATTAAAAATCATTCAAAATTAATTCCATATTTATTGATTTTGAAGCATATTCTGATACACAGCCCTTTATAACCACGATTCGAAATTATTTGCGTGAGCTGACAAATCGTGTAGATAATAATGATGATAATAATAACAATAAATCATCTATTGTTCTCTTTTACAAAATAAATAAAATCAATATTGCATTATTAAAAAAAAAAACGAATGCATTTAATTGTTTATTTCCATTAGAGGATCGCTAATATTCGAAGTCAGAATAAATTGTAGTTTTGAGAAAGTGTTTATTATATTATATTATTTTTAGTAACAAAGTTACAGGCATTATCGAAAAATGACTTATCGTCAACTTCCTGTTATAATCCGAAACGGTTAAAGATAGATCATTTTTTGATTTGTCATTATTATTTCATTAAAAATTAGCCCAGTGCCACGAAAACGGTTTTTCGATTTCTCTTAAGGTTGCGGTTTAGTAGAAAGAGATAGCTATATAAAAAATAAAAATAATCGTTTGAAAAAAGAGCCATTCTTTTGGATTTAATAATATGAATATGTATTTACATTTTTTATCTATTAAATATAAAGTATCACTCTAAATAAAAAATAAATCGTTAATTTTCGTGTATTACATCAATTTACTAGTTCAAGTGAGAAAAGAAAATTGTAAGATTTGATGAAATTAATAGGTCATATCTGATAAGTAATTTAAATGCAGAATTTGGTGAAATCCTTTAAATTTTCATTGCACAAGTTTTATTAGCAAAAATATAATTTAAAATTTGCCATTAATTTCATAAAATTTCATTGTTTTTCATAATTATTTTTCACAAAACCTAAACATTTGAATAATTTTTAATTCATCTGGTGAAATTGCTGCTTATTTTAAGATTACTTTAATGAATAATAAAATATTGTTCATTGATTACAACAGCAATCTAACTCGAATTAGTGATTGCTAATATTAATATAGCTATCTCTTTTGTCTAAATTGCACCTTTAAAATAAAAAAGAAATCCATATATGGAAGTACCAAAATCCACTGCCATGTGTCATGGTGTCCTATTTTCGATGGTTTATTCAAGTACCATTAATATTAACGATAGAGAAAAATCAAAATATGCTTCTAGGGGTTAATTTTAGTGTTAATGTCGTGTTTTCGATTTATACGCCAAAAGTCCTTCTTAGTCAATTTAAAAATATTAAGAAAATTTTAAACTTAAGACAAAATATAATAAAATCATTGCATTATGCTTAAAAATGTGCCTTAAGAATATTTTTACTACAAGTTCGTATATTTTCAAATAAAGAAGTTATCTTAATATTTCTAAATTTACAAAATTTTAATATGTTTAATTTTAATGGTACTTTACTTGAATAATTCTTAGAAAATAGGACTGCCTGTATAAGTACAGGCTGTCCTATTTATAGTGTATAATGTAGGCAATGTTGTCTACGAAATTAGCCAAACTACTGTTGGTCCAAGAGTTCCTACCTGTTCCCAGAAAGAAGAAATAATATTATTACGAAATCGGGTTTAAATAAACTCGGAAATAAGTAAAAAAATATCTATTTATTTATCTACAAGGCACTTAACACATTTATTTATAACACACAGTGTCCTATTTATTTACAACGCGGCGTTAAGCACTCGGACGTTCGTGATAGACTGACTCGGACTGACTGACTGCAGCGCCGCTAGCGCGCGCTCTTATATAGCGTGCTTGTTTCTCGAACTTTCCGGAACTTTCTATGACGCCACATTTACCGTCGCGCGTTCTGTCGAACATTCTAGAGTGATGTTTCCAGATTCTTCTTTCACTTTCGTTACAATATGTTTTAAAATGTCTAGCTCAGACAAGCATCCTCGAATATTTGTAATTGCAAGAATTTTGTATATATTTTAATGTTGATATTTTGGACATTCAGTATATTACTTTTTATATCATGTGACATTGATTTAACTGTTATGATATAAATATTTTAGTAGATTCAGAAAGTTGAACCATTATTTTTGAAATAATAATTATTTTTTCATGAAAGAAAAAAATCGTATTAACATTATATAAATTTATGGAAACAAAAAATTAGTAAATTGATTAAATAAAGACGATATTTTGAAAATAATTAATAAAAATAATTCCGTCTAAGTATAAGAACAAATAATTCCCTACTTTTGGCTCACTGTACTTCCGAATATTATACTCAGATCAATTTAGTTCATAACAGAGCATATATGTTAATATAGCTGCTACAAAAACTGGGAAGGATAAAAAATGTTAACAACTTTTTTTTCATTTCATTTCATTTTCGCTTTTATTATTACAAAATTGAATAGAGTATGATTGTACGCTGACGATCGTAATTATATGGCGTCTTGAAGAGGCGCATTCATGCTTACAGGGGGCCGAGGCGAAATTAGTTTTAATTATAGTCCGAGCGTACGCAAACAGAAAAATGATTGATGGCTCGTGGAAACCGTCGAAAATAGCGACGGGGGGATTATTCCAAGAATATCGATTTATGTTATTTACTCGGCCGTGTAATGAAACCGCCGTAAAATGCTTCATTAATTGCCCATTTACGAATACCATCTGGTGCGTATGGGTTTAATCACACTCACGCGGACCTAATAAACATTGATGCGAGCGCCGCATGAAAATAAACGCGCCAAGTATTTATCGGGGAGGGTTAGGACCAAAGACGACGCCGGTATATTTGAATAACCCAAAACGCGTTTAATTAATCGAACGAATTATTTATCGGGGGATCAAAACACTGGCTTCGGTTTATTCGGAATTATATAATTCGGCGAATGATTTAATTAAAAAAAACATACATTATTATTCACTAATAATTAATCAGTAAAATTATTTAATATATATCAAAATGTAGCGTTATATTGATACATAATTAATTAACATATATTTATTTATAAATAGCTTCTGTTTGATTAATTATCGAATGCATTTCATTCAATACGGAAAAAACAAATTAAATCAAATTACCAACTTATTAATGATTATTGTTCACAGGCATAATCCGAAAATTCAATTAAATAATCACATAAAAATCTCTTAGTATAAAACACTTTAACTATGTTTGAATCATTTCGATGGTTTAAAAATTACTACACCTTGAAATAAAGTATATTTAATTAATTTTATATATTAAATAAAAAGAATTTGAAAATAATTAATTAATAAATTATTTTCTCTTTTGCTACCGTGATATAATGACTTATGTTACTTTAACAAATGTCTAATAATAGACATTTGCTGTTGCCTAACAATAACACTTGTATAATGCAACAATTTTTGAATCAAAAATATTTAATGTAAAAAACAAAACAAAAAATAAAAAATAAAAGAAAATGAAAATTAATTTAATTAACAACTTTGCAATTATGTAAGGCACAGCTGTACTGACGAGGAATCAAATCCTGAAGCACGTGTCTGCAGATAGCCTTATATTACGTATCTTTTATTTTGTTTTATTTTTTTTTGCATTTAATATTTTAGTTTCAAAAATTGTTGCATTATACAACATATATATATATATATATATATATAAACACATGTACATTGAAATTTCTCGAATTCATTGATATAAATATGATTTAAAAAAGGAATATCATTTTAATTAATTAATTAAAAATGTGACATTTCCATTCCATTATTCGACTTCAGATGGGAACAGGTGTATATCGTCCTCGGGCCCATCCCGAATGTTTGTATAAATTGAATATAAGTGAACTGGAAGCACTAAATGGAGATTTGATTTCGCATGTCTCTGTGGTGTAATTGGTATCGCACTCGGCTAGAAATCGAGGGACATGGGTTTAAATCCCTTCAGAGATGTTTCTTTTCCACTCATATTTAATTGATTTCAATTATATCTCAATTGTACATTGAAATTTCTTCAATTCATAAATTAAACACTTGGTTTGTTTCACAATAAATTTAAAAACAGTATTTTATTCGGACTAGTTTCGATGCTTACATCATTTTCAAACAATAATACAAATGAAAGCTGATAACAGTATATATACAAAAATTTGTTTAAATCGGGAAAGAAGGAATTCAAGAGGTCTTTTCATTTGATTTAATGGCCAAAAAAATAAAAATAAAATTCCGAATGTACACCGCAAATATAAATCACGATCATATAATTCATCACATTACACTAGAAGGAGATAAACAGGGGCGTTAATGATTTTAATGAATAATACATAACAAAAACAGACAAGGTTAGAAAGAAAGAGTTTGATCGGTAGTTAAATACTAAACATAAATGTGTAATATATCTCAAAAGTATAGTCGTATTTATTTATTTTATATTTTTAAACGGAGCATCCATTTTTACAACAGCAACGAAAACTAAAACTAAGATTACATCTATAGTAATTTATTCTTAAATAGATTAAGTAAACATGTTTGGTAATAAAGATGTTTATATATATATACAGAGAGATTTTTTTATCAGTATACATTTCCTCTATGTATACCTGCAAAATACGCGAGTCAAATGCATTAATGTATGTGTGTTTAGTTGCCTATAACACGCAACTGAACGCACATATGCCAAATAGGCAACTAAATATACACACATTAATCGGTTCAATGCGTTTGAGTCGCGTTTTTTACAGGTATACACTTCCCCTAATGTATACTGATAAAATAACCTCTTTGTATATATATATTTGAATATTTGAGGCATTCATTAAATGACATATTTTAAATACATGGATAAACAGAGCACTTAATATTTTTTTAATAAGTGTATTGTTTATTTATTTATTTATCAATCAACGGAAATCATTGTACAAAATATATAATATAAAAAAGTAATTTAAAATAAATATAATATAAACTAAAAGAAAACTATTGTAATATATTTTAAATCTTCTATTCTAATAGACATTAATTCTATGAAATTCCATCTTAGTTGAGAAATTAACATAAATATATTTTAAATGCAATCCTTTCAATAATTAATTATTCGATTAAACGATCAAAACGCGTAGTCGCGTTTGTTTCTCCCGTTTCGTCCTTATCAGTGTAAATTATTTTAATATACAAGGAACATAAGGGGAGTAAGACGGATGAAAGCCATTTAACCGTTGTCTAAAACATTTCCGGCAGTTCGCGTGCCACACATAATAAGGACTTCTTATCTATCGCGAAAATCGACTTAATCTGTGTTATTGTATTAGCATACAAAGTTTAATTAGCTAATCTAAACCCCCGCCGGCCGAATTTAATTACGAACAATATCCTTTTTGACGGAATGAAGTAATCAGAAAGTTTGGTGCTGTTATTTTTAATTTCGAATGAAAAATTCATGAAAGAAAAAATTGTGTTAATGTAATATTTTATTTTGTAAAAACGAAAAATAGTAATAACGCAATTGTACATATTGTTATTATATTTGTAAATTTTTGTTATCATATTGTCTAAATAGAGATGTTTGTATATATAAAAAATATGAGGCAGAAAGGCCGCTGGTCGATGGCCCAGGAAAACCCCTTTCATTTTAATGTATGCACGTTGTCCCCTGAAATTTAGAATGCGAGCCTTTGAATACAATACTTTGCACGCTCGTTTTATTTTTTTAGTGCTGAAGCTCATTTTTTAATTGACTGACTAACGGAAAATAACCAGCAATTCTAATTTGTAATAATATATTGTTATCAAAATGAAACAATGATATTTAAATATTAACATTTTAACAAACACATTTCTGACATAACAAATAATTACAATGTTCATCTTGATAGCAGTTCGTAAATATCTCCATGTCGATCCAAACAAAATCCCAGATGATCATAAAATTCTTACCGCGTGACTTGTAACGTGGCAAGAGTAAAATAGGATTATTATAAATGACCCATTTAAAAAATGTATTTATTAAAGTACAAATCGAAAATTATTAATCTCTATAGTGATGAAAACAGAAATTTTAAAGTTTTTCATGTTGCAATGTTGATTGTGGATTTTGCATATCACATATGCAAACATGGCGTTTGTTGATTTTTCCATTAAAGTGGAAAGTTGATTTGTTGCTAAAAATTATACGTTGTAGAAACGCATCATCCTTTATCATTTCTAGCACATAAGCACACAATTCGAGATGCTTCTCTTTGTCATTAGGGCTGAGAGCCTGCACAAGTTGTAATCGGTAAGGCTTCTCAGAACTTTCTTTACAGTTGGTTGGGGTATTCCAAGTTATCTACCAGCTCTATTAGTAGATTTACTTGGACTGCGAACACAAATTTCTTCAATATATCTGACATTATCCGAAGACACGCGGTTGGCCTGTGTCTTATTTTTACACATATTTCCAGTCTGTAGTTATATAAATCAACGGCTAATGGATTTTCTAGTTTGTGGAATTGGTTAATTGAGGAGTATAGGGCGTTTCGACATCTTTGATCATTCGCGCTCAAACGGTGGACACATTAAATATTTTTAGTGAATAAAAAAAAACAAACTTTGATACTTACCCCTTGTCGTGACTACAAAGATTTTTAATTTTGAGTTTGTAGTGTAATAAATACGAATTTTAAAAATTGTTCCATCATTCATCTCTATTTTTTTTTTTTTGAGTAGCTTGAAGAATTTTTAATCTGTCATTCACGTTGTTAGCTCTTTGATGCTGATGGGTATAGATTGTTTGCTTTATATATCCCAAAGGAAACAATCATTTGGGGACAAATTAAGAGATCTTGATTGCCATTTTATGTTTTCTTTCGATACTAATAACGCGTCGAGAAAATATTCGATTTAAATATTCTAGGGAATATTTAAATCGAATATTTTCTGTATTAAGAGCAGAGCATCCGTCGTGTTGATATCAGAGCCATGTCAATATTCTGTAAGCTTTGTACCGCTCGTATCATTTGGTTTTCAAGCAGTTATAAATGCTTATTGACATTCAATAAAAAATGATTCTATAATTGTGTCCCCAGAATTCCGATCCAAACGTTAAGTTTTTGGGGGTATTGACTTCTTAAATTTATTATTCGGTGCTTGACCAGTTTTTCACCATCGAAGAATTATGATGAGCATGTAACGGCAAAATCGATTCGTCGCTAAACAGAATATTTCTAAGAAATTCGTAATTAGAGTAAACAATATTTCCATCATATCTTCACAAAATTCCATTCGACGACCTTTTTTGTCGTTTTAACTTTGAAAGACTTAGAATCATTCCATTTAAGTAGTCCATACATACATTTCTGATTTTTCTGAATTAATTTATTAATTTTCTGCAATAGGTCTTGTTGATGACGTGTCATTTTCTGTTATTATTTTATAAATCATAATTTCCCGCGTTTCAGCTACTTCATTTTGAGGCAAACAAATACATAAACATGGAAGACAGAACTGCTATTTACTGTCACATCATATGCCAAAAACAAACAAATAATTTGCGATTTCATTCATGTAATGACCTCCATATAAACTATTGCTAATTTTAAGTTTTCTGTTCACTTATTAACAACTACCATAAACGACTGAGTAAGAAATCTTGTTCTAACCTATCATTTAAACAAAATGTCAATCAATATAACGTATGTAATTTAAATTAAAAAATGCTGAGGTGATTATAAAAAAAGAAGTATAATGTGGTATTATTTATTGGTAAAAAATACTTTTATAAGAAATTTAAAATTTCTTTTAAAATTATCCTTTTATTTTTCACATTTTTATTCATAAAACTTAATTTACAAATGGAAGAAATAACATAATGGATATTTTTGCATATATCCTTTATTCGTTTTTTTTTCTTTCCTTTTTTCGCACATGACACTAGAGTTGACGCGAAACGTCCCGACGCCTCGCCACTAGAGAGCAAACACGGCCGACAACAAACACGCACGCCGAAAATCCGTATTTTCCCGCGATGGATTCCCGAGGAATATTAAATATTTAACAAACAATATTCGGAACGCCGCTATATTTGCATACATTATCATATTTATCGATTCGCCGGGATGCCGAAATTACACGGTCCTCTATCGGCCACATAAATTGAAAAGTAATGGCATCCAATAATGTCGATCAATGACAAATAGAAACGCGGCTCGTGTTGTTCTCCTATTGTGCATAATTGAAATCAATCCGGTTTTGTTTGTGCGATGTTTTACACAACGGGACGTAATTAATTTATTGCCGTGTTTTTTTACACATTAAATGATCATGAAGAACAACAAAAATTATAATTTAGGATAATAATAATAATTCAGACAGAAAGACCTATGGTCGATAGCTCATGACAGACTACTAACACAACTGTACATATTGTTATAATAAATTTTGAAAAATTTTGTTGTCATATTGTTTGAAGAAAAATGTTTATATAATAATAATCAGAGGGCAGAAAGACCTCCGGTCAGGACAAGCAATTTGGTGTATATACTGAATGTAAAAATGTAATTCTCTGAATATATAATAACAAGCACGGCAGAACCATCTCTGGCTGATCAAAGTAGCTCAGGACAAACCAAAAGTTTCGAGTTATTCTGCATGGAATAAAAATATACAGGGGGTTCGAATATGAAATAAGAAAAATAAAGTAAATTCAAATTTGAAAAGTTTAGCATAAAATTTTGATACCCTGTTTAATTCATTTCAATAAAATGTATCTATTAGGATTGTTAAACTTTAATTAACAAGTATCTTGTATAATTTTATTCACAAGATCCTATTTATTTTTTTTGTTATTTTTTTAAATCAATGGCGAAAAACCTATTTTTTGTACTTTTTACTTTTTTTGTTGATATTACTTAACCTATTTCAATAAAATTTTAGGTAATCATAAAAAGCACAATAAAAATAATGAATAAAATGTATATCAAACAATTTAAAAGAACGTATCATCACTTCGTATCTCTTTGCCCTTAATAATAAGCGATGATTTAAGGAAATCAATATATACAATATATATAAAATTATGGCTAAAAGACCGATGATCGATAGCCATTTATGAATTATATTACATAAAATGTATTATATTTTAACTAATGTAAATTATACAATAAAGCTTATTGTATGAATATACATAGGGTCCCATGGAGAAATTACATTCCAACAATGAAAAACTCAGATAATATAAATTTTTATTTTCGGTGTGACACTCTGTATAATTTATAAGTTATAATGTATTACTTAATAAAAAAATATTTAATAAAAATTATAGTTTATTACAGCAATTCATTTAATTACAATCTTAGTAATGACATAGACAAATTAAACTATATTACAAGACCCGTTGGTGTTGAAGTTGCGTAATTAAATGTTGTTCCGAAGTATACGAATGGCATTATAATAAAGATTCCGAGCTGCCGTTTGCCTTCGATAATTTTCATCCCGTTACAGTCTCATTACAGACGACGGATTTCGCCCCTGTAAACTGAGATTGTTGTATAATTAAGAAAATTCTCGCTGAATTTCTCAATAAACCGGATTTTCCGCCCCTCGTGCACCGACAACAACAACATCAACAAACAAACGCGTCGTGTTTCACAATTTAACAAGCAACTATTATATAACAATTAATTTGATTCGCGATGTTCCTTCGATCAGCGGTGCACGAAATTGTAGGGTTGATTGAATTGAAAATAAAACTACGATTTTTTCATCTTTAAGCAATTATATTTACTAAATTTCTTGTAGAGGCATTTTCACATAAAAAAAAAATACTTCTGTTGTAATTCAATACATTCGAAATGAAGTTTTATAGTATAGCAGCCACTACCATAGAACTATACATAAAGATATGATAATACTATGATGACTACTCATTTTGTTATCACTAATCCTAATATTACAAACTACATAAACCTAATATCGCTGTAGGGACAATACCTGGGTATTGAGGTCCTGATCGTAGCCCCATATATTACAAAACAAAACAAAAATAAATCTTAAACCTAATATGAAACCTACTAATAAATAAATAAAACTTAAACCTAATACTGTAGACAATATCGACCCCGATGCTGAGAAAAAAATCAATTAATATTTAAGAATCATAGACATCCTTAAGGATTTAAGCACTACACTTAAAAGTATTACATATAAACTCATTTCTATTATCAAGTGAAATGTGTGGTGAGTAGTGAGGAAACTGCGACCTTTTTTGGTAAAGTATATAAACCAAAATTACAAAAAGTAGCTCTCAGTTGCCTCACTTCACTTGATAAAAGAAATGATTTTATTCAGTTTTTAAATAATTAAATGTAAAAGTGTTCAATCATTATCTAATAACATATTTAAAATTAAATTCGCTCAAAAAAAAATGTATCATTTCAACAATAATAAATATCAAATAGATCCATAACAATTTATCATCGTTGAAAACTAAAACGAAAAAAGGAAATAAATCGATTTTAATTCGCATTTTCGTTTCCCAGCGAAGGGATAAAACCGCCCGCCGGTGCATTATTCTCGCAGTGTAAATATAATTTCTGAATGCAATTTTCTTGTTGTAAATTACACATCGGGGGTGTAATTGCCACCCCCTCCCGCTCGCTCGGTTCGGTTTGCTCGCGCGGAAATTTTTATTAAAAACTTTCGCAAACACGGCGCGCAACTTTTCGCGAGCTTTTATCATCAGCGGGATTTTCCATCAAAAATCATTACACATCCGATGCGTGCGGTATATATTGTAACGTAAATAAAAACGTTATTGATAAGCGATATTAATATTTACCTACGTTGAATACTTGCGGGATTTGTTATTGTTTGGCGCTCTGAAGTTTTATTATATTATATTAAAAGGAAATTGAAAAATAAAATCAGGTTGTTTGAAACTTCTTAGGATTATTATTTCGCCCAATAAAACGTTTGTATATTGTATAAATAATTGTTTTAATAATAATAATATTGGATGAAAACATAACCTGTCATAAACAGATTAAGAAATGCTCGAAATGTAAAAACCTCGCTGTAGAAATAAAAATAAGATGGAAACTTCAAATTATCAAAACAATCCCACTCATAATTTCTGTTCATGGAGTTTACACGAAAAAATTTACAAAAAATATTCTAATTGATATTGTAATAGTTCATACCGGGATGTATGTTATTATTATTTTTTTTTTCAAAAATTGTCACATATTGAATATTAAATAACGGAAATTTTCGATATATTTGTAATTTCGCTGTGGCAATTGTTTCGTTTAGTTTTATACAATTAATGATATGATTAATATTTTGAAAGGGAAGTCCCGCAAAATAATTTAACAATAATTAATTATAATTAATTTCATCTTCACGTAACTAAAAAAAATACTCCAAACTGATTTAAAATTAATCGTAATAAATGGAAGTTAACTCAAACGCCATCTATTGCCTAAATTGGCATCACTAGTTAAAGTATTTTTTGGTATATTTATGTATATATTATGTAATTTGTACTCCTTTAAATTAAATTGACCTGCAATTGGTTATTGTGATGGTCAATAAAGGATATTATTAATGTTATTATCCATACGCTAGATGAATGATGGTTTAAACATTTCATTAAATGTTTTAATTTTCTTGTAAATGTTATTTGTAAACACTTTGTTGAATTCGTAACGAAATGGTGAATGCGCCGGGCAACAAATATTATTTTTGCGCATAAATATATACACACATAGTTCTTTATTGAGACTATACAGATAATTTTAACAATATAACATAAATAATTACAATACATGTAGGTGTTAGTCTGTCTGGGCTATCGACCAGAGGTCTTTCTGCCCTTCGTATAAATTTGTTTTAATTATAACCAAAGAACAATTTATTATAATTACTATACATGTATTTAATGAAAAAATATTCTCTTTAAATAAGATTTTATTGTGTAATTATTTGTTCAATTCCGTTTTCTGTATTTTTATATTGCCCAACCGTCGACGCAAAGTGTTATCATAAAATAATTTGTCTCTTCCATTCCCCCTCCTCCTTCTCTCTCGAGGGGCGTAGAGGGGGTGTTGGTTTGGTCGTGTAATAAAATCCTCGATTTTGTCCCTCTAATCCCATACCATTCCGCCTGGTCTGCAGTGATGTGATTAATGGCGCTTGCCGGGCTTAACTTACAGCATAGGAAAATCCTTCGTCATGTGTTATTTTCGGCGGAGTTTATCAGTTTGGTAATATTTATTTTCGTTGTACGGGGGTGGGGCGGAAAAGGACCCGGCCCGCTGTTATTCAATTTTGTTTTTGTTTTGGCTCTCCGCTAGTCTTTATTTGCATAATCTTTTATTAACTTGAAAGGAAGTTTTTTTATAGAGTTGTAATATACATATATTAAAAATAATTATATTAATCTTTAATATGAATCAAACAAAAAATATTAGAATCTTAACACTTCTTATATTTAAACATTAGTAGTTCATATAATAATAAAATAACAATTAAATATGAGTTTCGTGAAGACATGATAGATATATGAAAACTGTTTGTACACTTTCCTTCACTTATTTTATTTATTAACAGAAGTACATTTCGATCACCATGTAATCATTATCAATATGTCTTTGTAAAAAAGGTTATTCTATGATTTTATTTCTTTTTACTATTTTTATTAAATAATGAAAGTTACAAAATCAAATATATAAGTTATATCTGTTAACTAACCATCGCTCTGTGGTCTTTCCGCCAAAGAATTTTTGTAATGGATTTGTTTTTTTACCATTATAATGATATTAGCTTATGTCAAGTTATTATAATATTATGTCAAAATCATCGGTACGCAAATAAAACTCACGCCCCGAAACTGTTTACGAACTAGAAAATCCCACAAATCCCGCAAACCGCAAATTCTTCACGGCGCCCCCACTTCGAATCACCCGGAGCTGCCTTTTTATTCATTTTATTTATAGTTACAACCCCATAAACCCTCTTCATTTCAATACGTCCCTCAAAGGTGCTTCTGTATCGAATCGATGCCGCGCGGCGCGTGCTGTTTCGCAAGCAAATATTTGCGCTTTCTTTTCGAAAAATACAGGGAAAAAATGTGAAAAAGGTCCAAAAAATAAAAAATGCAAGCAAAACAATGCTTGGCCGAACGTGCTCCTCGTCCCGAAGGGCTTTAATTAAAAAAATACCACGCCGAGTGCGTACTTATTACATTACAATGAATGCTCGCGCGCGTGTTTTTATTTTATTACTTTATTCCTGGTTTGCTACTATTAAATGAGTATATATACAAAAAAGGAGAGGTACGAGAGAAATGCGAGCGAATCGGAGTCGGGGTTTATTTGCTAGATGGGATTAACAAACATGTATGTATGTATGATGTTTCTATCTAGATACACATTTTTTAATGCAGTGTTTTTTATATAAAAAATACATATTTATATTTCCACTTTGTAAATACCAACCATATTCCAGAAAGAAATAAATTCGTAGAGAATAACCTGTTTTCGCTATTAATATAAGTGCATTACTTAATTATTTTATAATGAAAATATTTCAGATGATAATTCCATGTAAGTATTAAATTTAAAATATAAATAAAATAAATACGAATATATTATTAAAAACAACCAATAAAACAAATATTAAATTGAATAATTTTAAATTATTCAATTAAATAGAATGGGTCAGAATTATTCAACTGAATTTAATACTTTTTGAAATACTTTATCGAATAAAAATGAATTATTATATTTCAATAACGCATGTATTGAATTATATAATAGAAAACACGGCTACATTAATTTATGTATTCCGATTATCCACAAAACTTCAAAATTTTCCAAATGATTTTGTAAATATACTTTTAAAATAACTAGACAAATTGGCATTTTATTATTGCCAAGTTGTTTAGTTATTTGGTATTATGAGTACAATATAAATCCATCCAACAAAAATTACCGCAATTTTTTTACTCTAATAAAAAATATTATAAATAACGATTTTAACAAATCTGATCATTTGGCTAAATCAAAAATTAAAGATTTTTAGAGTCAATCGGTATAATTGAAAACGTTTGTATGCCCGAGCGACATCCTTCAAGGCTCAAACTTTTCTCCTTTAATTTTTGAATTCATCAACGATATAAATTCAGGTTAAAATGTCATTGCCTTTTCTATGCTCATGATTGAAAACTATGTGAGTATTATTCAAAATAATTGAAATTCTTCTTAGATCCAAAACGGGATTTGATGAAAATATCTGAGTAGAGTAAAAACAATTCCTTATATCTGAATACTTTACCTGAAGAAGCTACAGCGCAGCGGAACGATTGTAGTAAAATTAAAAACAAAATTTGTTGAAAATCAAAAATGTTTTATTTAATCATTTATTAAAGTAATCATGGATTTTCAAAACTTAAGCACTTCAGTACTCAACGTTATATCTGAATATTTCCAACTGCAAATTGATGTCATTCTTCACGTTAAAAAATAAATTTATTCTTTACAAGATTCTTTATCTTCACAGTCTAAACGAGTTGTATATGTTTAACATAGATTGAGACGTTGCAAATTAACGCATACGTTATATTTAATATTTCTCAACTGAAATGTACATTAAGTATTGAAATAAAAAGGAAGAGTTGGGAATATCACAGTATTTAATTATTCAAGTTACTCAACTTCACATAATTCACAAATATGTTATTGGAAGTTTTTTCTAATAATGTATTGAAATTTATTATTATAATATTAACTTATCAAATTCAAAGATTAATTTTCGAAAACAAATTATGTTTTACCCATCACGCATTTTTCTTCATTATTTGTAAATGAAACAGCATTTTTTAAGTTTCACAAAAAATATTGTGTATTTGTTTCGCTAACACAGTGGCATCATCAGGCAGATGATAAATGAGTCTTACAAAAGCAAGGCGGGTTATATTATATATATTAAAACAGGTAAAAAAAGCGGAGGGAATGAGAAGTAGAGTTGATACAAAAATTTCCATAAAAATTAAAGGAAGGTTACAGAGAAGAATATCCGCTTTGCATTTGCAAAAATGGCGGACATAGTCCAGTTTGCTCAAAGGTCCAAGCTGGTGAAGATACGATTTTTGGTAAAATATTCAGGATAGAAATTCCTTGTAACTTCATCTAGGAAGATGATTTGTGTGTGGTTTTTGATGACATAAACCCGCAAACCCCGGTTCATTTCTTGGTGATTCCAAGGAAGCCGATCCCTCAGCTGTCAAAGGCCGAAGGCGCTGGCGAAAGACAGAAACCTCAACCACGGATTCCGTATTTTTATCGGTGTATCACTTACATATTCACCTCTTTTATGTTTGTTAATAATCCCATAATTATTAATGGGAAAAAACATATAGCTAACATAATAAGTTTAGTAGAGGAGAATTATTATAGTTTAGTTAGTTATTAAAGAATAATAATTAGATTTTAATTTATTTATTTCAAGCTGTTAAGTCACCGCATCATTATCAAACTAACTATAGTCCTTGAATAAATTTCAGTCATATAAATAGAGCAAAAATTGTTTTCATTGAAGATTTTATTTAAATTTTCAGTTATATTCTTTCAAAAAGAAATGTATTTTTCATAATCCTTAGAAAACAGCACTGAAAGGACGAACTCATTAAAACAATCCCTGTTTGTGCCATTAAATATCTGTACACACAAACACACATAAGTAATTTGCATTTAGTTTTCCCATTTCCCCCGATGGGCGTGTTCCTCTGCCGGTATGGTAATTCAGTTTTGTTATGTAGGTGCACAATATTTCAAGACCCTCCCGCGCGCCCAAACTGAAATTTCAATTTCCTCCTCTCGGCGGATTACTTTAAAATAATATCGCCGGATTACGTTACGAAAAGGGGTACGCAACTATTAAAATATTCACGACCGACACCCCCCATTCGAGAAACACTTGTTCATTTTTTTCTTCTCTTGGTTAATTATTTAAGTACATATGTTAATAAGCGAGTGAAGTAGCGTTGTGTGAAATGTTTGAATTTATTAAAAAATTCATACAATTGAAATGATTTAAACGAAAAATAAATTAATGAAATGGAAATAAATCTAATTTGAACACTAAAAGTAGCTCTTCCATATATTCTCTTAGACTCATTCTATATTGATTCGTGCACTCCAAATGGCGTTGTACAACGTAAAATATTTTACTGGAATCTGTTCTTATTTACATTTGATTTTGTATAAGAAAAAAAAAAACACATTGCCAATAATTCTATTGAAAATGAACAATATATACAATTACCAGCTTTTTACTATAACTAAAAAAATTAATCAACCAACTGTGTAGTGGAGCGAGATTAAATAAAAGAGTATATAACAGAAATATTCAAATTTATATTTTCATCATGATCACCATTGAAATGATATCTTTCTGAATTTTCAGACAATAAAGAGAAGCTATTAATTATTTGAAAAATTAATTCGTTTGTATCTGCATTAGCTTTAAGATTTCAATAAACACGATTTTAAAATTTTAAATGTTTAGACTATATTAAAATAATGAATTTTTTAACATTATATAAAATCTCCATTCATTTCTCTTCTGCATTTATTTTGAAGTTTTTGATGGAAATTTCTCATTAAACCAATAATATCTTCAAACTATATTGCAAGTACTTTCAATAAGAATGGTATTTTAGAAAAAATGTATCCAAAATAAAGCGCACACTTCTCTCTTATGACAGTTTCATATTTATGATATTTCACCGAATAATTGAATATGCTTTAGATGCATTGACAGAGATTTTATTATGCATAATACATTATAAAAACTATATCAATACATTTGAAGCATATTTAAGCATTAGATGAAATATCATAAAGATAGATCGACATAAATAGTCGGTTTAGAGGAAAACAGTCACAATTCGAAATTAGATAGATTTTAATGCAGGATTCAAAAATATATATTGAATTCTCTATTAAAAATAATCATCTAATTTCATATTGGGCCTGTTTTCCTCGAAACCGACGATATATTTCAAGGAATTATTGAATCCTCCGTTCAATTTAATCAAATTTCGAGTTGCGACTGTTTTGCTTTCAAACTGAACATTTATTTTCATATGTTGATTTCATTAAAAATAGAATTGAAAATAATAAAGCAATATAATAAGGCTGAAAAAGGAAAAAAACAGCAATAAAGATTTTATTGTGAATTGTAATAATAACTGAATGTGAAAAATATTTTAAGTTTTATAAGATCCTACAATTATGAGTTGGGTAAGGAACTAAAAACAATAAATAATTTCATTTTTATTAATTGCAAAACA
Source organism: Philonthus spinipes (assembly GCA_963082785.1). NCBI lineage: Eukaryota > Metazoa > Arthropoda > Insecta > Coleoptera > Staphylinidae > Philonthus > Philonthus spinipes. The sequence goes on along the minus strand of OY720307.1, from coordinate 20,004,902 downwards.
TATTTTTGACATTGAGTTATTATTACAATTCACCATAAAATCTTTATTGCTGTTTTTTTCTTTCCTCTCACAAAATTTTAATAAATCCGCACACACTTCCCCGTAACTAAAAATAATCCCATAAAACATATAAAATAAACGAAACGTCGAAGCGGAGATTTTTATGCAAGCAAGAGAAAAAAGAAAAATGGTATGAATTTAAATAGGTGTAAAGATTATCTACATAAATGTAATCAAGTTTGGGCGCCGGTAAATGAGAGGTAAATGTCGTAAAGTTTTACAGCTTAATTTCCGTCAGGCTTACGATGCGGGATTTTTTTATGTTTTTCTTCGGCGTTCTTTCGAATAGGAAATTGTCGATTACCATATTAAATAGTTGTGCGCTGAAATAAACGGAAATGCATAAAAAATAGCAACGTGATTATAATTAGTTCGACAATAAAATGCGTTTTTATTCATTAACTTTTTTAATAACGGAGACCAACATAAAAGATGCTTAAAACTGCTTAAAACTGTTTAAACAAACTTCCTTGAGTCTCATGTATTTTTGGATGCTAAAATCGTTTTAGATATTCGTTTATATCACCCACAATTCTTTCACAAAATGACTGCAATTACTATGTCGAAAAAGAGTAGAAAATGTTTCAAACTCATATTTTATTCAATTATTTAAAATTTTTAATTAGTGTAATCTTGTAAGAGAATTATGGGAGCTAAGGAAAACATTTTTAAAACAAAATTTAAAATTGTATTAATTCATTTTATACATCTTTATTGACAAACATAATACAATATTTAATTTATAACGTAAAATATTACAAAAAAATTGTATAACCATGTATATCGTAAAAGTCTGCCAATTGGCCATCAACCAATGGCCTTTCCGCCTAATTCATTCTAAAATTTCAGTTTTCCATTAATTCACTTGACGCAGGTAAACGTTGTTTCACGCTAGGGTTCCGTTCTGAGAGTCACCGGCGTAAAATGAAGATAAATATTACGAACAATATAATGTTTTGTTCCATGTAAAAATTCTAAGAAAAATAATGTTTATTTAAAACATAACCTATAGAACCAGAATAACCTAAATTACTTTGACATCAAACCCCGCGTTTTAGATGTCAAGATTTTGTGAATGTCTTAGGACATTGTCTAATGGGAGGATTACTTTCTTTGGAAGGTCTGTGAAAACATCTTGAGTAACCCAGCCATTTTATTTATTTATTTATTTAACGGATTTACCTTTTTACAAATCTACAATATAATTAATAAAATTTATGTATAGTGGATTGTAGAACAAAAATAAAGAAATAATAACAACAAGAAGAAAAAAAAAACACTAATTGGCGCCGCTAGATGATAATAATGTGCCTTGCTTAGATTATTGAAAGTCCGTCTTACGCTATCTAATATCTAGAGATAAATGAGCAAAATGTTCGCATATATAAATGAATAAATGCCTAATTACACACACGTTGTTATATTTCTGGAAAATTCCAGTTTTTCCCGAGATTTCGCCTTTTTGGTCAATTTCCTCGTTTTCTTGGAAATCGTCTTTATCGCTTATTTTTGGAAAACTCCGGCTTTTCTCGGGATTTTGTGCTTTTGGTCATTTGCAACTTTTTCTCGGAAATTCGTCTTTTTTGCTCATTTCTGGAAAATTCCAGTTTTTTTCCGAGATTTCGCCTTCTCGGTCAATTTCCTCGTTTTCTTGGAAATCGTCTTTATTGCTCATTTTTTGGAAAACTCCGGTTTTTCTCGGGATTTTGTGTCTTCGGTCATTTGCAACTTTTTCTCGGAAATTCGTCTTTTTTGCTCATTTCTCGAAAATTCCAGTTTTTCTCGAGATTTCGCCTTTTCGGTCAATTTCCTCGTGTTCTTGGAAATCGTATTTATCGCTTATTTTTGGAAAACTCTGGGTTTTTTCGGGATTTTGTGTTTTCGGTCATTTGCAACTTTTTCTCTGAAATTCGTCTTTCCTACCATTTATTACTATAATATATAGCCAACTTAAAAATACCTTTTGTACTTCTAAGTTTATATTAAAAATGTATTTTGATTTCATATCGATATGCGAGAAATTGATGGGTGGTATGATCTTTTTGTTGATATTGATAATATACAGAAAATAACTAAAGTTAAATTAAAAAACTGTGACCATGTGAATGAATCCTTTTTTTCTATTATTATAACTAAAGTTATTGAAATAGTTTTCTCTTCGATGCACTTTGTAATTGTTTGTTTTACATTAAATTTGTGAGACTGTAAATCGAAAGTGTTTTATTGTTATGAAATAACTGCAGAAGTTATGGAGGAGAAATCCTCCATAACTTCTGCAGTTATTTGTTCTACATCTTATTTGTGAAATTCTTAATATCTAATTGCAAAATTTATTGGATTTTTTTATATAAAGATAAGTTTTCATTTATAAAAATAAAAAAAATAAATACAAAACTGTAATGTTACTACAGTTTATTCTTGTTACTCTTTCTGTTATATTTTGTTTTTATTCCAATTTTTTTTTTTTTCGTACCATTCTTCGTGAATTTATTCATTTCACCCCTCTATACTCCCACCATCATAAACGTATAGTTGAAAAATGACAAAACGGCGCTTTGCGATACGGCCGGAATACACACCCGGTGTATATTTATTATTTCTGCAGATAGGAGAGGACGGAATACCTTACGTATTTTATCGTTGTCACTCCATTAACGAATTCCATTTCTCGAGTATTCAGTTTACTGACCACTCGCTCAAGCAGACTGCATCGTCACCTCGAGGGATATAAATTCACGCTCGGTTGAACCCACCCACCCACACCGCCTTCTTATTTTCCCCGAGTTTTTTCTTCTTCTTCTCGCACTTTAACATTCGAGATGTAACGTAACGGGCCGCCATTAATCTCGAATTTATATGACCGGACGTTTCGTCAATACGTGAGATATTTATTTCTGCCACATTAAAGGATTAATTGGATAATATATTTATGTTTGAAGTCCGGCGGATGCATGTTTTATAGCCGGACATAAAATTAATTGAAAAGACTGAAGCTGTTTTATTAGATATCAAACATTTAAATAAAAAATGCAAACTTTACATTTATATATTGATATTTATATATAAATATCTTTATTCAGACAATTACATTTTTATAAACATTGAGTATATACACTAAAATAAAGGTTAATCGTTCATGAGCACCCTTACTCAGACTATACAAATAATACAAATCTTTTTAACATGTAATATAAATATGAGTAAATTATTTAAAACATTACCAATTAAAAACTAACAAAAACACACATTAAAATCAGTAACTTTCAATTATTTGGATGCCCATAAATCTATAAATTAATATATCTTTTTTTCTACAATTGTTTTTTAATACCATAAAAATTTAAATAAATACAATTTTGTATTCTCTCCAAAGAAATGATTACCTGAATTTAATTTTTCATTTTAATCTGTTTATTTATTTAGATTTAGTAGAATTTTAATGATTTATTCATATTTATTATTATAATATGAACTACCTATATTTAGATATTAAACATATTAATTATATAACATATATATTAACAGCATGTGTAGGTGTTAATCTCCCTGGGCTATCTTTCTACCATAAAAACTTTATTATTATAAATTTATTAAAAAAATTTCGATTAATTTTTGATTTTTGAAAGAATCAATAACAATTGAGACTTAATATTTTTTATTTATTTATTTATTTATTAAAATGTTTAATTAGTATTCGTTGAGCCTCATATAATTTAGACAATGGATGGCGCTTTAAGCTATCTTTCCAATTATACAACACTTAATATTGCTTGATTAAAAAAATACTTTTAATGAAATAAATATGAATAAATTATTAAAAATCAACCAATAAAACACAGATTAGATTGAATAACTCTTGAAAATGGGCTGATAACCCGAAACTAGTTGAGAATTTAAAGTTATTCAATCTAATCTGTGTTATATTGGTTGATTTTTAATAATTTATTCATATTTATTTCATACAATATGAACTACCAATGTCTAAATATTAAAACCATTAAATAAATTTAATTTTATTATTGATAATAGAGGCTCATACTTCGTTATACATTGTTTTAAGTTTGAATAAACCAATTTATTTTATTGAATATAGTTTTAACAACGTATTCTTACACTCTTGGTTTGATAATGACAAGTTGCAATTGTTGAAACTGTAGTCACTAAAATAAAATTTAAATTATAATATGAATCTGTTTTTATTTAAACTTATAATTTTCATATATTTTTAACAAACAAATATTGAGTTAAGTAACACATTTTTTATTTATTTATTTCACTGATGATCGAGAACAATTCGTAAAATGTTGTTAATCTTAAAAATACCGAGAATATTCTCCAATGTTTAGAAAAGACGATAAATAACGAGCGTATGTAAATCCAACGCCCGTTCTTTTTCCTTAATAATGTTTTAATCAATACTAAATTCCTTCTCTAAAACTGCCATCCCGTTTTCCGAAGTACCCGCCAAAAAAATAAGGTGAAGTGTCCAATTTCTCGCTCTCTATCTAAAGTAACGGCTGCCGACACTAAAAGTCCGACCTTCGATTCCGATTCTTAATCTATATTTGAAGGCGGGCGGTGGTGCCGCCACCCCCTGCCCCCGCTGGGCTTTAATCAAGCGGAGTAATGCACAGCCTATGCCCTATCATATCTTTTCTTTCTTTACGCGCACTTAAAGTTAATGAGTTAGAATGAAATAGATTCCGCCTTGTCGTAAAACGGTTATAGGAAAATACTTAGAGGGCCGCTGATCTTATCCTTTAATCCTCTTTATGGGACCGATAAGTAAATTGTGTTGCGCGCTCTGGATGTCTGCTGGATGTTTATTTTTGCAGGGGAAATGGGCGTAATTACGGTTCGATTTCGGGAAAACGAAAAAAAAAAATGTAGGTTTTATTGCTATGAAAATAATTAGTGTGTGTAATTAGGAAAATGTGTATTCATTTCAGATGATACATTATAATAATAATCATTAAATTAATTTTGGTATTACATAAATTGGTATTGGGAACTTGAGAAATTGCATAATTTAAGTATAGACGGGTTTGTTTCCGAAAACACCGCAGAACAATCTCAGCGTGCAGAAGTAAATTATCTCGACGGCGCTCAGCATGCTCAGCCCGTAACAAAATCCAGCCAGGCCGCCAATTTGCACTGTAATTTATGTTCGTTAAAAAATCGATTTATTATACACCCACAAGATCTAATAATATAAAAAGGGATTCTTATAAAAATATTAACGAAATTTCAGTACAATAAATATAAATTATTAATGCAAAAGAGAATATTAAATGCTATAAATATGATTAACAAACGAAAACAAAAATTTTATATTTTAAAGAATGACGATCATTGAATCAATAAAGATAAGATGGCTCGGACATATTTTGAGATCAATGTTGGATGAGAACTATAATGTAATGGAAACCAAGAAAACTTAGAAATCTTAGAAGAAGAGGCAGATCGAAGAAGAAACAAATATACTGACTTATGAACACTTCTACGAGACTGTGTAGTCTTCGTCGATCCCTGCAAGAAAGCATCCGTCGGGCAATCAGCATAATTAGCTGACCCGGCGGGTATTTGACGTCGAGGTACCGACGGCGGCCTCGTTCTGAAAGGAATAAACACACCTACTGAAAACACTAAACCAAGAAAGATAGAAGATCAAAAGGATTGTTTGCTCAACAAACTCCTTAACAATGAAGTGCATTTCGATGCAGGGAATCACATGGAAATAGACGTTTTCCCGTGGAGATTCATTCAAAATGTTTAAGAACTAATCACCCCTAGGAGTGACCTTTGCTTTACGCTCCCTGCGTATGATTGCTGCAAGGATATAGTTATACCAAGAAAGGCGATTTTTTTTAAGTATAAGGTGAAAATGAATTTCGTTTCATGTTCTCATAAAGGTGACAAGATCGCTTTCCTTTAGTGGACGAAACAGCGAATCTAGGTCGTCTACCTTCTAAACCCAAATCGTGAAATTAGAATAATGAAATTAGGCAATAGATGGCCCTTACTTTATCTCTCAATTTTTATGATTCTTATCAGGTAAAACTTCTATATACTGTAAAATATTGTAAAGTAATAAAAAATAAAGAATAAATGAAAAATATATTAACTGTAGGTTCTATATACTTTAAAATACTTTATAAAACAATAACTGCTAACAAATATACCAACCTATCAAATCTGCCAATGAAAAAATAATAGTCCTCACGTATCGAACTTTCGTTGTGAAATGATAAGTGACGGTAATCCTCGAGTTTTGAATCCACATTGAATAATGCGCGGTGAATACATAGCTTATGTCATCATTGCAGTTCGGCAAGCATTTGCAAGTGGATTTTCCATCTGGAGTTATTAAGTGTATCAACTCATCTGTAAATATAAATATAAACAATATTTAATATATATAAAGAAACATACAACGATAAACAAGGTGTATTCTTTCGTTTCTAAAGTGGGGAAGTGAATATAAATAATTGTTAGAATGTAATTACTTTCCATCGTCATCACGGTGATTTCATGTCAATTTTTGTTTGTTTAAATATATCTGTCAGAAAAGTCAGCTGCGCGATAAGCCATTCCATTCACCTTTTACTTTTGTATTCGGCCCTGAATAATTTTTTCTCTAAACAAACTTTCTGACTTATGTCTCCACCTGCATCGCTTGAATCTCAACAATTATTAATTGATAGTCCTTTCTGCCCATATCATATTTTTTCTTAATTATTGATTTATTCTTTGAAGACTAATATAATGATAAATAATGATTGATATAATCATCTTCATGTTTAATCACAAGAATAACTTAAAATAAGGAAGTGGATAGTTTATATTTGAGTCCATTAATAGAATTGCTTAAAGTCCCTGTCACCATAATAATGGGATTTTATTTTGTTATACAAGAGACAAATATATATGGTATATATATAAGAAAATTTAGTCTTATGATGATTTTGACTTTCATCGCAGAGTCATTCTGAAGATTAAAAAAAAATTTTATAAGGACAGAAAGGATTCTGAATAGACCAGACGGAGTAACACCTAAATGTAATGTGAATATAAATATTGTAAACGAATCATGTATATATCTCGATTAAGACATTTGCATTCACGAACATTTATATTTCCGTAAAACTTACCTGCATATTGCGAAAGGCATATCATTCCATCAATTCCACAAATTTTCTCTCCATCTATAAGGAAACACAAAAAAAATAGAATGAATGCGACTATTTTTAATTTAAAATCAATTTTATTCCTGTTCATTTTCAAGTGATAATTCCTATCTGGCTTTAGCTAAACTTCTTCTTACTTTATTTAATTTAATCCGAAAAACTAACATGTTTTCATCTTGCTGGAAGTTTTCAAAGGTTGTTCTAGTTTTTTAAGAAGGGAGTTTATGAAAATATTTCAAATTATAGACTAATTTTCATGATTTTTAATTTTAAAAAATCAGTTTTGTTAAGGTAATATTTTCTAACGTCAAGAATCTCTTGAGATATTACAGCATAGATTGATTACTTTTGGAAAATATATTGTAACAAATCTCTGTCCTTGTATTGATTGTATTGACATAATTTCCTATTGTGAATTTTGTTTCAAAGGGTTTAGACAAATCTCTGTCATTATATCGATTTTGTTTTAAAGAGCTTAGATAATCGCACGCAAAAAGATGTATGCTATTGTCTAAATTACTAGTAAATATGCAGACCGGAATATCGGAGTGGGAAGAACTAAAATATGCATACGTAAACCAAGCTACGTATACCACTACTAAAATGCAAGCAGGTTAAATTATAACATCAAACTGTGTAGGCTTTCACGACCAGTGTAATTATAATTGTTGATTTCCGGACTATTGTTGTTGGACTAATTAATACATAATCTCCAACAGACCACGGCCTAATAATCCGGAAATCAACAAATTTTAAATTGTAAGAATTATTTTTGCCGTTATGCATTAAAATTATTTTATTTAGATGTAAACAAAATTCCAAATAATGTAAAGAAACAATTGTGAGCGGGAGATGTTTCTGTCACGATTGTGGGCAAATGAATCCTTTTATGTAGACTTCGAGATTTGAAACTCCCAGCTCCAATATTACGGCCTGTTTATTTATTACGCTGTGTCTACACCCTTTTAAACAAGATCCTCAAAAGGACAAAGACTTGTTAAATTTGATTTTTTAAAAGTGATCAATGTATACTGTATAGATGTCAAGCATTTTTTGACGTTAGAAAAAATATCTTTACCATATATTTCAGTAGGTTTTTTGTTATTGTTCCGAATGAGATACTATTACAAAAAAAGAAAATATTTGGATTTTCTTAAGTTGGACGTACAAGTTACCCCTGAAGTATATTGCAGTAGTTCCTCAGAATGTTCATATTTTGTAGTGTCCCGACCATCATTATTATCAAAGTTACAGGATTAACCTTATAACTTACCAGTTAAAAAGTAGGTGCATTTTTTTGTGAAATAATAATCAAGTGTTAATACCTAAAAAGTATGATAAATATTTTGCACCACTTGTTTGACGAGTCAACAAGCAAAAGCTTAATAAATATATACATATATATAAAATAATTCGGGTTTTGCAATTATTGTAAATCAACGATTCGGTTCAATTTCAATTTGGTTTGATTCAAACCAAAAATTAATTGAATCACTCAGTGTTTAATATCGATCTTACATTTTCGTCTATAATAAAACGGTATACACCCGCACTTTTTCAACGCCAGCTTAATTCTGCATTCGATTTTGCACAGCTTATAAGAATAAATTGGACTGTGATCCAAGCTTTTGTCATCATGAAACATGCAGTGCCTTTGTTCTTTGTTCAAGTGCTTAAGCTCCAACGGTGTCTGGGTAGAAATGGATGTCGCCTCATAATCCAACAGCGACGAATCGGGCATGTAGTACCGTCGACTTTGTAGGTCTATTATGTCATTCGGACTGTGGAGGAAAATCTGAAAGATCATGTAAAATTTGTAATGAAACCGAGTGGTTTGTTGGATTTGCTCACGTTCCAGGCTCCCTCGACGTTGTTTAAATTCAGGAGGGGGGTGAAATCCTTTTTGTAGAATTTAGTTGGTTTAGTGTACGATGCCGTCGTGTCGTTACCTACCCAATACCTTAAGCACGAGAATACAAACAAAAAATTAGAAGTACTATTTGAATGCAAGGTGTGTTACAATGTAAAAAGGAATTACGTTTTATATTCGGCCATATTTCCTAACAAAAACGTTAAATTTAAAGGTTTACACTTATATGAGGAGAGTGGTTGATGATAATGTCACCGCACACATTATTGTTGACATAACTGTCAACCTTTAAGTGTCTGGATAATCCATACCGAGTCACATGTTATTCTTCCAATCGCACTGGTTTATGGCTTTTTGTTGCACTTTGGTTTTCTTGGATTGTACAGTTTACACACATACATTTCACTAGGTTAGAATTCAATAGCTTTTCGGTGAAATAACGGTGAAATTTGTCGGCTTTTTCTTACTAATTGAACATACAATAAACTCTCTCTTTCTACCGAGATATCAAAATTATATTTGTTTTTATTTAAAAATATATAAAAAATGATATATTAGTAAGGCAAATTTAACCGTTATTTCACCGACAAGCTGTTTAATTCTAACCTAGCAAAATGTATGTGTATAAACTGCACAATCCATGAAAACCAAAGTGCAACAAAAAGCCATAAACCGGTATGATTTTATCACTTATTGAAAAACAGACTCATCAGATGCATCTGTAAAATGCAAATCACTTGTTTCTCCGGGTAGACTTGAAATGTTCTGTCAAATGTGCATGACACAATTCGACTTGTCGAAGCCGAGTTATGGCTTTATAAGTAACAATTTGATGCATAGATGCAAAAATTAATGAACATTAAGGACTGCTTCAAACTTGGTAAAGCTTTTACATTTCAATTGGTGAAATTAATTTATAATGATAAGATTTTTATAAATTATACTCTTATACTAATTGATAAATTCTTTAGATTTTTATAAATATTTCGAAACCTTTTATTAATTATTATAAAAGTGTGGCAATCAGCACTTTTTTTTAAATGAATCTGTACTTATTATATGCAAATTTATTTTAGAAAACAAATTGTAGATGATTCGAAATAAGAATTACTTACTCGTACGTAAAATAATCTCTTAGGATCCAATTAAAGCCGAAACAAAAACCGTACTCAGTTAAAACTTTGTCGATCTCGATGAAATCTTTTTGGAGTTTTACGGTAGTTAGTAATCCCAGTGAAGTGATGTTGTAGCTCAAATCCAAGTACAAACTCGGATCGATGTGGTCATATTTATCTTTATATTCAGCTAGTTTGCCGTAGACCGAAAAATTTCCAAATAACAGTACTTCCAGGAATTCCCTGAATGTATCAGTCGCGTTTAGTTCGCTGTTGAAATAAAATTAATTTAGCAATCGTGAAGTTATAAATTTTGGAACCATAATTTAATTTTAGTTTAATATCAGAGACACTTATTTCTTAAAAATCCATTATAATGAGATTAATTATATATTTGTTCTATCAAGTTGTATTTTAATACTTGTTAATTGTTGATGTTGTAACTTTAATTCAGCTTTAATAAATTAAACACTCTTTACTTTATTTGAAATACAAAAGACTTTTGTTTTGATAATGGCACGCTAAGTTGGTGGAAACTAGTCAACAATCAATAATCCAAGTTATTAATTTAACATCTTCGTAACTATATAAGACAGATCTGTACTGACAAAAGATGTCTGCAGATAGCTTTTATTGCGATTTTTTTTGCATTTAATATATATATTGAAAATCTTTATTTTTGAGTATTACATTATATAATTTTATAATACATATAAATACAATCATTTACACATTGTTAGACCTCAGAAAATGGCTATCGATGCATTTAATATTATCGCATAAAAAATATATTAATATTGTATAATGTAACATTTTTTTATTCAAAAATATTTAATCCAAAAAACAAACAAAAAATCGTAATAAAGGCTATCTCCAGACATTTTTTTTTTTTCATTACAGATAACATGTTGTACAACATCAAGTGTGCATTATTGTATATTTGTTTGAAGGTACTTTCGTAAAGTAATTCATACGGTCACAGTAGCTACAGATGGAATTTATTTATTTATTTTCAAATTATTTTATTTAATTTATAAAGTGTTTCATTTACTGAAACTGTATGTTAATACATTCATCATTCCAAGAATGTTATTTAATACTATTACTAATTTAAATGTAATGTATTTATTATTAAGTCGAAATTAATTTTGTAAAAATAATAATGTGAAGAGTATTTACGTCTCTAACGGTTCGAAGGCATTATTTGTAATCGACTGCGGGCAAACCGTAAGCGATGGAAAGTCCACCGCCCAGTCCCAGTGATTCCTCTCCAGAGAGATAACAGTCGGATTATGGAAGAAACGGTTGAGGGCCTGCTGCACGAGCAACACGGCGGGCACGACTGTCGCCGCCACAATGGCGATCCAGAGGATCCTGGAAAAGCGATTAATCAGGACTAATTATGAAAGCCGAAAGGCCGGGAGAACTTTTCGCAGCGGCTCCTCTTCTTCCTCACGATTTGAACGACTCCGTGGGCCGAGCTATTCGTCATGCAATAAATGAAATACGCCCGCAGCCGTTTCTTCAGCTCGTGCTGCCGGATAGGGCGCCTTTTGTGTTTCGATTTCTTGATGCTCAACATCGTTTTGTGGTAGCTGAATTGTCTCGGATCGTACATTTTTTTTTTTTTTCGTTTTGTTTAAAAGTGATTTCTAAGCCTTTGTTCGCTATAAGTAAAATAACAGAAATTAAATAGCAGACATTATTGTTCAAAATTTATTATAGTAATTGTAGGGAAACAGATATTTAGATAGAAAATGAGAATGCGTGAAAAAATAACAACCTTGGCAATTAATGGTTTGAAATATTTTGTATCTTTATGCTTGATTTATACTTCTAATATATCTAAATATTTGCAAGAAATAATGAATGTACTATGAATGAGATTTATTGTATCAATTTCTATTTTAAAATTTATATTAATGAATTTCATATGCTATCGATATATATCCATTGCAAAAACTGCTTAGATTGTTAGATTAACGTACACATTAAACTCAACGTTTTTCTTCCAGAAAAACGCCGTATCGTGGATTAGATTGGGGTTATATCTAAAACTAAAAATTAGAAATAATAAAAACACACTTAGCTAAAAAAAATCAAAATATTTTATTTACGTTATAAAGTATAGATTTCATCCAAATTTATGTACATGTATATGACATAATTTTCGAGATAATTGGCAGTGGATAAATAAATGCAAAAAAAAATTAATGTACACCCTAATAACTTACCACGTAAAATTTTCACAGTCTATCTACGTTCACTTAGTTATAACAATTTCAATAACGAAATAACTGTTAGTGCACTTTTCAGCGAATGTTTCCGGATCGAATGACAAGCCCCCGCTGCGAGGATAAAATATTAAGCGTGATTTGCTGAATGCACGCCGCTTTTAATATTTTATGAGGTTGCATATTATGCTCCGGTTTGTTCCGTAAATTATGCATTTTGATTTATAAATGATAAGCGTCACCTTAATTGTGCTTAAATATTTTAACGGAGAATAAATGAGCGCTGTTGTGATTTCATAATTTCGTGATTATAATGAAAAATGTAAAAAATGCAAGTAGATGTTGGGAAATCATGAATTATATTCGAGAAAAATGAAAGGTGGCAGTGTCCGGCGAACAGCTGGGCTGTTATTAATTTCTGTTTAGCTTCTATCTATTCTTCACGCTGCTTCAACTGCCCTCTTTTGTTTCTTAAATAAAATGAGTAATATTCTAATTTCTTCTCATATTTTTTTTATATTTTTTATACAATATGCTAGAAGTGAAAAATGACAGTCTATAGCGAACAACTGCGCTTATCTTTATTTCTGTTCAGCTTCACTATTCGCTGCAGACCTGCTCTCTTTTATTTCTGGCATTAAATTTGTAGCTTTCTAGTTTTGTTTTGTATTTTTTTCAAAAAATTTTAGTGCAATATGCGAGAAGAGAAACATGACAGTTTGTAACGAACAGGTAAGTTTATATTAAATTTTGTTCAGCTCCGCCATTCGCTGCAGACTGCTTCAACTGCTCTCTTTTGTTTCTTGCTTAAAATTTGTAATTTTCTAGTTTCTTCTCGTATTTACAATATGCTAGAAGTGAGAAATGAGTGTAGCAAACAACAAAGCTTATCTTTATTTCGGTTCAGCTTCGCTACTTGCTGCAAATTGTTAGACCGACTGTCTTATATTTCTTGCATAAAATATGTAATTTGATGCTTGATTTCGTTTTTTTTTATATTTTTAATATAATATGCGAGAAGTAAAAATAACAGTCTGCAGCGAACAACCGAGCTTATGATTATTTCTTTTCAGCTCCTCTATTCGCTGCAGACTGCTTCGCCTACTCTCTTTTATTTCTGGCATTAAGTTTGTAATTTTCTAGTTTGTTTTCTTAGTTAGTTTCAAATACTACCCATATCCCAGCGTATATTAGCCTTAGGTAAAAAATTCCAATAATTCTGACAACCTACCCTTACAAAATTCTGCATTTTCCGTAACCCTAAAACCATATCCTTCCTAAATACAAACATCCTACCATCACCATTCATTTGCGCATATTATCAGCTAGCATACATTTTTCTTTAATTTCATAATAAATTCATGACAGGTCAGAAAGACCTCTGGTCAATAGCCTAGCTAGACTAACACCTACACGCATTGAAATTATTTTTGTTATATTGTTAAAATTATCTGTATAGTCTGAATAAATAATAAAATAATATATAAAAATTTAGGCAGAAAGACCGACGGTCGATAGCCATTTTCTGAGGCTTAACTAGAGGTTTATGATTGTAAAAATTGTACTGTAATTTAACGTATTTCTTAGAAATAAAGATTTTCTATATATATAAAAATTTAATGTTTTTTTCATAAAAATGGTGGAGGCGCCGGATTATATCAGAAATTATTGAATACTTCACATAAATCAAATATTTTTTCCTATTATTTGATTTCCAATTGTACAATATTATATGGTGTTGGTATTTTATTTAAATTGCTCTTTGTTATCATTGACTTCACAAACCGCTCTTATTTATCAAAAGCCGACACAATGGAGGGGCTGACCTTGAAAACAAATGCCCCGACCTTAAATCATTCTCGCCATCATGTTTCATACATCCAACCCCAAACATTTATCACTACATTATACATCCAGTTCATGCACCACCCCCAGGAATCCTTGTTTAAGGCCACCCGAGCGATACCACTTTACGATTTCACCCCTATACGCATTATACACCCCTCATAATAAAAACCGTAACAAAAATATATATAAACCGCGCGGGGGCATCAACACGTATGAGGACCCGAACGCGGGGTACGCAATAAAATAAGTTTTATTGAATATTTTCGTTATTTCTTTTATTGTTATGTGTACATAAAGCGGGGGCTATTGTTTTTAAAAGAGGGTGGCCGTGATGAATAAATGCAGTGAAATGTAAATGCCGCCCATCCGGCCCCTTATTGCATGCCGCGCGGGAGGGAATAATAAGGCTATTAAAGTTGTTCCCCGAGTTGGAAAGTAGTGCAGGTTGGAAGTTTGCCTGATTAAAAAGTAAAAAAAAAAAAAAAACGGAAATGGTTAATAAGCAGCGGAATAATTTTTAAGCCTGACGGGATTTTATATTGCGTTGATTAATTTCCGCGAATGCGTGAATGTTATTTCACGAATAGATTTCGATTCAATTTAAAATATAGATTTATATTTGTATTTCCTAGGTTTATTAATTTCTAATACATTTTACAAAATTTCCTATCTCTAGTTGTATGCTATTTAAATATACACTAAATAATAACAATTTCCTAATTAACACAAATATAATTACAGTTTTTATTTACCGAAATGCAAAGAGAAGTTCATGGAATTTTATGAATTCATGATTAAAGAAAAATGGAATGTAATTGAAAATATTCCGATAATATTACTGGTATACATTAATATATTGATATAATCAAATTCCATTAGCAAGGCAAATAACAAATTAATCAAAAGATAATTTATGATTTTGGCTTCTAACTCTAAGGAATTACAAAAATGTTTTAAAATTTATAATATAATGTCTATAATATTTATAATATTAGTCAATTTAGTGTTATAAATGTTTTAGATGAACGGCTTAGTTGTAAATTTGTGACAGAATGGCATTGAATCTCCAGAAATTATCAAAATGTACAATTAATTGTATATGTTATGAAAATTAGCCCCGTTGTATCAAATTATTAACTATTTCAATTAAAAATTAAGCAAAGTATAGCGCTTTGTGTGATTTATTAAATTTACTTTATGTACATCTTAATTCGTGTAATTAAACAACTGACAAAACCTTATTTCAAAATATTCATTCGACTTCGAGGAAAAATCCCAAATTTGTCCCATTTTGTGGCGTATTGTCCAGAATCTCCCTTTAACACAAAACAGGCCACTCTTAGGTAAATAATATGTGTAGTAAATCACAAAAAGGGTATAAATATTAATTATTTTCTGATTTTTAATTAGCACTTACGAAGTATTTTAAATGGTATATTATAACTAACTAAATATCTTTATTCGTGAAATTTTGTATACAATTTATTTACATTTAATTAATAAAAATAATAATACGTTGTATTAAAAAAATAAACACAAAAATTCACAAAATGGCTATCGACCAGGGGTCTTTCAGCCTGTCTTTGTCAAGTACATGTCGGTTTTTCAAAAGTCATGATCGCTAACGTCATTGTCTAAGTCTGGATGATTAGATGAGATGAATTGATGAAGTGTTACTGCTGGGAATTTGAATTTTGGATTGATGTTGGGATTGCGGGATATACAGAGATGATTAATAATATTAGGAATGTTAGGATTTTTAGCAAATTTTAAGGATAGGTGTTCAAGGCGTTGGCTAATAGGAGGTATGTTACATATTTCATATAGGAGTGCGTTTGGGGGATTATGTAAGGGGTTGTTGGGGTGTCTTATTTTTGTTAGAACTCGCAGAGCAGAACGCTCTGCGACTTCGATATTATATTTTCTTATGTTTCATTCTTTCATCACGTGATAAGTGAGTAATTAATATTGAATACAATAATAACAGAAATTATTTATTTACTGATTTAGTACAAAAATTATTTCGACTACAATTGTTTTAGTTTTTAATTCATCGAAGATCAAATTACGAATGTTAATTATTATAAATTCAAAAAAATGTTTAAATTTGAATCCCTCTCGTTTCAGAATATAATTTGGATTCTATGAAAAAATCAATTTCCCATTTTTCGGCGTCTTCTCAATGGTACGTGTACATTTTGTGAAAAGGGACGTTCGTGATCATAATTTAGCACGCGGTTGGAGTTGTTAATGAAAGTGATAAAGCTCACCACCGCCCCGCGCTCAGCCCCCTCCATCATATCGCCCATCGCTTATTGTCAAGCTCATAAACTGTACAATATACAGATATTAATCAGGTTTATTGCTTCGGCCCTGACATATGTATATGCGGTCCCGTTTGTCGTTTGTCGGTGTATCTTGGCTTTTAATTGCCCGGCATTAGCCCGGCTGCGCTCGCTGCCTGTCTTGCGCTAATTTGCCCACCGGGCCATTTGAAGGGCTTTATTATACTGTTTGTTAAGCACATAAAATATTATATCCAAAAGCAATGATTTTTTATTAGCTATAATTTTCAATATGTAATTTAGCATTCAAAAATTGCGTTAAAAATAATTAATTAAACATCCATTTGTGATTAATAAAATGAAAACCTTCATTTATTTAACAATAGAAAAAGAATATTTTAGTTAATATTATGAATTTATTGTTATGTCATTAACCCGTACTCTGTTATTAATATAATTATTATAAATTTTTGAAATATAAATTATAGGTTTTGTTGTATATAAGTAAATGTATGACGGACTGTTTTGAAATATATTTCTTGGTGGTTAAATATAACCATAGAGGAAGGAGTACATAGAGTGGCAACCAATAGAGATTTTAGCGTCATGGTCTCAGTAGATTCTTCGACCGAGAACTGCTGCCACTGAGATATTGCGGAGACTTTAAGAACTGCTTACATGTACTAACTGAACTTAATTACCGTATCGCGAACGCTACTCTGCAGTCAAAAGGAATTTTAATGTAAACATACACACATAAGCATATAAAAGTCAACAAAATAATTTAATTCATACTTTATTTAATTAAATATTTATCACGAAAAGTGAATAAAAATATATTTTTTTATATTTAAGCATTGGCAGTTCATATTATAATAATACGTATGAATACATTGATATTTGCAAAAAAAAGGAAGACCCATATCAGAAGCGCTGAAAATAGTATATCTGCATTATTTTGGATTTGCAGTGTTTAATCAAGAGAAAAAATGGTTACCAAACGTTTTTTTTTTTAGTTGTAAGATGCCTTTAGTGCAGAAAGAAAATTTATTCTTCAATTTGGGGTCCCAGTTTAAGGCGAGAGCATGAATCACGAATACGGCTGTTATTTTTGCATGACACAGACTTCTGGTTTTAATTCTAAAAACAAACATAAGATTGTTCATTCTGATATTCTGTCACAATTCCAATACTTCATTCAGACATCCTACCACATCCTGTTTGTCCAGGTATGACACGTAGTAGTTGCGATTATGTCAAAAATCTTTTTTTTAATTACCTACGACAAAGGCTAGATTATAGTGTCAATTTAAATAATATTTTTGGTTCTGATGAGGGCAGAGGGTCTTTTTACGGTACTTCACAGAAGAGTAAATTACTCGGCGATATTTCCATATTTTTTAAATTAAAAAATGAGATACTCTTAAAAATTTGTACTATCATTTACAAAATGAATTGGTTTGATTACTCTTATAGGTTCATCAGAGAAATTGAATTGTTTAGCACTTCTCGATGCGTTATCCCGCTTAAAGTTTTAATATACTCAAAAATGAATTTAAGTGATCATTAGATCCACAAAACATACAATTATATCGTCAACATATCTATATGAAAATGTAATATGTTTTTTTTTTTTGTTACCGCATTAAAAAATAGTGTTTTCGAATTTATTCATGTATACATCAGCTAACAATGGACTTATGGGTGTCATATTGATAGTCCGGAAGTTTGTTTGTAAAACGTATTAAATTAAAAATAATTTTAATTAATTCAAAATTTAAATGAAAAAAATATTCGTCTTTAATAATTGGATTAGTAATAATCATCACGATGGTTGCGACCGTAACTACGTGGTAATTCATGATTATATAACTGAATAAACACTTACTATGTTTTTACCTCAATTTTGGTGTTCATTTAGTTATATAATTGGATTGATAATATTTTAATCAATTTTTTTATAATTATTTGAATTCATTCATTCGTGTATTTATTGGAAATTAATAATTAAACTATTTTTCGCTTATAAATTGTTTGGAAACGCTGTGGGCCACTTTTCCCAATGAATTTTCAGTTCATTTTATTTATTTATATTCATAACATTTAATACATATAATTATTGCATGTTCCATACACGTAACAAACGTGACAAGCGCACGTGAGTTGTGTATTTATTTTTTTTACAGTCGTAATTTCTGCGTGTTTAGCATTATTTCGATATTAAAATATTAATTCCGATTGTCGCTGATACGCGCGCGACAATAAATTATTGAAGGCACTGATAAATTGCCGGGGTGCATGTATTATTGTGAAATCACAATATATTATTACATTGATTGATTTTATCTTTCGGCCCCGTCGTTAACATGCAATTGCCGCAATAAAATAAACGATAAATACTCTGAGCTATAATTTTTTCGTGTTTTGTTCGTAAGTATGATTGTTTTTTCTGTCTATTTTTGCATAATTGATTTCCAGTTTGTTTCGTTTTGTCACGACAGAATTGTTATTGGATTTTAAATGAACAGTTAGGGATTGTTTGTCCTTGGATGGAATTGTTAACAAACATTATTTGATGATTAATTAGTTTCTTAACTGTGGTGAAACATTTCTGATCTAATTCACCATATTTAATTAATATTAAAACACTTGGGATGTTTCACTTATTTATAATAATAATAATAATATTTTCTAATAAATCCCAACCTTTTATTCCCCACCACAACCTACATACATATTAATAATTATTATTATTATTGCATGAAGGTAAAATTTATTAATAAGTAAATAAATAAATATAAAACTATTTTTCTTTATATAATTAAATTTCAGTCCGATTTTAATTTCAGCACATTCATACCTCAAATTCCAAATACAATAATGGTGCACGCGCCGGGCAAAGTATTTAATTATATTTCATTAAATGATAAATACATTATTGTCATTGATTCACAATAAACATTTCCCTATAGCTAGTTGCTATTATGCGGTGGAATCATATTATTCGGGAAATACATAAGCGATTTTCCGAATGCGCGCAAAAACCGTAAAATTCGATAAGCGCAATATTCAACAATCAGCCTTTCCCCTTCCCGGGCCGTTCCAGGCCCTTGGTAATTGGATTATTGCCTCGACTAAATGGAATACATCGATGCTAAAACAATAAGTTAATAACGGCGAAAACCGAGTACTGCGAAACAAATAATGAAAATTTCGACCACAGTGTAACTGCAAACGAAAGTATCGCTTAGAAGAGAATTTATATTTAATTTGCGAGATAATGTTACAATTAAACTCACGAATTAAATAATATATTTTTCCAGCTTTAAAAATCATTCAAACTATTTATTGTATTAAGCTGAGTGTATAATAAATAATAATTATTTTATTACTTCAATTACCACGGAATGTTGTTGATTATTTCGTTTGACGCAAAACAGAATTATTTAATTGTTGACAATAAAAATGAAAAACAATATTAAATTGATAAAAAAATACAATTTATTGTATTCCACATATTGAATTCCTCAAATTCGATTATATTTGTTATTGGAATAAAAATTCAATTGATTTAGGGAAATAAATTAAATAAAAATATTTTTAAATTATTCCCTCTTTTTTATTATAATTATTAGACACATAATACCATATTCCAAAGTGTAGGGTTTTGGTTATGCATTAAATAAACAAATGAAGGAAGAAATAAGCTAGTGTCTTTTGATTTATTGAGATTTATTCATAATTTCCTTTAATAAAGAGCGATTAAGAAGTCAATTACCTTGTTAATTTTTAATATTTATTTTTACTTTCCTATACATTATAATTTACAATAATAAATCACTTAATGAAGATAATTTAAAAATTGTATAAATGAAATATATTTACTATTTATAGTTTCATTAACGTCTTATTAAGAAAATTACAGTTTACTTTTCCATTTTAGTTACATAAACCTAATTCCATAAAGGCGCGTTAATAACGTCGAAACTATAGTCATTAAATAGTTTTCGGTTATACAAACGAAGTTAAAAAGTATTTAGAATAATTAAATAAATATGTATAACGAAGTAGCTCTCAATTGTTTAAAAATTAATAAATCACTTATTTTATTATCAAACTGATATTGAAGAGGAAACTCTGAGATTGATAAATCAAGTAAAGCCATTATGAAATAAAGTGGTATTTGTGCAAATTAATTGTAGCAATTTTTGTTTATAACATGAATCAATACTATTGCAACTATTAATTTGGCGACAATTAAGGTAATCAACGTGACTGAAATTACTGGTTCGCATGGAATGCGGGCAGTAACAAATAGAATCTGATTTTCTCATGCAGATCTGATTTATGGCCGGTCGCATACGTACAGAAATTAACAGAGATGTTGCTTTAATTGTACTAATACCAAACCAAGTAATTGGAATTTAGTTGAAATACGATTAATATATAAAGCTCATATATATTTCATCTATTAATGCGGAACTCAGTTAATACAATCTTTGTATTAATTATTGCAAAAACAAAAAATTATAAGTTTTAGTGAAAATTAAGAACTTATTTAAGTCGCGCACAATTTATCACAAACAATAAAAATATCCGAATTGACTCAAATATTTCTTGATCGTTTATCTTTATTTAATAAATATTTATTTTTCATTATCCCGCCTCTTTTATTGTTCCCATCGTGTTGATTTTAATTCCGCCGAATCAACCGACGCACCCCTTTCCACGCCGTCCCTTTGTTTTCCGCGATTTTAAAACATTAACGTCATTCTGGTTACGCAGCTTTCGGTAATTACGAAACTTAAACTGAATTTTAAATGCACATCCGGAATGCCTAATTATTTGCTTCCGCATAAAAATTCCTCCCAAAAAAAATTTTACAACGCAAAGGCAATCACTCAAACAAATGGAAATTTTGTGTAATATATGTTGTAATAACGTACAAACAAACAAAAAACAATAAAAAAGTTCGGTAACATCGTGTTTATTTATTAAAATATCGATTTAAACGATTACAAATACTCTCGTAACAACGTATTCAAAAACCGTGCATTGAAAGATCAGTTTTGAAAACATGTTTTTTTTTAATGCTTGTATGTGAAACGAAATTCTATTTGACTGTGTTAACTGTTTATAGGTTTTTTATTTGTTGATTAAACCGTGCATAAATGTTTACACATTGCGTTATAAAACAAAACAAAATTTGAAATTACAGTTGCAAATACTCGTGTAATTTTATTAAGCGGTTTTCAAAATATTATTTCAAAACTGTGTTTATTGATTAAAAAGTTAGGTGGATATGAAAAAAATAATGGAAAATAAAAATAATAAATACTTTTTTATACCAATTAATTTGTGAGTACACTTAATTGGTATAAAAAAGTATTTATTATTTTTATTTTCTATTACAAATTAGTACACTTAATTGGTAATCACTCTCAAACTGGTGATAATACTGTGTAATATTAACTAGTGATTAAATTTAAATGATTTTACTTCAATCAATAAGAATTGTTTCATGGTTTGTCATCATGTTTCAGTACATGATATTTCAAAATTTACTGTGTTTTTTATTCATTGTATGGCTAACTGAATATTAATATATGTTCATGAAATCATTTAATATATAACTCTACAAAATACGATTTATACAGGGTGTATAGAAAGTCCCGGGACAGTCAAATAATTCGAAATATACACATCCAATTAACTAGCAACAAATACGCGCTAAATATCTTTATTAAATCTATTAAATTATATTAATCTCACAGTTTGTAATCTTAAATGAGAACCGCTATTTTTATTGCAGATTTTAATTCTAAGCTATAAACAACGTGGCTTTTGTTTGGAACATGTATTAGTTTTCACGATAGATGACGTTCTAATCGAAAAATAAAATAATTGAATGGTTACGTGATCTTTTTAGAGATTACCATCATATTGAGAAAAAAAAGCTGATGCTTGCGAAATATTTTATTTCCACTAACATATATAGATTTTTTACCATCCTAGGATTATATGTACTGTCGATCTTTCTAGATGTTGATGAAATAGAGCATAAATGTATTCAATTCTTTTTAATGGCGTTTTTTTTCCTAAATTTGACAATAAAAAAAATGGTGATGTGTCCAACATGGTACGTTCTCAGGTGAATTCGATAAAATACGTTTTTGAATGAAAATTTAATAGGAAAGGAAAAAATATTAATTGAAAAAATGGATTGTTATTTTTCAAAGCACTTTGACGTTTTATTTGACATAAAAATATTTATTTTAATAATGAAAGTCTCGACAGCCAACATAAAGAAATTAACACTGTTGTATCCTTTCTTCACACTTTATTTTCTAATGCTTAGATATATACAGGGTGTTTCAAATTTGAGGATCTCGCTTATTATAAGAGATAGAGGGTAGATTTAAATTCGGCACTTTTGCAGAATTTCATGCTGATTAATATTCCGTTGAGAAAACTGGGCTAAGTTTCTTTGTTTTCAAGAAAAATGAAAAAAACTGAAAAATGCGATTTTCTTTTTTTATTTATATCTTCGTTATTTGAAGCAATAATTCAATACAATGAAGACATTCTTATAGCACTTTTTTATGATCTAATTGATGGCGTACCAATTTTACTAATAGCATGTTTCGTATCTTCTGGGCCATCATCAACTTTCTTATGTCTAATGGGCGCCATATTGGTTTTTTATCAAATGTAATTCAAATAAGTTTCGACTACATAGTAATTATATTCAAACTAGTTTAGATTACAAATTAATCGTACACAAAATAGTTTTGATTACACAATAATCCTCCTAAAACTAACACAATTTACGTGTAATCCAAACGAATTTAAGAGTGATTACTGGGTAATCAAATCAAACGGGTGAAAAAAATGTATTTTCAATTTTAAAATATTCAAAAAATTACCACGAAGTAAATGCCACAAAGATCAAAGAATCAATTTTATTGAGTTGACTTTTTTAATTTATCATTGACATTTTTTGTTTAGTTTCACGCCAACCCTTCTTGATTTTACAAGAGGGGTGCGCGTAAAACTGAGGGGGAGGTGACCGTATTTACCCGACGAACGCGTTTTGATTGACCGCAGTTAGTCAAGTAAAAATGCAGTAATAGAACTTAATGATCCGCGACTAAAGGGAGGGGGAGAGCGAAAAATAAAATCGTCATTTGTTCACGCAAAATTATCCGGTTAGCTATCATGGGGACTTTCTTGTTACACAATGGATGCCCATTAGAGCGACGAAAAAGACAATTTGTCTGCAAATTACACGAATAAATGTAAAATACAATTAAAAAAATATGTAAATTTTCGATCATGATCATTTTTGCGTAATTAAAAATATTTTCTAGTAATACATCGATGAGAATGAGAAAGATGTAATGTGTCTAAAACACATTTATATAGCAAAGTTCTTGACTTTAGTTTAATTTGTTCTGAATTTAAACAAATAAATAGCAAAAAAATAATTTCAAATAAGAAATAGAGATTTAACTAAATGATCAACCAACATTCATCTAGCGTATGGACAACTAGTGATAGTTATCGATGGAGTAGATGAATATTAATACTAATATTAATAAATGCCTTTATTAAAAATTATATATATATATATATGTGTAAGCGAAGTTCAGTCAGCATTACATGTTACTATTCTTCCACTTAACTTACTTACAACATAGAAAGTAATACAAGTGAGTATTTATAAAAAAAAACAATATTCTACAGCTTAAAAATAATATTTGTAATACATGCGAGTATTTATAATAAAAAGCAAATAATAATCAACAGCACGTTTGGTTTCTAATTTCACCGATCATAAAGACTACCTTTCAATAGGAAAATACGCACTTGTCGTTAAATACTTTAATTGGTGGTAATTTCAGATTTTGGCGCAGTTTATTCTATAGTTTGAAGACATAAATTACGGAAAAAAAAATATCAGGCTGACAGAGTCAAAACGATTTCTCAACATTTTCTGTGTTTTTATTAAATATAATAAAATTCAAAGAAAATTATGTACCTATATTAAACATATTGAAATGGAATATCTACAATATCTCTATAAACAAAATTCAAATTTGTTTAAAAATTTAAAGAAAGGACAATTCCTGAGATAATATTTCTCTTCATATTTATTTTCATTCCGCTTGTAAAAACCTTTAGCTTCTAGCATTATTTGCTACGCCGTGGTTTAATAAATTACTTGATGTTAAAAATATGTTTTTAAAGGGATGAATGGGAATAATATAAAAATACGAAGCGCCCCTGGCACTCTACCAAATATGCACGAAACTAGAAAATTCGCGAGCTCAACTCTTCCGCATGTGTGTGCGTACCGCGAAATGACAACTGTCGTGAAAATGTGAATTCCGCCGCTCTGGACAATAATGGAAATTTAATGCGACAAGAGATAACTGCAGGGAAATATTTGGAAAAAATACTGCAAGGAGTAACGTAAACCAACATCCGTTTTGTATGTTATTAGAGAATGTGTACATTTGTACGAAAAACAAGAGAGTAATTAAATTCGAAAAAGGATTTTGAAAGTAATTAATGGAAATTTAATTGATAACAGAAATATTTTTGTCATTTTTAAGGAAAATCAATTCTTGAAGGCTGAAAATCGTCAAGCTGACCGATTGCTGTTGTATTTGATTTCAAAATCCATTAATTTCAAATATTATACCGTAATAAAATTAGTTAATTACCTTTATATGAAGTAAGAAGTAAGTTAACATAAATATATATAAGTAATGTTTTATTTTCCATATTAAATAAATTCGAATAAAATTAATAGGTTGCATTGCAATCGTTTTTGTGCAACAGCAAAAGTCCAATATCCGGCGAGATATTTACCGAGGAAGTAGTTATCCATTGAAACAGAATTTTATGCCAGGATGAAAATACCAATTAATGATAATTAAATAGCGTATTTAGACCACGAGTTTTGATGATAATGTTATTTAAATATAAAGGATTTCCGTCGCGGAAATGCGTGGGGATTTCGGTTATTTAATATATAATATTCTCTAACAGATATATACAATAAAATACAAAATAAATAATGAAAATTACAAAATTAAATATATAATTTAGATCTGTTAATCAGCTGTCGACCTGTGGTCTCTTTCCATCTATACAAATTTATTATTTGCGTCTTTTTTTTAAGTAAATTCACACAAACAAAATAAAACCCCATGGCAAGATCCAGATTTTATTTCTCGCTAATGCTAGTTTACGAACGGCGTCATCCCCTTAGGGGGGGCTTTGGACAATCTACGCCCGTCGGTCGCACATAAAATACCCCCTCCCTTTTAATATTGGAAGTGATTGGAGCAAACTTCCGACTCCGGGGCTCTGGTCCGTTGACCGTCCTTCGGTAATAACGTTAGGTGGGTCGCGTTTGATCTTCCCGAACATGAGAAACAAGCCTTAGTATGTACAGATGCAAAAGATACAATTGATGCTTCATAAGGGACAGGCGATTTTACACGTGAAAGTCGAGACTTTTCTTTTAAAGACGGGAGGATTGAGAAAGGCGGCACTCGATCTTTAATTATATTTTATTGATTAGCTACGTTTTTTTTTCTGTATTAGGTGCTTCTATGAAAGGTTTCTGGTAACTAAAAATGTCGTTTAATGATAATTAATTTAATTCAAGTAAGTGCTTATTATATAATTAAAAAATAATTAAATTTACTGAAAAATATCTATAAATTATTTTTTCAGAATTAATATTAATAATAATCTATAACTCCGCCCAACATTTTAATCAACCAGTAATTATAAAATGTCACTTGAAAATGACACTATACTGTCGTATCTAGAGTCGTGATAATTTATATATATTGTATAAATATATTTAAATAAAAGTGGTATAAAACATAGTACGCTTTCATTCAGCTTTAATAATTTTTATTTGTAATTTTCAGAGAGCATAAAAATACAATATAAATTTAAAGCCATAATAATAAAACAAGAGTGCACTTCTGAATTACAAACCGTAAGGCGAGATTCATTTTAGCATAAAAGATAATGCTGAACTAGTCTTCCATCTAAACCTTAAAAGGCTATAATTGAATATATACGCAACAGTAAGGAGATAACGAAAGAAATAAAATAAACAAGAAACCCATTTTATACTATTCACACGTTTTATGGAAAATTGACCCTAAGAATTCATTTGTTTAATTATTAAAATTCTGAGGAGTAAATAATTTATTCATATGAGCCCCATGTAAGAAATTAGTTAAAAAAATCAAATGAGCAACTAATAAACATTTCATTGCATATGCTTCTATTGGGTAATTGTGGAGATTATTTAATTAATTTATTTATTTAATTGGTAACTTAACTTAATTTTTGTAAAAATTACAAAAAATATATATATAAAAATATAACGGTTTTTGTAATTTTTCACTTGATAATGGCTGTCAAAAGTGAAAACTTAAGTAGTGAATTTATGTATTTATTTAAAAATAAACATAATTAACAATTGCGGTGAAAGCCTAGTAGTTTTTCAGTGATATAAAATTAGAATTAATTCTTATATTTGTTTTATTGAACCACAAATATTATGGAAACTGTTTTCACCTTCATTTAAACTAATGAAGGTGCAAATGAACTAGGAGAGAAAGAAAAATTATTTCTTTAAATTTTTATTGCATGCATGTTGCCTTCGTTTAAAAACAGCAATTGTAATTCTTTGGAGACTAAGATTTCATAAATCTGAAAAATTAATTTCTTCATTTCTATCAATATACCTTCTAAATTCTAAATCAACAGTTTTTTTCAGTATACTCCACACCACTATGAAAATATTTGGGAACGCTACTCAATCTAAAGCTATTCTTTTAAAACTACACGACCCACATGAAGCATGTTTCATTAAACGAGCCAATTATTTCCATTATCTTACATACAGGAATCGACATAAAGAGTAATCGATGGTTGAGGCTTTTACTTGATGAAACTTCATAATACACTATTTGTAATCATCTGGCTGATGATGTCACTATTCAAGCGAAACAATTGTAAAAGTTTCTCTAAAATACATTTTGTGAAATTGAAGAAACTACCGTTTTATTTAAAAATAAGATAAACAGTGTTCGGAAAGTAAGGACGGATTTAAATTTATCGCCATTTTTTCATATAGCTTTTAACAATAATGGTTGTTTCATACTTGTCATTTTCTACCCTTCCTATTAGTAACCTGATGACTTTTATCCTAATAACTGTAGTTTGATTTTTATATGATAATTAAATAGCGTATTTAGACCACGAGTTTTGATGAAAATGTTAAGAAAACAAGTTAGAATACTAGAAAACATTGCTGGCGTGCTTCATTTTTTTAGTTTCAACAAGGTGGTGCAACAAGTCAGACATCCCGTGCGACGATTGCTTTGCTGAATGTAAAGTCTTCCTGAAAAATGATGTCTGCGAGGCAACCAGATCATGCAATCTTAAGCATTGGGACTTTTTTATGGGGATTTGTGTAGTTCAAAGTATACGTGAACAAACCAAAAATAACAAACAATATAAATTAAAATTGATGTGCCCTTACATCAATCAGATGTTTGTGAATACTTCATCGAAAACTTCGATTAACCCATTATTAGTTTTCGCAAGGCTTTGGGTGGTCATACGGCAAATATGTTTTTTCACACATAAATAGGAAATGATATTTAAGAGGTGTTATAGTTCTGAGGATCTAAAATATTGACTTCGAAAATGTTGCATTTTTCTATACTTTATAATGTGTAGTTTAATGCCCCAAGGCGTTTTACCGTTGGCGAATTCGTTCGTCAGTTTTTCGCTCGTCGAAGTAATCAGTGCAGCGCACGAAAATGACTCGTGGCGAACAGCTGGATGATCGGGCTGATAATGTACCGCAAATCGACTTGAAAACGAATGTAAGTTCTTGGTGGAGTCCACAGAGGGTCAAAAGAAGACCTTCTGAGGCGGTGGTCATACCCAAAATTCAAACGAAAGCATTTGGAAGCTGACAACCAAACACTTAAATTTTAGAGCAAAAACAATGAGCACATTCCTGACCATCAGCATATTTCATTAAGGATTCACCTCTATTTTGAAAATAATGGCAACCCTGGGGATCGATATTGACCTGCAACCAAAGGCGTACTAGGGGCGGTTCAACGTGGAGCGTGTGAGTTACAGCTCAGTCCAGCAGCCCACGACTCCATCTTGCAACGGCATCATGACCTGCAAGTACAGCAGGATTTTTATGAAGAATAGGAAGGAATTTTCTATCAAGCTGATATTGCAGACTAAACGTGAAAAACGGAATACACGATCTAAATTTGTCTCAAAACTTTAAACACGTTTTTCTCGAAAGCACCTTTTTGCCCGCTGGCCGGAAGGATTTAATTTTATTTATCCAACGAAAAAACGTAAGATCCTGAGTAATTTAGTTTAAAAAACAAAATTAAAAAAAAAAACAGTCTAAAACGGCTGTCGGAATTATAATACCATCTTAAAGTGTTTATACAAAAATATATATACTTAATAATTTTTGTACGTAATATTCATCCCTATTTCCCGAACATTATTTGTTAACACTAAAAAACTATATCAAAGTCTACAAGATCTAACGCCCTCTCCTTTATTACAATTCTATCTAATACATAAACATCTCTAAGAATACGTTGCACAGCCTTGTTCGTGAGAAATCATCTCTCAGATCCTCTACCCAAATGTGTAATCATAGCAATTCAATCTTCTCCTATATAATATTATTAAAATATGTACTATAAAAGGTTAAATACGATTTCTCGCAGAATGCGTTCCTTCTAATATAAAAAAAAACTTTAAAGTTTTGCATCCCAAGAAATCTCATCATTGGAGTAATGAAGGTAAAAAATTGTCCTTATACCATTTGCGACAACATATGCTAATTTAATCCTACAATTCCATATGAATGTCCATCAAGAAGAAATTAACAATACATATGTAGAGAATAACTGGGCAGAAAAACCGATGGTTTTTATCGACCATAGGTTTTTCTGCCTAGTTGTTTCCTACATCTGTGTTGTAACAAGGAAGTGAAAAAAGAATAGAAAATGCCATCAATTCCATATTGAAAATTTACTGTTCAAAATTACATCCAAAGACTGATGGGAAACTATTTATCTAATTCTTTTATTATTTTATTTTAGTTTAGAGCTTTTATTAATGGATGATGGGACAGAATTCTTTGCTAAAAAAGTTATTTTGATATGTTTGAATCTTAATTACCTTCTCGTAGATTTAATTTGAATCTAAATGAGGACAAAATAAAAAAAAAGTCATAATGCATTAACCCTTTTACGAGTATTACAACTCATTAATTCATTCGCACACACACACCCTGTTTTCCCCAGCATTTGCAAGTAACGCAGAAAAAAAAACTAATCAGAAACTGTAATGGAATAGAAATTAAATGTCAACTTATGATGGATATGCCCATTTTAATCTGCGAAAGGCAAAAAAAGTAATCATTACCACCGGCACACATGTAGACAAATTGGAAACACGTCTATTCAATTTTAATGCTGAAACAACAGTAATCTCGATTTTTTCCCTTTATTAACGCCAGACTTTCCCATCTTGACTTTCTCAAAAAAAAAGTAAGACGGAATAGGAAAACGCAGGAAACTTCCCTCTGGGGTAGATACACGCGAGTGATAAAACTTTCGTTTACAGAAGATTTTACGGGTTTGTCCCAATCGCAAATTCATTGTTTTGCATGCGATGCGGAAGAGATTGGAACTGTCAGCGGGGTAACAAATCACACTCATCTTAAAGCCGTCTTTCTAGCCCGTCCGTCACACACTAACCCTCCCTCACACACGCAAACACATATATATATATTGATAGAATCCCGTATGATGATTTCTGTTTGATAAAAGGCGAGCGCGTTTCGCAATTTTCGCTCCCGCTCTATTTCTGGATCTCCTCACTTTTAGATTTCCTCCTTTTATTTTCGCTTTTCTCCTTCTTACACTCTCGTTTTATATATTTTTTTAATATTATTTGTAATGGCGCGCGTGTGATCGGGGAAGCGGCATAAAGCAGGATTTCCTCTTTTTGAAAATAAAAAATAAAAAAACAGGGAGTGTGCGAGGGTTATTTTTGAGCAGAGTCAAGTTGCGTTTGCCAGAAAGTAAATTTTGTGCTCTATTTAATTCTACCTTACAAATAACGTGCCCCTTCAAGTGGATACAATTGAAATCCGATGTTGGTTCTACGTATAGTATTTTGTACAAATCGTGCATTCATCAAATAATAATAATAATACAATCTTTTTTATTGAAAAGTTTCTGTATTCATAATAATGCACAATAACATATATCATATACTTTGTAAAAAATTCTTGTCAATGGCCTTTCTGTCCGTCTTTTTAATTTTTTTGTCATTGGCTATTTGCAAATTGTAATGTCGTTGAACGTCATTTATACTACTTCATCAGTTGAAGCAATGATCTTTAATGTCCATTTAACGACCTATACCTTGGAGTAATACAATAAATAAATTCTAAGATAGTGGCGAAGAGATTTTTATCGATATAATTTACATACATAAATATATAAATAACATTAAATCAAAATTGATATACCTTAATATTGAAACCATTTTTATGATCGTTCTAATAGCCGCAACTTAATTATTCAATCTATCCTCGATTGAGCAAGAATCCCGAATCAAAGAATACAATACAGTTCTAAGGATGGTTTGCAATATATTATAATCCAGGATATTGTTGACTATTTTACACATTTAAGCACGATTAATATTTAACTCAAAATAAATTAATTTATGTAATTTAACAACTTTACAATTACATAAGGAAGAGCTGTACCGACAAAGGATGAATCCAGAAACACATGTTTACAGGTAGCCTTATATTACGTAATTTTTTGTTTTTTTTTTTGTTCTTTGCATTAATTTTTCTTGAATCAAGAATTGTTGCATTATACAATATGTTATTGCCATGCAATAACAAACATTCATTATGTAATTCAATATCTGGAGGGGTATAGACCCGAAAAGTAGTTGTTTTAATGTACATTTGTTTTATAAAGTACTTACCTATGCTAATTCAAATAAAAACACAAAAGCTAAAGGGAATATAAGAATATAATTGATTAATTATTTTTATATTTTTTTTTATATTTTCTTTTTTATTTAATAGGCAGGGAGTGGATCTATTATATTTTTTGTAATACTGATTCTTGTTGTATAGAAATAACAGAGACAAATCAAGTAATTGCATATATTAAATAAAAATAATTTGAAAATAATTAATAAATTATTTTCACATTTAGCTCTGTGACTTTTGATTTACGTTACGTAAGTACGTTAAACAAATGCACATTAAAACAACTACTTCCCGGGCAAATACCCACGCCGGACATCTGTGACCAAGTGAATGAATACTCTTTTCTATTTAAGTAATTGCAGTTATTAATATAATTAAAGAATTTTGTAAATTATTAATAAAAAGTTATTATGTTTTCCGTCTAACCACTGCAACAATTATCTCAAGTACTGTAATATAAGTACAAAATATCAGGAGGAGTATTTGCCCAAGAAGTAGTTATTTCACTGGATATTTCTTCTAATACTGACTATAGATAAGTCATTTTTACACTGACCAAAAAAATTTCCCATTTGAAATCCAAAAAGGACATTTACTTAATTTGATAAGCAATAGCCAGTTGCAATATTCTATTAAGTAATTCATGAACGATTTGTAAATGCGTATTTATAATGAGTGTAAACATTATTATTTATCACGCAAATCTAATTTTCAGAAAAATTTCAATTGCGGTCGCAAATTACCAATAAAAGTAGTTTTTAATTTGTGATACCTGGGAATCTCTTGCAAGTCCTTAATGGATTTTAAAACTGAGGTTCTGATAGCAATACTAAACCACCACCATGGAAACCACCATAAAAATGACGAATTAGAAGATAATCAAACAAGAATTAAACGATTTAAAATCTAAAGTATTTCTGAATTAAATCTTAATCGAAATACAATATTAATAAGAGGACCATTTAACCACATACAAAATTTATTACACAAATAGCTCATTAGAAAATCACTGCAATGTTTTAACATTTACAAATTTATGTAATCGACTTTGTTCGAATGAAAGATCAGACAAATATTTTTTATGTTTGATTCATACTGTATTTTCTTGTATAAATTATTTTTTCCCATTAAATTCGTAAAAGAAATGTGTATTTTCTTTATTCGAATTTATTTCTTTATAAATCAGAAGTAAATGTAAAATGCTTATTATATACTTACCTGGAAGTTGTTTTGTTTTCTTAACTAACACATGCCAAAAAATAGAATATTCTCGATGGAAATAAAAATTTATATTCTCTTTATGTAGGCCTAAAATGAAACCGGTAGCTATTCGAGTGTATTTTTGTATTTCCTCTTGAATAGTGAATCTGTAAAAAAAAACGTGCTGTTTATGTTTTGAATTCTTCCTGAAATAATGTACACTACTCAAAAAAAGGAAAACAAAATTAAAAATATCCAATTCTTGTTAATAATTTTATTCAGAATGAAAAGTTCTTTCATATGACATGAAAATCATTAAGATCAGTTAAAAAGCAAAATAGTTTTTTTTACCTTTGCTCGTTACAAATTCGGACCTCCCCCCACCCTTTATTTGAAGAGTAAGATAAACAGTCTTTAACTTTTTTGTTTTATAAACTCATCATGATTTCAAAAAGTCTAGTTTTAGGATGCTTTTATTAGAACTTTTTTTAGATTTTTCTCGGTTTTATATTTTTTGCTTTTCATTACGTCGCCGGGGGAGTTAAGAACTTGAAAATTATGTTCGGCATTTTCCCATGGCCAATTTCATTAACTCATAGTTCCTGAGACTTCATTACGCCCGGTGATCTTTCTTATTTGGACACCCGGTATGTGCAATTTCATTTTATTGTAAACTATAGGTCTGTTACCTAACCATGTGTCGATTCATATAAAGTAATCTTGCGTGTTAACTTAAGTCATTTAAGTGATGGAAGGTACTCCTTTGAATGGCTCAGTAAGTAGAGAAAAGGCAACCCACATAGAATAACTGATCCAAATAATTAACTAAATACAAACTGGGCTAAAAGTAGGTGTACGGGTTACACAGGTATTTCTTTTGTTTCTAGTGGCTGGAAATCTCAGCGATGAGCATCGACGGTGGATCCTTAAAACATACTAGAAGTATGAAAATGCAGAAATTACCTTTTCCCGTGAAATAGACCGGCTATTAATGCCTTTTTTGGTTTAATTATTTTTAAAATAAAATTGAATATTTTCTTCTTGTGGCCAACGATAAAATGTTCGCCGGTAAGTCATTATTCCAAAAATGATTATTAAACAATTCTACAATCATACGTTCATTTTTCAAGTTCCTTTGACGTAGTAATAGTTAACGCCATTACGACAAGGAAAACTAAATACTTGTTTAACTGTAATTTAGGCTTCCAAATATTGGAAACTCGACTTTGAAGGCAAAGTTATGAATGGCTGTCCATGTCTTGATACAAAATTCATCTAACATAAAATGTTCGCAACGCTCTATTGAATTTACTTTACTAACGGAATCTCCATTTCCAAATTACAATTATAATTACATATTAAAAATTTTATAAGAAAAGTGTGACGCTCTAAAAAGATTACAAAACATATGTATAAAAAAAGGCAAATTAGCTTCATTAACTGAATAATAAAGAAACTAGTTAGCCAGACCCCACCAAAATAAAATGACCACTATTGGCTGTCAACATCGACCCGTTAGAATTATAAAATCCTAAATAAGTTTAATCAATTAATTTCCGTCATTAATAATAATTTCAATAATAAATAAAAACACAGGCAATTTTTTATATGAACTAATTTAATCCGTAATTAATATATACAATCCCATTTTCTTTTGATAGATACAAGAATTCAAGTTTTATTTTTCATCCTTTTGCAGTTGTGAGGTTATCATTTTTTTCAATCTTTATATAAATGTACAGAACAGAGATGATCTACAATTATCCCATCTTTTTTTCATCTTTGATTCATTATTTTTTTACATGTTTATACTCGCGTTTTTTGAGTAAGTATTTACAAAAGGACCGAAATGTGAAAAATATGTATATGCAATCCGAAATAAAATATTGAGTGAGAGAAAAAATAAGACAGAAACAGTCCTAATGATGGATTATGTCTACATAATTATCAACATGTAATAATCACAATGAATATTCACTATTTTTTTTGTTTATTCGTCTTCTTTATTTACTAAACGTGCCACTTTTTTTAGAGCTTCTTTTTATTTTATGGTTGAATTTGATATATCAAACACTATTTACATGTTGTTGCACTTTTTTATAATTTATTGGTTTAATTTGTGTGAGTTTTTAATTTTAATTTGCTTCTCACGAAACTCGGGTTTGTTTAGTTTATTATAGCACCAAATAATAATAATTGTTTATTTGTTCACTTATTAGTTTAACTTAGAGTGAGTTCGTGTGTTTCTCACTTTATGTATTTTTTTGTGGTAAAGTCGCATTTATAGTTGAAATTAAAAAAAAGTTCTTTGCACCAACTTATTTACATTAAAGCGGTTTTCGAAAGAAATAACACTGTTAAAAGGAAAATAAATTCCTGACCAATTAATAAATATTACTACCTAAACAAGGTAGGCTGGCAAAATAGGTCTAATGCGGTAAGTATCGTATAGAGGTGCGCACTCCCTAATACCTGATACCTGAATGAAAAATAATAATTGTTATAAATTAGGTTTTATTTATTTTGTTTTCACTATTAATCAGTAATTTCGTAACGACTAGAGTTTCGGCAGTATTTCTGTAGTAACAAGTGTGTGAAATGTATAGTCTTATGTTCATATGTTAAATAATTTTCTCTTTAGCCACTGAAAAAATGTAATCTTGTCATTTGATTCGTAAGACTGTTTAATGAATGAAATAAAATAATTTGTGTTTTTCCTACTTACTTCATTGAACTATATATATATTTTGGAATAAAAATTTCAATCTTGCAAAAAAAGTAAAAAATTGCGTGTTATTATTTTATTTTTTAGTATGCTAATAGAATATATATTTCCATATTTAGTTCAATAAAATAAAGCAAGAGACAATATATTTTTTATTAATTGCAACAATATTTTACGTAATTGCATGATTGCAGTTATTCTATTAATTAAATAGAATCCTATTCGAAATAAGGCAAATGTCAAACAAATTATATTTCTAATTAAAATAAATTGAATAAAAATAATTTAAGGACAATTACTAAGAGAATGAAATTCTTGCCTAATAATGTTATTCGAATGTTTAATTTTAAAATTAAGCGTTATTTCTTTAGCCTGTGCTTAAATAATTGGTGCAAAGTTTTTTTAGTTTCTCAGCATAAAGTGAAGACACTTTTTCATATTTCTTGATACTCATAAACATTTTAAGTTCCTTTGTTAAATTTGTTAAATGAGCATTGCTTCTTGATTTTCGAATGTTGAAATTGTTTATTGGTTGAATGCATTCGTTCATTTGTTTTTGCATAATACGATAAAAATGTTTCCGTGCACTTTTTTTTTTCATCGTTAATTTTTCATTCGGCTTCTATTTTATTTTTGACTTTTCATTTTCCTGCTCATTTTCCTTTATCATGTCCTGTTAATTTTATTTAATTTTGATACTGGATGTTTTCCTCAAGTCTTTCTTGATCTGTTATCAGCCTATTTTGCTTAGATTAGGACGGGAAGTTCTTTGCGTTCTTCTTGCTTTCGTTCTTTCATCTCTTTCTTTTATATAGTTAGTTTTTTTATTTATCTCCTTATTCAACGTATATTTTAAAAGAACTAGTTCCTAGTTCTTCATATTCTTCTTCAAAATCCTTTTATTCTAAAGAGCAATTTCAAGTTCATTTTATTTATTCTCATTCTTTACTTGATTTCTTGTTCTTCCTATTAAATTCATTATCATTTTATTAATTTTCCACAATTCTTCTTTTATACATCTGCTCCTGTTTCTGAGATTCGGAATTGCTAAATGAAATCGCGAAATCGTTATCTTTCTTCGCATTACTTTTCTTGAAACAGTCTTAATCTTTGCTCTTGTTTTCCACGTCATTTTTTTCGATTATTGGTTCTTTTATTTCATCTACTTCTTCGACTTATATCTTAGAACTAGTTCCTAGTTCTTTATATCCTTATATTTCTTCTTCTTCATAAGTTTCTCCATTCCTTCGCTAAAAGAAGCAGTTTCTAATTTATCCTATTTCTTCGTAAGCTTCATCTCTTTCGTTTTCTTACTTTCTGTCTTTAGTTCATTGATATTTTTTTTATTTTTTGCTAAATTATCCTTTTTTCTGTTATCTACTATTTTTTTTGTAGATTCGGATGTGAAAACGAAAACGCGAAATCGTTAACAAATATAATAATTTCGCGTTTAATTATTTTGCTCTTCGCTTCTTGCTTACTGCTTCTTTTTATTTTTCTTAAATGCGGAGATAAAGAAAGAAAACATGAAATTATCCTTCTTCTTTTAATTATTTTTCTCTCGTTCCCCCTCTTCGCTACATTTTTATTCCCATTTCATTTTGTTTAATTGTTAGTCAGTTTGATTTATCTTCTTCATTGACCTATATACTTTTATTCAACATCCATTTTTTTTTCAATATCCTTGAAGAACGAGTTCCTCATATTCTCATTATATTTATTCTTCTTCATAAGTTCATTTTTTTTTTCATTCCATTAAAGAAGTGTTTAAGTAGCTCATATTTATTCGTGCGCTTCATCTTATTCATTTCCATTCATCTATTTCCTGCAGTTCATAAATCATATTTTTCTGATACTTTGCTTAATGCTTTTTCTTTTCTGTTATCTGATTATTTTTCTTAAATTCGGAGGTGAAGCAAAAAATCGCAAATTCGTTTTATATTTTCTCACCATTTTTTTCTCTTAATTCTCCTTCTTTGCTTTCTTCTACTGGCTCTTATCTTTCATTTTCGTTTTATTTTATTTAATAATTTTCTTCATGCTGGTATTTTTAATTCATCTTCTTCTTGGGCACAATTCTCAAGAAGATCCGGTTTATAGTTCTTCATATTTCATCATACACTTCTTCTTCTTCTTCTTCTTCTTCTTCTACAAACATTTTTTTACTTTCGTTTCTTAAAAAAACATATTTTCCCCCTATTTCTTTTCAAATGTTTCATATCCTTCATTTTCATAATTTTTGTTTAAATAAATGATTATGATGACTAATGAATAAAGTCAACATTAATAATTTTTTTTCAGCTTTTCTCCTTTCCTTAATACTTTTCTTACGTATGTTAAATTAAACTCCACCATTTAGTTTTCTTCTTTCAAATATTTTCATTTCCTTCTTATTTTAAACAGTCTTCTTCAATTTTCTTTCCACTTACTTTGTTTAATTTACATTCTTTTCTTCTTATTCTTGTTGTCATTCTTTTTTGCTTTTCTCCATGTATGGAAGTTATACCTTTACGCGCAGCCGCAAATTTAATTTATATTTTTGCGTGAAAACTGACACGTTTTCATTTCATTTTATTTTATTCGCACATTGATTTAGATAAATTGATAAATCATTTGCACAAATACTTCGTGGTTGGCTTATTTTGTTAATTACCCTCTTTTTATAACCCACAATCTTTATTTTTTACTTTTTGATTGTTTATTAATCACAACATTTAACATTCTTTATTGCAGTTTCATTTTGTTATTAACAAATAAGTCACTTTTGCTTTTATCCATTTCATTTTAAATATGTACACTTATTTAAATTTTAATTAAAACGACGCCACTTTTTTTCGTATAAATTTATTGGTGCTGATGAGATCATCTGACCGCAGTGACCAGGAACAGGGACAGCGATACGAGAAGGGCCATTTGCCTGCTCAATACCGCTCTGCTGGTCTGCATTGCCGCTGGGTGTTCTCCTGCAACAAATTACCACCATCCATTACGGCGAACAATAAATACATTTACCTACAAATACACACACACACATAACCACACTCAATCTCTCTCTCTCTCCACGTCTCTCTCTTATACATGTATAGAAATTCGTGTTAGTATCCAAAATCTGATATGGCTTCAGAGGACGCTGGTTGTGTTATAGTTGTGGGAATGAGAGTGGGTGTTTGAAGGGTCGTGCCTCTTTTTATTAGCACCTGCTTAATTTCTGGGGAGAGTTATTTACTCGGGAGAGGATGTACACGCTGATACTCGTAAAAAGGTATTAGCTGGAATATCCCATTAACCCCTAACCAAATACATTAAACGCCTTTACAGGGGCTCCTCGAGTGAAATATTCTGCCCTTTCTATCAAAACGCGAAATACCCAAGCGCCGTTAAGACGCTGCTCCTTGTAATAATATTTGTTTAATGTTGAAAAGATTAAAGCACGTTCTTACTCCTATTTAGAAAATAATATAATTTTTAATTATTCTATTTTCAATTTACTTTATTAACGGAATCTCCATTTCCAAATTACAATTATAATTACATATTAAAAATTTTGTAAGAAAAGTGTGACGCTCTAAAAAGATTACAAAACATATGTATAAATATTTTGTGTTATATTTTGTGAATATTTGAAAAATATTTGAAAATTAGAAAAAAGTAATAAAAATAATTAATAACAATTACAACCAAAATAATAAAACATTTGCAATGCGTGATAATAATGTAT
Organism: Philonthus spinipes; assembly: GCA_963082785.1. Classification (NCBI taxonomy): domain Eukaryota; kingdom Metazoa; phylum Arthropoda; class Insecta; order Coleoptera; family Staphylinidae; genus Philonthus; species Philonthus spinipes. Next base: position 19,965,542 of record OY720307.1, on the reverse strand, counting down.
TGCATATTATCACACATGGCAAATGTTTTATTATTTTGGTGGTAATTGTTATTAATTATTGTAATATATTTTGTGAATATTTTTTGAACGTAGCAATTTAATTATAGAATACACCTTCTTTTTAAAAAGCTAAATGGATATTTAAATGTTTAATTAATGGTTTTAGTGAATCTAATCGTATATATAAGGTTAGATTCACGAAAACTGGCAATTATGTTCTTAAATAAATATGTAAACAAAAAAAAATTGAAAATTACAAACGAGATAATAAAAACATATCAATGGATTATAATCACACATTGCAAATGTATTTCGTTAGTAATTTTCAAATATTTTTGTTTGCCAAACTAATACTATTGGTTGATTTTTTTAAGTGAAATTACAATTATGAAAACATACTGACAAAACAAAACGAAAAAGTGAGATGAAAATATTATATGGTCTTTTAATAAGACATTCAAATTTATTCTCTATTGTGAAGACTTAGTTGTGTATATTAACCACACAAAAAATGTTTCACACTTAATGTTTGATAATAACTAATTACAGTCATATTTAATAATAAAGTGTTATACAGACGAAATAAAAAGTGTTTTATTGTGGATTCAAATTTATATATATCCTATTTACCTCTCAACTACTAAAATAATATATACGACGTGGATTTATGACATAAAAAAAAATTGTCAAGTTTCATTAGACCGACTATACAAGGTGTCCCTGAAATGTCTGTACAAAATGATACCACATATTCCTGGTATCAAAATAATGCGATTTAACCAAATTTACTTCTATACCAAAATGCACGGTTACGGAGATATCGTCCTTCAAAAATTATTTTTTTTATTGATTTTTCTTAAATATCTCCCGATCGTTCTTTGGCAGCAAAGTGAAATTTGGCACACTTATTGGTATTAAGAAGGACTATCTTTTTGACCTTCTTTTGTTTTCCTAGATGCTACAGAAGTGGTAAAAAGTTGATCCTCAACTTATAAATCACTTCATAACTTTTTAACAGCTTGACCAATTTTTATTTTTTTCAATTCAAAATATAGGTATTTTTGTTTTAACGTTTTTTTGTCTCTTGTTTCATTTTGGTATTTATCATGGTTTTACCAGAAAATTGATTTTAAAGTAAGTTACATAGCATAGCTACTGTTGATTAACGGTATTAATCAAGTATGTAATTAATGTCAGTTAATATTTCAAATTATAAAAAACAGTTATTGCAATTTTTTAATCGATAGAATGGAATAGTTATCATTTAATGAATTAACTAACATAGTACTGGTTCATTATTTTAATTTTTATTTATTCAAAATGCAGGTATTTTTGTTTTAATGTTTTTTTTTTTCTGTTTCATTTTGTTATTTATCAAGTTAACTTACTTCAATATCAATTTTCTGGTAAAACCATGATAAATATCAAAATGAAACAAGAGACAAAAAAACTTTAAAATAAAATTACCTACATTTTTAATAAAAAAAAATTAAAATTGGTCCATCTGTTAAAAAGTTATGAAGTGTTTTGTAAGTTGAGGATCAACTTTTTACCACTTCTGTAGCATTTAGAAAAACCAAAGAAGGTCAATAAGATAGTCCTTCCTAGCATCAATAAGTATGCCAAATTTCATTGTGCTACCTAAAGTCCATCAGAAGATATTTAACAAATTTTAATAACAAAAATGGTTTTTGAAGACCGATATCTCCATAACCGTTGATTTTGGTATAGAGGTAAATTTGGTTAAATCGCATTATTTTAGACCCAGGAATATGTGGTAACATTTTGTACAGACATTTCAGGGACACCTTGTATATAAAAATTATGTATGTGAAATGGCAATAACTACAGCAATAACCCGGCGCATGCACCAAAAAAACCGAACTATTATTTAAGTAATTATTGTGAGAGTAATATTGCTTGTAAACAGTAAGTTTCCAAACACTTTTAATTAATTATGAAATTATTGTCAAAATAATATAATAAATACATTTTTGGTTTTGGTAAATGCTCCTGATTATAGATGGAGTTGTGTTTTACATTATAAAATTGTGTTATAAATAAAAAACTGAATCAAATGTTGTTATAAATCCTTCTTGAATAATATATCTTAAGTCTAAATACTTTATATTTCTAATAGTTTCATTAATTATATTTATAATTATTTATTCGAAGGCTTAAAACTACATCTAAATATTTTTTTATATTGGATGGTTGAAGCCATTACTTTGTGAAACATTTTTAAATTCTTACGTACACAATTTATTTTTGTGTCTAATTTCGATCTATACGTTTATTTTCAAACAAATAAAACAAAAATTACAAACTGTTTTTCTTAAATATACAAATCAGGTAAAAACAAAACGGTGGGGTGTGTTACAATACGGCATTAAAATTGGGTGAAGAGATTGGGTCGGTCTGAGCGTTTAAGAGCGGGTTTTCCGAATGTTTGTGTGCTTTCAGGATTTCCAATGACTCCAGGAGGTCCAATTTTCGGCCTCTATCGGCTCGATGTAAAATCGACAGGAGATTAGTTGGGGATACATGGTTATTCTCTATGTGAAGAGTCGCGTAATTTGATGTTATTTTATTATTTTTATAAAATATGCTCTTTTAGCCTGACATCAAAACTTCTATGAGACTGACCTATGTAGATAGCTGGATAAGATCCATATGTAAGTTTGTATACTCCAGAGTTTTTTGTCGGGTCACGTTTTGTCTTGGCATTAAATAACAGATGACTCAACTTAATTTCAATTTTACAACTCTCTAATTACATTTTTCTATTGATTTTGTTATTTTATTACTCACATTCCCTAAATAAGTAACAGTAACCGTGTTTATGTTATCTGATTTTGATTTTCCTTTATATGGGAACATTTTAATTTTCTATTTCTCTTTTTTTTTTATGCAGTTAAAATATAAAGTCAGCCATTAATAAATCATGCATTAAATAATTTAAAAATCATCGATTAAGTTATGTATCTAATTTTGTTCATCATTCTTGATCACACTAAAACTAGTTTATAATGGAATTAAAAAAAATCAATAAACTAAGTGAATTTAATTAATAAAATGACTTCATTTGTAAAGCAACAAAAGTATGTTATGATATTAAATAATCTTTACAAGCGGATCCAATCATCTTCCCGTCTTAAGTCTAACCGTTTCTGCTGCGAAAACAGAACGCCCGGGATGAACACGAGGGGATAATAAAATGATACAACCTCGTAAAAACGGGATTAATTTTGCATTATAGGGTATGAAAGATCGTTTAATCCTAATTCGTACCTGTCCCCTTTTAACTGATATTTAAAAGGGATCGATGGCCCGGGTAGAAGGGAGGGGGGAGGTGCAAATGGATTCCGCCTTTCTCTCTGCGAATGCAGAAGCACCCTCGCGGGGGATCCTAATGAAAGATTTAAGTCCTTCGGTGGCCGGATTAAAATTTTCGGGTGGAGAGGAACAAAAAAAGGAGAGGGAAACGACTAGAGAGGTTCTAATTGGCGATAAAATCCCCTCTAGGTCGATAAAAATTTAGACACTACATAAATATCACACTTTCGAGTTGTTCGTAATTTATGGCGTTAATTATCTAAGGGAAGGCGCCCGTTCTGAGGTTAACATTAATTTACTCGCTACATCCACTGGTATTTGTTATCTTGGGAATTTAGCGGCTAAGATCGAAGCCGGTAGCTATTTGTCATACCTGCCTGGGTGGGGTGTCTTATTATACAAAGTGGCTTTTAACAAATTTACATTATATCAAAATATTATATTTATATCATAAATTTCTTTGTAAAAAAAATATTCTCCACATTATACTTAATATGAAAAATACTGTAACGCGTTATATAAATAAATGTAATTTAATACAAATTATAAGAAAATGATTAATAACCCAACAAAAATAAATTTAAAAATACATTTATACATTTTGTTTATTTGTGTGTCATTTACTTGGTGAAACATGTTATAAAATAAATACATTTATTTATATAGTTGGATTCATTAAACCCTGTTTGATTTTACTAAAAGCTTATTGAATAAAATACATTTTAGGTTTAAATATGATATTAGATTTAAGTTTCATATTTTGTGAAATTAGGCTCCGATATTATTTAGGTATTATCTGACACTACAATACTTTATCACACATGAAGGAATGTCGGAGCATATATGCAATTTGAGGGCAATTTGGACTACATTGATTTGATATATTAGGATGAATTTAGATTTACTATTAACTGAAAAAGATGTATCCAAATTCAAACAAGGATTGGCAATTCGATGATTATACCAGCTCTGCAGAATAAGTGTCCCATGGGTATATTCATCGATATGTCGATCCAGGCTCGAATTAGGATACATTCTTTAGTGTATTTTGTGTTTTTCTCATTTATCCACAGTACGTACTTCCATTGAAAAAAAAATAGTTCTTTTTAGAGCTAATCAGCATATTTATAGTGATTTGATGTAAGTATAGCGAAAATTACGTGTCACACAATTTTGATTTTTTTTTTGTTAGAGAGATAATTTAAATGTTTACACCGGAACAAGACGCCTTTATAATAAAGGCGCACTTTCGCAGTGGTACAAAGAATCCGGATGGTTCCTGGTCATATTCGCTACAGTCTTGCATCAATCAATTTACTGAAGAATTTCCTGAAGTGATCAATTTATAATACATTTGGTCATCATAAGTGAATTCTTGTATTGCTTTTTGAAGGAAAGCACTGCATTTGTAAAGGGAAGGACGCCCAAGAGTGTTAACGGAAGATACAGTTACTGACATTCGTGGCCGAATGGAAGTTAGTCCGCAGAAATCTGTAGCGAAACTTTCTCTTCAAACTGGTATGTCGACAAAAACTTATTTCCAACTGAATTTTTAAAATAGTTCACTTATTTAGGTCTTTCCCGTTGGAACTTGTCATTAAGCATTGGAAAAAAAAAACCTTTATATGCATCCATATAAAATGACAGTAGCGCAAGAATTGTTTGTCGCTGACTGGAGATCACGAATCCAATACTGCGAATGGTTTGACGAAAATTTAAATGATGATATGTTAGATTTAACATTTATGTCTGATGAAGCTTGGTTTCATTTATCAGGTTATATTAATAGCCAAAATTATAGAACTTGGATACTGAAAATCCACATAAATTTATTGAAACTGGGTTGCATACTTTAAATATTGGCGTATGAGTTGCCAAATGAAGAAGAAAATTAATTGGTCCCATTTTCTTCAACGATACCATAAATGGCGAAAGATATCGAAACAACATCTTACAACCATTTTTAGAAAAGTTGCACGATGATGAACTAAGAGAGGGGTTCTTTCAAGAAGATGTAGCACCAGCATACATAGCAGAAGAAACATTTAGAAATCTTGAGGAGTATTTTGGAGATCGACTGATTAGTCGTGGAAGATGGCCTGCTCGTTCTCCGGATTTGACTCGGTTGGATTATTACTTGTTTGGTTATTTAAAAAATAAAGTTTATAAAAATCGTTTACAAAGTATTGAAGAATTAAAAGAGGCTATTCAACGAGAAATAAGAAATATTACTCATGAAGAAATACAAAGAATATTTAATGATTTAAAAAGGCGAAGAAATATTTGTTTAAATAATAATGGTGGTCATATTGAGCAACCATTGTAATTTTATTCAAAAAATATTTTCATTTTAATTGTTGTATTTATGAAAATAAAGTTTAACTTATTTTCTCTTGTGTAATAAGTATAATTTTAACAGTTTTGAAATTCAGTAATCGACCCAATATAAATTTTGTCGTAACGCCTCTGCAGGCATTTTATCTGCAGTGCTACCATTTCTGTAAAATAAGTTGCCTAACTTCTAATCGTGACGTAGCGTACCTTTATCTCTATGTAGCGTACGGTCTTTTATGAAGAACCGGTATGAAAACTGCAAATCCAGATCCACGATACTTTTCTTAGGCTTCTAAAAAGCTTTTGATTTAGTTTGGCATATTGGCCTCCTGTATAAGTGCTTGGTTCTACAAATCCCCCACGACAAAATCATATTCATCAACAACTGCCTTTCCAATAGATCCTGCCAAGTAAGAATCCAACAAATACCATCCCATGATTTCTTAATATTACAATTCGTTCCTCAAGTCTCTTATCCACACTACTTAATAATATTTATTGTCATGATATTCAGCACCCCGATCCCACATATTTTAATCCTTCTAATTATGCCCTTTTATTTCCCGACGACAGAGAATCACTCATGACACTTTCCTCCAGATTGCTCAAAAATCCCTCCGAAAATACTTTGATTACGTCCAAGCCTGGTGTTTCAAATGACAGATCAAAATAAAGAAAAAATCTCCTTTAAAATATTGACTCTTCATCCCATACCACTAAATCACACCTCAATCTTCTACAATTACTATTAACAATATTTCCCATACTTGTAAATACTGTTCGATCTTGAACTTTCCTTCAAACCTCACATCCTATCAATAAAAACCAAAATCCAAATTAGGACTCGCCATTTCAGGTTGCTCACCTTTAAGCAGAAAGGCATAACATTAAAACCGTCGCACATATTTATAAATCAATATGCCAGCCCTTGTTGGATTATAGATGTTTTTTTTTTATTTGAGTGAATAAAACTTTCTTCTCTCTACCATATACAAGTTACAGAAAGATCCTTCCTAAGAATCCTTATACAAATTATATATCCTAACAATCCTCTTAACTATCTGTCCAATGAATACTTTTACGAATCCACTCAAGTCACTCCCATATTCCAAGGTATAATTAACCTAACATAAAAATTTGCAATTAATCCCAATAACCCAACCTTCCTTACAAAATTCTGAATCCCCAAAAATCCTAATATTCCTCCTAAATTTTCATATTGGACTCTCATTATTACGCTTCTAGACGGTTCAGCTAGCTAGCACGGGATTTTGTAAATGGAGATGATTGGACGATTGTCTAGCATGATTTATTTCATTTCCAGTTTTAATCTGTCAAACGAAGGTTATACCTCTGGTAGACAGCCAATGACAATTGTAACTAAGTTATTGTGTGTAAAATTATTGTTTGTTAATGAAGATTTGTGGATTTGTGTATATATGACAATAAGTGTTTTTTTTAATAGAAAATATGAATATTTATGATGATAACTACATGCAAAAATCATTGTTACAATTTAACCTTCATGTAATTCAGTAGTGTGTGTGACGAGCAGACGCTCCAAGGCGTATGAACCTAGAAGTCCTGCCCCGATTCCGACATTCAGGTATATATAATTAGTAGGCACTGATAAAGGGGTATTAAGAGCTTCAAGAATCAATATTTAAACTCTATTTTTTGTTTCGCTTTCCTTCAAAATCAGAGAAACAACAATTTGATATTATCGTTTTTAAACTAATTATTACTACTAATAAAAACCAATTTCACATGATCTTAAAATGAATTTGTGGAAAACTGTTTATCTTTAGTTATATATTTAAATTAAGCTTAGACAACATTTGAAAAATGTGCCTAAATCGGGGCAGAAAGACCTCTAGTCGACCGCCCAGAAAAAACAAACACTTTCATTTTATTATGTATATTAAATGTCGATGCTTGTAAAATTGTATATAACTGTCTGAATAATAATTGTGTGAGAACCATTGACAATGGTCACTTTGTGTCTCAGATGTACATCTGGTAACAAATAAAGTAGTAAAGAAAGATTATCAGCTATTATCATCTTCACGTAACTCAATCCAAATAATTATGTTTGTGCTTAAATAAAATCGCAAAAGTCCTAAATAATACATTAGGTCATCATCACTATTGACTCTATTAATAAAATGGGACATATTGCGGTGACAATTTACATTCGAGTGTGTAAAGTTTCTCCGCACCATAATCAGTCATTGAAAATAAACGCCGTGCCCTCCCCGAGAATCCTCCACTGTATATTACGGAAACCCTTTCACGTTCCGGAGCTGCGGGACTCCCAGGAGAGGACGAAATATCCGAAATTACGGTCTTATATTAAACATCAATTCACTATTCATGCCGTTCAAATTTCATCAGTTGAAAGATGATGCAATATACAAGGCGTCCGTGATTTATGCCCGGGCACCGGAAATAGATACGCGCCATAATGGGGAATTAATATTCAACGTGAGTCCTTTGAATATAAGAAAAAAGTTTTTTTTATAATATAATGTGGTAATTATCAGAATACACGTAAATGAGGTTTTAATAACTTTCTTACAAAAATAAATAAATCATCTTGGATTCCTTTCTTCAGTATTTAATTTTCATAATAAGTGGTTAAAAAAAGTTATGATTAATTTTAGAACATTAACTTGTATATTTTACACTATGAAGATGGCAATCTTCAATTTTAAGTTATTAATTTTAGTTGGATTATTATTAAATTTTTATTTAATTATATTTTACTTTTTTTGTTATTTATGAAAATAAAAACTTGAGACAGAAAGACCCCAGGTCGATAGCTCGGACAGACTAACACAATATTTGTTTTATTATTTAAATATGAATGTATATATACGATTATGTAATGATGTTGTCTGAATAAAGATGTTTGTATATATAAAAATTTGATATGGACGTATCATTGTGCCAAGCGTATGAAAGATCATACTAGCTGCGGCGCCAGCCAATGCATTGGACCTCATGTACTGTACCCTCTGGGTGTACCATTTAACTTGACATTTTTTTATGAATTCAACGGCATATCATATTTATAATTTATTTTGCGTTTTATATGAAACATTACAACCTTTTGTTTTTTGTAAAGAGTGAAAAACGACTAAAAAAGGTTGTTTGCGTGTACTACATGTTATACAGGTGTACCAGTTAGAATATTCAGCAGGATATACTACACATAATTTTAATATAAGAGTTAATCTATTTCTTTTTACAAAAAAAGACATATTACCGTTGAGTACGTGAACGATTGCGGAGGCTGGACTCGCGTTGGACGGCATGCAGGTGTAATTCCCCGAATCGGAGAGCAGGGCTTTCGTGACGAGCAGCTTGCTAGTAGTGCCAGCTTCCGTCTTCTCCGTCTCGAGGCTGATGCCGCCCCGTGGGGAGTCGAAGTCAACCACCGCATGGCCGTGGTACCACAGAACGCTCGAGGGTGGCGTCGAGTGGACGTTCACCGTGCAGGTCAGCGATATCGTACTGCCCTTTTTCACGAAAACCTCACCCGGCCCCGAAATCGTTGCCTGGGCATCTGCAATTAAAAAAAAAACAATCGTTAGTTTTTGTAGCAACTTATTCTTACATTAGAGACACTGAAAAATAATTACAGCGAGGAAATAAAAAATTTTATTTGAAATTCGCATTTTTTATAGTTTAGAGGATATATAAAAAATTGGTTTCTAAGAAATATTTATTATTAATTTAATATTTAGCTGTTAACTTTTCTAAATCTTTTTAAATCGATAGAAGAATCGTAAAATTAATAAAAATTTATCGCATAATATTTTTCATTAATCTTTAAGAAAAACATTTCGTAATATTTTATTTTAATAAATATATGTCATTTAACAAAAATTCTTTATATTGGAATTTTTCAAAAATATAAAAAAAATATGCATATAAAAAGAGAAATAAAACACTCTGAGTTTTTTTAGTTTCACAATTTTAATGTGGAACAAACACTGCTAAAATTGTTTTTCCCTGATAATGATACTGCTAATCAATCGAAACAATTATAGTATTGTTTGTTCTACACTAAAATTGTGAAAAAAAAAACTTTTAAAATATAGTTGACTTAATGAAACAGCCTCAAATAAAGATAAAAAATATGTAAATATAATCAAAAGTGTATTAATTACTAAAATGATGTATTAATAGGACTCGAAATAATTCTTGTTATAAAGTTAGAAAAAAAGCATTTTTTTTAACTGAAAAAAGAATGAGTCTATTTCCAATAAATTTAATTTGTGTAAGAAACATTTTGTAATTATTACCAGAAAATAAATAAAATAAATGTGACAGTAATGTAAAAGAACAAAATTAAATTGAAAATGAAAACATCTACCTTATTGCGTTTTACGATATCAGCTCCTCTAGCGATCGTGTTGAGGTCTGAAGTTTCAAAAATTGCGAAACAATTCACGCTTTACTAAACGGAATGCTATGCTATAATCATGTAACTTTTTGTTATGTCCAACTTCTCGTGAATTACGGGTCTATGTTCGTTACCTTCAAATAAATGTTTCTTAAATACTGCAAAAATATGTGTATTTTTAAATAAAATATTATATTTCATTACTAATTTGGATTCTAGTAACTGCAATGTTCTATTTTAGAGTTTAAAACAATTAGGAAATTTAAACACAATATTCTGTTTTAAATATCGTGAATTGTACATTCAATTTTTTAAACTTTGGCCGCGGTTCAATTCCTAAACGATATAATTTCAAAAAACGCATTTAAATGCATTTTTTTACAAAAAAAAAAATTAATTTCCGCTTTCAGATTTAAATTTATTAAAATATATTATTGGTTAGGCGGAAAGACCACGTTGATAGACAATTAACAGATTTAAATTATATATTTAACTTTTTTAGCTTTCAGTAAACAGTGCGTTCACAAAGAAAGGAACAAATTTATTTTAATTATATTCGAGAAAAATGCTCGGACAGGTTGATTAGAATTTTCAACATTTTTATATCCAGGAAATATGCCTATACTAAGCTATCTTTTTTTAAAGAGAACACCCTATATATATATTGGATATTTGGATTCCTTAGAGAATTCTAGACACGTTTTGTATATAATATCCTATACCTATATCCACTGTTTACGAAATATATTCAATTCTTTAATAATGCTTTGTTAGTCATTGAATATTTGTTAAATGGCTATTATATTTTTCAATGGTTGACATAAAATTATGAAATAATTGACATTATTTTGTAAACAATAAAAAATTCTCTGAGGAATCTAAAAATGTAATAATACATAGAGTGTTCTATTTATAAAAAGGTATTTATTTATGGGGAACTCTGTATATATTATTTTTAGTTTAGAAAGTGCACTACTAAAACCTCTAATCGGCCTGGGCGTTTTCTCAAAAATTATCACCTGAATATAATTTATTTAAAAAGTAAATATGTTCTTTTCGGTATGATTTCACTGTATATGGCCCGTTAAATCTGTCAATATTGTGTTAACAGTTGAAGACAGGTATATACATATATACAAAAAATATATGGAATTCTTCAAAGAATCCAAAAATATAATAATACATAAGGTGTTTCATTTAAAGAAGTGTAATTTTGTATCGGCTCGGCAATTGTATATACAATTTTTAGCGAATAAGATGTGCAGTTAAAATACGAGTTTACCCGTCCGAGCGTTTTCTTCGAAAATAATGACCGGCAGTTAAAATGAATTCCTTCATTTCGTTATGAATGCACTGTATATGTTAATGGTTACACTACTATTTCATTATAATATCAATACGGAAACTACATTTATTATTTCATAATCATTTCTCTAAGTAAAATCGTTTTGATTAACATATTCCCCTAAAATTTAATTACATAATAAATTGGTTCAATTTGCATGCATTAATCTACTCTAGGGATGAATACGTGAGATATGCGTGTGTTTTTTGTGAAAGAAAAATGTGATGTTCTTTTTGTTGGGATGAAAAGGTACCTTTGGATGGTGGGCCAGGGTGCGTGGCGGCAAGAGAGGACGCGTCTGGAACAGAGGAATAAAAAACACTAATTTGTCCGGGCTCTCTTTGATTTCACGGAAAATTGTTTGTTTGAAAAAATAAAAGAAAGAAAGCATTGGCACATCGAAAAAAAAATGTAACCCAATTAAAATGAAATAATTTGTAAAATAAGCAAATGAATTTGCTGCGAAGGTGTTATACTTAAAGGAATAACGTTTGTTCATTAGTATGAATTCTTTCTACATGAAATTAGTGAAAAGATGGCGCTTGTGTCGTCTTCCATTTGTAATGATTAGTATGTAATATAATTAATTATTTTAACCAACTAAATCATTTCATTCATGTAAAGAAATATAGGTATACCGTAATAAAATGTTCAACCACTATTCATCTTGCGTGTGAATTACTGGTGATAGCTATTTCGGTCTTCTCAACCTCGTCAGACCAGTGCGTTCGATTTGTAATGCCTCAATGAAGGTATTTGAACGGATGTTGTGTTGTAATTAAATGGATATTACCAGAGCCTACTAATATACAGGTCGGAATGTTGGAGTGGGGACGACTCCGAGATGTACAACTATACCGGCCTTTCAGAGCCTGTTCGACTTGGGCACTGCTCTAATGCAACCAAATTATTTTTTAATGTGGTTTTAGTGATAAATACTTAAACTTTCTACGAAAAAAAAATAATAATGATTAAATGGCCATGAATTGTAATTATTTTATTTCGATGAAAATAAAATTCTTAATTAGGTAGAGAAAGATTGGAAACGGAAGATGTTTCTTTTGCGATGATTCTTAGGTTTAGAATGCTCCCGTGTGAACTCCAAGTGGATTCCAAGATTTCGAAATCCCCACTTTAAAATTCCCGTATGTGCAGTGCACTCTGCCATTACCAATTATTCAAACGCAAGATGAATGATGGTGGTTAAACATTTTATTAAATTAATTCCGTTTCCTTGTCATAAACCTTCGACAAGGTTTAGTGAATGAAACAACGATTCTTGGTCGTCTAATTGTTAGGGATACCACTTCTAATTAAGCAAAAGATGATTCATTGTGCTAACTTTACAATCATATGATTCATAAGTATAATGATTTACAAAATTATTTTCTGAAATATATTTCGATTTCAGAAAATAATTTGGTCTATAAAATCAGCTATAAACCGGAAGTCTTTCAGCCTAATATTTTTTACGAGTTTATTTCTGTTTTTATTAACTTTAGCGTTTTTGAGCTTACGTAATACAATAATTTAAAATAAAAAATCGGTGTGTTTCAATACTTTCATAATAAAATGATTGGAACTAAAATGATAACAACAACGAAAGCTTCTTTGCCACAGAGTAAGCCACAGAAAGCAAAATTATGAAAATCATTAATAATATATTACTACTAATCAACCGTTTATTGTTTCATTCTTTTTCTAATATATATAAGTATATGAGTATGGGTTGTTTAAAATTTATCACGGAGAAAAAATATATTTTAATTGTCAATTAAATTAAAGAAAATTTTAAATATTTGAATAATTCAGGAAAAATATCCGAGCATAGGCTGCCCAGACAGAGCAGCATTGTCAGTAATTACAGAAACTCATGTATACTTATTATTTTGTACAATTTGTAATTGTCTAATTTAAAAAGTTATTTTTATATATAATCATTTTTATTAAAAAAAAACCTTTCTGATGTTATGTTGGATGTTGAATTGCAATCGGGCCATTGAGATTTACATGCAAAATTTATTAAACTGAATGATTGGGTAATTTACTCAATAGTTTCTGTAAGGTAAAGATAAATAAAAAACATTTACGACGATTTTAGTCCAATAATTTTATTTCCAAATATATCATTTAAATATTGTTTAACATCTCTGCAATTATGTGCTAGACATCCATCCATTTGAAACCAGATATTGTCCATATTTCCATCGGTTTTATCTCTAATTCTCAGAAAAAAAAAAAATCAATTTCCAATAAATTTAGAAAAATGTTACAACATAGAACACAATATCCGATGAGGGTTTTCTTTACTCCATATTCTACAGTTTTGAATATTAGGTTTATTATTTATTGAGTGCATTCATCGGTAAAACAAATGCGCTTTAAAAAATGTCTGTCTACATTTGTCTGCTCCATCATTATAAAAAATATTCTTGCCTTCTGCATCACCATCAAGCAATTCTTGTTGTTGTTTGAATTTATAAGATTTGTAATTGTATCTCTTCAAAATGTTGAATTCTTTAGTGTGATGCACATTACAAGTAATGCAATTCTTCTTACGCTAGCCTGTGGGATTTCGGTAATTTCCGCCAACACATTGAAAACATTTTCATTTTCTAATCTGTTCATTCTTTGATCACCTTCGTTATATCCATCAGTACATATGCAGTGGTTTAATACTGTGCCTTTATTTTCATTTTTTCTACAAGTCTTTGAATGGTATTCTTGCTGGGTATCGTCTTTTCTGGAAATTCAACACTGAACAAATCACGTACTCTTCTTAAAGTATTATCTGAGTAAAACGATTTGATTATAAACATTTTTTTCTTATGTAGAATACATGGTTTTGTTGTAAATTTAATTAGTTATCTGTCATCACGATTTCATGGCAAACCTTTATTTTAATTCAAAATAATTGTAGTTTTTTTTCAATTTTCCCGATAAATATTTCTCAAAAATTACTGAGTACCGTACCATATCATTCAATGATATTATTAAAATGTTTGAAAATACATTTTTTTAGAATAACATTTTCTGTTATTGATTGGTTCATAAATTATTTGACATGCATAAATTTGATCCTACTGGCGATAAGAATAAAACTTAGTATTGGTGCCTAAAAAAGACAAAGATATATTGAAAACCTGGAAGCCGATTTCTTAGCTAAACAATAGACAACGCAGGGATTTATAATGTTTAATACCGAACATAAAGCTTTTTTTTGTTGAAAGCTACTTCCAAAATGGGAGAAAGAGAGAAAATCAAGAATGGAAGTATTTTCTCCAACCGTGCATTGAATAACTTCGCGCTGGATTTCCATTTTAATTTCTTACGACTATTTGTGGAATTCTATTCAAGAAAGTTTTCTAAAGTTTCGTGAAGCGGGAGCTGTAAATTGAAGATATGGTGGTGATAGACCAACGAGATAGACGAATGAAAATTTAACAAAAGAATAAACCATTCTCCCCAAAAAAAAAACAATCCGAAGGATTTCACAGTAAGTAAACCCTTCATATAGAAAATGCCAATTGTTGTGTTGTGTTTAAATAATAAAGGACACTTTGAAAGTTTACTGTCGATTTAGCTCTACTTACTGTAAATTGTAGTTGCTATTAGAATTTAATGCGTTATTCTTCATTTTTTTATAATAACAAAACCTATAGCGTTATTACCACATTTATTTTATTTTATTTTTTTTTTTTTTTTTTTTCAATGAAAATTTCAAAGTCAATATAGGAGGAGAGTTCTCAATCATATTGTATGTTACATACGAAGCCTACAAACCAAAACGCGTGGAGCAATTCAAGAAGTTGGTGCTTCCTGAAGTAGAGCTCAGAAACATCCACTGGCTTAAACTTCTGAATTTCATTGAAGACATAAGAGTATACAGGGAGTAGAACATCCAGAGGCGCACAGAAGAACAACGGTGACTGTATGTTAAGGACGCATAGCAAAATCAATTTTTGTGAAAACAACAAAAAAACAAGTCGTTCAAACCATGACTGTAGAGCAAACTCGCTTCCTGTGACAACAAAATCAAAACTCGAGTCATTGATCTTAATACTAAATTCTCTACAGCCTAAATATTTAATTATGTTACAATGAAATTAAACGAGGTAGATTTCTGGCAATGATCAATAAAATTCGATCAAATCGTTTTTCCAACTGCAAAAATTACTTACTCTGTAAGTCCCGAGCACTTTCAACTGAGATCACGGTGAAGACGGTAAGTAAAAATTGTTTAACAACTAACACGTGTCTACAGACTTCATTGTAATTATTGCTTATGGTTTCCTTTCATTAAATATTTTCTACTCAAACCGTTGTAATGCACAGGAGTACTGGTATGCAACAGAAAAATATCTATTGTGTGATCGATTGTAGTTTTTTCAATAGATATTCGTCAAGGACTTACAGAGTAAGTAAAGTTGGAAAAACGGATAGATCGAATTTTATTGATCTTTGGAAGACATTTTTCTTGTTTTGTTTAATTTCATTGTAATTTAAATAACTGCAAATGTGTGAATCAACATTGTTTTATTTTATTTAATTTAATTATGTGTTGTTTGTGCAGATTGTTCTTAATTTAATTAAGAAATGTATGAGAAAGGAGAAAGGAGAGCATTTTCATTAAAAAATAATTTAATAGTGTTTATCTGAAAGGTTTTCTTACACAAAAAAAAACATAAAGTTTGCGTGGATGCTGAATAATTCATTTTATTTTAAGACCTGATAAGCATTCCGGGGGAGATAATAGTTTCCATCCAGGCCATAAAATGCATATAATTCCCATTCAAAAATCACGCGATTATCCCGTTCCTGGCACTTCCCGTGCAATTTGCATCCCGTTTTCAACACCTTCCGTCAACACGCTCCCGACAATTATGGCGGGAGGTGTCAAGGAACGGGCCGGAATCCGTAATGAGCCGCGCGTCCGCATTATCTGCCGCCCCCCGAACACACACAACCCGAAAATGGTAATTTTTCGTAAATACGCGGCCGACATTAAAACGCCCCCGTTTTAATTCGAGAGGCGAGAGGGCAAATATTTTTGCAGCGCGAAATTATCGCGGGGAAATTATGGCGGTATTTGCATTTATACGGAGGGCGCGGGGAGCAAACGCAGCGCATGAATTTAATTACGGTTATAGTGCAGTGTGGGGGCGCGAAGTTTTTAATTGTTAATTTAGAGAGGGAATGGACGGACGCGGGGCGGCGCTTTGGATGGGTTCCACTCAATTATTCATTCTGAATGTTGAAGAATTATTAGCATTATATTAAATAATGTTATATTTATGATATTAGTTTAGAAATATAAATGTATTACAGTTTTTTTTTTAATCCCGAAATTTCTATCTTGGAAAAATATATTTTCTGTCTGAATCGCCACTTTGAGTTTAATATTAGGATCAATTCAAACATTTTAAATTATAAATTGGTATAAACTGAGAAGGCATTTTGATAACAAATATGCAATTAGTAAATTAAATAAAAATAATTTGAAAATAATTAATAAATTATTTTCCCTTTAGCTACTGTGACATTTAACTTACATTACATAAGTACTTTAAAACAAATTTACATTAAAACAACTACTTCTCGGGCAAAAAGTATATTAATTCATTCAACTTTGGCAATTTGCCCGTTTTTTTATTGCTTTCTCACTTAACCGGGAGTGAAACATTTTTGAAAAATCTTTGAAATTTGCAACTAAAAAAAATACACTTGGTTTGTTTTACAAAATGTTTATTTTTCAACTAGTTTCGACATTATCGACAATTCCTTGATAATGACTCAATGTCGAAACTAGTTGGAAAATAAACAACATTTTGGGAAAAAAACCAAGTATGTTTTTTTTAATTTTAAAGATTATTTTTCCGTATGATCAACTTAGTTAAATATCAACTTTTTGTGGGGTATGGCCCACCTAAATATACTGAAAATAATCTTAAAGGTTTAATTAATAAGGAACTTAATCTATAAAACGCTTATTCTGGCTTCTTGGCCGCCTTCGGCTGTTTAGCAGCAATAGGTTTCTGTGACCTGAGAACAGCACTATTTATTTCTGTTTATGAAAATCTTCAATTTATTAATGGAACGGCGTGGGCCGGATTTCATCGTTCCCTTAAAGAAGTTCCTCTTGGGCCTATGCAGATTTCTGACTTTCTTGTAAGTGACAGTGAATTCCTTGTTGTTGGCTCAATAGCCAACCGCTTCCTGTGGATCAATTCATCGTAACTGTACAAATTAAATTTGGTCAGGTTACGACCTTCAGTATTGAAAGGCTTGCTAATGTTGCGCTTCTTTAACAAGAAAGCACTGTAGTTTCTGATAATGCTCCAGAACAAATGGGACGACTGAGCTTTCGAAATACAGATCTGGTTTTAATAAACAAGAGAAGAATAGTATACACGTTTGTATTATTATATGACATAAATTAACATAAACAATGCACAGGGCTGTGTTCAATGATATAAAATCCACACTGTTTTTTTTTAATTAAAAATTGCAGTACGCGCACTGAAGATTAAAAATTTTAAAAAAATCATCCCTCTGTATCAATTAAAAAAAATTATAATGAAAGTACAGTTTGTTTCTACTTTCATCAGTTTGGTAGAATATATATATATATATATATATATATAAAGATGACAAAAGAAGGTGATATAATTAAATTTAGAATAATAAATGCAAGAATGTTGTTAAAAATGTATTAAGTCTTTTCTTTATCTTAATATTAAAAATATACCACGAAGTGAACGCCTCAAAGATTCAAGAATACATTACATTTGTTTCCGGTACTGTCGGTTTTATTAGATTTTATTTTTCCCAGTGAAAAACGTATTCATGGAATTATTGCGTGTGAGGGATATTCAGGGAATGTAACCCTCTTCAACTTGCCAATAAAGAGCTGTTGTAAAGTTTAAAGCTGCCAACGTCCCACTTTCACCCTCACTTTCATTTTCCTCGCCCGATGTCTTAGTTCAAACTTCATGCCGTTAAATCGCGTCGCGGGCAAGGCCAACTGCGATTAATCAGTCGTTGATTGTTTAATCCAAATTTTAATGACATGAACGAATTCATAACATATACAAACATCTTTATTCAGACAGCAGAATTACAATTCTTTAGAAATATTTATATATACAATACATATTGATGGGTTAGTAGTCTCTCATAGGCTATCGACCGGAGGTCTTTCTACCCTGAACTTTAAAAATAACAAACATCCATTGAAGCGACTACTTTACAGCATTCATACTTATAATATAAAAATCTACAACCATATCTACTCATCCCAAGTTTTCCTGAGTGAATGGAAGAAAGGTCTCATCATTTGAATCCATAAACCTAGTAATAACCCCTTGAACTACAACAGCTTTCGACCTATTACCTTACTCTCCGTCCTGGAAAAACTGTTCGAATCCATAATCAAAAATAACCTCCTGTCATTGGTGATCAATATTATCCATCCCAACAAGTTGGGATTCCTTGAACATAGATCCACAGCCATACCCTATATATACATATATATATATATACATATATATACATATATATAAATACATATATATATATATGCATATATATATCGAAATCGTAATAGTTTAAAAATAGTATATATTATTAAGTGTTAGTCTTCAACTAAATCAACCGACGATATTTACTAAAACCTGGCCGTATGACTAAATCTCCGTGTACACAACCCTATAAATCACACCCGGGTTATATAAGTTTGTAGGTAAGATTAAGGGTGATTAATTTCGCCAAACACGAGAGCGATTGTTTGGGCGGAGGGACGGCGACCGTATTCGGCTGCACAGTTTTAATTAGACTTTGTTTTGCCGCCCCTCCGGAACCGATCAATTTCCGCTCGCGGCTTCTCCCGACCTACGTGCACGAAACGCAATCAGCGGGGACATCCACGGGAGAAAAAAGAATGGAAAAAACCAGAAAGAGGGAAACACGGTGAAGTGTAAAATGAAATAAGGCTCAGGCGTATCCGGTATTGCTTCCTGATAAAATTGGGTGTGAGAAGAGAAAAAGATAGGGTGGAATTCGGTTGTGAATTTGATTAGAATGGTTTCCTGTCATTAATGTGTAACAGGGGATAAATCGATACAATTTATATATAGGGCACTTAAAAATATTTTATGAAATATTGTTAAATTAATATTATTATATAGTCGTGAATGAGTTCAGTGTGTGTAATCAAAATGAAGCGAGTACATGTTATAATAGACTTGACACACATCGTTTATGACATTAGTAATTTATATTAATTAGGGCAGACGGAAAGACTACTGGTCGATAGCCAATTGGCAAACTCTTACAACATGTATTGTAATATTTTGTGTTATATGTAGGTGTTGCATTACGTTTGTCAATAAAGTTTAAGTATATATATTAATTATCTTAAATAACAGTAAGCTTTAGGTGGAATATTATTAACGAGAATCCTCCTAAACTGAAATCCACCTTAACATTAGTTTATAGTAACAATATGCTGTATTTTCAACTAAATTGTATCTCTGAATAGTTACTACGCTTTGATATTAGTATTTATAATTTAATAACAAAAATTAGTTATTATAAGAAAAACACTTGTAAGAACTTTTCTTCACAAATATTTATTACTGTTAAATACGTATTACTAAGTACGTAATATTTGTGAAGAACAGTTTTTACAAGTGTTTCTTTTATATTTAACTCTTCACACAACTCTCGACCATTTATATTAAGAAAGTTTAAATTAAAATACAATTATTAAAAAACAAGAGTTTACATAACAAGTTCTTCAAATAGCATTTAAACAACTTGTCCTTGAATAACTTTCTTACTGAACACTTATCGAAATATTTTCAAATTTTATTATTTCTATATAATATAATAAATATTTAAATATTGTCATAAAATATTATAAAGTAAGGGACATCGGCCATTGATATTTTTGCATTTATATATTTATTATTGTTATTATTTAAAAAGTAAATTTGTGTTGAGAAAACACATAGCCACTATCATAATTTCATTAATAAATTCAAAAATTTTTGTTTACTATTTTTCATAGACACAAGTGTTTGATTTACAAATTTCCAAAAAAATATTAACTTTATCATTCCTGATAACTTTAAAGTTCTTTTACACTTAAATTATAATAACAATTTTTATAGAAAAGTATTTCTATTATTACATTTGTAACAATAAATAATTAATTATATTATTCTTAATAAATTTGAAGTCTATTGAAACTTTAATTATAATATTATTGTTCCATTATACAGTAACATAGAACATAATATGTTCATTATTCGGTCTGTAACAATGTAATTATTTCGGGACATTTACAAACAAGCAAACTTTGCAACTTTTGATGTGTTTGTATGAACCTTATTTTATAACAAAATTTGTTTTATACAAACAAGCGATAATTTAGTACCTTATGATTTAATATTAAATGTATGTGGTTTACCTAAAATATTTTCAAATATAAAAGTAATTACATTGATTAGGATTATATTTGCTTGAAATTTTCAGTAAAGTGGACATATTTAAGATATTTTCTTTAGCGAGTAATAGAAAGAATGAAAAATGTAACGACGTTATTAAAAATAAGTGAATGTTGTTGGAAATGATGTTCGATTGGTACGGGTTATCTTTCAAGTATTGTTAGATTAGGAAGAGACGAAATAAGGAGTTTTAAATGCAAAACCCTATATTACATGACAATCCTGCCAACACGATTTTCTGGTTTAGAATGGGGATTTATTATTAATAAGTTATTGATATTTATTTTCGGTCCATTATTAATTAGGAATTTTATATGTGACGTTGATTTTATCAATTACTCCCAATTCTGTTATTCAACATAATTCAAAGGTCAAGCAAATTTGGTACGGGAATCCATCAAATTTCATTTCCCCAGCGACGGGATTACACTTAAATTAATGAAATCGCCCTCCGCTTTAAAACCACGCCGTGTGGAATTCTTTCCCCAATTTATTAGCAGCATTAAATAAACCGAAATTCTATTACTACCTTTGATTAGATCCGGCCGCAAGCAAATCGGCCGCGATATTATCTAATCAATCCACCTTTCAAACGGGAGGACCGTCGTGATGTAACCTACTCTTCTTCCTCTTCGAGTATTTTAAGCAAATTAAACTTTTGATAGATAGCTGGGAATGTGTCGTATTTATTCGTTTCTGAATTAAATGAAAAATAAATTAAACTAAAATTTAAAAAATTTACTTTTACAGTTCATTATATTGTGAATTGCGATAATAGCCGTAGTTGACAGTCAGATGGAGTCATCTAACTACATAATACACTAGAGACAATGAGATATATTTCAAAAATCGATGACGAAGTTGGGTCCATCAACTTGGCCCCCCACTTTCGATTTTTTTGATTTTTCTTTGTTGCGCCGGGTTGCGCCAAGCTAGCGCCAGCAAGCGCTACAAATTTTAAAGCTAGCACTTATATGGATGGAAAATTATAAGTGTTGAAAATGTGGGGGCCAAGTTGATGTTATCCCCCCACTTTTGATTTTTTCGATTTCTTTCAAGATTTTAGTTCCTTAGAACTAGCGCCAGCAAGCGCCACCAGTTTTAAAGCTTGAGCCACCCTAACAACCCCTAAAATGTGCAAATTATTTTTTCTCCGGAAGTCTCTGCTTTAAATGTATTACGTTATTTTTTTATTTAAAATGTAGCTAGAATATCACGTCCGTTAAATAAACAAATATTTTCTTGCTATAATAACGTTATTAACTAATAATTTTTCAACCCCAAAAATTATTAAGTTGTAATTTCACTTAACATACTCAAACTTTACGTCAATTTATTAGTTCAAGTTAGAAAAGAAAATTGTGAGATATAATGAAATTAATAGGTCATGTCTGCTAAGTTATTTGAATGCAGAATTTAGTGAAATCCTTTAAATTTTCATTGTACAAGTTTTTATTTGCAAAAATATAATTTGAAATTTGCTATAAATTTGATCAATTTTTATTGTTTTTCATAATTGTTTTTTACATAAATGTAACATTAAAATAGTTTTTAATTCATCTGATGAAATGCTTATTTCAAGATTACTTTAATGTATAATCCAATATTGTTCATTGATCACAACTGCAATCTAACTCGAATTAGTGATTGCCAATATTTATATAGCTATCTCTTTCGTCTTAACTGAAACAAACGAAGTGTTGTAATTTTAATTAAATATCTTGAATTATATCAAAAATGCTTCACCAGATGTTAAGTGAGAAATTAATTAAACATATTACTTTTTTATATTATTCATTCTTTAAAAAATTGATGTCAGTCATAATATTTGTGTTTATTATTTGTCGTATTAATCACTATTAAACACAGGATCTGGATGAGATAATCGGGATCAGGGTCGTATCGTCCAGGGGAAACGGCAAACAAACCAGCGCAAGCAAGCAGCCGAGCCGACCTAGCGAGCAAAGAGAGCCGCTTTGTCCTCTGTGTATAGGCGGTGAACGATCGAGGAATGGACAGTTGTGATAGGTAAGCGAAGCTGCGTGGGGCTTTAATGCTAATATTGAAACAGGACGCACCTTCAACATTAAGCATAATTGCCATGTTGATTTTGGGCTCCGTGTTGACTTGACACTCGTAGACGCCGGCGTCTCTCTTTTGCACGTACTCGATGCGAAGATCGAAGTCGTCGCTGTGCTCCGGGTGTCGCACGCTGAAACGCCCGTCGCCCGTATACGTGTGGATCCCCGAAGTTAATATGTGTAGGTCACGTTTCCTCATCCATGATACCTATAACACAAACAAGAAAATTTATTTATACGAGTGAAACAAAATAATTTACAAATGGTCGTTCTTAAAATTTATAGTCAGAGAATTATGCAAATTAAATCATTAAACCGAGAAAATAATTCAAACAATAATGTATAATTAAATAAATAAGACGTATTAAAAAAAGTCATTAATGGATATTTAAAAAATAAAATGAGAAGAATGCTAATATATATAATATATATCGCATGTTTTGATATATTAGCATTCTTATCATTTTATTTTTTAAATATCCATTTATGACATTTTTTAATACGTCTTATTTATTTATTTATACATTATTGTTTGAATTATTTTCTCGGTTTACCCGATAGCGCGTAATACTTTTGGATAATAATTTATTAATTTATTCGTTAATCAGTATTCTTAGTTATTGTTTATTTGTATGTAATAGCTCATATATCTATGACGTATATTAAACCATGTTATAATTTTGTAAAATAATGAAATTTCCGTTTAAATTTGAAAAAAAAAAATTTTTAATATATAATAATAGAATACATTTTTCCGTAAATTTTACTAGTAATATATTTTGGAATTTATTTATAGTCTTCTAATCGCGACCAACTGCAGACGAACTAAATTTATTAACATAAAAAAAGCATAAGAAAATTGTTTAGACTCTTTTTTTTTTCTAATAATTGCAGAAATAATAAACGAAAACTACTGTTATTTAAATAATTAATCAGTGTCCAAAACAAGCTTACAGAAGATTACATAAACTATTGTTTTATATTAATATTTTATTATTTATTTTTATTTTTTAACAATTCGATGTTATTTGTATGTAATATAATAATAAAGTTTATTAAGAGAAATTTACCATTTAACAAAATATAGTAATTTAAATATTAAATATTAATGAGATCCATTAAAAAAGTAGAGAGGTATTTCATACTGTAACTCAGTCCACAAATAATAAATAAAATATGTCATATTAACAAAGTTTGCAACGTCATGTTATAAAAATATACAGGTCAACGTAGCCGCCAGGCGCATCCACCAAAAAAATCTAATATTACACAAATTTAATTAAACCACAGGATGTTATCCCCTACTAAAAAAGAACGACACCACATTTATTAAAACTTTTAAACGGAAAATTCTACATCCGCAAAATAGATAATACTTGCTTAAACAGGTAAGCCATTGTTCCATTAAGTATTCATATAGTATTCGTGTTTAGTTGGGTTTAATCCGGGGTCGGATGTGTACCCACTTTACAAGCCAGAGTTCTATAATTACCATACACACACACACACTCCCATACGTTTCCATACATGAGGTCAAACTAGTCCGTAACCTGCGAACGACATTTCTCAAAAGTTTGTTCACTCAGTTAGAATCATGCCATTGCATAAATTTATCGGATACGCAGGAGGAGTGGTGGAGGTGGCGAAAACGCGGCAATTTATTCATAACATGGGTGGTGAAAATTATTGCGTTGAAGTATTGTGCTTTGCAGAATGTGAGAATCGTTAGTTCATGAAAATATATTTTATAGAGAATATTTTTGCAAAAAAAAAAAAAAAAATTACTCTATAAAACATTTTCACTAATAGAGGATGCAGAAACATTTAATTTTCTTGTCATATTTGACTAGCTATAAGATTTTAGATTTAAACTTAGTAGATAACATAGTTTTCGTCTATAAATAAATTCTTAAAGGGAAATTTCCAGATATCAAAAACAAACAAAAAAATCGAAAAAAAAGAACTTTTTGCGCATTTTTCTTTGGTATATTCAGGTTTATATATGGAATAATATATCGAAAATTACCTCCACAGCTTTACAGATACATATGTACTCTCTAGTAAGGAAATCAAAGATTTTTTAATATAAATGTGATTGAATTTCGTTTATTGAATCTCCATTTTCAATCCAGTTGTGGATGTGGACTTATTGATTCAGATTTCTAGCTTCAAATGTGATAAAATTGATTTATATATCAAGAACGTTTCTCCTCTAGAGTGCATCGATTTTTTTCTTTATTTTATTGGCACAAATGAATAAAAATTATTAAATCTACACATATGTTATTATATATATATCACATATATATATATATATATATATATATATATATCATTTTATTGCCAACAGAATTGTTTTAATAAAACAATAAAAAGCTATCTAAGGGATAACATTTCTTGATCATGTGGTATTTTTATACATCTTTATTCGCGAAATTGTATATAATTAATTATTACTTACAACATATATATTTATCGACAGAAGTCTATCAGCCTGTCTTGTTCTTGTCTACTTACTCGTCATGATCGCTAACGTTATATAAAACTCTGTATAATTTGATGAAATGAAAAATTGTTGAATATTAAGGTTATTTAATTTTATTTTCTTGAAATATGTGATATCTTAAAAGATTATTTCGTTTATATATAATCATAAATATTTGATTGTGACGTTCGAATATTGGATATTCATACTTTATTAATGAAGTAGAAACAAGTTTTTTTTATGTGCACAAAAAATAAATAATACTTGAATTTATAATAGCGAATCAAAATATATTATTCACGGATGTAATAAAAAATTTATTACTCATTAAATCGACTTTGCGTTATAAAATCGAAATTAACTACACACCCCTCGCACTCGTATAACTTTATAGTAACTTTATATATAGTTTTATGTAACCTAAAACTACGTTTCCTTGAAAATAAGGGGACCGAACAACTTGTAGCTAAGTTTTCGTCTGGGCGAGATTATAACATAAAACAACCCTTGCAGAATAAAATGGCCGAAGAAAATGTACTTCATTTTCTCGACGAGGAAATATCCACCCCGACCACCGCGCGCCCCTACCCGCGACCCTCTCGGACTTTAGGAGGGGAGGGGAAGTTTATCCGAAACTATTTCGCACTTTTTACGCCATTCGGTTAATAATATTATGGTCCCCATTGTGCCGTTGGATTTAATGGCAGTTGCGGTTTAGCAGGGGGAGGGTTTTGCGGTTATGCAGTAGTTAAGTGTTTATGTTTCAGAAAATCTGAAAATATTGTTTATATTCTCCGGGCGTTACTTTTTTCAATCTAGTTTTATCGCGCTATAACGAAAATAATGATAATAACAAAAAAAATAAAACAATGAAAATATATATAAATTTATTATATTATTTTCATAAATACTTTTACTTTAAATCCAATGTATAAATTATAGAAATTGTAAACATTTCACTTTTGATAACATTTTTTTTAATTATTAAACAATAATTTGGGCAGTCACTTGATGGAAAGACATATTGATAAATTAAATAAAAACAATAAACAAAATGTTTGTTTGTTTCACAGTTTTTTTTTTATTACAGCAGTGTTTCTACAGTAAAAAAATCTGTGAAACTGTTGTATTTTGTTTAAGTTTAGTAAATCGGAACATACAATTTGAACATTCTTAAAATAATTCAACAATTAATTAGTCCATTTAATATTTCAAAAGCGTATGTTACGTGAAAATAATTTCTTCGCGAGAGAAGAGTTGGTACTTTAAATAATGATAAATACTGGAAATGGTTTCTACAATATTACTAAAAGTTATATTATTTTAAAAGCACATGTATTTAACAAAGCTTTGCTGAACAGACTCTAATCTATGTTTATATTTTGAGTATATTGGTGACCAAATAATAGAGCAGTAATCTAGTATGGACTTAATATACGTCGAAAAAAAAAAGAAGAATGATGCACTGATTGTTGGAAAACTGTGCTATAGTCCTCTTGACGAAGCCTAGCATTATATAAGCTTTTGCCACTATGGTGTCAAAGTATCGGAAGAATATGAGCCATTAATCCATTGGTACTCTTAAATCGTGGATTTCGGATCCTTCCTCTAATTCCTCAGTGCCAATATGATACGTTGAGACTGTTGCCACACGTTGGCGCAAAAAGATTACCAACTTAAATTTGGTATATTTAATTCCATACAATTACAATCGCACCATAAAGATTTATTTACATCCATTATGTTAATCAGCTTGGAGACAGTCGTTACCATCAGGAGAAGTAACTGTGTTGTAGATCCTGAGATCGTCGACATATAATAAGTAATTAGATTTCATATTTTTACCGATGTCATTTATAAAAAGTATAAATAGTAGTGGACTCAAATACGATCCTTGTGGGACCCCAGAAGTTACCATAAATTCAGAACAAGCAATTCCGTTATATATCACGTGTAATAGCATTCCACTAAATCCTAATGCTTGCAATTTAGAGATCAGATGCACATGGCTAACACAGTGGAACGCTTTACCCGGCTTCAAAAGCTATAAAACTATTTATATATTTTTTTAATTTAAATTGTTATTTATCACGTGGTGAAATATTTTAATGTAATAATTAGGATATATTTTATCTGAGGACGAAATCACAATTTGTTTCAAGCACCACTTCATCCGCCTCGTTTTTGAAAAATTCAATTTAATGTAAAGCCATTTTATATTTGTAGATGAAAATCCAAATAAATAAATTAAGAAACAGGACAAAATAAACTATCATTTTACACAAAAAATGTAAAAGTTAGTCTATCCTGGGTTATTTAAAACAGATTTTTCTGTCTTGTTCAATTCTATTATTATAAATAGATTTCCATTTGCAAATAAAATAAATTGTTTTACACAATTTTTTTTCAAAAAAACAGAGAGAACATAGTAATCGAAACAGTTAGTGTGTAAATAATTTTTCGATTTGATCCCAAAATCTTTCTAACACAATGTAATTTTATTTAATTTCACTGACTTTCATTCTAAGCGACCAATCGATGCATTCGTTCGAAGTTGAAGTTTTAGGGCGCTTCGACGACATTGGCCATTTGCATCCCTTCGAACCAAAAGTTACTGGAATTAATAGAAAACATTGTTCTTTTTCATTACTAGATCATAGTGATTGAGTTGGTGCGACTCAACTCAATGAAAATAGTTATCGTATCGTATTAATCTTAATAATAAAAGAGAACAGTTGTTTTCCCACATCCCGATAATTAAAAGGGAAATATAAATAAAATTTTCAAAATACTAATATGATAGTTTTTTTTTTCTGACTAATATAAAACCTGAGAGTATTAATTATTTATATAAATTATAAGTTATAGAAAACCTAACAGTAATAATTACTTCTTAAAATTCTATACACAGAAAAAATTACTATATGATTAATATTAATAAATCAACGAATTAGATAAGAAGCTATCATAATAATAAAGTAATTTATATATTTGTGTGTGTGCGAGTGTTGGATTCTCGGCCCTGGGAATTGCGGATAATTGCAATTTCGGTCTAGACGT
Source organism: Philonthus spinipes (assembly GCA_963082785.1). Taxonomy (NCBI): domain Eukaryota; kingdom Metazoa; phylum Arthropoda; class Insecta; order Coleoptera; family Staphylinidae; genus Philonthus; species Philonthus spinipes. The sequence continues at coordinate 19,936,981 of OY720307.1, read as the reverse complement.
CGAGGGTTTGTTCCCTTAATTATATTCCAGTCTGCTGCTTAAGTCAATTTACTGTGTAATCAGTTTTTTGCCGTTGGGGAAAAACCTGCTTACTATATTTTTAATTAGCCCTGAATTATATATAGATGACTTAATCCGACCGAGCCGGACGTGATTTATAGACATTTTTTCTCTCTCCTTCCTTCCTCGTGCCCTCGTCTTATTCTTCCTCGACACGAAAATAACAACTGTGTTGGAATTAAATTGGATTGTCGATTATTTTATAGTGATTACGCCGCAGTGTTTCTTTTCAAATATTTATAGAGCTTGTAATTATATATATATATATACAAACATCTTTATTCCCAAAGAATACATACATATTTAATTCAATATACAATACATGAAACAATTAAAAACAAATATATATTCTTAAGAGAAACGGCTATCGACCGGAGGTCTTTCGGCCCTTGTAATTATAATTTCTTGAAAACAATTTTTATGTTACAAAAAGTTAATAAATATTTAATCAAATTTCATATATAGGATATATAGTTCATAATAAAACGAACAAATTCATTTAATCTGCAGGTGATTACTTTATAAGTGTCTGGAATTATCTGACGTATCCAAATATCTAATAATATATTTTTACTCCTATCCCGAAAGATATTCTCATTTTGTTTGTTGTCCCAATCAGGTTGATTGTTTCCACTTTTGTCTCTTTTTACCTGAACCACTACGGACTTCCCTTAATATAAAGAGTTCCATTTAAAAAAGATAACTTTGTATCGGTATTTAATTATGGAACACACTGTATGTAAAATGCTTAGTGAAAAATGTGCAGTTGAAAATATTAATCAATCTATCCGAGAGTTTCTTTGAAAAATAATCACTAACAGTTTAAATGAATTTGTTTCTTTCATGGTGAACACATTGTATAACTTCTCTAACATTTAAAATAATAAAATAAAATCAATATACAAGAAGCTTATTAAGCAATATTAAAAACATGCTCAGGACCATTTCTAAGCTAAAATTATATTCAAGTGCAAGAAGCTTATTAGGCAACATTTGAAAAATACTTTTGGTCATTTCTATGCGATGTACTGCAATATCTGTATAATTCGTATACTGATACCGCAGCACATAGCTTAGAAATGGTCGGAAGCATTTTTTTTAAAAATTAATATAGAACCGTATTCAACGTGAGAACGGGCGAAAGCTAGCTAGTGATTTTGTTGTAGTAAGATGAAAATCCCTCGCAAATTATTACTGATCAAGAAAACATGCTTCGAATCAAGATCATAAGGCTACTACCAAGATACCTAACTTTATAAAAATGATCTGATTCATAGTTGCCAATTGTGGTTTGAACGGTTCCCATTTGAACAGTTTATTCGACTGATATCAGTTTTCAATATAAACTAGATCTTTTTAAAAATTACATTGGTCTTTAATCGTTCGATTAGTTTTAAATATTTTTTATTGGTCGACAGCACAAAATAACTCGATCTAATAACGAACAAAAAAAATGTAAGAAAATAGGATTGCAATGTGTTTCCTGTGGTACACCTGAAGATCCATCAATTATCGCACACTTTCTTTTCATTGATCACTTGCTAAAACATTTTGATAATACATTGATTTAAAAAGGTTATATTTACTTGTTTTTTTTTACTTGTTTGGAGATTTTGGTCAATGACAATGAAGATCTTTGTATTTCCCCGATAGTAGTGTTGTATCGACCCAGAATTTTCATATATATATTAGATGAATCAACTAATTTCATACTACAAGTAATACTTGACTACAATAAGTGCAAAGGGTCTGTGGATTCTTTGGATCTACAGGTTGTAGATAGGAGTATACCTGTTTTCATAACACAAAACGTTGGCCATAAAGTTGTTTTTCACATTCTGGATTTGGCATCCTTCAACGCATTTGTTTTGTACACAAAGAAGTACGAGGATTATAAAAGAGGAAAACATTTACAAGAAGATTGTTCCTTGAACCGCTGAGGTAAGAATTATTCAAACCACTAATAGCTACACAAAATAAATAGAAAAGTTTATACCGCAATTGTTGAAATTGTGCAACGGATGAAGTACAAAATAACTCCATTTATGGACTCGGAGAAATGGTTCTACATGGAAAAGATATTGTCTTTTCTATTTCTTAGATATCCTAAGGGGATTATCATCTATGTTAGAAGGAGAAAAATACTCCGACATAAGAAATAATATCTGTGGCCCTCTAGCAAAAATGATAATCCTTAACCATTCTGCATTTCCATTAGATCAGGTCTTCCCAGTGCTGCTGCAGCAACTTCCACTGAAAACGGACTTCCAGGAAAATGAAGCAGTGATAAAAAGCTTCTTTGGATTGTATCAACAAGGTAATCCAGTACCGAAAGCACAATTGGAGACTGTTATTAAAGTCGTTGCTAAAATTTATGATAATATACAGACAGGAAATGATGAAGCATTATTCCTAGTTAACGAATTATTAAAAAGAGTCAACAGAGATTTACCTCAACCATAATCTTTGCACCATCAAAAATAAACCACAGATTTTGAACGATCAAAATGCACCCGCACCCATCCACTTTTAGGCACCATAAAGCAGGGAAACTGATGAGTGTAATAAAACCTTTTGTTTTGCTAATTTTACACGCTCCGTCGATAAAAAAAAAACATTTAAAATCATACCAAAAACGTAATTTTCTGAAGATCACTCTTACTCTACTTTTCGTTATTTGTTTATTTTTCTTTAAAAAAAAATTCAAGATGGTTAAAACTTTTATTATATTAAAATATTTTATGATTTTAATTAATTGCGAAAGCCTTGAAAACTGATTTAATGATAAATTCGATTAGTTTTTTTTTTTTTTTTTCGTCTTCCAATTACAAAAAAAGTAATCGATAATTTCATTTGATAATCCCTTAGATCCTTTATCGAGATTATACTCCAGAGTGGTTTTAAGTTAGCCCGTGCCACTTTGCGAAAATTGCCTCCGATAAACGCGTCCGCCCCGTTCGGGGCCTTCGTGCGGGACGTGCAAATTTAAAAAAACACACCCCCCAGGACCGATTACGCGGTCTAAGGAGGGCCGGCAGCATAATGGGGGCCCAGACCTCTTTATAGTTTCATATATACTTTACTGCCGTTTGTGTATATATCCGCGCAAGATGGCGGGCGGTGCCCCGCTCGCGCTCCCAGAACGGTTTTTAGTGTATTATATTTTATAATTCAATTTCGCAGCGCCGCGGATCCGCCGGCAATAAAAAGAATAATAAATTCCTTATCTCGTAATTAAATCTAGCATTTACATCCGGGGGAGATTACAATTTTTTTTTCCTAAATGCAGGCGCTCTCGCCGCGTATAATCCTTGCACCGGCTTTGATGTCTCAGTTAACGTCGTAAAAGTTTAGAGGGCGTTGGGATTAAAATTAAAAACTGTATTTCAAGTAACGTTATGGCTGACATGCCGCAAATATTTACATTTTTTTTATATAGTAATAAAAATTAAATACAACAATGCTCGCATTAAAGAATGTATTATATAAATTCCAAAGATTTAATCTGCATGCATTTTATAGAAATAAATATAAACCGTTTATTTCTATTCCTCTGGTATGTCAAGAAAAAGGATATTGCTTCATGGAAAGTATAATTATACTTATATCTACGAAATTGAAGAAATGTCAGTGAAAAATATATCTATAAATTATATCCGGATTTATATATTCCTCTGTATATATATAGTTCATAGAGGAATATTTCTCTATAGTAAATAAAAATTAATCTCACTAATTAACTAATATACAAAGAACGAAATACAGAAAATCTAAAATTATGACATTGAATACATTTTTGACAGAAACTACAAAACATATAATTCCAGAGCTTACTATTCATGCATCATGAATTCTTTCATTTGGAATTTTATTTCCATTTAAATAAAATAATTGTAATTATTACCATAAGTCATTACTCTTTTCATAGAAAATTTTATCATTATTACTACATGTAACCCTACACCTGAAAGGGTAGAAAGGGGAACGAAATTAATTTAGCATTCGGTTAATTTGGCATTTCTTTAAGTTGGTTCGCCAGGTCTATTAAATTTTTGACAGCGTGTTGTGGTTTAAAATTTATGAACATCAGTATTAATTTGTGTAAGAATTTACACAATTTTTATATCGAAGCGTATGTACAAGAAACCACTGATCGTCTGGGTTAATTTAAAGTTAATTTTTAAGAAGTTGTGATAAATCGAAGAATAAAACATAATTATTTGAAGGAAATAAAATAACAGCTTTATAAGCTTCAAGATTTTAAAATAGGAAACTCATTTTTAAAGAATATATTATTTAAAATTTAAATTGCAATTATTTCTAAAATACCTCAAAGTAAAATAAATTTGAGTGAAGAAATTTCAATCAATCCTTCATATCAAAATTTTGTATCCCATGGAACCTAAACATTCCTTCAAAATATAAACATTATTAACACAATTACGGACATCTGATCAAACCGAAGGCAGAATCAGTTCTGCTTCGAAAACACTTTCAAATCTAAAACTAAAACATAATGATTATAGCGAAGGGATGAGACAAGTGTAAAACAAGTCATCAACTAATATCTTTTTGTATCGAAATATTTACACAGCCATTAGTCAGTTGAAAACATTTTTGGATATCTAAAATCTAATTACTTCTCTTCAAAATATTTACTTTTCAATAATGTTCAAAACAAGAATTATTGAGTGATAATTTTATTTGTTAAATATAATTATATCGAATAATACCATGAAAAACTAAGCACTATATATAACTCTTAGTTTGTTACACTTGATCGGCATATTTTTACTCGATTATTTTCTCTTTTTATAGCATTATCAAGAGCAGCGTGTCCCCAATTTTAACTATATATTAAATGGTTTCATAATGTTTCACTAAAGTATTAAGTGAGAAACATATTCAAGGAATATTGAATGTATTTAAGATATTTGTAACGCATAATTATTAATAGCATCCATTATTTCTTGATAACAACCGTTTTGTTTCACTCCACGCTTCGCAATTATTACTAATAATCCCCAATTATAATTATTCAAATCATATTTGAAAATGTAAATTTCATTATTAAATACTTTCAGAATCCTCTTATTTACCCGCAATTAATTAATGTACTTAACTCCCCCGGCTCACTCATGAAAATGTTACCTGCACGTTAATTAAAAAAGGGACTTTACATACTTTTATTCCATTTTACGTTTCCTTACTTCGGTGTGCACTCAGTTTACACCATTATGTGAAAAAGTAGGGGTGCTTAAGATATTATAAGGGGATGGTGTAAACGATGGATGCTGGTTTATTTAAAAATTTAATTAATGCGGTGCGTTAACTTAAGCCCGCTCCGCGAGCTTTTTGTTTGCGCGCTTTTTTAATTAGAACTTATTTTAGGAATCCTTGTTTATTGTGTGTTTGTGTATTCTTTTTTACAGTGAGTCTGTTTTCGAAATAAAATTATTTATTTAAATCAATATTATACAAAGAATTTGTTATTTTATGTATAGAACAATAATTAAATTTTGAATGGAGTTGATTGTTACATTGTGGCAATTCCATATAATAATTTATTTTAATATGTTTTTAGCACGATTTATTATATGTATTTACTTAAACAATTTCATTATAATACAAAATGAAATAATATAATGGAATAATAAGAAATGAAATTATTTCACATGAATAAATACATCAACAAACAAAAGTGATTGGGTATCGTTAAAATTACAACAGAACTAAATTTCTGAATACGAAAAAATACTGCCGAACTCGAGTCGTAATTAAAATAATAAATATTGATCGATGGATGAGATTTTTACATGAAAAAGCTTCATAATACACTATTTGTAAATAAAAAAATATGTGTGAGGCTGGCAATAATAAAACAATACATATTTTTTTAAAAAATCATAATTTGTTTATTGTAGAGTTACGGCTATGTAATTTACCCCAGTACATTTTATAATAATAATATTATTATTACTATTATTGTTATAACAAACATTTCATGTATATATGTTGTATATCATTTCTATTTTATTAGTGCTATTAGTTGCCCTATTTAAAAGACAATTAAGGTATTTATTATCTCTTTCGCACAGATAACTTTGGAATAGTAAATAAGCTATTAACTCAACTAAATTCAAATATTGTTTATTCCCAAACCATATCATAAATAAATATCATTAATGTCAGTCCGCGAAGTCACTATTCAAATATAAATATTTTTTGAATAATAAAGGGAACAATTCTACCTCTTCAAAATCAGATATCCTTCGGCATTGAAACTGTACACTTCTAAATATCATTTATCTAAAATCTAAAAAGTGTATTCACCGTTATCCAGTAAACAAAACTTGTGTAAAGTTGACTATAAGCGCCTCACTAACCAGTTATGGGAATACAAAAGAATCAAGTGACTTCTATCATCAAGATACATTTACCAATTTATTTTGATGACCGGAAGTGACGTTACAGCTACAATTGTTTCTTTGCAAATACAGTGGCATCATCTGCCTTAAAAAAAAAACATCGTTTCACTTAATAAATTAATAAATAGTGGTAAAAACACTTCAAACATCCGGGCTGTTACGTTTAATGGGTACGTTATTAATTAATTTCACATTCTATGATTAAATATTTATCACAGAAGTTGCTTAGGCTGTGATGATCAAAATAACGCACATTTTACACTTAACATTTCTCTTACAGAATAGCCACGATAATTTAAATAGTCGTAATTTACAAATTAGCTATTTATTTAACAATGTTATGTATTTCATGTAATTATAAAAAATTGCAAGTATGTTCTGTAAATAAAGTTGGTTCTGTTTTATCAATTAAATCAAAAACAAATTAAGATAATGTTTTTCTTGATTATTATTTATTTATTTATTTTAAAGTCCCTTTTTATTTAATTTAAACAACTGTGACCAAGTGAATGAACAACTCTTTTCTATTACAACAATCAATAAACCTTAGTCACCATTCATCTGGTTTGTCCAACTGGTGATGGCCATTTCAATCCATCGGACCACATTAGACCAGCTCCTTCCGTATACTTTAATAAATGTGGCTGAATGAGGTCTGATAGACTAAAATGGCCATTATCAGTTATCCAAAACAGAACAACTTATTTAGTCAAATTTGTTTCCTTGTATCATCAATCCTTCCTTTAGTGGATGAAATAACGTTTGATTGGTTTTCTTCATTGTAGAGCCCATAAAAACATGGATAACTCTCATTATAAGGTCATATGCCTAAACCTATTTTTTTTAAATACATAAACAATTTTCGAAAAAAAAATAAGATGTTTCGAAAAGAAATCATATTTTTCAAATAGATTAATGAAAAAAAAAATGAAATTTTGTGTCCATTAGACTAATGGGTGAATAGTTTAGAAAATTTATAGCAATTTTAAGATGCTTTGATAATTTAATATATCTCCAGAAACACATTCAAGGTCAAATTTCGTGCTTAGTTAAAATGACGTAACCTATATTTAATGGGTCTACAACGTATGTTTGGTCGTCTACCTTGTAGAGCCTATATTACATTCATTGCTGATGCCACTTAGAATTAGGCAATTGATGGCGCTTTGCGCTTTTGTTATAATTTGATTTTATTTTTAGCTATTGACTTATTTAACGTTAGTACTAAGTAAGTCAATGTCGCAATAGCTATAGATAAAATAAATATTTAAGGTTTATTAATATATATACATCTTTATTCGTGTAATTTCTACACACTTAATTATTATTATTAATACATTAATGTAACGATATTACGAAATGGCTTTCGACCAGAGCGCTTTTATGCCGCTTTAATTTATTTTAAATACCTGTCACCAAGTGAATACAAATTTATTCTTTAAATATTTGCAATGAATAAAATCAACTTTATTGTATTATTATAAAACATATTTGCCATTGATTTAATAAATTGAATTTATTAAATTATTTAATAAGGCATGCTTTTTATTAACTCACAAATATGATTAAAGTCAGCATTTGGAAACTTGACACGTTAATTAAATTCAATAATTTCCATTCCTCGCAATGAAAATACTTAAAATACACAGTTTATCGATTTTCGAAACAAACTTCCATCGAGTCGTTCCACACTCCCGAAACTCGGCGGTGAAAAGGAGGAGGAACGCATCAATACTAGTTAATATTCCCGGAGATCCTGTTGAGAAATAATTTCGAGTTCCAGCACGCGCGGTCGGTTTTAAAAATTGTAAATTCCTTCCGGACGTGATTTATTCCCGCGGAATCTGTACGAATTTATGGCGACCTAACAAATATTATAAGTTTCCAAAAGTAATAAAAATTGACATGTGCAAAAGTAACGGCGCCGGGCGCGCCCCGGGGAAGATTTGTGGAGCGGGGGCGTTTCATAAATTTTAAAATATATATTTATACACACACCGAAATGTAATTCACGCATTTAATTCGACGAGGAAATAAATTTCAATAGCAATTGATTAATTAGTGAAAGTTTCCTGTTAATAAGACAATGAAGATTTTAGAAAATAATTCCACAAAAATAAAAAGACATAGACCGTATATACTATTTGTTTTTGAGTTATTTGAAGTAACTAATGATTAATAAAACACGATTTGGTTTCCTTTCTTCACTTATTTATTTTTACTGTTAGATGTATATTTCGAGCACAATGTGCTAATTTTCACTGAACTGAAGGGTTCAGTTATTGAAAATGCGCCCTAATCATATATATTTTGTTTTAATCGCTTCTGTTCTTGGCCTGTAAAATGCTTGAAATCAAGTTGAACAGCAAAACTTAATTACTGAACTAATATTTAAACATACTTAATTAAATTAAATGAAAATTATTTGAAAATAATTAAATTATTTCGACATTTAGCTTTGTGACACTGATACTTAGCTATCAGGTATAGATATCACAGAGCTAGGTACTTTAAACAAGTGTATATTAAAACAACTACTTTTCGGGCAAATACCTCGCCAGACATTGAATTACAATAATGTACATCTGCTATTGCATATCAATAACATATTGCATTATGCGACAATTTTTTGATCCGAGCAAAATAAAATCTAAATAACAAAAAATAACGTTCCTCAATGTAAGGCTCTGCCGATGACGAGTGTTTCCTGATCTCTCCCTCGACAGTACAGCTCTGCCTTCATTATTTAAATAACTTTGTCCAAGTGAATAAATACTCTTTTCGATTTATCCTTAATTAATTTCTAACTTAACCTATTGCGAAATATTTACTAAATTATTTTCGTTTCAAATCAAGAAATAGCCTCGATATATGTACACCTTTATATTATATATCTGTATATATAAATGACGGTTCGCTTTCGTAAAAAGGGAATCCTCTTTTATCGGCGAAACAGTTTCGGGTCCCGGTAGTAAATCTCCATGTTTCCGAGATTTACCGATTTTCTGCAATACTTCAGCCAGGTCGCAGAATAAGAATTTATGTCCTTTCGTCGTCGAGTTTAGGTGCAAACAACGGGGGCCCTCCCGGTAAGGAAAGGCACAAAAAATATATAAGAAAATACATTTAATGCAATTTCACGCCGAAAGACCGGATTTTCGATTCGCAAACAGTCCACTGAATTGCTATTGTTTTTTTGTGTGGGTGCTTCTTCCCTCCTTCGGTTATTCCCTGAATGTGTCAATATCAAAGGGTGTTTTCTGAATTTTAAATTAGACATTTTAGAATTGAATTGAATAATATGCATGATTAAACAGTAATCATGTTTTATCCTCTTTTAAATATGCCGTTGTTTCGGTAATTAATTATGAAGGTAATTAAAATGAATTATTTTTATTTGTGGTGAAACAAATTAATCATATTTTTCCCATTATAAATGAGAACACATTAAATATAGCAAAATATTTATTATCAGAGTATTATAAATGTATACAGTGCGAGTGTAAAGTCTAGAAAAATCGCAATAAATCTTTTAGTAAATGTATTTAAACAAAAAATCCTCGAACAGGAAAATATGCTTCAATAATAAACTTGTTATGCAGCTCAAAAAATGTCATTTTTAATCTAATCTCTGTGGCTATTTTTTTTAACTCCCCAAGGAAATATTTGCAGTAGGGTGAGACAGTAAAAAATATAAAACGCAAAACTGAATATAAATTACAAACAACTAAATTGACAGTGGATGCAGGGACGCTAATGTTCACACATTCGCAGGCATGATACCAACACTTTGAGATGAAAAACAGCGCACCAAATTAAAACGCTTATCAAACAATTACAAACGCTCTGCATTCGTGGTAACATTTCGAATCGAATTTATAAAGTATGTTTATTTTAATATCATTAAATTTAAGGTGTGTTTACTTTTAACAATTTTAGTTTTTTTTTTTTTTCAACAGCAGTGATTTTTTATCACGGAACTTATTAGTCGTTAGCAATCAAACGTTCCCAAAAGTGTACTATTATGATATTGTTACGAAATCGGGTATAATCAAACTCGGAAATAAGTGAAACAATGTCTATTTATTTACCTACAGTACACTTAACAAATTTATTAATATCACACTGTAATTATTTATTTATAACTAGATATTGAGAACTCGGACGTTTGTGATATACAAACTGCCTCGCTGCTAGCGCGCGCTTATTTAGCGTGCATGTTTCTCGAATTTTCCAGAACTTTCCATGACGCCACGTTTAACGTCGATTGCTCGATGGAACATTCTGGAGTGTTCTTTCCAGTTTCTTCTTTTCACTTTCGTTGCAATTCTTGATTGATATTTAAATAAAATTAATATCGTTTATTTTTACATTTCCTTATTGCAAACATGTTCCATCAAGCGAATACCGAGAACAAAAATTGAATATATTTTCGTTCCTCATTGAACTTAAGTTCATTCAAGTAAATTATATTATTTTTCCAATTCAATGAATCAAATTATTAAAAATAAAAATCGCCGTAAAAGACTCCATATCATAATTTAAATACGAACAAATGGTACTCAATAATTAATTATAAACGTACAATAGCTCGGAAATTACATCATCTCCGAGCCTCTCATTTTCATTCCAGTTTTTTTTTTGTGTATGTGCGCGCGGAGTAAAGTGTTTGTTATGTAAATATCGTAAATTCGCAAAGTGTATTCATGGATTTCACAGGTTGTAAACGCAAACTATATATGTATTGCCTATTGATTGATATGTCGTTTTCACGCACTTGAGTTGAGTACATTTCGGGCGCCCGGGACTCTGGAGGGCGGTCATAAATTAGGCCCTTTCATATTCAAATTCGCCGAATCAAAGGGATATACCCGGGACGGGGATCAATCCGAATAGGGATGAAATCCACGCTGCGAGATCGCGGCATGTGTAATTTTTCCAACAAATTGCCACTTATTTTTATTGGGATGTTTGTAGCCGTTGCAGCGTTTCTGAAATAAATTTAAATTTAATCAATACATCACCTGTTGGATGAATAAAATGTTTATGGGAATGTTGTTATAAAATGAATATAGAATTTACAAATAAATAAATAAACAAAACATGCATTCTATATGTTTTATTTATAAATTTTAATTGAGTAAGTTGCTTTGAAATTATAAAGGATGATTCTTTAGTAGTACGCATAATAGCGGGGAAATATAGTTATGATGTGTAGTGATGGGAAATAAAAAAATGCAGTAAACGTTTGTTTATTACTGAAGGCAATGAATTAATTAAATTGAGAAAGGTGAACTGATATATATATAGCATTTGCCTTGAATTTTATCTGTTGTTGTGAATTTATTGCTTCCTTTGTTTGTAGAAACATTATTGCACCTAACTTTTTATTTTCACAATATGCATTTTTGGGCAATAAAAAGCTTACATGCCTTTGGACGAATCAAATTTCAGCAACAATTTTCAGTTAAAATGGGCTCTAATTGTGAATGGATTACTAACTAGGCTCTTTATAATAAAAACTCGTTTAACTGTTGATGCTTATTTATAATGTCTGCCAGAAAATTTACCACCATTGCTGGAGGAAGTTAATCTTCACATTCGACTGCGTATGTGATTCCTTTATAATGCTGCGCCAACACATTTTGTGCTACAGGTACAATATTATCTTAATTTGTTGTTTCCGCACAAATATCTGGCTTCCTATGTCACCTAACCTAAATCCCCTTGACTTTTATTTTTGGTGAAACTTGAAAAGCTTGGTGTACTCATCCGAAGTGAATACTGAGGAAAAGTTGCACAATCGTGTACTTGCTTCTTCCGAGTTAATTCGGCAACATGCTGGTTTACGCCATGAGTATGGTGGAGAATGGATTAGACGCGCTCATTTATGCATTCAAAGCGGAGGAAATCACTTGGAACACTTATTGTGATACTTCTATTTAAGTCACAGAATTAACTCGTTATCTATCGAGCGAAGACAGGTGGGAACGGTTTTAGCCGGTCGGTGAATTACACCACCAACAAACCCGGCACAAAATATTACCAGTCAGTGCCGAGCGCAAAATCTGACTGCAGATTTCCAATCCCCACCTTAAAAAAAACTGATCTATTAAAGTGTTTGGTCTCTAGAGAGTGCACAGACAAATACATTTTTAAAATACCTAAAAACCTGTCTTTATGATTTATGGTAAAAAAATAACGATATTTCTACTCTTGTAACGTACCCATCATTTAATTATATTTGCAATGTTAAATGTATTGTAATTGCACCACGTTTAAATTGTAAAACGCAGATAAAATCGAAGACGGCGAAAGCTAGTCCTGATCAGTCAAAATCTATATTTAATATTCAAATATTAATTCCAATGATTTTTTTTCTCGTTGCGCTATTTTCCGGCCCTTTTTGAATATTGACCTGTTTAATTGTAACTAAGGAGGGGGGAATTCTTCGCAATCGTCTTTAATGCATTTTCAAGAGACTTCATTCCTGAATTTGGCATTGTTCAGATTAAAACATTTTTTTTTCTGTAACCATAAATTATAATTCATTGCAATAAAATAAGTTATAAGTTTAATAGTTTCGTAATTTGGTTATATCGATAATTTATATGACAATTAACATTGACGCGGAATGAGTATTACAAATAGAATGTTACACTCTCATATCGATTTTCAACATTTTCATGAATACTAGGTTATCCTTACAAAGTAAAGAGTAGTCTAGTATTAAAAAAGTAATACATGTTTTTTGTTGAAACAAAAATTCAATATCGTGTGAAAATTGTTTAATTAGTAAATGTGATAAAACTTCGAATAAATAAATTGATATTTTTACACTCAACGTGTTTGTTTTTGCAATTAAACCATTTTTTTTTTCTGTCGCTGTTGTTATATCCCACCGAATATTTGTCACGTCGATGGCAATATTAACGCCGACGTCGACAATGTATACACATCGTGCATATTGTATGCTTTACATGCACGCGCGTGTTTGTGCTCATTCAAATCAGATCTAATATTTTGTGACACATTCGAACACGCTGATGTAAAATTGCGCTCGAAAAATAATTTACCGGAGTGAGCATTACCAGAAAGCAAAAATTGAAGCTTCAACGGATTAAAAAATGTGGTTTGTGTGTAGTATTGTAAACCTGTGTGATGGGATTTTTTTTAAAATATATAATTTTAAAGATCTCGATACACAGTTACGAATTGTTCAATGTTCATTAATGATGGGAGTATTCGAGCAATAATAATCAATTAATCCAATTATCCTTCGATCAAACTGCTCGAGCTGAGCATAGATTTCGTGTAAAGCGTAATAGATCTCGAGAAGCTCGAGTCATTTAAGCTTCTCGAGATCTATTACGCTTTACACGAAATCTATGCTCAGCTCGAGCAGTTTGATCAAAGGATCTGCTTGAGAAGTCACATTGACTCTCGAACTATTATTAATAAATCAGCATGAAAACTCAGATCGAGAACTCTAAGCTCTATGTATGTATAATTAAATAACAATTAAATCTATGCTATTTTTTATTGAATAAGGTACTTGCTTTTGTAATGAGTAATTTTTTTTTAAATAAAAAAAATTAAAAACTCATGGTGGAGAAGGAAAATTACAGCATAATAAAATCGGCGATGTGCTTCAACACTCCAGTATACCTATAAACGAATTGCTCGAGTAATCTCTCGAGTTCTAAACGGGACGAAATGCTAGAATATTTGATGTAGAAATTTCGGCTTCAATATCTTTAGCAGTCACTTGCAATTGTTCGATTATGAATACACTTCCAAATGAAATAATCGATTTTTGATTACTCTTGGCCATGCCCATCACTAATAGAATTTTCTACTTACACAGAATAGAGGCACATCAGTGCGCACTGAATGAGGGCTGTAACACTGCACTATTTCTGTTTTCAAACACGGCATGTGATTCACCACTAGCACCAAGAAGTGGAATAACGCCGAGAGAAATGACAAAAATTCATTTCATTATAGATATCAGAAAAAGAGGACTAATAATGGACGAAAATTCATTTTTCTTCATAATAAGTAAATAGATTTAACAAATATTCCAACAATTCAACTCATTCAACCGACATTACTCGTTGTTTTGTCCAAAATATTGCACTGGAAGTCATGCACTCATTCACTTGACATTTTTATTTAAGCAGAAAACGATTTTGACAGTGCGCACTGAAAAAGTGGAGAATTAGAAAAGGCGAGTGCGCACTAGTGAAGTAAGCAAAAAAAACACTATAACTATGAAGTTTTAATAGCTGCTATTATTTTTGCCAATCTTTATTCTTAAGGAGTGTATGTATGTAATTTCATAAATGTATTTTCTTATTACCTATTTGTATTTTCCTAACCTGATATTTTACAAAACATATTTATATATGTAAATGCAAATGGAAAAAATATTTTTATTTTATTTTTTTTTTTTTTTGGCTGTGGAAGGGGAAATCTAGAAGTGTGGGTCTCCTTCCAGTCAGATGTTAACTGGAACCATACCCACTAAAACCCCTCCCACTTTATTATTATTATTATAACGAAAGTGAAAGAACACTCTGGAATGTTCCGTTGAGCATGCGACGGCAAACGTGGCGTCATGAAAAATTCTGGAATGTTCGAGAAATAAGCACGATATAAGCGCGTATTAGCGGCGGGACGGACGGACGGTCTATCATTAACGTCCGAGTGATAAATTTCTAGTTATAAATAAATAGTGATGTTAATAAATGTGTTAAGTGTACTCTAGATATATAAACAAACATTGTTTTACTTATTTCCGAGTCTAATTAAACTCTATTTCGTAACATTATTAAAATCCACTTAACCAAATGTTCGCAAATTACCTTGCATCAACATTAAGCCTACAATAATTATTAATATAACATTGATGGAAAAAATTTTTCCTTATGTCCATTTGAAATTTTCAAATTTCATTAAAAATACATAGTTAATTGTTTTTTCTTCTTTTTTCTTCTGAGTAAAAAAATCCTGTCGAGCACAAATTAAATCAACATCCGAAATCAAACCCAGTTTCGAATTCACAAATATTTTTTTTTGCAAAAACCCAACCAATTGCGAAAATAGACTGCGGCAAACGCAACGATATTTGCATAGGCCGAAAACGCGGGGTGTTTGCAGGTCGTTTGCCAGTTGCAAGCACCCTCCCTCTCGCAGCCGCAGTCCAATTTAAATGTCTGACTTTGCAACGGCCCCCACGCTTCCTGTTCAACAAATGCCCTCAGGGCCCCGGCTTTTATTTTTAATCATGTATGCAAATAGCGCTGAATTGTGTTCCCCTGTAAGGAAAAGAATAGCGGACGTTTCCTACTCATGTAATAGATAAGAATACAAACGGCGTGGGAAATGGAAATAGAGAGACTGCTGTCTAGAGGCTGGGAAAGCGAATGAAAATGTGTGTTTAAATTTACGATATCAAAAAAGTAGAAATAATTTGGAGTGACTTTTGTTTTGTGAATTATTATAGTAATCACTGTTAAAACCAATTTTACTCTGTAGTTTAGATTTATGAAATTATTACGAAACTTATTCTGCACCGATTCTATATTGGCAATATTATTTAAAGTAAAGGGTATTGCTAGTTCACAAGACGATTTTTTAGTAAATCATATTTCTTAATAAAGCTTTCCGTACTTCTTGTAACACAGCTTTCAGCATTTAAAAAGCAACCGGTTCGAATAATTAAACACTACGCTTTCCTTTTCTTACTTTTTAAAAAGTTTTAAAAAATTCTATCACTATATCTGGCAGTCATTATTTCGCCGAAATTCTTTTCCCTAGCCTCTATTTTATTTTATCGTGTAGGAAAGTGCCGTTATGTCTTAATGGCGATTTTCGGTGGAGGGTGGCTCTTAAAAATATAATCCGCTTTTTTTCTTTTTCTCGGGCTGGAGGAAGGGGACTTGCCGTGCGCTTATACTCGCTTCAGATTTTAAGACGCTATTGATTGGCAATCAATGGGGCTTTTACCGCTCTAAAAATACGGGACTTTATATTACAAGTGCGCTCGCATGAAAAATATAGATATGGTGCACACTTTATTCTTTGCTTAATATATATTCCCAGCTTAAAATTATTTAGTTTTTTAGAATAGCGATTAAGTAGTTGGTTATTTAAAAAATGATCGAACTTTTTTGCGTATTTGCTTTGATTTTCTTAAAAAAAACTGTTAATTGTTTCCTACTTTAATATTGCACCTTTAGATGCCTTCGATGACGTCACTCATTTAAAGCTGACAAATCTTACCTGCCTCAATAAACTTTTCGAAAATGCTATATTATCATGATCTTGAAAATAATTAATTAATAAATTATTTCCTAATTGGCTACTGAGAAATTTTAAACATTTGTTTAAAGTACTTATGTAACATAAGTCAAAATATCACAGTAGCTAAAGAGGAAATAATTAGTTAATTATTTTCAAATTCGTTTCATAGCAATGATTAATCATTTGTAGATTCCAAATCTATCATAAAATATAAATATTTCCATTTAAAATAAGGAAGCTGACACCAACTTCCGGTATAACTGGAAGTAGTAAGATCTTAAAAATGGTAAAAGTTTCAATATAATCCATAAATTAAAAATCCATATACTTTCATTCTACGTTCTCGGTGGGACACCCTGTATATAAAAAATTGAGTAACTAAGCATCTTACTGTTTAAAAGATTTAATAATATTTTGTACAATACAGTTTCGAAATCAAGAAAAATCATGTTTAACTATTCTATATACCCAATAAAATTTCACTTTTTTTATTTTATTAAATCATAAATCTGAAGCAAATTAAGCACCAAACACATGACGAATTTAAGTAACTCGCAAACTATAAACCAAGTCTGAAATCATAGCAAGCAAATTTCAATGGGTTAATGCAGCCATTCGGACCGAGAATCTCTACCTCGCTTCATCCGTTCCACGGCACTAATTTGATTTCGATTCACCGCAAACTTTATTAACGCTTACCAAATAAACTCCAGCGCAAACTTTTAACTAAAACAGGTGAAATGAAGCTCCTAATTAATCCGGGACGTCATACATAAATTTAATATTTGAATTCACGGCGGCAAACAATGGACGCCGGGGACTGATCAATAGAGAAAGTCCCATTGTAATACGCTGATAAATGGCGGGAATCTATCTCGTGCAGCCTATATTTAACTCAACTCGGGTCCCGCCAATAATCCGGTTAAGTGGGACGGTCACTGGATTTTTCGCTCTTTCTCGCTTTTTTTTCGGTGGAAAATTCAAACAGGCAATTACGACGGGGACATGTTTAATTAATCAATTCATCTTTTTTTTATAAAAAAAGGGGACAGAGGATTGTAAATTGGGGGTATACTGTTTTAATTGAATTTTATTTTTCAAAGTACTTTGTTTTATTTCAGGGATCCCATTTTTTGCTGTTGTTAAAAACCAAAATACTGTATTTTTTTCTTATTTTATATAATTTTAATTAATTACTTGATTTCATCTACAATTCACTCGTATTATATTATTTGTATTTTTACGTAATCAATTATTGCGTTTGATTCTCTCATACATAAACTATATTTTCGTAGAAGCTCAACCCGAAATTTGATTTCCTTTCATGACTTGACTAATAATTATACTTGACGTTTCAGAAATGCAGAATTGAATATTTGTATCATGTTGCAGTTCAATCCATTCATGAAGCTATCGTTTTAAATTATTTTAAATTACTTCGTTTATTTTACCAAACAATTCTGTCGTAAAATATGACATTTACTTTTCGATAATGGCTCTTTGGAGAGAATTTTGAGTACAAAAAAATGTGCTTACAGTTGAATGTGACACGTTTAAAAATTTATATATAAAAAACGAAATAATTGTTTTGGAAAAGAATATTTGAATATATTATATATATAAATTTATTAATGTAACAAAGAAAACTGTAGAATAGTAAAATAAATTAATTAAAATTTTATCGTTAATAGTGAATAAAAATTTTTTTATGAATTTTCAATATCCGCACAGTAATTAAAAAAAAAGAACGCGACACATTTAATAAATGCACAAAATAATAAACCCTCAAACAGATTTAATGCATTACCACAAAATACCAACCCGTATCGATTCGTAAATTGTATCAACATGAATAAATAATTTCGTTCAATTTCCAAAAACAAACAAATCGAAACAAATTGAATCTCTAATATTAATTGCGATTTCCGTATTAAATTATTTGTATTTATTCGCTTACACATAAATCAAATTAAAATAAAATTAACAAAAACAAAAAAAAACATCGAAACCAACACTAAACGTATATTTATATATTAAAAATATAGACGCAATTAATTTTGCACAACACCGGGAATGGAGTATTCGGAGCCGACCGCATTAATTAAAACATTAATAGAAAACTCATAAAATAATTATTTCATCTCAATAATTCGCGAATTGCGAACATTCATTACGTGACGTTTTGTATTACTCGCACATAACGACGCGTTAATATTTATCGTAAATCCGTGTTACGTTTACGTGGAAATTTTTGAGTTTGTTAAAAATACAGGGTTTTATTAATTCTTGTTTGAATTTAAGGAATTGTATAATAATAATTCTCAAAATATTAGAGTTTCAGTAAAAATGAAAATTTGTATGTTCTGTAAATAAAGATTGTTTCCATTCTATAAAATGAAGATAAAATATTGCTATTTTCCAATTAATAACTTCTGGTTATATGAAGAAAATTTATTATATATTTTTTAATCATTACATAGCAAATCGAAGACGACGCAAGCGTCATCTTTTGCTTAATTTCATATGGTATGAAATAAAAGCGGTGAGAATTGCTTACTTCAGGTGTTCATTAATACTATAATAAATCTTTACATAACTCGCAAATAAATACATGTACAAAGTTAGGCAAAATAAAGTATCTTTGAGATGAATGCCTATCCTTGTTATTATATGCATTTGCAAGTTATGTGTAGCTTTATAATATTATTAATATTGCATTTAAGTTGTTTTTGTTAATAGCTCATTCGAAATTCAAACAAAATGTCCTTGAGGTAACACGGAAATGTTTTTTTTTTAATATTACATCAGTTAAATGACTTCCTCGCTGCTGGCATTCTTGAAGCCTAGTACAAAAATTTTGCATCATCCGCTCCAACATTTCAATTATTATATTTCAGTAATTCCAGAGAATGCGGTCGATTGCAAAACACTTTTAATTTTAGGTAGCCCCATGAAAAGAAATCACAAGCTGACAGATCCGACGACCGTGCCGGCCAGTGCAGGTTCCCAAATTTCGAAATGACATGACCAAGAAACGCAGAATTACTGGAATCTATGGCAATTCTGCGACGAACACGGAATTGCCGCAGAATAGCAGTGTGGGAAATAGCTCCGTCTTGCTGAAACCACATACTTCGAATATTCACACAAACATTACGAAGTTGTTTTTCAAACTTTTGCAATACCTATTGATAATATTGTGATGTAACAGTAAGAGTCAATTCATTTTCCTCGAAGGAGAATGGTCCAAAAATTCCAAAGGCGGATACAGCACACCACACAGTAACTTTTCCCTATGAATCGATAATTTATGCAAATGCTGAGGATTTTCCGTCGCACAGTAATTAAAGTTTTGTTTATTAATAAATCCTGAAAGATAAAAATGAGCTTCGTTTGACATTAGTAAGCAAGCAACGATTTGACCAATGCTCCACATTCAAAACTTACCTGAAATTTCTTGCAAACGCTTTCACGACTGTCGTAAATTTCCATTTATCGCGAATTATTATGGCGACTTGATTTGAATTAATATCTCATTATATTATGAAATGAATTAATTTTGAAAATCAATATTTTATTCTGCCTAACTTTATATATTTATATTATTAATGGTTATATAAATTATTAAATTATAATCATATTTCTTAAATCATTTAATCAGAGCATAGAAAAGATAAATAAAAAAATGTATTAAATTATTTCAAATTATAGCAGTAGAAAACCGACGAGAATTAAGGCCACGGATTTTTCCTACCCGGCGCCTTCGACACCACACAAATTATAATCTAACTCAATTGCCCATTAATATTAGCATTACTAACATTCTATATTTATTCAATAAGATATAATTATTAATAAAAATACAATTTTCATTGTTTTATAACTTAACCGACAGTTCAGAGTATTTTCAAAAATTCATAAGTGCTTGTTTCGATCTAAAAATGCTAACTAACTACAGGAATTAGCAAAGCCTAATTAACAATATTAAACAATTTGTACAAAGTGCCGTTTGATTTTTTCAAATGTATAAATATTTCAAAATGAGACACACATATTAGACCCGTATATTAAAAAAATCATAAGTGACAGTATGGATCTTTGATAATCCAAAATAACCACAGGATAGTATTAAAAAATGTCTAATTAAGAATATAAAATAATTTGTCTGTAGTGTCCTTGGGTTTTTTTTTTGAAAATATAAATATTTCAAAACCATGTTCAAAACCAGATTTCGTATATTTTCAAAAATTCATAAGAGTCTGTTTAAACCTCTCAAAAACCAAAGCAAATACAGAAACGTAAATATCAGTGTTTTATTAACAATATAAAACAATTTGTTTATTGTGCCCTTTGAGTATTTCAAAAATTTAAATATTTGAAAATCATATCACCCAGCTACAGATTTCGTATACTTTCAAAAAACCATAAGTAACTTTTCTTTTCTGAATATCCATACTAACTACAGAAACGTAATTAGAAATAGCTTTGCTCGAAAGCACATAATAATGTATTAAATAAACAAATATTGCAACTAATGACCTGTTTGTCTGCGTAAATATGTTTTTATTGATGAATGTTTAATTAAATTGTTTAAAATGTAAAAAAAATACACTGAAATCGTAAAATATAAATATATAATTCTGTTTCAAAAGAGTATTTAATTGTATTTTTAGACGAATTTATAACTTATTTTCTAACTCTAAAGCAGAGCATTTATTTATACTTTAACAGTTAAGACCGATTTTTTTATAATATACTAATCATTTAAGGTAAGTTTTAAAACTGTATTATTCAATAGATATACTTATCGAGCGGCGAATACACAATGAAATAAAATGGCAAAAACAAACGCCATCACCATTCCAATTCCTTATTCGCAAATAAAGCGGGCTCAAACGATACAAAATCCAGATACGTTTCCTGCCGTTCCTCTTTTTTCCCCTCTCCCTTTCTCTCTTTATTTGTTTCATCATCCCCGCAACGACGTTAGGTGCGGGAGGGCGAATTTGTTAAACGCTTTGTTTATTCCACAAATCTTCACCTATGTTTTTACAAAGCGCGCGGGGAATAGAAAACAATTTTTGTTCCCCCGTCTGCCGCCCCTCGCCCAGAAAGAATGAACACCGGCACGAAAAAACAGACACGGCGAAAAAGCATTCGGGATTATGTCCCGTTTTATTTGTGCTTTCCCCGATGCCCCGCTCCTTTTTTCCCTCTCTTCTGCTTGCTCACAATCAGATATCCTTAACCCGATTTATATTCAGAGTTTAGGGATAATGTTGGAAATAAATTGGCATGGATTTCGTTCTGTATAATTCGAGTGTGTGATTAGATTGAAGCCGGTTGGTTTGTTATCAACATTAACGGAAATACGGTTTTAAATACAACAGGATTATATATTCAATTATTTTTTTTAATAAAATAAAGGTTGTAATGTTTATTAAAATATCATATGAAATTTGGTAAATTTTATACAATTTTATACTAGGTACAATCCTGTTTGTACGGTTTTTATTTAGTTAGCGATCACAAATTGCAAAAATTAATTTAGTTTGACTAAATTTGCGTGAAGTATTGCTAAATTGGAAAATAAATAATAATACATTGAAGATAAATGAAATATCAGTTTCTTATTTCATTTTTTATTTTTTCTAGTACTAGATATACATTTCGAGCACCAGGTATTTTCGTCCTTGTCAAAATATACACAAATTTTATATAAATTATCAATGAACATATAATTTTAGAGGTAGCATAAAGCGTCATCTTTTGCCTAATTTATAAGTGGCATCGTCAAAAATTTTGGTCTACAAGGTAGACGACCGAAACTCGTTGTTTCGTCCACTAAATAATGGTCAAGTTGTCCTGTTTATGATCAGGAAATGAAATTCATTTAGTAAAATATTTAATCACCAACCTCGCTAAATGGTGGATGAGAGTTGACTAAAAAAAATACAAAAATAATGATGAATTAAGAGTATTAATAAACGTTTTGTCAGAAAATATAGCCCATAGAAAGTTAAATCCGAAAATTATGTTGAAATCTGTTTTTTTAAAACTATTATGTATTATTAGATATTTCCTTTTTTTGCTTTCAATTGCGACGTTTCGCAGTTGAGTAATGCGTGTCTCCATTTCGGTAATTTTATAAAGCTAAAAATTTGCGTGTGGGAATTTATCGTGCGCGAACTTATTCGAGAAATAAAATAATAATAAAAAAAAATAGAACACTGAGGGGGAGAGCGTAGGATGCTCTTAGGCATTAAAAATGAAAATAAATATAGTAAATGGATAGGACGGTCATAAAAAAATAAGGAGCCCGGAATAAAATGTGGCAGTGAGAAATGGGCGGCATCATCGCGCATAGAAAAGAGAAAGACAGGGAGAGACGGAGGGTGAAAGATAAAGCCTATGAACAGATAAAAGCGTAAGTAAATAGAGTGTGGAATAATGCATCAACGTGCGCGCATTAATAATATTGTTTAAAAAGAGAACGAGATAATATAAATAAGGTTAATTATTGAGGCGTGCCGGAAAAACTCTTGGTCGATAGCCAATTGGTAGACTTTTACTATATACATTGTAATATTTTAAGTTATAAGTAGATATTGTATTTTGTTTGTCAATAAACATTATTTAAATAAAAATACTTGTCCTTTCTCCTACTTATTTTAAGTAGGAGAATGGACAAGTATTTTTATTTAAATAATTAAAGTCTCTACAACCAACAACCAACATAAAGAAGATTAATAAACATTATGTATATAAATATATAAAATTATTGTTTACTTTGTATAACTTGGAGAGTTTATTATTGATTATAGTTTTGACAATCTTAGCGTATCATTATCAAAACAAAAAAATACTTTTTTTCTTGTCGAAACTATTATCAATAATAGAAATGTAAGCTATTTAAACAAAGCAAATTGTTTAATGGCCATTTCGGGTTTTTGAATCTCATCAGACTGGTGTGTTCCATGTGCAATGCCTTGATGAAAATTAGGCAATATATAGCGATATAGCGCTTGCCTTATCTCTCATTTATTAAAGTAAATTGTGTTTCATTTATTAAAACTCCTTATATTTTATCAGAAGAAATTGTACTTTACACAGTGAGCGAGAGAAGTGCATATTTTTCGGGACGTATTATTTGAAACCCGAAGACGTAGGCTTAAAAAAGAAGTATGCTATTAAGTTTTTTAACATTATCCATTCAATAAATAAATAAAAAACATTGCATTTAGTAAACTATAAGTATTATTCCCATTTATTCCACATTAGAAAAGAATTAAAAATATGAAACGTTGTGAAATTTATTTCATATAATATGAATTACTAGATGGTAATGGTCGAATCCATTATGACGTTAAAATCTTAATTGTGATTATCTTTAGAATTGGAATAAAGGTATGAAGTAAAAGGGTAATACGGTATTCAACTTATCTATCTTATCGGTAATGACTTTCCTTAATCTTATAGAATTCTTTATTCCGATTGTAATTTAAAGAACGATAAAATAGAAAACAAACATAAACCCAGAAACGTGTCAGTAGGCTAATGCGAGTGCAGGGCGGGATTTAGTGCGCCGGGTGTGTGTGTGGAGGGGGCGGGGGATTAAGTCAGGTCAATTTAACTTCCCTGGATTATCGGGATTTACCGCGGCCTCTTGGACGACTATCTCAGCGTCGAGAATTTATTGTTATATTTGTTATCGGGCCCCATTTACCTTTACTTTGCATACAATTTAGAATTATCGCACGGAATTGTTTTAGGATGATATTAGATGATAAATAATGATGAAATAATAATAATAATGCCTATATATTAAACAAAAATGATTTGAAAATAATTAATAAAATATTTCCACATTTACTCTATTCTATAATAATGCCTATGATGACAAATTATTAGATTACTCATTTTTTCCTTTAGTTGTATATATTAATAAATTTATCATATTAAGACATTTATTTTCACGTGTAATACTTTTGTTCTTCGGTTTTTAACTTTTTGAGATATGTTTTCAAAACTTTGAAATGAAAAAAATATTCAATCGTATGGGTACCCAGAAAACCGAAGAACATAAAATATTGCACACGTAAATATACATGTCTTAATGTAATAAATTTATTTAAATTTTGAAAATGTGCGCCCCATATATATATATATATATATGTCAGTAGAATAAATGCCTAACTGTTCATGTTCATTTACTCTGTCAAATGTGATAGCTATTAAGACATTGTAATAATTTTATTCATTATAATTTTAATGAACCTTTGAATTCTTTATAAAAAAAACAAACTTAAGTCTATAATTTCCCAAAAGATTCCACTTTATCAATTCGGTTTCCTCGAAAAAGTAAATCCAGAACTCTTCCTCTCACGATTCTAACTTCTAACTGCCAAACCTCCCATATCGAAAACAAACAATTCGCTATTATTTTCCTAGAGATTCTAAAAGCATTCGACTCCGTTTGGCACAATGGTCTTTTCCTCAATTGTCACTCTCTAAATATTCCCCATCACATCCTACACCTCCTAGAACATTTCCTAAAAAACAGAGTACTAAGAGAGCATATCCACATACAATGCCAATTCTTCATTCCGCAGCAAGACGTCCCACAAGGTTCCCCCCTTTCTCTTCTCCTGTACATTATCCATGTCCGCGAAATATACAACCCAGATTCCCAATATCTAGATAAATCTGCTTATTTTCTTCAACTTGCAGACGAAACCGCACTTATTGTACATCAATCCACTCTCCCCGAAGTCCTCGCTGTCCTGCAGGGTTGATGGACACACTATCGCTATGGTTCGCAAAATGGTGAATTTCCATTAATCCTAATAAATACCAGCTTTTTATCCCCTACCACAACCTGTTTACTTCTACCTTTAGAATTAATATAAATAACACCGTAATATGCCCATCCACTACATGCAAATACCTAGGTATAATATTTGACTCCAAGCTTATTTTAAAGACCATTACATTTCAGTTAAAATCAAAGTCCAGAATAGGGCGCGGCATTTCAGATCACTAACCTACAGAAGTGTCACCATTAAGACAACCACATACATATACAAAATGATCTGTGGTCCTCTTCTGGACTACGATTCAATCCGCTTCCTTAACCAAAAATCCTCACACTTAACAACATAGCGGTAGCTGAACGATCAGCTTTTCGTATCTTCACAAAAATCTGCTACCCAAACAATCCCCTTCGTATATGAAAAAGCAGGCATAATCCCAATATCCCAAAGATTCACACAACTATTGCAAAAATTTTCCATGAACCCAACGTACGAAGACCTATTAAAGATACTTTGCATCAAACGAAATTCAAATATTCCTCCAAAATGTCAATATCCTAAATCCACAATATATTCATTCATCTCATGACTCATCAACGACTGATCGCCTGATAATGATTTCCGGCTGAAAAACCAATGGTTTGTTCATAATAAATTAAATATTCCATAATAACTAAATTGCATCAAAGCCTCAATGAAGATGTTATAAATATATATATATATTAGTTGATATATTGAAAAAATAGAAATGTAGAAGAATTGAAGAAATATAAAAAATGTATTTTTTTATCTATATATAATTTTAATGTTGACGTACAAAATAAAGATACAAAATTACATTTTTTTTATATTTCTTCAATTCTTCTTCTACATTTCTAATTTTTCAAAATATAAACTAATGTAAATAATTCTAATGATTGTCACATTTTCCATTCTTCTTTTTTAAATTAAAATGAAAACACACACATTAACAGTTGATCTTTCTATGCAAAACTACAGAAAACAATTACCTGCTCTGTGTGTTTTTGTTTTTTGTATGTAAATTCCCGAGCGTGTCACGTTCAACTTTAAACATCAAGTATTAAACGAGTAATTCGAGTAATCCGAGCAAAGTTGCAATCATAATTCGAGCGGGGACTCGTCCATGTAAAGGGCTCCAAGAATTTTAAATGCAAACACATCCCTTTAATGATTGTCTGGTCTGGTACACAGACGTTTGAGATGTTCACGGTGTGATTACGCCCAAGTCGGGACGTATTTCGTATTAACTTTGCCTTCCGAATAACCACTGCCTTTCCCTCCCTCTTTGTCTCTCTGTGTGTGTGTATGTCTATGTTATGTGGAGCGAGTCTGCCCTTTGCTTAGCAACAACACGAATTTCAATTTAATTCCGACATTCCGACGGGCGAGGAATGAACCAAAGAAAGTGAAATGATTGTTGTTTTTATCTACAAGGAATCGATTATTTTGATATATTTTTGTATTTATATTGAAAATCTTTATTTCTTACATTATATAATTCTATAATACATATAAATACAATCATTTACAAATTGTTTAACTTCATAAAATGACTATCGACCGACGGTCTTTCTGCCTTTTTTATTTATTTTTTTAATATGTTCTAATTAATTACGTTTTTAGTTTCATTTATTCAAAAAGTTTCACCTAATTTTGGCATGACTGAAAATTACACCAGACCCGTATAACCTTCAGGCCACACGTTAGCTTAACGCCAATTTCTGAAATAAAATTTGAATAGAGGGTTAATTAAACTGAACCTATGAAATGAAATATATAAAATCCGTTCTATTATGGCTATTTAATTCTTATTAATTTTAAAGTGTTATGTTTTCCCTTCAACTTTTTTGTTTCTTTGGTATTCTGTTATATATACGGTTTTTACAGAGAATATTATGGGCTTTTAGAGATAAGGGCGCAACGAAAATGATCGTTAACACGCGGCGTTTCATTTATCTTCTTCAAAATGAACAAGGTAATTCGCTCCCGAGGGTGTGTGAGTAGTAGTATACTTTGCCAAAGTTAAATTATTTCCGTTTGCCTTTCGCCGGGCTGATTCCTAATTCCATTCGACGTGCTTGAGACTGTTTGAAAAGAGGCTGAATAAAAAAATACAGCAAAATAAGTCACATCAAAAAAATATTTTAATAAATATCAACAATTAAAGTTTACTTTCTTACAATTTGTTTTTTTAAATATATAGAAACTGAATTGATAAATATGTGATTTTAAAATATTAAACATACTAGATGATACTTTGTTTACATATATTTTCCAATTGGCTATCATAGGACATTGAATATCGACTGTATACGACAGCAAAAACACAAAATTGTGAAACGATATGGGTCATTCCATCTCGGTTTTGCTGTATGATATAATACAAATATCCAACAGATTTAAGTGGATAATTAAAATCATACCCTTTCAGACTTTTATTTATTTTATCTGACAAATCATAAACAAAATCCAATCTATGCCAAATTTCTGTTTAGTTTTATTTTCTACATAAAAATATTTTTTTCAGTTTCAATTTTTTTAATAAAATATAAAACAGTATAGATTGAATAACTTTAAATTCTCGACTAGTTTTTAATAACCTATTCATATTTATTTTATACAATATGAACTGCCAATATTTAAATATTAAAACTATTTCTTTATTTATTAGTTTATCCATTATTTGTTCACTGTAACCATTATTGTTAGTTATTGCTTTTATTGCTTTTAAATCCGGATTAAAAATTATGTTCATTTAGTGGAATGTGTATAAGTCTGTGGATCAAAGAATGGAATGTGCTACATTTTATTTTGTAATGAGTGTTGGATGAATTGCGAATAATTATGTTTATGAAATTATCTTTTTGGTAAAATTTTTATTCTATTTTATTAGTTGTTGTTTTGTAAATTGTTAAATCAAGAAAACTTAAGCTGTTGTTATGTTCTATCTCTGTTGTAAACTGTATATTGCATTCCAATTACAAAACACATCATCGACATATCTTGCCATTAAATTACATTTTTACTTTTATTAAATAAAAATGATTTCAAAATAATTAATAAATTACTTCCACATTTAGCTCTGTTTGTGTAAGTCTAAAGTCATAGAGCTAAATGTGGAAATAATTTATTAATTATTTTGAAATCATTTTTATTTAATATATTCAAATAACTGTGGCCAAGTAAATGAATACTCTTTTCAATTTATTTTTACTTATGTTGATTTTAAACAATTTTTTCTAAAATTTTTACATAAAAATTTCTGTTAGCAATGGTGATTAAGGGGAACCCATTGGTAAACGATCTATTTGACTAAATGTTTTGTTGTCAACATGAAAATAGTTTTGATTAATGGATAAATTAATAAGTAATTTCATTTTTCTGTTATATGTATATCGGTGTGATATGTATTGTTAATTAACTCATGCAATATTACTTTGAACTGTTCGGTTGCGATAGAAATAAAAATACTTTTTACCTTGAAAGAGAGAATTTCGCATTAGGCGCAAAATTCAAGGTGCTAAATTTTTAAATAAATATAATTAATTAATTCGGGTAATATTTTATTTAAATATTTGCACAAATAATATGATGGGTCGTATAAGTACGAGACTATTGGTCTCATAGGTATTCGGTCTTGATGCAATTTCTATAAACCATATAAAACCTGCGATTAATTTTTACGAATTTATGCTGTTTTGTTATTGGAATTGAAATATTACATTGTTTTTTGTTGTTTTGAGTTCTTGTTGAAATTGATATGTAGGATTAATTTGTATGCACTTAGTGTTCTGCGATTTTAAAAGACACCGCCTACACACATTTTGCATTTTCTGCGGTGTTTATGTAAGCGCCCCCTGTCACATATATGGTGCGAAAGGGGTGATGGGGATAAAAAACAATAATATGTCCTGAGTGGTTGGTTAAATAGCGACAATAATAACCAAATGTTTTATTCTAAACTTTCATGCACAAATTGTTTGTGTATTGTTGTATATTATAGAAATTATCAAATTTAATTTGCATTATTATATCATCTATTTGCGTTGTAGAGTCGACATCCGATATATATTAATTAAATTCTTCGTAATTATCGTATTTTCTTTTGTTTGGAGTAGAATAATTGAAGTAATAAATTAATCACAAATTGAATACTTCGCATAATTTACTTTGAACGGCCGCTGGCATTTCCAGTATGCTAGAAAAAATAATTTATATATAAATATCGAAAGAAATAAAAAAAATTGCCCGCGGGGCCAATTCTGCGAATGCTTTTGTCGCGGTACAAACGGGAGAGGGTTTAACTTGTATTTACGTTGACATTCATCGGTATCGCATTAGTACCCCCCGGCGAAAGTATGCCGAATATGAAGGAATTTATACGAGGTGGAAGGGAACGAGGGACCGCAGCGGGAACAGTGCAAATATTAATCCCAGAAATTTCACGGATTATTATACAAAATTCACAACATATTAATATCGACAAAAGGGGAAAATAAAAAATGGGTGAATTATTTAATTCGATTAGTTATTATTTGAAAATCGAGGGAAGTTTTTTATTATAATAATTAAATCATTATAAAATATGCAACATTAAAAGCATACTCATTGGTTCATTCATTTTTAGAAGGAAAACCTGTTTGGAATTTTCGCCATTATTTTACAGTGTAATTCAATTTTAATAAAGGAAACATTTTTTACTTTGTTTGTATAACTTATATTGTTTACTGTTGACAATAGTTTCGACAACATAAGCGTGTCAATAACAAAAAAAACTTTTGTTATAGTTTCGACAAAATTAGCGTGTCTTTATCATAACTAAACAGTTGTTTGATAATGACAAGCTAAGGTTGTCGAAAGCATAGTCAACAATAAATTATTGTATTGTTTACTGTTGACTATAGCTTTGAGAACCGTATAAGTTACAAAACAAAACTATAGTCAACAATAAACAATA
This sequence comes from Philonthus spinipes, assembly GCA_963082785.1. Taxonomy (NCBI): domain Eukaryota; kingdom Metazoa; phylum Arthropoda; class Insecta; order Coleoptera; family Staphylinidae; genus Philonthus; species Philonthus spinipes. The sequence goes on along the minus strand of OY720307.1, from coordinate 19,906,394 downwards.
TAATCACTGTCTTTATATGATTATTCATTTTAAGTAAAGTATTTTCTACAAAACAACACTCACAATACAGCAACACTGATTTATAACAACCTTCAGTAATACACATGTAACCTGAAATAGCAAGCATTAAAATTAATAGTAAAATATCTTCTAATCAATAATGGAATATAAGATAGATAAATTAATAAATAGAAGATAAATAAAATTAAAATCAATTTGTATTCCCTAACACCGTTAGTCTGGGATGGAAGTAATGCGATCCAAAATTCCAGAGGCGAGGACAGGGAAGGCAACGACATCCGCAAGTGTTTATTTATATATGTATTGCGTTAGAAAAAATTGTAGACAAATTAAGAATTTATAATATATAGATATATTAGGTGCATTATGATGGTTTATTTTATTACAATGTTGTAATCAGTGGCGTACATAGTGGTTGTTTAGGGGGTTATAACCATCCCACGAAATTTTAATGACTGATTAAAAAAACAAACATTAAAAGTTATTTTCACGTTGATTAAATATTACTAAAAAGTGTGCTCTGTCAAATTTTATTTCATTTGAATTACATTATTAACAGCAGAAGTCAAAAGCCTCGCCCGAAAATTATTTCTATCTTCGCGCCTGATTGTAGTAAATACTAGAGATTGATTAAATTAAAATCTTTAATACTTGCTTGTGAATTATATTTTTAACAAATAGTTTTCTTTCGCGTGTCGATAAATAATATTTACTGGAAACTTTCTGAAAGAAATCAAACGCAATCAACTTTATGACAACTTCGTTTCAACGAGTAATAAACACTCGACGGAACGAAAAAGAAATTCCATTACTAACACCCACCCACACCCAGAAAAAAACGGCAAAAAGAAACCCTAATGTACTTATCGACACAGTAATAACTAGTTTATGCAGTGCACGCCATCGCTCGGCCCTCGGGAAAATCGGAAAATCGACTTCTCCCCCTTTGCCCGATATTTATCGCACTGATCGAGGAACGGAAAAAAATTGCGGAAAGAATGGGGCGGAGGACTTTTTTAATTTCATTAATTCACCGTAATCGGTATCTTTTTTTCCGCGCCGGCCGATAAACCACTTTCCGTCTCGGGAAAGCTCCTTCAATATGCCATTTTCTTGTAGTGCAGAAAAGTAATCACCATTACACTGGCACGAATGTCTTCTTTAATCTATTATACCGAAAATCAATAGAGCATTCCGCGTCCAGATGGTCAATGGCGTTCTCGACGGCGGGGTTAAGCGGCGCTTTCCGACTCGCTTCGCTCGTTTGCAAATACCGACACGACCTTATTTTTTTTTTAATTATAAAAAAAATATATGCATACACAAAATTAAATAATAGTGAAACAGTAAACACCAAACTTTATTTCCTTCAAAAATTATAACCATTTATAAATAAAAGAACTTAATATATTTTTATTATTGTTTTTATTATTCCATTTATAATATATATTTTAATATATTAAAAGTTTTACTTTTCTTCCTCAGGCGAAGACAAAGGTCTTAAATTCCTTTCCCTATATGTACTATTAAAAGAAAATATTGTAATTTTTATGTGATCTAAAAATATAATAAGATATTTATAAGTTCTATAGTTGTACAAAAATTTAATATACATTAAAATATACCTTGACAGGCTGAAAAACCTCTGGTCGATAGCCAGTTTGTGAATTTTGCTTTATTGTAACAGACAGTATTATAACATATATTAAAATGTAAACACACACCAGATTGTACAAAATTCATAAATAAAGATATTTATATATATATATATATATATATACAGAGAGCTTTTTTTATCAGTATACATTTCCCCTATGTATACCTTCAAAATACGCGAGTAAAATGCATTAATGTATGTGTGTTTAGTTGCCTACAACACGCAACTGAACACACAATAGTCAACTAAATATACACACATTAATCGGTTCAATGCGTTTGAGTCGCGTTTTTGCATGTATACACTTCCCCTAATGTATACTGATAAAAAAAAAACCTCTCTGTATATATACTTTGATTTTGCCAAATATGTTTGGTATACTAGTGAATGCGCCGGGTGAATAGAAAAATCGAAGTATTGAATTTTAATTAAACAATTTGTAGAATGAAATAACTTATAAGTATTAAACCTTATTTTAAGAAATTTAATTTTGTTTATCTGTTGTTTGAATAAAGATGTGACTATATATAAAAATACAAAACTTTATTTCCCTCAAACAAAAGAAGTATTCTGATTTATCACAACATCCTTAAATATTTTAAGAATGTTTCATATTAACCAAGAATTAATTCTCATATCAAAATATACAAAAATCCTTATCTAGTTTGTGAAAATTAACAATCATTTAATAAAATCTGTTTTAAACAGAAGCCCAAATACATAAAAACGTAAAATTCTGTATATACATGAAATCAACGTTGTGTTTCGTGATTAAATTATTAAAAATGTGTAAGAATAGTTTTTGCGCGATGTAATTGTATATATTTCCAATGGTAGGTTTATTTTATGCAATTTAGTAATGCTATAAATCGCGAAAAGAAGTCGATTACGCGAAACATGCGAAATTTGTATTTTTTTTTTTATAAATCCCTCGAAATATGTTAAACGAGTGCTTTATATTTTTAAAAACCTCACCTTTAATACAAACAACCGCAAAACGCAATTACCTACTCCATTGTTAACGTTTCATCATTACAAAATTTCACTAAAAGCTATATAAACATTCTGATATACAAAGAGTTAATTAAATTACCTTCGGCATTAATTATTACACGTGAGAAGAGTTTCAAATTTATGTAGGAAGCCTAACAAATAAATATCCCAAAAGACGATTTCCTGTGTGATTTATCGCCCGGAGTAAAGCTCTCAAGAAAACGTGTGTTTCTGGCGGAATTAATTGAACTTACTTATCCCCGTTTTCGAGAGTTCTTCTCCCGTGTACAATAATTATGTTCGGTCGTTTAATAATAAATCATTTTCTTCTGGGGAAGTCTTGAGAAGGAATGGGGGATTTAGGAAGAGTGTATTTGAAATTGTATTTAATTTAAAAGTACGGTCGTTTGTACGCAATAATAATAAAGAAACGTATTTTATTCATTGTTCTTAACAGGTTGAGCGCCAGGGCTATTTGGCGAAATCTTTTACTATAACGTTTTTTTTTATTACCACTTGCTAGTAAGAAATGTTAAATATGGCTATCTATTATTTTTTTATAATTTTGATACCCTCTTTTTTTTATAATTTTGTATTTAGTGTGCACAAAATCAATATTTATTTAGTTCTGTAAGTTTTAGATCCAACAAAATATCATCATTCATTCTAAACTAGTTATGTATCTTACAGAATCCTCCTAAATATAAATTTACCAGCAATACCCTACACAAATTCGTTTCATTATTTATTTAATAATAATTAATATAATAATTTGTTGACATAGACAGAAAAGGAAAAAAAATAATATAAATCGAAGCAAAAAGACCGTAGGTCAATATCCGTTTTACAAAAATGTTTTATATGCATATGTAATTTTTAAATATTGTTTATACTTTGTGTTACTAAAGATGTTTATTGCTCTCTCTGTCATTTTGGTAAAGATGATTACGATATTTCATGCATCGTAAACATTTTCTTTGTACACACTCAAAACAATCGATGCTTGAGAAAGTATAGGGAGATCCATTAGTTAACGCATCAAAGAAAACAATTTCTTTTATTATTGATTATTGAGACTGCTACTGTGACTTTGTGTTTGTGTATGTGTGTGTGTGTGTCTTTGATATCAAATTTATACAAAGTTCTTTTTAAGTTTTAATAAAACATTGAGTAAATGCCTGCATAACTTTGAATTTAGTTTAGTGACTATTGATTCAAAATAATCGGGGCTTTTCTGTAAGGGAAATGTTAAGTTTAACGTGTACGTGTACGTTATGTTATATCATCACAATCTAAGTCACTTATTAATACTTCATTATACATTGTTCAAATTAAAATAATAAAAAAAGGTTTATTTAAATTTAAACAGTGTATAACGAAGTACTAGTTTCATTTACCGAAAATAAAAGAAACTTTATAAAACAATGATATCAAAGTAAAAAAAAGTATTTTGATTAAAAAGTTTTTTTTTTATTCGAAGATTCCTCTCAAGAAATATTTTTCTATGTATAAAAAGTAGTAACACATATATTTTTTTATGCGAGGGTATCAAAATTTGTGAGTTAAATCGTTTGTTCGGAAGGCAAAAAAGGGACGAGGATCGACGCCCTTTTCTTTGGTTTCGCGCGGGGCCTTTGCGACGCGAGGGGCGGGCAGGGTCGAATTGGGGTCGAGTGTTCGGTTTTCGGGGCTAAATTAAAGTCTTTTGAAAACTCACCGTCCTATCTCCCGGGTGTTTCACCCTGCAGTTTAACAGAGCCGATTGTCCGACGACCGCCGTTACGTTCCTGGGGCCGATGTCGTCGAAATAGGGCCGCTCCACCGCCGGCTTGCCGCCCTCGCCCCCGTAACGTATTCGCGTCTCCGATCCGCCGCCACTGTTTCCCAAACTACTCGATGCTGAAATAAAATAAATAATTATTAGAAAAAGAGAATTTAAATAGTAGTCACAGTTACTTAAATTTATTAAATAGAAATAACGCGAAAGTAATAAATTATTTCCTCTTTAGCTATTATTTATTGGACACTCGGTTCTCATTAATCACTTGGTAAAACATTTACAAACCAATATAAATAATTATTTGATTTTGTAATATACCACTTTATGTGTACATGTATCATAGAGAAAAATTGAACAATATTCAACAATGGTAGAAAAAAAAATGTCATGATTACAGTTATATAAAATAATTAGATAAGAACATATTTAAGAAAATTTCCCGAGCTTTGGACACAACAGATTATTGTATATTGCTACTGAAATTGTCCTTATTTGAGTTGACATATCATATTTAAGTTTTTTTTATTTTAGTAGTGGCCCAAAGGTTCAGTCTGTTTTAATGGTTTCAAATCGCATGTATTTCCAGTTCTGGTATTCCGCAAGGTTCCAACCTTGGCCTACTTCTATTTTTATATATATAGACTAGTGATGGATAACATCGACCATTTAAATAATAATACATTTAATTACGGAATCTACTTTTTACATTTTTTTACAAAATATATGCTATAAAAATCAATATTACATATATATATACATATACAAATTATATTCAAACTGATATATAATTATAAAATAACAGTAAACAATACTAATATTTAAATTAGTCATAACAAAAGTGGAGGCTACCCAGGACGACCAAGTTAGTACGAAATAACCGATGTATTTAAAAATTACGAAAGATAATGAAACTTTAGTTTTAAATTGGTACCTTAGCAGGAAGCTATTTTCTTAAAAATAAATGCCCCACCACTCAACGCTATTCTATTCCTATTCAGTAAGTAGAAATATTATCATTCTATTATTATCATCAGTAATAATAAAATAATAATGATAAAGCCCATACGATGAAATTGAGGAAATGCGGCCGTTCAGTGCATGCGATGTGAATTTTATTCCTCCTCCATTGAAAAATCCAATTTAGCTCTCATCCGGTCTGGAGAGTGAGCGGGATTGGTGTTGACCGCAGTGCAGGTAATTTGCGAAATACTCGGGAGCACTCTTATCTGGGGAAAAGCGCACACGCATTTTGCGAATGCCGTCGCATTTTCCGACGTGTAAACAACCGGGTCACCGACACTCGGAACTCCGCGCCCTTAGTACCCGTTCCTGTTTCCATTACCACCGGAAATCCAGGCCCTCTCGTAACTAATTGTGTCTTGCGGCCGATTCAGTCCTTCGCTTGAAAATCAAAATAGGTTCCATTGAAAATATGGTGAATGCGCCGGGATGGATTAAATAGGGGGTTTTGTGGGAAATATGAGTGCCGTTTTATTTACGCGCTTTTATTTCGAGTGAAATAATTTTAAGGCAGTGTCGGGGTTTCTGTTTATGTGAAAATTAAAAAAAAAACATCATTATACATGGTTTTGTTTGCATATTTTCTGGTTAATGATTGATTTAATGAAACCTGAAACTTGTCTTATTAAACAATTATTTCAATTAATGCAATGGAATTTTGTTCTTTTCGTCCTGCCAGGAAATGTTTTTTTTTAACTCTTTTAACAAATATTAACATATATATTTGTTTCAATTGGACTATTAAATAATATTTATTAAATAATTTATTTTCTGCAATACTTACTTAAGAATACCAAAATAATACATGAACATATTTTTTTATTTAATAAAATGTTCAACCACCTTTTATCTAGCGTATAGATAACAAGTGATGGCAAAATATAGCGCTTGTGTCGTATTCCATTTATTATGAATATTTCTTTTTAATAGTTACGAATATTAATTTTAAAAATAAAATAAAATCATCTTTATTGAGGTGTACATAGGGTAAAATACAACACATTATTTTATTTAATTAATACCGAAATGTCTCATAACCGTCACTCTTTTAGCTAACTTATAATATCATTATGTAAAAAATATTTAAGAAAACCAATAATATATGAATATTTAAGCTAGACTAAATAGCTTCAAAGTTTAATAAATACACCAGTTGGACATGTAATTATTTATTAAAACTTATGAAATCTCTATTATAAAATATACATTTAAAAATATATATGTATATATATATATATATATATATATATATATATATATATATTTGGCTGAAACACCTTCGGTCGATAGCCGATTCATCTGCAGAATATTATTCTAATTTTATATATTATTGTATATATATGTACACATTTGAATAAATATGTTTCTTTAGTTAATTAAAAAAAAAATGTATATATGATGTATCCTAAAAGAGAATAAGAGAGATATTCATTATTATTATAAATAAGAAGTATTATTTCTACATGTTCCACCAAGTCACAGAGTATCACTTTTGAATCTTTATCTCACAACTATTCAATAGAAATATTCGGGTAGGATTATGTAGGTAAAACACAATTAATGTAACTAGTTTTGAAATTGTCCAATGAGTTTGGTCCTCATATTTTATGCTATTCAACAACAAAACATGTATGGCATTGTCGTAAATGCCATACATGTTTTTTAATCAAGGAAAAATAATGAAAATTGAAATAACATTTTTATTATAAATACTCACATTTTTATGGAGAAGTGTAAAACATGATAATATGATTTTTTAATTGTTCTAACATTTTGTTTATTAGTTGAGTTACGTAAAGATGATAAATATAAAGAAAAATATTTAACTTTTAAATAGTGCTTTAAAATATACAAGAGAGAAGAAACAATGAATACAACAAGTCTTTCTTTATATTACACACATTCTTTTAAAACAACCTTTCTTGTTTAATTTTTTTCCAACTGATTATTATGAAATTATTCTCGAGCCAACCCGGTTATTCCCAGGCGGGATTTTTCCGCGTCACGGTCCGCCGGCCCAGGCAACTTAAATTAAAAGAACTTTATCTTAAAATGCACGGACGTGCAAGTAATATCCGATTAGGCCGTCCCGGTCCGTCCTTTTCGGTTTCGACTATTTAAATTTCATTTCCCCCTTTTTTTATTATTTTCTCGGGAGATAGGATGCGAGACTGAGAGATAGAGAGAGGGAGGAAAGGGGACGCGAGCACTAAATTCCGCCCAACACTAATTTATTACAAGCCGCCGCCCCCCTCCTCGCCCCCGGGGTCATAAATTAATCAAACTGTCCGCCGACCTGCACTCAACTTATCCTGTCATAACTTGAAAAATAATGATGGGGATAATACACATAACGGATTAGGTTAATTCTTTTTATTGCGTAACCGGACAATTATTTTTTATGATTTGTTTTTTGCGACACGTGTTTTTTTTTTTCTGTTTTAAATTAAAGTTAAAAAAATAAAATTTCCCGGCCTTTTTGTTCTTACTTTTTCATTAAAATTTTGCACAGACATTGTCAATATGATCGGGGCTATTACATATGGGAAATATTAAGTATAACGTTTACGTTATTTTTAATCATCACAGTCTACGCAGTTCTTTAATAGAAATATATAAATATTATGCGAATTTAATTAATAACGTACACGTTAAAGTTAACATTTCCCGTACGATTATTTATTATTATTATTTCCCGATTATTTACTTAATTAGATTAAGTACATTACAATAACTTAACATAACGAATTAGCATACGTTATTCAAAATACAACTTCGTGTGTGCATGTGATGCTAATGTTGATGATAAAGAATTCATAAATCAATTAATGAAACGCGAACACTCCGGGCGGAACTCAGGAGGAAATTGTGTTACATAAAGCGGGCGAAGTGGAGAAGCTCGACCTATTTTCAACCAAGGCCGGAGCTTTGCCTTACCAAATATGGGCGGATTTTTTTCGTTCTTTGTTGTTGTTGTTGCGGAATACACTTGACCCTCGCTATCCGCAACAACTTGATACGCCAACGCGTGTTTTTTTCGGCCTAACGAGAGCAGGATGTGGAATGACGTTAAATTATGCAAGACGGGATTCGAGGTTTTTTCTTTCAGGCCAAATTTAAATTATTTCTTTTCTATTATGAATGCCAATGAAATGAAATTAATGATTAATGGATAGAAAATGCTTTAGTTTTGTATAGGACTATTTAGTTGGTGGAAATATGTATATGTGACAACTTTCAGCTACACAGTAAGTGTTATCAAATAAATTATCTCAGTAGTTTCATAACACGTACTGTGTAGTCGAAATTTGTCACAGGATAAGGGTTTAGTAATAAAAAAAACACCTTTATTGGCATCTTCGCACTAATTGACCAAATAATATATAAAACTAAATAAACAAAAATTATTATAGTTTAATAATAAGTGTAATTTATAATGAGATATAGGTGAGTTGACTTAAAATAAAATTTGCAATAAAGATATATTATTATATTATTATATATTATTCTCTCTACAATTACAATCACAGTGCGCGGCAGTTTCGTTTAATTTTTTTCGGTTTTGATTTAAGTTGAATTAATTTGGTTTAATTTAATTTAATCGATTTAATTTAATTTGAGTTAATATAATTCACTTAATTTCACTGAGTGTAGTTGAATAAATCTAATTGATTTATATTAACACCTTTAAATCATATAAGGCAAAGCTGTACTGACAAGGGATAGATCCCGAAACACGTGTCTTTAGATAGCCTTATATTAAGTAACTGTACTTAATATAATGTAAAAGTCCCTTGAATAAAGATATTTGTATATTAAAAGAAAATTTGTTACATAATTTTGAATACACTTGTAATTATAAGTGTAATATGGGTTACATTCATGAGAGAAGGCATTGTGTGCGTTGTGGGCAGTTACATTTTGGAAATGCATTAGTTATATATTAGTAAAAAATGCAATAATTGTTATGTATAATATTATACAATTAATATGTTAATGTTTTGGTGTAAATTCATAAATAAAGATATTTTTATATATATATATATATATATATATATATATATTATATTTAATTTTTACTTATTTATCCACTTCTTTTATTTATTATTTCGCACTCTACATATGCATTTCAATAATTCGTAAAATATGTGGAGTTAATAATTTTAAAAAATCAGAGAATGAAATATCAAATATTTCATTTTACATCATGCAACTCTACACATTCCAACTCAAAAAGAATTCAATAAATCCCTTTGTTGAAGTTTACACTACATTATTATTATTATCCTCTAAGGGAAATATATTTAAAATCGATATTTATTTATATAGGAAGTAGTTAGCCGTTGCGGCCGGATTTTAGCGACAAACAAAAAAATAAATCTGCGGCGGCCCGCTTTTATTTTTCCGGCGAATAAAATAGTGCCGCTGCGAATCGAACGCGAAAAAACAAACCCTTTGCGCAAGGATTAAAAAAAAAATAGGCACAAAAATAAAAACATCGCAGCTTATTTATCGCCTGGTCGCGGACATGGGACATGTGTTACGTCCGTTTTCATTTAATATCCGCGGTATTTCAGTTAAATCCCTCTAATGAAATGCGAGCAATATTCAGTTTTATTGAGATCAATTTGCGCGGATGATTTGGAATTAGTTTGCGGGCTTTGCGTTTGTAAATAATCTCATAACAATATTCTGCAGATTTTGACACTTTGGTGATTGTGTATAAGCCGAATGTGATTGCGTTTGCGTATTTGCTAAATTGAATAAACAAATTGTTTCATGCCATTTGTATTGGGGTTCTATAAATTTATATTAAGTCGAATTTAAAGTATTTATTTGAACTAGAATTTATACAATTAAACAATATTCCCCAAAATTTGCAGAATTTATAATTGTGAGAAAAAGTAGGAAAGCACGTTAAAGGAAACATTAAATGAACGTTTAATAATCGTATGAAATTAATTAACTAATCTTAATTTTGGTAAATAAGAGCGCTTAACATTAGGAAATTCTGAAGATCCTCCTTATCATTGACCACGTTTTGTCGGCAAATATTGTTTTGGCGATTTCCAAGCCCTCCTGATAATTAAGCGTTAATGCCTTATCACCTGAGAGTGAAATTCCGGACAGTTCCCTAACGAAAAAATGAGAATTATTTACCTTCCATCACTGAAAATATATCAAAGTGTTTATATAATAAAATTTATATATAAACTATATAAATTAAGAAAATTATACATTTTGTAACTTTCTTCGTCCGAAGAAGCAAAAAAATCATATTATTATAATATTCTCTAAATCTATATCATTTAATAATAATAATCTTTGTTAACAGATATATACAGCAAAAAAATACTAAATAAATATTAAGAAATTACAAAATGAAATGTATATTTTATATCTCTTAATTAGCTATCGACCAATGGTCTTTCCGCCTGGTTTTTCGTGTTTATGTCTTTGTCGTGAAAGAGGTATAGTGATTTTTAACTGTCTATGTCAGAAGTCATTGTCGGTGATCCAGAATCGGTGCCAAGAATAATGTAGCGTAATAGACAATGAATTTCATCGAATGCTTTTTTGGTTATTAGGTGTTGGAGTTATAATTGAATTTAAATATCCATTATATTATCCATTATTTATTCATATAAAATATAAAAAGGCTAAAAGACCTTTGGCAATTTTGTGACCTGTACACTTATTAAGTTTTATACAATTAATATGTTATTAATATCTCTGCAAATTCACAAATAAAGATGTTTATAAATGTAATATAAAAGAAAACTTGTAATGCATCTTCGGTGGTAATCTTTTTTTTATTAAATTATAATATAATTTAAAATTACCAGTACGCGATATCCGGAGTGCCTTCCATTGATTTTCAATTTATAAATCCTATCATTTTCGACGAAAATATTTCGAGAGTGATAATCCTTGAAGTTGATTAATTACGGACGCTTTTCCGCGGCGATTTAATAAATTGCCCGGAGAATTTTTCGAGGAAGGGGGAGGAGGTGGCACTGACGAGCTGACGAAAGAGAGTGTACATTATACAATATGCCCGGGCGCAAACTGATCTTTTATATGCGCCTAAGGCCATAAATTACCCCCGTCTTATCCTGCACATAGCTCCTTTATTGCCGCATTTGAAAGTTTATAGGATGATTCGTTCACTCCGCGTGTGCATTTCGTTTCTCTGAGATGTTCGTCTAGGATATATGTCTATGTATTTGTTTTTTCAAACAGATGGATTAAGGAAAGAAAAATAGGGTTTAGGTGAATTTAAATGAAATGTATCTTATATTAACTATTATTATAATGTAATTTATATTTCTAATATTTATATATTGGCAGCCATATGCATAGTCTGCTAATGGACTTACTGTAGACTAACTAAATTTATTACTATATAAAAGCATAAGATAATTATTTGATACAGACTAGTTAATCGCAATTACATGGCCTTGGTAATTAAAACTATGATTATATACCGCGCGATATTGTGATCAGGTATATATTGGGATTTTACATGAAAAAAATGTAATCTGTATTTTATTAGTTGATTTTTAATATTTTATTCATATTTATTTCATACAATATGAACTACTAATGTCTAAATATTAAAACCATTAATTTTATGTGAATTCCTCGTCTCTATTCATTTTATAGAAAAATTACAAGAATTGAAATATGTTTAGAATTTAAAAATCCAAGAAAAACGGTACTACGTTAATTAGCTTAGCAATGTATAATTAATAAATATTGAAATTTGCAAATTGTCACATGCAATTTTAAGCATTAGCCATGACTTAGGAAAAAAATCCATGTTAAATTGCATTCATTGAAATATGCCAGAAGTGACGTTTATTTTTAATGCATCTTTTATATGAAAGTAATGGCTAATACAATTATGTGATTATTTCGAAATTTAATTACGCTTAACTTATTATATATCATACATCGATTGTAAAATTGATCTTAAGCATTATTTTAGACATTTTTTTAATTCAGAGCACATATCTAAGCTAAATTATCTTCCGGATGTCATGATTTAGTTCAAGAACAGTTTTGCAGTGTTGAAAGTATTAAACTACGCCATATGTTTTAAAACAATTGTACTGTATATTTATACAAAATATATCTTGTTGCATATTTGTCTTTTTTTAAAAAATAAAGACATTATAATTATTATAATTCTTTCAGCTTTTTGTCTAAAAATAAACAGGAAAAAGGAATTTGTAAAAAATATAATAACAATAATATTTATTAAGCACTGAATATAAATATATATATATTATGGGTGCGTCACATAAATCTAATTAAAGAAAAGCATTAGAAAAATTACGTATTGAGAAATTCTGTTAAGGAATAAAAACATAATAATAATAAATCCTTTTTTCTATTACTAATAAAAACATCTAACAGTAAGGAATAACTTTAACTTTTTTGAACATTATTATCACATATTGACCGTCCCTGTATTAATTATTTTATTGTTAGATTTTGTATCCATGTCTACCAGATTGTCTTTATTGATTTGCAATCTAGTTCTGGTCATATGAATATCTAGTTTGTTGCTGATATTGTAGAAGCGATATTCTTGTCTTCACTGATTTCTAAATTTTGACATGATTTAGTAATTTATTATTTTTACTGAATCATCAGATTTGTACATTTTTGTAATGACACTCTGAAATAAAGACTATTATTATTATAAGTGCAAACCGTTATGCATCCACTTTTATTATGTATTTGTGAAAACGTCATCCTGTGAGTATTTTCCTTGTGCGTTTCCCGTGAAATTACCGCCCTTGCAGTGTTCATTTTCATCGATCCGGCTTAGTATTTCCCAAGCGGTTAGTTGCATTCGCCTCACAGATCGTCAGCTAATGCATTTTTCTAACGCAAAATCAATCAAATTTGCTATTGTATCACAGTAGCTATTAAATATACATTATAATTAGGCTGTGACTCGAAAATGGTTTCATTATTGCCTTCATTGCAAGTTGTAACTTTTTCTACGGAATCGCATCTAGATCTTACCCTATTCAATAGCAGTTCGTAAGAAGATAATAAAAAGATATCTCTGACACTAAGACACTTAGGGGTTACCATATAATCAATTTCGTGAAAGAAGGCTATTTTACCCAATAAGTAACTGCGATATACACCAGATTGATCTTACCGAGGATGAATATGGATGTATTGAGAGAGCGGTCCAGGAAACAGATAAGGCGATTTTAGTGACAATATAAAGCTCAATAAGAAAGCTGCTGCAATCAGAAAAATAGAGGATTTTAATCTGATAAAAAAACAATATGGCGCCCATAAGAAATAAGAAAGTTGATGATGGTCCAGAAGAAACGAAACATGCTATTAGTAAAATTAGTACGCCATCGATTAGATCATAAAAAGTGCTATAAGAATGTCTTCATTATATTGAAATATTGCTTCAAATAACGAAGATATTATTAAAAAAAGAAAATCGCATTTTTCATTTTTTTCATTTTTCATGAAAACAAAGAAACTAAGCCCAGTTTTCTCAACGGGATATTAATCAGCATGAAATTCTACAAAAGTGCCGAATTTGAATTTAATCCTACCCTCTATCTGTTATAATAAGCAAGATCCCCATGGTGAGACTCGTATTTGAAACACCCTGTATATATATATATATATATATATTAAATGACTTTGATTTAATATACCTAGTTTAATGAGGGAATAATTTTACCCCGTTGGAAACTGCTGATGCAACCAAACCACCACAGAAGAAGGTCTTATAACACAGAATAGTTTAGTTTGAGAAAAAAAAAACCTTACCAATGTTTGGTAATATAATCTCACTTTAAAGTCTAATGAATCGAGGAAATTTATAAATTGCTGACATATTTGTACAAACACTCAAACAATAAAATTTATTTATTTTGAGTTTTTTTGCCAACAATATTAATTATTAATGTGTACGTTATTTATAATTATACAACTATTTTTTCGGATAACTACAAAAACCTTATATTATAAATGAATACAATAAATTTAAATATAATTAAAAAGGATCTATTCACCTTGATTCGAGAATATTTAATGTAAAGTGCAAAAACGTTACGTAAACACGTATTTGCAGATAACCTGCAAATAAGTAAATGAATACTCTTTTCTAATATTATTAATAGTCAACTAGGTTTTTAATTAAATATAAGTAGAGATGTTTTTTATTGTGAATGATATGAAGCGCGCAGCGTTCACGTCCGCCGCAGAGCTCAATCATTTACACCCGAGATTGCAGCCGGAAAGATACGTTTGTTAATTCAATTTAACAACTTTATAATTTTATAACGAGGGATACATCCCGATAGAGTAGTCTGCAGATATTACGTAACTTTTTTTGTTCTTTGTATTAAATATTCTCTAATCAAAAAATGGTTGCATTATACAATATGTTATTGCTATGCAACAGCAAATGTCCATTATATTTTTTTTATTAAATTTACTTAATTTAAATGTAAATGTATCTACATAAATGTATACGTTGTATTAAATTTTGATAGAATCAACGTTTGATGTAACATGAAATTGGGTGTGCGGAAAATAGATAGGCCGGTTATTTATTTTTTTTTTCGGTCGGCGCGCGAAATCCAAAGCCGGATATATAATCTGGGCGTGCGGACCCAATCGACCCCTCAAATAACCGAAAATAAACTGAAAACATAAAACGCAATAACCGTATAAGTCTCCCCTTCTGGCCCCTCATCCAAATACGCGTTAATAAATATTAATGCGGAAAGTGCTAATTACCATCTTTACGAAATGTCCGAACCTCATGCTAATACAGACTGACCTAATTAACTTATTCCATGTCGAAACACATTTGTTGTAGCATTAATAACAATAATAATGCAAGGGAAGTATAATATAATTATATATTTTTTTCTTTTACAGTATGTATTTTCACTTAGAACTATTTTTATTTTTAAATAAAATTGATTTCCTTTCTTATTTCTATGTTAAAGATTATATCTTCAGTAGTATTGAAATAAATAATTATATATACAGGGAGGTTTTTTTATCAGTAAACATTAGGGGAAGTGTATACCTAAACAATGCTAGTCAAACGCATTGAACCGATTAATGCGTGTATGTTTAGTTGATTATTTGGCATATCTGTGTTCATTTGCGTGTTATAGGCAACCAAACATACATACATCAATGCGTTTGACTCGCCTATTTTGCAGGTATACATAGGGGAAATGTATACTGATAAAAAAAGCTCATATACAGAGAGCTTTTTTTATCAGCATTTATTATTGGTGTAAACTTACATGCTTCATTCTTATTTACAATACATATATGTAATGATATTTCGAAATGGCTATTAACCAAAAGTCTTTCAGCCTGGTAAATAATGAGTTATTAAATTTTAGTATTACTGAAGATGGAAACTTTATCTTTATTTACGGCTTCCCTTTTTCAATATATTACATAGATAAATAAGTTTCACACAAGAAATTAATAATTATAATACAAAATATAATGAAATAAATATACATGAAATAAGAAAAAAATAAACAAAGGAAATTAGGAATTATTTATTACATAACAATAAAATTCTCCACAATCAACACATTGAAGATCTATATGTTATTTAATTAAATATTTCTGTAATATAGGCGGATATTTTGTGATACATTTTAACTAATAGTTTTAATTAAATAATATTTCATTTCTCTTCTAATTTTATATGCTTAAGTTGATAGTATATTCTTAATTAGTTCTTTTTGCAGTACATTCTTTACATGTAATTAAAGAATAATTTACTTTTCTTGTTATTTTATAAGTTAAGTTGTAACAGATTTATTTCTAATTAGTTTATTTTTATCATACATATATACTTTTATAATTAATTTCTTTTTTTTGTATTTACTCTAATCTTTGTAATTTGTCCTATTTTGGTTTTTCCGTTGGACAATTAAAAATTATTATTATTACATATTTAATCAAATTTGGTTCTATTATGTTTCGCCGAAGAGTTGAAACTAGTTACCGTAAAAATTAAAGAAAGTAATACAAAAAGGTAATCACAATTAAAAACACTTTTTATTCCTTCTCTTTTATTTGTATACGTTACATGTACATTTCGAGTATTAAGCAATCATTATCATTAACTAATAATAAATGTACACCTAACACATAAAAATAAAATGTGAAGGAATAAAAATTATGATTAAAAATCTCTTCACATAACTCAAATTAAAAAATTAGTTAGAAAAGATAACTAATGTTATTAATTTAAATTATTTTATTAATTCCATTCGAAAGCAAAATTTCAGCATCTTAAAATTATAATTTTAAAATCCTATCTTCTAAATACTTTATGTAAATCAAAAAACGATAAATTAATAGCTGAAATGTAGAAGAATATGGATTATTCTGATAAAGACATTTTACTAAACATATTAATTAAAATATGAACAGAAGAAGAACTTCCTGAAACATTATTAGTACGAATTCACAAAAAATGGAAATAATTATTGCTATAATAATTAAAAAAATCAAACCACTTATTGTTGTGATAAAAATACTAGAAAAAATATTTAAAAGAGAGTACGGTGAAAATAGGCAGGGATTTAAAAACTCACAATGTAGCTTCAGAAAAGTAAGTGGTACCAGGATTGCGCATTAACAATATGGAAACTCTAAGAAAAAAAATGCACCTATAACGATGAAATCTGTATTTTACATGTTGTTATTAGACCTTTGACACTGTCAGTAAAAAAAACATAAATTCCAGAAAATTAGTACAGATAAGGTTGTAAAAGTTCAGCCCCAAGTAGCTTACAATTTGTATATACCTTGGCCTGAACTTTTACAAGCCTAACTGTACGGATATGGTTGCTTCAATATATGCTTTTTTACTCACAGTTTTTTAAATCTATAAAACAAATCATTCGTTTATTTTTCTAAGTTGGAGCTGCGTTGATTAAAATAAAGGCCATAAAATGATCACTAGAGGGAATAATTTATTAATTATTTTCAAATTCTTTTTTATTTAATTTATCATCACAGTAGCTTCAGTTTTCATTAGTTGCCTATTGGTTATTACAATTTTATGTAAAAAAATATACAAATTAATATGAGATAAAAAGAAGTAAACGCTTTTAAATGTTGTAGATTTAATTCTATGCAAATATTTTATAATTACAGCATTAAATAATTTAATTAAGCCAGGCGTTCTAGTTTTATCTAATAAATCAATACAACCATGTACAGTCCTTAATTTTTATTTTCCTTATTTCAATTCAATCCTTCCCTGCGTACGCAATAAAAGATAAATAAAGCGGATGAATCATTACTTGCATTTAAGGGGCGTTCCGGACGCGTGAGTTAGCATTTCCGCTAATGAATACAAATCGGCCCTTCCTCCTCCGCGCGTAGATCCTTTTATTAAGGGGTCGAGGATGTGGGCGGGCGGCGCGGGGCAACGGAGGGTTAACTCGAAAGTGGCGTTTTGTCCGCACTCCGCAAAAGTCTACAACTCCTGATGCACGGACAAAAGGGACCGGGGTCCAATAAAAAGTAAATTCCGAAAACAAATACGAGACACTCTCGACGAGCAAATAAAAGTAAAGTGAGATTTTTCTCCCTCTAAGGTCCCAACGTAAACTCAATGAAATCGTCAGAGCGATTTTTTTTTCTGTTTTCTTTTTTTCGGTTATTTATTTCATTTAAATGAGAGCTTACAATTTTATGTAAATTAGACGGTGAATAGCCATTACTTTTTAATTCATGATTAAATCATGAAGAATATTGAAAAAATAAGACTTATATTATTGTTATTATTGTATTAAGTAATAGACATACAAACAAAATGAGTTTTTAATTATGAATCAGAATCCGAAAGACTGAAATGGCAATCACTAGTTTTCCAAACGTTGCATGAATAGTGGTTGAAAATTTTATTAAATGAATTAATTTAGCTTTGTTTTCGATTACAAGGTTAAAATCGAAATTTAACTAATCAAGCAGTTAAGCAACCAATAACACAAAACTACTTGTGGTTAAAAGGATTTTCGCGCCAAATCTAAAAATTACTTCATTGAGTTTATGTTGAGAGGGAGAAAAATCTCACTTTACTTTTACTTACTCATGTAGAGTGTTTCGTGTTTGTTTTGTGGGCGCAAAATCTAAAATTACGTAGTAAATATTTCTAGATTCCCCACAGCAAACTTTACATCTGCAAGTAGTTTTGTAAAATTTGTTGTTTCACTGAGTTTTTAATCTAAAAATCTAAAATCATCGGAAGGTTTAGCGAAATTTGTTGTTTCACAGTCAATCGACGGACAAAAAGGTAACAGGATTTAAAACAAGTACTCTGACTTTTTTACATTATTCTTGTTTTTGAATATTCAATCTAATTTAAAACTCCGCAATTCAAACATGCGCTTTTATTAACTTTGATTTTAATTAGAATTCTGATGCAAGAAATTAAGCAAATGAATTTTAAAACAATATCACAGGAAATAAATGTAAAACAGCACTAAAATTAATTCAGAACTCTAAACGAAACTACAATAATATTCGAAATGACGGCTCCACTCGAACTCGCCCATTCTCTGTGTGTATGTAGGTAAGGGATGTGAATGGAGGCCGCAAGTTGAGGAATTTCCCAATTGGAAAATCCATTCGGAGCGGTGTTGAAATAATGATGCGGTACAGGAGTCGCCCCTCGTTCCGGCCGCCCCCCGAACACCGCTTAACTAAATAATAAGGGTATTAACACGAACTTCAGACTAAGTAGTTTAAGACCGAATGTAAACGCAAGATGGACGTTTTGAGTTCGGATGAACTCCCGGGATGAACTATGATATCCGCACAATGGTCCGTCCCTACATCAACCCCTAGTTTTGGCTGCTGCTTGATTCGGGGTGGGTCGGAGGAAAAAGAATTGTGTGCAGCTGTTAGTTTGAATTAATTCTCGAATGAATATTTCAAGGAATTAATTATGCAAAATTTTAATCAACACGAAATTTGAAATTACTCAACTAACTGACTTAGTTTAATGAAGTAATAATCGATACACAGTGATTATTAACCTTTTAACTAAACAACACGCGTCTGCAGTGCCAAACGCAAATATTTGCGAAAAAATAAACGTTACACTAAAATGCATGTAAAAATTATTTAAATACTGAGTGGATTATTATATCGATCATTAACAACCAATATCATGTGAACTGCGATGTAAAAGTAGAATTCACATGGTCATTTATATTTAAAATAAATGAAATAAAAAGAATATTAATAAGAATAATTAATAAATATTTTAATTAATTAAATATTTTTTTAAAGAGGCAATCCTTTTTTTCAATTATTATTTTTATATATTTTTTATGTGCTATATATTTTAAAGCCAGCGTGGCTTTATTTAAATCTGAGTCGATAATGTTTTGTCGAGAACAATTAAGAATGCGCGTAGCGTCCATCGCCGGACTCGATCAGTTACACTGGACATCGCAACCGGGACAGTAAGTTGGATTATTTTAATTTAACAACTTTCTAATTATATTAGGCTCAGCTCTATTGACGAGGAATGAATCTCGAGACACGTGTTTGCAGATAGCCTTATATTACGTATTTTTGTTCTTTGCATTAAAGATTCTCGAAATAAAAATTGTTACATTATTCAATATGTTATTGCTATGCAACAGCAATTGCCCATTATCTAATTCATTACCTGGCGGGGTACAGGCCCGAGAAGCAGTTGTTTTAAAGTACTTACGTAACGTAAATAAAAAAAATCGCAGTAGCAAAAGAGGGAATAATTCATTAATAATTTTCAAATTCTTTTTATTGAATTTATTCATTTATTTATTAAAAAAAATATATTTACACTTTCCTTTTATATAAACATATGTGATTCAATTACAATTAATATTTTAGGTGGAATATTCTTTTACTCAAACATCTTTGAGCGCTGCAACAATATTATTACATATTTATAATTCCCAACATACATCTGAGAACAATCTAAAAAATCCAGATCATCGGGGAATACATTTTTTTATTAAAAAGAGGAGTATTAATTGATGGAAAAATGTTGCTATTATTAATGAAATTTTCCGGTAACCCTCTCTCTCTCTCTCTTTCTCTTTTTTATTCTGTTCTGAATTTCAATGGCGTGTATCCGATTTGGCAGACATCGGTGGCCTTTCGGAGATTGGAGGAGGTTCTTTGTGTGCGGGCCGAGATAATCTGGTCACGTCTTTACGGCTAGATTTCTCCACTATAGGAGACAGTGATTGAACGCAGGACGAAAAGTAGCCTGATATTTTATTCACGTCTGGCCGTACACGAATTTGCTCCAATCAGGATGAACTAATATCACCAGGCGCAATCAGTTAAATATTTTAACGGGTTCACGAACAATTGCGTGAGAGAATTCCATGTACTCGTAAATAAATATTTTTTAGAACATAGAAAAAAAAACGCACTTTTGTAATACATTACATTAATTAAGGATAATTTAATTAAAATTAAAACACTTATTTTGTTTCAGTTTCAGACCATTGGTCATTTTCAGGGAGGATGGTCGAAACTAGTCGGAGAAAATATAATTAAATGAAACAAAGCGAGTGTTTTCATTTTGATTAAATTATCCTGAATTAATTCAATAATATTTCACCATGGGTTAAGTGAGAAATTTATTAAGCATAAACTTTTTATTAATATGCCTTTTATTAATACTTCTAAACTTTGTGTTATGTAACACATTATATAAAACCATTATTTAATATCTCATTGTGAGACTCTACCATAAACATTAATTTTAAAGTACGACAAAAACTTAATATTATTTCGGTCGTCTACCTTGTAGACCCAAATCGTCAACGATTCCACTTGAAATTAGGCAAAAGATGGCGCTTGTGTTGTCTTTAATTTATTATGATTAATATCGGGTATATAACCACAACACAATTTCCGTTCAGCCGCCTTCATCAAGACATTGTACATGGAATACACTAGTCTGATGAGGTTGAATGGTGGCTGATCATTTATTATCATTAATTATTTATATATTTATTATTTGTTAATTATTTATTTTTATTGCATATAACTATAAATTATAAATATATTATTTAAATCTATGAGTGAAAAGAAAAGAAAGATCCATCCTAAGAAAAATCACCAAATTTAGACATTCTAGCAAGTCTCTCCACAATTCCTTTATGAATTCACAAAAGTTTCCCCTATATACCAACTTATAATAAACCTTTAAACAAAAAAACGCGAATTTTCTCTATGACCAATCCCTCCTTACAAAATTCTGAATGGTCCGAAATCAAAAAATCCTACCAAAATATTTAAATCTTACTCTCACTATTTATTAATACACTTCAACACATTTCAGCTAGCCAGTACTGAAATTTTTTATTGCATATAACTATAAATTAAAGAAAATCCTTAAGAAGTTCAGGTTGATAGCCCGGTACGGACAAACACTTTCGTATAAAAGGTGTAAAATTATGATTGGCCTCATTTGAATTATTGAGTTAAAATTATTTTAAACATCTAGTTGTAATCATTATAAATGTCAAATGTACTGTCTTATCTAAAGTTTTATTAGATATGGAGCGCTGGCCGATTGCTCAAAGAATATTCTGAACAGATAATGTTTTAAGAATTGATTGAATTATTCAAAGACAGCGACATTTCCGGCAAAAGTTCAATGTTGAAATGGCTCCTTCTCGTAAGACAAATAGAATATGGGTAAAAAACTATCACCATAAGGTATCACTTGTTGATTTAAAGCCTCTGAAAGAGCAACAACAGAAAAGAATATCTCACAAGTTAGAAATTCAATTTAGGAACATTCGTTTCCCAACAATTATGAATTTTGCATGAGCCCGTAAAAACAATATTAAAGGAATATTTGCACTTTCGTCCCTAACGTTTCAAAAAGCTCAAAACCTTTTTCTGGTCATTCAGAAAATACTCGTTTACAATTCAGTCGTTGGATTTTAGAAAGAGAGCCAGATTTCCTCAACAATATTATGAGCGACGAAGCACATTTTCAACTTCATGGCGGAAGAAATAAGCAGAATTTGCGTTATTGGTTTTCTGAAAATCCGAACATTTTATTCGAAAACCTTATTTGTAACCCTTTCAGAATGCAGCCCATTCTGAAAGGGTTACTGTTTTTTGTGGCATCTGTTCATTTGGAATCTTGGGCCCATATTTTTTTCGAAGATGAATTGGGAAATGCAGTTGTTGTAAACAGTGCACAAAATGTGAATATGTTGAAAATTTCAATGGATGCCGTCAGTCAACTCCAGCTACCATTAGATGTTAAGTGGTTTCAACAAGACGGTGCAAGGTCTCATGTGTCAAATTAATCTAGGTAAGTCCTGCGAGAGATGTTTTCAAATCGTCTTGCTATCTCATCAGATTACTTTATGTGGCTCTATGTACATACATATTATATATATATATATATATATATATATATATATAACAAAATTTTAATTTTCCCTTTAAAAAAATCATTTATAAATTAATACAATTTTTCTCGCTTCCGGAAATTCCATTCTTTCCACGAGGAATTAATTAAATGTTTAAATTATTACCGCATTCTTTCGACGTCGTATTAATTACCCCGGGCGGAATTAAAAGTTCCGGACGGCCGGGCGAAAGAAAGTGCATTTCAATTGCAATTCGCCCCGTCGTTAACTTAATTGAAGAGGCGCGCCGGAGACTTTAAAATTGCAGAAAAGTGACAAATATTTAGTAGCGATAAGAAGGGAAGACGAGCGGGACGTTAACGATGATAAAAAAAAGCGCACGTAAAAAGAAGAGACGAAAATGCAAAGTTTCGTCTACTTTCGAATGAAAGACAAACGCGAAATAAATTGTTCCACTCCGAGTGAGACCAAACATTAATCACGCGCGGGCGAGAGACGTAGGGATATTTGTTAAGTAAGAAAAAGAAAGTTCTATGTATATATATACATATTTTTTTATCCTTTTTCTCATTATTTTCTTAGCAGGTGTGATTGTTTACTTTTATATAAGATGTACAACAAAGACTGATAGAGATACATTTGGCGATTATAATAAATGAAACACTTTTTACTTTGTTTTTATAATAATTTTATTTATTGTTGAATATAGTTTCGACGGGTCATCAACACAAAACTTTTGTGTTACATATATTAAAATTGAATTACTATGTATAACGAAGTAGAAGCGTCAACAATTAATAAAAAAATGTATCGTATTAAATTTATTGTATATTTTATAGTGATTAACCATCAATCATACATAAAGTTAATGCTATTTAATTTTAATAGGTTTTTTTTATTATAACAAAAAAAATAAACAGAAAATTCAAGAAAAGAGAAAAGGAATCGGTAAATTGTGAGATGATGTTTAAATTGTGATGGAATGGTTAGGTTTCGTGGAAACTTAAATATTACCACGAAACTTAACCATTCCTTCACAATTTAAACATCATCATCTTACAATTCATTAATTCATTTTTGCAAACAATTAACACAATTTAGCTAGTAAGTACAGATATTTTTATTAGACATGACCATATATTTAAGACAAGGCAGAAAGACCTTAGCGCAGATATAAATGTATTGTATATAAAAGTTATTGTTATTGTTCTGTGTGATTGTTTGAATGATGATGTTTATATATGCCCAATAATTAATAATTATAATGAATTAACAGTAAATATCAAAAAACTCTGACATTAATTCTTATTGTTGTAAATATTTCACGACACAGCTCGTATAAAAAAGGAAAACATTTTATGTTTATTTAACAATGCAATTGCAATTCTACGAAATTAAAAATGAAGTCCATATATCATTTGCGAACCCAGGTTTATTAAGATATGCAAAATAAATCATCAAACTATTTCTTTAAGAAATGATTAAAGCTAATTTTCCCTACTTCTGAAATTATTGAGACTTATGTGCATAGTAATAATCAAAGTATCGCTTTCCTAAATTGCTGAAGATGATTCTGCAATATTTCCAAAATTGTTGGAACTTGCTTGCAAATTATTATCGCGAACAATTATTCTTTTTCTTCCGCTTTTTTTTATTGTATTGTTTGTTAATTCGTATCTTTGAATTAATTTTTCTGAAATTCGCTCAATTTATTACGCGAGGGGACGCGTTTCGTCGGCGGCGCGAGTAGCAACAAAAGATTTGAAATTTATTACGTATTTGCGTTGAGACAATGGCGGGGCATTCCATAAATTCCGCTGAATAGGTTTTCGTAAATCGGGATAATTATTTTTTCCAATTAAACACAGGCGCGACACGATTATCAACAAAGCCCCATCATTTATAATTGAATATTATTCCGTTTGTTCGCTTCCTCATTTGTTTTGCCGTTTGATCGGATTTCTTTCGGTTTATATAAAAAATTCTAGTACTGGCATACGTCCTAACTTAAATAATTATTATTACCTCTAAGACTGAATAAATGTACTGTGATTCACGTAAGACTCTCTCGGTTGAGAGATCACCACATGGAGGAAATTGCCGTGATGGCAGTTGGAATGTAAATTATTAAAAAGAAAAAAATATTAAAGAAAAAACATCCCGCACTCCTAATCATGAAGTGTGGAAAGACATTCCAAATGTAGATGTAAGTTTTTTTCTGGGATATCGACCAGGGTCTTTCTACACTTTCATTTTATAGTATTTTATTATATTATTTACAATAAATGTCTACTATTTGTGAATGAAATTCTCATTTATAAATACCGACGTTTTCAATAAATTTAAACATGCCTCGAAATGCAATAGCGCGAATCCCATCAATGGCACGATAACTGACAATATATTAGAGGCACTTTAATTAGCAATGATTATGCGGCGAATGAATTGCGGACACACAGTTTAATTACGAATAAAGCTTGTTGACATCAGTGTCGGCCGAACGACAAATTAAAATTACCCGCGCGAAACAACCGGCGAAACACAAAAATTATCACGCGCAAACACCGCAAACACGCGTATTCAATAATTTCTCCTATTAATTATTCTTGATGCAATTATAATTTTTATTATATTAAATTGTTAATATTTCTTGATTAAATTTCTGATATGTTCGACAATTTGACGACGTGTAGACAATAAATATTTTTTTATTAATTGTAAAGGCTTCTACTGTGTTGTTGTTTAATTAATGATATTTGTTGTACTAAATGTAATTTAATTTAAACATCAAATTATTTCAGTCATAACAAATGGAAAACGATGCAAGCGCCATATATTGCCTAATTTCATGTTGCATCAACAACGATTTGGGTCTACAAGGTAGACGACCGAGAATCGTTGTTTGGTCCACTAAAGAAAGGCGAAACTTGTTCTGTTTATGAGAAGAGGAAACGAAATTAGTTTAATAAAACTTAAGTTCATTCATTTTAGGTATTTAATCGCAAAACAAGATCCGTTCAAACGTCTTCATCAAGGCATTGCACATGGAACACACCAGTCTGATGAGGTTCGAAAAACCGAAATGGCCGTCACTAGTTATCCATAGGCTAGATGAATGGCGGTTTAACATTTTATTAAACCTAATTATTTATTAAATTTTTAAATTGCGCTCATTTACTGTATTCGTTGGCGTTTTTATTTTAATAAAATAATTTTATTTCTGCAATTGTTAACTTGGATAATTGAAGGCTGGAAAGAAAGGAAAACCCGTCCTAATTATAAAACATCCGCTTGCTGAAATAAGATGCGGATAAGATTAGCTGCGTCGGTGAGGGAAGGCGGCATTGTATTCCTGAACCTTGTTTCGCTGTATGAATACAGAGTGTATTGTGCGGGGCGAGCAACCCTTTCTGCGGAGTTGGGTTGTCACTGGGCCATTTCAATTTGTCAGGCTCTCGATTTCACGAGCCGGCTGAAATACGCCCGCAGGAGTTACCTTGTAAGCCCATAAGTATAAAACTCACCCTCCGGGACCCGGGGCCATTCGGCACACTAAAGGAATCGCAACTACGTGTAGCGAGATTTACAGGGCGGCCGCGTGTAATATCCTGAAGAAGCCCCGACACGAATTATTAATACCAATATGCGGGGTGATTTCCTGCCGAATTACACCCGAATTTCGATTCGGACGCTGTGCGGGGTAGGTTTTCAATCAGACCGCCCTTAACTTGATTTTAATGGACTTTACAGTATGTCTGGCTTTTACAATTTCCGGAAAAATTGAAGGGGAAATTTTGTTATAAACTAAATATATTTTATCAGAAATTTCACAAAATTATAAATTTATATAATAAATGCTTCATTTTAGCTGCTTATAAAGTAAAAATTATACTATTGATATCTGCCAATGCACCGGATATTGGGGCTGTTTTTTTAAACAAGATGTTTTAAATTTTTCCAGGTTTAAATATTTTTATTACGTATCAAATTTCCAAAATCGCTTTCTTTTTATTTTTTATTTTATTATTTTTAAATTTAAGTAACATTTACGTCATTTATTACGACTAACAAATCTTTATTACTTAAGAATTTGCATGTAATTATTTTACATACAACTTTACTTTTATATTAAATAAAAATGATTTGAAAATAATTAATAAATTATTTCCATATTTAGCTCTGTGACTTTTGACTTACGCTACGTAAGTACGTTAAACAAATGCACATTAAAACAACTACCTCCCGGGCAAATAACCACGCCGGACATTGAATTACATAATGTACACCTGCTGTTGCACATCAATAAAATATTGCATAATGCAACAAATTTTGATCCGAGAAAAATTTAATGTAAAAACAACAAACACACTTACGTAGTGTAAGTCAAAAGTCACAGAGCAAAATGTGGAAATAATTTATTAATTATTTTCAAATCATTTTTATTTAATATATTTAAATAACTGCGACCAAGTGAATGAATACTCTTTTCTATTTATTTTAAACTTTACTTTACTTAAGTAAGGGCAATCGACCAAAAGTCTTTCTGCCCTAACCTTTAATTATTATATTTGACTTTCGCTTTAGTGCAGATATTAATTAGTAACTTAATGTTTCCTATTTAACGCGTCTTAATAATAAGATACACTTTATCTTCTGCTAGATTAATACATTTTATAAAAAATATATTCTTTTCATAATTAGTCGTTCAGAATAAATTTTAATCATCATGTGACAGAAAATAGCAAATATATTTTGTAAAGTTTCTTTTTATTAAGTCAGTATTTTTTAAACGACCACAAGTATCAGGTTTAATAGATTCAACCACATGTAAAAATGCACATTACAAATAAATAGTTAAAGCAAACTATTCAAAAAAAAACACATACACATACAAACTTGATTAAACTACAAACAACTCCCAACCACTGACTTTTAATCGTGTTCCCTTCTCCAGCAATAAATACATTTAGCAATATAATCAAGACGGTGGATACCGCAAAGTGAATGGGGCCACATAACAAGAAAGTGTACACTGTTTACTTGGACTGGGAACATTCGGGAATATCCGAACCGGAAAATTAACCGGGGGACTTTAGATATCAAGACGAGGAGGGCCCACGTAAACATTACACGAGATTCGGTCCCCCAAGTTACACACATTAACACTTTTGTGTCTTGTTTATCGTTTGCGTTCCACTGATGGGAACGAGTTTCGGGTCCCCGGAGGCCGAATTCCCACGCTGCGGGTTTCATTAGAAAACTTCCGCTTTAAATATGCGTGTAAATAAATTCAAATTCGTCCAAGGGATAATAAGGAAGCGGAGGAAAAAAAGTGTATTAATCAATGTTTTAATTAGCCCACGGACCAATTATGCAGTGATTTATTTTCCTGTGGGGGCGGAGGGGGGAGCGGATTGAGCCAATGACAGTAATTGACTGATTAAAAAAGAGTAAACATTCATTAATTTCGGCCTTGGAAAAGAAGGGGTGAATTTTTGCGTCATTTTTTCCTCCCTTTCTCTCTTGCTGGGTGTTGATTCCGTTCTTTCTTATTTTTGTTTGATTGAAACGGGGGAAATAATATTGAATTTATTTAAATTGAATTCACTCAAAGGTTTAATTTTTTATATCAAACGAATAATTAAATTGCTTATTAACTTTTTTTGCTTCACTTTTACAAAATAACGCCTCCTTTTAATTCCATTTTAATTTAATAATATATTTCATTTATTTACAACATAAGTGACAACCAACGAGATTGAGAAATATTTGTTTAACTGACCAGATCGACAGAAGGCCTAGTAATAAAATAGAATGAATGATGGAAAATAAAAATAAAATTCTATCCGTATCCGCCGACTGTTGAATATTTGATTAGGATTAGGATTGGGTCTACAGGAATCGCTAATTGTGAGGGTGTTCCTTTTCTCCTTAACGCTTCAACTCTTCCGTACGTGCATTTGCTCTTTTCAATTATGCACAACCGCACGCTGAAAGACTTATCGTTTATTTACACCGCTCGTTTCCCCGCTACCTTCCTCTCCGTGTCAACTACTCGTGGTGTATTGAGTGGGGCGGTTCGGGATAAAATATTTATGACAGTCTGGATAATTAATTGGATTACTTTTCATTTGTGTAATCTAGTGGGTTTAAATTATAAATCGCTGTTTTTATTTTGATATATTGAAAACACTTAATTTTTTATTATACTTTTTTATATTATTTCTAGCATAATTTCTGAATGATATAATTAACAGCCCTGATATTTTAAAACCAGTTGGTTTGTATATTCCGACTTTTAACTGAAGACATAAAACTACATTGAATATAGCTCATTGTTGAACTGGTTATGGCATACAATGACCTAGTAATGTAATTAACAATTTTAAACGTCTTCCACCTACTTGTGATCTAGCTTGCCAACCTTAAGAATCTTTATTAATGTTTTAAAAGTAGGCTTATATTGCCCTATAGCTTTATTTTTTTATGTATTACACTATTTCAGCCTTTGTATTTATAAAATTGTCTTAAAATTGAGAACTGGTTTCCTGTTGAACAAAAAAATATTATAATATATAATTTCTGAATATAAATCAATGTGAATTAAATAACCAGAAGATCCACCGGCTATAAAGAGAATCAGGATCTTCATATTAAACATAACTTTATATTTTTTTTTAATTGTTGAAACATGAATTCATTTCAGCTCTGGGAAAGAAGGAGCGGATTGTTGGGTCATTTTTTTTTGTTCTTCGGGCTATTGATTTCATTCTGTTTAATTTTAAATTCAAATGTAAACATTTTATTATTGTTTGAAACGGAAAAATATATTTAATTTATTTAAATTAAATTCAATCAATAATTAAAGAGTTAAAAAAACAATTTGGGTATAAATTACATTTTTTATTATTGTAAATGGGTTTAGAAGGGGAGCTGATGTTTAATTAATTTGTAATTTTACCGGTGGTGTAATATTTTTGATCAACAGATTTTGAGTTTGCAACGGACGAACATGAGTCCATTTGGATTGTAATGAATTATTGAAAATAAATGAATTATTCCATATTGTATACCTAATGTAAAGAATGACTTACATTCCGTAAGTTTCATTGCTCTCTGCTGCTTCTCAAACACACTCTACCTAATTTATTTTTCTTATTATTAAGCTTTTAAGGGTAATCAAATGTAAATCATTGAAAAATATTCAAGAAACACGTTAGATTGCATCAATATTCAAGAAGAACCCGCGCAATATAGTTCAGTAATGAACAAGAGCTGTTAATGCCCCTACAAATAGAGGGATTCGCGCGCGGCACTCGCGGCTTCATCCCCCAAAGTGCTCACCTTAAGTACAGAATTTTGTAGTGAAATCCATACATTACGCCCTTTAAAATTCCCGCCATTGTTTAACAGGCTGCACGCGCAGATAGTACCGGAAACCGTAAATAAGGGGGCAAATCTGATCTAAGACTCAAACTACGCTTAATGTATTCCATTTCAATTTAATATATGGAAATACTCCGTATGCGCCCCACATTCTCACTCTCTCCATTGGAACGTGTGTGCTTGATAATAGCTATAACGTGTAATCTAAACATATCTTAAATAAGCATACACAGCACAATGCTATAAACTGATATGAGTTTGTATTTACCTCTTCCCCATTAAAGCACTCCTGCCTTCACCCTCTCTTTCTCCCTCATTGTTAGTAGTAGCTGTGTGTAATCGTGCATGTACTATATATTTATATAGAGTGTAGTTTCGCGCGTTTGCACCTTTACACGTATTGTTTTCTGGGTGCGAAGTCGGGGGAGGATTATTTAAATTTTCCCCGTGCTCGCGTTTACTGTAAATATCTTAATGCGTTTGTTTATAAAATAGACAAGCCGGATGTAGTTTGAATTGTATTCAACAAATTTATCGTGTTTGCGTGTTTAATTAAAACCGGTAAACACGTTAATCCCTCTTTTTTTAAAGAAAAACAAAGGGTATTTGTTAAAGTCCTTGCAGTTTAATTTGTTTGTATTATTTCTAATATGTAAATAAATCCATAGGATAAAAAAAAGAAAACTTGGTATGCGAAATATACATTTAGTGTATAATAAAACATATGAAGTAAAACGAATGCATTTTTCCATACACTAATTATTACATAAAAATATTTCACCATGGGGTAACGAAGAAATTAATTCAAGATTCTGTTAATATTATTAATAACAGTATTTCTTTAACCTCCAGGACAAATTTGTTTTACGTAAAAAATAAGAAGGTTTTATGTGTTTACCGGATTTAATTAAATATAAAAACTGTGTTTTTGTATAACAAATATTATCTTAACAACAAAAATTGTGAAAATAATTGAAATATATGTCTTCCATTATGAGTTAATGAATAAAAAATATATATTCCATTAAAACATCATTATAACAATAAAAAAATATAAAATACATTAACTAGAACAAATCATATTTACATATAATCCGGCTTTGATAATATATCCATTTCAGAAAGAACAAATGTAGTAATTACAACGGCAATAAAAATAATGAGACTTTAATACATAATAATAATAATGGAACTTTAATATTAATACTCATAATTACCTGTTCGATTTACAAAACAAATAAATGTCTGCCCCGAAGTCCGTTTGTGCCATTTGCTCATTATATGTCATACAAAAGAAATATGGAGTAATAAATGTTCATTAATTTTCAGTAAATACGCAAATGCTGGAAGAGGAAATATGTTATTTCTGTTTTTTTTAATATATTATTCTCTGTTTGCTAAATGGCCTTAATAATGCACGTTTGAATTAATCATGGAAAACAATGCTCGTCATTTAATATTTAAAATAAATTGATTGAGAAACCAAACAAACATATTTATTACACTGGGAATAAAAAAATGGAGGAAAATAATGATGTAAATTGTAATTTATTGAATTATATACCAATAATTGTTTTAAATATATAAAAAATATTGGTGCTTTCCGTTCCATAACGATAAAAAGAAGGATATTAAATATTTGGTACCAAATTAAACGCATATTTTGTTTTAAAAGAGACAGTTTTTATTATAAGAAATGCAGTTTGCGTTATTTTTCTTATGTGAAAATATGAAGTTCCTAAGATATAGTTATGACTAGAGTAGCTAATAGCTTCGCAGGTACATAAATGTGGTTGAATTTTATCTATGAAGCGTTAAATCTCCATCCACTGATGGATATGGACTTGTTGATATAGACATCTGAGTGCTGTGAGCAGAGTTAGCCTCCCAGATGATGTAATTTAACTTCATTGGGTTTCTGTCTATACAATAACTCTACAGGCAGAACTGTCTGTAGAATCTATACAAACAATAGAATCTATATAATAACTCTACAGGCAGAATTATCTCTAGAGTCTATACAGACAATAGAATGTATACAATAATTCAACAGACAGAATTGTCTGTAAAGTTGTTATTGTATAGACAGGGAAGGAATTCATAGGTCAAACTGACAATAAGGAATTTTATTTGAGCGTTATGCGCCGCTTGCGCCAAGCTACATGGCCAAAAGGTCATATTTGTGATTTGGTAATTTACGAAAAGACAGTTGTCTTTACATTTTGATAATGTGCCATCTCATACGATATTGATTTGTGCTTATAAATAAATTGAACACACTCATTGATATATATTGCAGGAACTGTTAGTATACAAGTTTTTTTTTAAAACGCCTTTGCAGCTATCTCTTTGTTTCATTCCACACAATATTCTCACTGCCAAATATATTTTCTTCAATTTATTTTTAATTCACTTGTTAAATTGCATATGTATATAAATTTAAGTTTGCACATTGTACTATCTACAGAAAGCCTCATTATATAACATCCTTCCGTGTGAATTGAATTTAAAATGGAGCAAAGAAAAGGAAACCATTCTTAAATGGTGGCGCAATATTACTCTGCGTGCATTCCTCTAATAACCGAACGCTAACGCCGAACCATAAACAAAATTCCTTATTATTATTGCCCGGCAAATGGCGCGGGAAACTCAATAAGTAAATTTAATGTCCCCGCAGGAAAGTTGGTGCAAGCGGAGTGCGGCGGAGGCGGCAGCAGCTGCAGACAACTTCATTTTTCTCCGGCGGATGCGCTCCGTTTTATATCAGAAGAGCGCTCTCGTCATTATTACACAACAACTATTTTACTGCCGGCAATATGGGTCACTTATTCCCAAAGTTGGAATGATTTAAATCTAAATTACTTCGCAGAACTTAATTTCGCGTTACCTGAGGGCCCGCCGCAACAGTCTTATTCTAAATTGCTCGCATGCAAACACATTTCCTCGCTTTTCCTGATGTAATAATTTCGCAGATAAAATGCTCGGGGTTTTTTTCCGTCTGCTTGAATTATTCACAAAATCCAGTTTTGTACAAAAAAAAATTATAATAATAATGTAACGGCAATTTACAAAATTAATAAACGTTTAAAATAGTATTAAAATTAAATCTACATATAATTAATAAAATTATCTTATATCGAAATATACTGAGCATCTATACTAAAATATAATATTTTTTTAAATAATTTAAAATGTAATATATTTCCCTCTTTCAAAACTGATAAATCTTGAATTCTTCTCATAATAGAATGTGTGTACTACAGTACAATGTTTAAAAAATATCAGGAATCTTTTTATATATATTTTTTTAAATCTATCTCATCGCTTTCAAAGTACACCCCATTCGATGCAGTACACTTATTTCAACGTTTTTTGTTTTAATTCTCGATGCACTGAAAACAATTATTTTCATAATTGACCCACAATATCATGTTCGTCACACAGAGCTAAATCATGCGAATACACTGGTTGTGGAAAGATTTTTGTCGTATTTTTCTGTCGCAAATATTGATATCCAACAGTAGGTGTACATTATGTATTTCAATGTCTGGCGGGGTATTTGCTCGAGAAGTTGTTGTTTTAATGTGCATTTGTTTAAAGTTCTTACATAAGGTAATATATCACAGAACATATGTAATATATCACAGAACTAAATGTCGAAATGATTTATTAATTATTTTCAAATCATTTATTTAAATAAATGTGACCAAGTGAATAAATACTCTTTTCTATTTATAAATATTTAAATAACTAGTGAATGAATACTATTTTCTATTAAATATAAATTTGATTCTGATTACATTTTTTACATATACTTGTGAATAAATGATAGCTTAATAAAATTTATTGTTACGCCTTTACTCACCTTATTATTTTAACTCCTGAATTATCAGTTAAAAAATAAGATAATAAAAATAATTCGTTTAGGTCAAATTCTTTCTTTTCTTAATATTATATTATAAATCATTATTAAAGATCGATTATATTTGAACCCAATCACCATACACTTTCGATCATCCTTTCTCGTTTTATAATTAAATAAACTTAATTAAAATCCCCGTCCAGTTTCGTTTTTAAAGAGGAGAGCGAACATAATGGGAGTTAATTACGGATTCGCGGCAACAAAAGCGGAGGGGCCGAAAATGTTGTTAAAATTGGAGTTTATGTGCGGCGAAAAGGAAATGTTTCCCGATGCCGCCGATACGTATCAAAAAATCGATATTCCATTAGCAGAAAGCCCATTAATCATCACACACACGTACTCACACGCATTTGCACACAAATGCGCCATTTTTTTTGGGTCAGATTTATTCAAACAGACAAACTAACAAACAACAATCCGCGGTTAGTTCAAATGGTGGAAGAAAAAATTCCACTTATTTCGATATAAACATAATTTATCATGTATTAAATATGTTTTACTTTCTTTCAAGTACGTTTTATTCAATATAAAATAAATTATTGTTAAACTAGTAAAATTAATGATAAATCTCAGGGTATGATAAAAATTCGTAACTGATATTAAAAGCCTTGCCAACTTCCATGCATTTTTTATAGATAGATTTTTTATGATAGGTCGAAAGGTTTGTCAGGTAAACTATATAACTATAAAAATAACCTTACATCACTTAACTTATGACCAATAAAACCGTGGTTTTACAAATGGTGGCTCAAGATTAATGCTAGCAAATCTAAACTCTTTCTCAAATATATCAACATATCATCTTCCCACTGTAAATACTTGAGCATGATACGCGACCCAAAAATATCCTCAAAAAATCATACCACTTAACTGGAAACCAATATCATTAAGTGGACCAAATATTTTAAATATTTTCGCTAATTAATTTACAAAAGGCAACAAATTAGCACATATACCTGTACACAAATTTATAAAATGATCTGCTACCGCCTCCTGAATTATAGCTGTATTCTTTACCTTCACCCATCTTTAGTGGCATCACATATAGGTTTCTTTTTTTTTAAATATCGGATCCTTTATGCTATGGAGTTTTAATAGTTTGTTAAAAACTAAAAACGAGTTTGGTTAAAACTTGAAGTATGCCCTTGCCCTTAGTAAAATAAGCAGCGAAAGTATGTTGGTTTCCAGGTCAGCAGTGTAGTTTTTGGACCATGGTTTCGGAACGAATGTAATGCTCAAGTATTTGTATAATGGTAGATTGGAGTTTAGATTTAAGAAATAGATTTTATTGTGCAATTCGATGGAAAGGTAGGAAGAGTACAAATTTGCATTGATCTGGAATTATCTTTTAGAGAACTAACTTCAAGTTTTAACCAACCCCTACTATTATTTCAAACTATAAAAACTGACCACATTGCTGAACGGATCCAATTTCTAAGGGAATAGTAATTACTGAAGAAGGAAACATAGTTTTAGTTTTACATTTAGTTTGAATTTTAAAACAATTCCAGAAAAGAAATGTATTTTAATTAATTTAAATTGAAAGAATTTAGATTGGCCCAAAAGTATGTATACTGTAGGTATATTTTTATTTTGTTTTTAGTGTAAACCATGGCTATATGAGCATTGAGAGCGCACCACTTTCATCGTACTTAACTCCAATGGATTTTTTTAGGTAATTGTAAAGCATAAGGTTTATTCTAAAAATCCCGCCACAGTACAACAGTTGAAGAATTTCATCGATGATGCGTTTGAGGACATTCGTCCTAACTTGAATTTGTGTCACGCTGTGTACAAGTGTGTCGAGGATAGGTTACAGGAATGCATCAATACCGAAGGTGGACATTTTGAGCACCTTCGGAATTAAATATGTAATTAAACCTATAATTAAAAAAATTAAATATAAGCATTGCTATATATCTGTGGGCTAGTTTGTATAATAAAAAAAAACATATACATTTCAAAAATATCCCCCCTTAGTATTGTCGAAAAAAAAAAAACGATAAGGGTCAGGATTCGAAAATAATCAATATCATCCCATCCCTCTCCTCGCTCTCTTTCTGCCAGAGGTTTTCCATTACAAACATATCTTTAGGTTGGCAGCAGATAGATGACTCTGTCCGCCCGATGAGGCATTAGTTTTTAGTCCTCGCCGTTCGCGCTCTCCGAAACCCTGCCCCCTACCCCATGTCCGCCCGGAAAATGATTTATCTGCGAAATCCGACCTTCTCGCCGAAAAGCAAAACGGGAAGTGCGAACAGTTTTCGCGGGCCGGCGCAATATTTTTTTATCGCTTTCGGCGCGCGAGAAGTTTGTTATAATTTCTGCCAGCCGAGGCGTTGTTTTTCTGTCCTTTTTGTGCGGATTCTTTTGTGTTTGTTGCGGAAATAGGGTTTTCGGCGCCGTTTAGCATTTATGTTTTTCCCATTGAGGAACTTCAAAGACGATTCTTGTTAGAAAAGGAAAATTTAAGAAACAATCGGGGCTATTCTTTAAAGAAAATGTTAAATTTAAATGTATACGTTATTATTTAACTTCACATACTATGTGTATACATATATATTTAGAAATGTTGCTTAGTGTGGTGATAAAAATAACGCACACGTTAACTTAACATGTTATTTACAGAATAGTCCCATATTAAATTAAAAGTTAATACATTTTAAATTATTTCAATGTAAAATGTAGTGTAATCTCCATTGCATATCTTAGAAAATTTAAATTCAAATATTTATATAATAACCGATACAATATGTTCTGTAAATCTTATAATTTGTTTAAACATCATTTATCATTTATTATTCTGGATATTATTAATTAGTTATATTTATTTTTGCGCTTACAATTTTAATTATTATAACAATTTCTTGTAGTTATTTTTTTCACACTCTATTCATTTATTATATATTATGTTTATTTTAAGTTACTTTTGTATATTATATATTTTGTACAAAGAAGATTTCCGTTTATTAATAAATAAATAAATAAATAAATAACAATATTAATGCATTTCAGTAAATTGGTTATCGACCAACGTTTTTTCTACAAAGCACATCTTATTGTTGTCAAAAGAATAGATTAAGAATTGACATAAATATAATATTTCTTGAATAACTTTATCACTTGGTGAAACATTTCGCACTAATAATATTTAAAGGATAAATGCAAGAGTGAAACAAACCAAATGATTAATATATCCTTTAAATATTATTAATAAATATAATTGGCCAGAATATCAATTATCGACTGAAAATAACCCTATCAATAATATTATCTCTATTTCTACGAAACTGCACCCTCAAATAGAAATTTAACATAAGGTATGAATGACGGCAGAATAACTTTTGGTGGATAACCCATGCTGACTTTCATTTTATTGTATAATTTTAGTAAAAATGTATGTTAGCCGTTTTTTTTGAAGATAAAATATTAAATAGTATAAGAAATCTGTTGTTAATTTATTTTATATAGAATTGTATTCCTCGACACCCAATACGGGTAAAAGAGGATAAGATTAAGAAAGAAAGAAATTGTATTCAATTGTTCTGGATTAAGATATTTGTATATATGTAATAAATGGAAATATGGAAGACGAGCCTGCTTGGCATTTTCTTTGTGAATGCCCAACACTCATTAAGGGAGTTCATACTGGATGACAAATGGCCTGAAATGGCTTATATAAGATATCTACCTACCTCGGCTATACTAGACTACCTAAAGAAGGTAGGCTAGTTGAACTGTGGATGACATATCTACAGGAGGTAGTACAATGGGACTAATGAGTGCGTAGTTGCATACTCCCTTATACCAGATATCAGGTACCAGATGTAATAAATGAGAAATTGATTAGGCGTGTTCTAAATATTAATTAAATGACATGTTAGTAGTAAACTAATTAGACATGTTTCAAATAGTAATTAAAGATCAAGTAATAAGAGTAAACTCAACGAAGTATATTTTAAAGAGTAATAAAATCTTCCTAAATAAAAATATATGCAGAACGAAATCAGCATCAGTTTTGTTGGAAAGTAGAAAAGTTATTTTAGCACACCATAAAAATCCAGCAATTAACCTTAATAGCCCTTCCGAATCATAATGAATCCATTCTTCTGGGAGTCATCAATGAGCATTATACCCGCGATCCATTTTAACACGGTAACAATTTTATTGAATCGTTATTGAGTGGCTGCTAATGGTAATTGACTGGGGTTCATGCCGTATTAACAAGCGGGCAATTGTTTCCACTTTCACGAGTTGCGTGTGTTAAAATTTCGGCCCGTGTTTTTTTTCTATTGTTTTGATTTTAGTTTACAATTTGAAAATGCGATTTTACACCACAATTTGTGTCGAAAGCATTTTAATAATAATTGAGAAGTGATTGTTCATTTTGATATTTTCTTAAAAATTATAAATTTTGAAATTCATTCTATTTCAGTTCGACAATTTCAAGAACATTCTAGAAGTATTGTACTACTACAAATTATGGTGTAAAACAAAGTAAAATAATTTAATTATGAATATTTGTAATAGAAAAAGTGTATATGAAAGCATTTTTTACACTTTCCTTCACTTATTATTAATAAGTGTTTAAATATGAGGAACTATGAGCAAGTAAATAGAAACTCTCAATTAAATGTGGGTTTCGTGAAGATTTGATTGATATATGACCACTTTGTACACTTTCCTTCACTTATGCTAAATGTGAAAATAATTTATTAATTATATTCAAAACATCAAAACATTTTTAATTAATTTATATTTCTGTAGTTTATATTTTCTCATATTGTTATGTTCAAAATTGATTTTTTTGTCTGTAAAATTATTAAAATGGTTTGTAATTAAGTTTATTATTGTATATTTTATAATAATCCATTATTTCGTATTCTTATGTCCTAAATTGGGTAAACTGTTTGACGATAAAGATATTATTACACGTCATTAAGATTCAACTTGTGTAATTCATGTCTTCTGCATGCTCCCAAAAATGCATACCATCTTCGACAATAAATACTTTATATCTGGAGCTTTCGCAAGGAATATTTTAATTTCATTTTTAGAAAATGCCTTATCATTTTTTGCTTTATATCCTTCAGATCTTCTCTTAGACAATATAGATTTCAAAATTTAATAATAGGTCCATAAACTTCAACATTTAAACTTCTTAGTTAATTCATTAAACTAAACAATTAAAACGTTTCCAGAAAAACTGCTCACCTTGTTTTTGGTCCTCCAATCCATAAATTACAAATACAATTTTTCGTATAATTTTCTTGATTTTTGCGGCAACAAATTGTCTGCCGTTATATTTGCACGTTCAATTATTTCTGGCGGTGTTAAGTTTTCGAAATCACTATCATCTCCAGGCATGTTTTACTGCTCTTATTAGAAAATTTCACAGTTTAACTTATTTATCAGTTAATAAATAAGTTAAACTGTGAAATTTTGTGTTGTGTCAAATTTTATATGTACGTCAGAGCAACTTTCATCTTAACGTGAAGTCACTTCTAGATTCTATTGGTTACAAATTTGAATCTTAATAAAAATCTTTATTATAATGAATTCCATTATAATACAGTTATTTAAATGATAATTGAAAGATTGAAATGTGGGAGTAGAAAAAATATGTATTTACTGAAACGCTCATAAATTAATTCTAAATATCAATAGTTTAACATAACATAACGTTACTTAGTGTACGAAACACATCTATTATTGAAAGTAAGGAACACAATTGTGATCAATTTTTCAAGTTACACAACTTCACATAACTTACAATTACATAATTAATTTAAAATCTTATTTTGAAATAAAGTATAAAATTCCTTCTTTCTTTCCCAAACAAAATTACTCCAGTAATATACTCAGGCAGAGTCTCAGTATAAAATACTCCACACACGCATGCAGAAGTATAAAGAATAAAGGAAAGCGAGTAATGTGTTGTTTTTATTGCATGCGGAATGAAGAAATACGAGGGAGAGGGGTGAAAGCCAGGGGGTGCGCTCCTGGATGCGGAGGGGAAGACGAGACTTGTTCGGATATAATAATTGTCAGCTATAAAATGGACATAAAGCTGCGGTCACGGATGAAGGATGCCGTAATTTTGAGATTCCGGCGTTCAGATAAAAACGCCTCGTAAAACCTATTATCGAAAACCTGCCACGAATTTCCTGTGTTCGCGTTTTTTTTTTCTTCTTCTTTTCTTTCACTCCTCTTCCTTCGCCCCTCTGCGCTTTTATCGGACTGGAAAATTAAAATGGATCATTTTTATTCGTTTCGCTAATGTTTCGACACTTTTGTCTCAGTTACTTCGTTGTTATTTTAAATGCGTGATATTCGGGGTTATTCCATACGGTAAATGTAAAATTTAATGTATATGTTATTAATTACTTTCATATTCTATTACACAAGTTGTTAGGACTGTGACGATATGAAATAAAGTATGTTAAACTTAACATTTCCATTACAGAATAGCCCCGATTAATGAGTATTACTATTGAAGATTGTTGTTAGTAAGTACGTGAAGTTTTCTTATCGAGTTAACATAGGATAATCGTTAAGAAAATTTCACGATTTTAGTTTGATTTTAAATCATTAATGATGATGTTATTATTATTGTTTTTTTTATTGCAGTTTGAATTAAATTACAATAAAAAGAACAGTGTGTTTACATAAATGGTAAAAGTTTCAATACAATCTATTAATTGGAAGTCCATATACTTTTAATGTGATTAAACAAATAAATCCACCCTGAATATAATTAAAAATCATGAGTAATGTTTAATTTGAAATAAACATCAATTTTTAAAATCGAAGTGTCTCCATAATATACGAGAATTAGTTTAGATATAAGTTTTCTTACTTATTTCAGAGAGAATTTAATTAACTGTTTTTTTTTCTTTTCTTGAATTACTTTCTCATTGACCCTTTTGTGAAATATTAAATTATATTTAAAATATTAAATAATAATAAAAACACTTGTTTTGTTTCTTAAAATATTTTTTAACAATTATTTATTTACTCAACTAGTTTTGCTTTTTATAGCATATACGATCTAAAAAATGCTGTAAAAAGGGAAACCAGCTGACTAAGTAAATAATTATTAGAAAATAGTTTGTGAAACAAACCAAGAGTGTTTATAATTTCCCTTAAATATTAATTATTGTATAATATTTATTACTAAACTTTAAGTAAATTTCTTTTGAAAATCCCAACAAACTGGAAATTCTAAGAACAGAGAATAAGAGGGATGGAAGGAGAAAGTCCTGAATATTTAAAGCTTACAGCTAGACGATAATAAATCGCGCAACGTCACATAAATTAATTTCGCGTCGAATAGATTTTTATCACACGGCGGGGGTTATTACTCGGAGCAATAAGGGCCTGAATGATGGATAGGTGGAGGTGTCACTTTGTCGTTAACTGTTCCCGACGGTGTCGGTAATTAACCTCTCTACCCTCCCCCTGCCAGCACTCTAATTTCACTAACATAGGTGCTAGTTTCCTGTGCCTACGCTTAACCCGCTTAAGTAACCTATTCAAATTTAATTTATCCTGATTGCCGGATCGGGATCGGGAGATGACGACTTGATCCAATTTTATGCTTCCGAGTTGAGGTGTTCAATTAAAATTAATTCCTCCAGCAGAGCCTCTACCAAACGCCCCACCACCCTGCACAAACCAGCGGTCGATATTTTCAATTTTATGACTGTAATCTATGCCTTTAATTACGTTTTAACAGGTTTAATTTCATTAATTAATTATGGTGGAAAAGCTACGTTGACGATTAATCAATTTCATTCTGGTGGTTTTGTTTCGGAAATAAATTGAACAGTTCATTTATCTAATTAAAAAATAACTGATTACTTAATTGGTTAAATAATTAGATTCTTCTACTCCCGTTTTTTTTTTTTTTGTGAAATCTAGCGCTTCATTTCTATAAAGAACCAGCTCAGTGATGGAAAAATCGTGAATTCGTGGCACGAATTAAAGTTGTAGAAAATAAAATCAACAAACATTTAAAAAAAAAGAAACATATTTGGAGCAGAATATCCGTCATATTTATTAATAATCCATTTTCGTTAAATCTTAAAACACACTCACATCGGTCAATTTCTTTCTGGCTTGAACAACAGCATTTTTACCCTTTCTGTAGTAAAACAGTAAGATATGTCCCAAATGCTACTTATCGCTCTCCATATTTAAAAGGGCACCAATCAAAAACTACTACGTAGAATTAATTAGAATTTTTCATACACGAGCCTTGCTATATGAGCTCTCAAAGCATATAAAAATTATAGGGCTTAAGTGTGAAGTTGGGTGCAAAAAAAATTCAACAGAGGATTTACTGTCGGGAAAAAATGAAATTACTTTCCGAACAACCCAATATTTATATATTTCTATTGATTTAAGCAAGTTTCGGAGAAATAAAAATTAAAGTGTAATGCAGAATGGAAACAACGACGTGTTTTATTTAATAACGATAACTACACTTAACAGAAAAATGTATCTACAAACAGTAGATACTTTTTTTTCACCGTTGTTTATTCCTAGAGAGCGAGTTTTCGCACCACTCACACAGCAATTCTGCTAAGTGAAGATCACCAGAAATTATAAATGCGTTTTATCGCATTATGATGAAACAATTGCGATGCGACGTTGAGCAGGTACAGTTAATTTCCGCTACCAAGAAATTAAAATCCTTTTCGGTTCACGAAGAATAACTAGTGGAGCTATAAATGGTGAATGCGCCGGGCGAGACATTCAATTATATTTTAGAAAAAAATATTCTCTTGGTCACTATATATACAGGGATTTCAACAAGAAATATAGTTTGACACCGGCTTGGTGTCCGAAATGGCCATCACCAGTTATTTAAACCAGATGAATGGTGGTTGAACAATTCAGTGAATATTTTATTTCATTGAACATAGCTAACCCATTGTTCCATGTCAA
This sequence comes from Philonthus spinipes, assembly GCA_963082785.1. Taxonomy (NCBI): domain Eukaryota; kingdom Metazoa; phylum Arthropoda; class Insecta; order Coleoptera; family Staphylinidae; genus Philonthus; species Philonthus spinipes. The sequence goes on along the minus strand of OY720307.1, from coordinate 19,863,207 downwards.
TGCATATAAAGTATATGCAAGTAATCGGAGAAATAAAAATAAAAGTGTAATATATATGGAAACAATGACGTGTTTTTTTTAATCGTGATAACTTCATTTAAATGAAAACAAAGAGTAGATAGACACATTTTTAATGGTTTCTTCCTAGAGTACGGAGTCATAAATGGTGAATGCGCTAATCGAGTCATTTAATTTTATTAGAATTTATTGTTTTAGTCAGAACTATTTAAAATAAATTAAATAAAAAAGTTGTGTTAATGTACATTTATTTTAAATAACTTATGTAAGGTAAGTCAAAAAGTCAAAGTAGTAAAAGAGAATTTGATTGAATAATAATTAATTTGAAAATAATTTATTCTTTAATTTATATATACAAACTTCTTTACTCAGACAATATGACAACAAAATTGTACAAAATTTATTATAACAATGTGTACAATTGTGTTAGTAGTCTGTCATGGGCTATCGTCATAGGTCTTTCTGTCCTCTTTAATTTATTTTATTATATTGTTGAAAATTATAATTCCTGCGGAATTAGTGTTAAATAAAAAGAAACAATAAATGTATTTGTGTTTTCCTTGTTAATTAAATGCGGCAACTACATAAACATTTGTATCAACATTGTGTCATTTTATTTCAAGTGAATCATGTATTCTGTGTTTGTGACATTCGAAATCACCTAATTTCACCGTATGTGCGACAACGCGCGTATTCTTTATCACATTGTGTTTATGCCCCGTTTGAAAGTTGGCGCCCGACCAACTGGGCAAAAACACTGGTTGGTTTATGGGCCCTCATGCAAAATCTCCGCGCACTTGTCACCGGCACTAATAAAGAGCGATTAAAACTTGAAATGTGACACCAATATCCAAGCGCGCAGATAAACATAAATTTCACTTATCTCCGCCTCGTCCCGGATCTCTCCGGCACTCACTGGATGACTGGTATTCATCGCCGCGCTTTTTCGGGATTACTCCGGGGCCCCCAGACGTGTTCATATTTCAACGTTGAAATTTCGTTAATTGCCACCGGATCACGATTTAGTTATCGGCGCGATCCGATGCGGTGCAGTCCGAATGGAATTTTGGATAATTAAAGCCGATGCGGAAACGTTATTAATTGACGCTTCGTAAGTTGCAAATTTTGGTTAATTGGACATTCGCTTAATATTTAGTTAGTTAATTATTATATTAGTATTTCTATAATTATTATTAATTTAATAATATAAAAAAAAAGATTTTCAATTATAACTTTGTTAGGGGGCAAATCGGAACAACATGACAATCGGGATATTGTATCGGGATTATACGGCGAATACTGAACTTGATTACTCAGCGTAATTTAGCTACATCACAATTAAACGGTCGTAAAATTTTTCAGAAAATTCATTCTCGGAACAACGGACCTCATTAAATTTCCCGTGTCAATTTTTTAATCTTTTTATGACAAAAAATTCTCTTCGTAATATGTTTCCTAAATGCATCAAGTTTGTTTAAAGAATATTTTTTGTTATATATATATTTTTTTGTAAATAAGAAATTACCCATTGTTCATTATTATTTGTCACTAATTGTACACAAAAACAATACTTGTTTTCCCGAATCCGCAACAAACAGCGGCGCGTTCAGGTACAACGTCCGGATTAGGTGCCCGTAGGCCAATACAGGCCTACAAAAATTTTCACTAATGATTTTTCTCGCAAAGCCGTAACCACAAAGATGACATACTATCGATTATTTGAAAATCAGACACGATGCAGACAACAAGTTTTGTTTTGATGGTATATAATTTTTATATCAACATTAAATATCAACTTCAATTAATTCAATTACAATATCATTACATTTTTTTTTTCAATAAACTTAGCTATTCGATTGTTGCGTGAACGTAAGCAGCAAAGCAACCCCGTAACTGTAATAGTAAGTACGATTTAGTAATTATTACATTGAATTCAATTTCACTCGAAAATTGCAACAAAATAATAAAAATCATATATAAAAATGATGGATCTGTAAAAGTTACATTTCAAAAAATTCATGTTTTCGGTCAACACAATCTATAACGAATTTTATCGATGAATTTGAGTAAATGAAATAATATATTCACTAAATGAGTTTCTTTAACCACCATTCATCTGGTTTGAATAACTGGGAATGGCCAATTCGGCCATTGTTGAAAATCCCTGTATTTCAGCGAATATTTTAAAACATTAGCACAAAGCGCCATTCCCTAATAATCACGGTCAATCAAGGTAGCAAAAGTGAATTTGATTTAAGTTGGTATTAAGCAATAGATGGTACTTTGAACCATTATTATTTTAAAATACTCACTGAAATACAGTTTTTTTTTTTTAATAAGAAGAAGAAATATTGTTTTGCCCTCATAAAAATAAAAAGTGAAGTAAGGAAAAAACTCTTCTGTTATTTTTGATACCATGTGCTCGTTGAATGTATACATCTTCAGAAAGTATAAATAAACCTTTAATTAGTATATATATCCCATAAAAATCGCCAATAGTCGTGCTTAAACACATTTAGGAAGTTAGAAGGAAGAATCGCAGTTTTAGGTAATTCGCGCATAATTACGCAGATGGAAGGATCATCGCTCTGATCATTTGCAAGAATAAATTTTAAATACAGTTTACGAAGATGTAACATGATAAGTTCCTAAACAATTAAATGTCATATAAAATTATAGTCCATGTAGTAATAAAAGTAAATCGATTACAGCTATCTGATGCATGCGAGATTTAACCACGAAAATAATAAAAATGAGTGTAGGTTAATGTTTCCTGACATGATGCAAGAAAGCATTTTATTTATTTATTTTTTTTTGAACGATTAATGCTCTAGAATGTACTAGAAATGGGGTATTTAATTGTCATAATTATTATTATTAGGCACAACCAATTCCTCGAGTGATTAGAGAAATGGGACATTAAAGGAAATATTCAGTTAACCCATCAGCGCCAAACTTTTAAAAATTAAAAAAAGTTTTTTTTGTGAAACGTTTTAGTCACAGTAAAGTAATATAAAAACACAAAGACTAATTATTTCTTCTTAAAATTATGCCTAACGTATAATAGTATATTCTTCAACAAGTGGAGAAAGTTAACCATTATCCAAGCAGATAATTATTGTGATTTATTTGAGTGAATAATGCCTTTCTCGCTAGTTGAATGATGTACTTTTTCTACACTTATTAAATAATTACGTTTTATTTTATTGTATTAAATAATCAATTTAATTAAAAACAGAAAATCAGTATATTTTCCCTTTGTTGCCAAATACATGACATTCAGAGCTTCATTTATTGATACATTGATTTGTTTCGGAGAAAGTGTTTTAGATGATTTTCGTTTAAAATATGCGCGCCTATTATTACATATGATTCTATATTTATATTTTCGTGAATACTGATTGTGCTTTTTAAGAACGAAGCCAATTTATCGAAATACAGGTAGTACATTCTCAAATAAAGAGCTCAAACAACTCTTGCTACGGCAATCCATAAACGATTTATAAACCGTTTCATATTTTTCCCGGGATTTCACTGGCAGTAAATTAAGCGATATTGTACACAGTTATTTCAATATCATTTTATGAAATCGAAATAAACGGAAATTGTGTAATGGAAAATTCGTCATATAATTGGTGGGCACTGAGTAATAAAATATAATTAATTATATGGTTAACGGACAATTTTCTCCATTCAAAATACAATTATCTAATATGACTAGAAAATTATATTATTTAAAAAATATAAATTCCGCAAGAAACAAAAAAATTGTAATGTCCCATAAATTCGGGGCGTTGGTCAATTATGAGTTAATGTTTGCCATAGATAGAATGCTAAGTCACACATTGAGCCATTGTTTTTTCTTTATTACAAATGTAGCATATCAGAAGTTTAGATTGTTAACGCCTAACGCACCCGTCTAGTAATTTTAATTAAGAATCGTAATTTAACTGTCGTACAGAAGATCAATTAATGCAAGATATGCAAGAGTAAGATATAAAATGATCCAATGATAATACAATAATATTTAGATAAAATAAAACGAATTGTGTAGTTCAATGTTTAGCGAGGTATTCGCAAGATAAATATGTTTGGATATTTGATCTTTTTAAGGTTTTTAAGTAATGTCAAAGAGCTCCAGTAACTGAAGATAAAATAAATAATCAATTTATTCAATTGAATAATTGATTATTTATTTTATTTTATAAAATTTTTATTTTTATTAATTATTTTCAAAAACTTTTTTTTTTATTTAATTTAAAGAAATGCGACTAATTGAATAAATACTTTTTACACTCCATAGCCAGTTCGGGACTGGCATATTTTGTGTAATATTATATAATAGTATTTTATTGTATTGTATGTATTATTGTAGATATCAGTCTTTAATAAAGATTTCTTTATAAAATCCAATTGGTCGATAACTAGTTAACAGATATAAATTATACCAAGTATAACCAAGGGAAAGCCTTAACAATCAATAAATTAATAAATTATACATTTGATTTTGTAAGTTTCATTATTTGTTTTATAAATTTTTTTGCTTTATATATCTGTTAATAAGGATTATTATTATTATTTAAAACTTTCTCAAACGTAATTAAAGTTTGTCACTCAAATATTTCATTTATTTTTTTTAACACCTTTTTAATAATTTTATATATTTACATTAATTAACTAATTATCAAAAAAATATAACTATAAATCCACATTACCACTTACATTTACATCCCGATTTTTTTGTTGTTCCGTTTCGTTTTTAATTTATTTAACACGCCACCCCGGACATAAATAAATATTTATAACATATTTTCCACGCCGGTTTGTTAACGACGGCAGAAATTCGCGTCGCATATTTCAACGCCATTTTCTCGTCATAATACCATAAATAATCTGCGTAATTCGAAGCGGCGGCAATTTATTCTCCGGTCGAAACGAAATGAAACGAAACGAGCACGGGCTGCGAGCAAAAAAAAAACTTGCTAAATTGAACTCGAAAAGTTACTAATACTGTTTTTTTTTCGTCTTCTTAAAAAAAACGGCCCGTCTGTCTTTACCGATAAGTTGTTATTTATTTGCTGTCTTTCGTGTATTGGATTTTTTTTTATATATTTGTTTAGAGGAGTATATGTTTAGAATGATTGGATAGTAATGAAAAATTAAATAGATGATTTTTTTTATAATCTACTGAAAATAAAATCTTGTGCTGGCGGAAAAACCGCAACTCGATGGCTAATCAACAGATTGATTTTGTGAATTGTATTATTTATTTCGTACATTTTTCTGTATACATCTTTTATTAAATATTATTATTATTGAATCCTTGCAAAATTTCAAATAAATTTTAATATTAATTATAAATAATTTAAATAAAACAAAAATAAAAATTATTAAATAACTTCAAATGCTCGATGAGCTTCGGGTTTTAATAATTAATATTTTTAATGGGCAATCGATCGATCACCTATCTCAAAAATCAATGTTCGATCATTTGAAAAATTGATCAATTAATTATCGATTAGTTGAAGAATCAATTCTGTCGAAAATATCGAACCGATCAAAGAGATCGAGCCAATAAATAAATGCACAAATAGATGTGACGATTAGGCAACGTACCTTTATTTAATTTTTAATTAATTTTATATTTAATTTAAAACAATTGATAACAAAAATGTGTCAATTTGTTCACAAAACTTCAATATACTATATGTACAAGTTTCAAATACTTATTTTCATTATCGTAAAATATTAGCCGTTGCTCGCTATTATAGCGAAATAATATTTAATTTTTTGACCTAAGTGAAGGCTTAAATCAGAATAACTAAAAGAAGTAGGGTGATTCAATGATCAATTTTCCCAGACCGATCGATCTGCTAGAAAGCATCATTGCCGCACATGATCAATCTACACCGAAAAATCGTTCGAAAAGTTGATTGCTCGAACCATCTCGAGCCATCTAAAAGATCGTGTTGTTTAAAAGGTAGAGCCGATCAAGTGATTTTAAATGATCGAACAGATCAAAAAGCATGGAGCTGACGATCTTATTGATAGATCTTGCCCATCACTATTAATCATGTATATATTAAATAAAACGAAAATCAAACCAAACTTTAAATTGTATAACTTTAAATTCTCGATAATTTTCGTAGTATTAGCCCATTCTTTAACAATTTAAAATTAAATATGTAACCCAAGATTGGTCGAAATTCATTTATTCAATATAAAATGTAATTTAATTTTTGCTTTATTTATTTTTTTCATAATCAGTTAAAACTTATTTGCAAAATTACAAATAAATTTTAATAAATAATAATTTTCACCACCTAATTAATTTTGTATTACTATAACTCAGTTTAATGTGTATTTGTATTTTTATTTTCTTGCAAGATTTCTAATAATTTTTAATGTTTGATTCCATGTTTGTAAATAGGATATCGAATTGAGGTCTTTTTCTTTTCTTTAAACTGCCAATGTTTAAATATTCAGCCATATGCATAGTCTGCTAATCGCAACTAATTGGAGAATAACTAAATTAGTTTATATAGAAAAGCATGGGGAAATTATTTATATATATTTAATCGCAATTAGTGAACTGTGCATATCACTTTTTAAAATATAAAATATTTTTACCCTGGACAGTCTAAGTCCAATTTCAGCCGAAGTTGTAATCCAGTCTAGTCTCAGTACTTTCTCAGCCCATTATCAATTTCAGTGAGACAAAATGTATACAATTTATTTATAGTACTTGTCGTAAATTCATTATTTAAAAAACAAGCAATTGTCCTTGATAAAATTTGTAATCCTTCCAGGAGTCGTTGTATATTGCTATAATATATGACAAACCTTGATGTAATAAGGCTGAGACTGCCATTTGATGAAACTTTATAATTACAATTTGCTAGTTTCATCCAACTGAATAAATTTATTCAAAATATCATTCGCTCGAGTTAAATCAAATCCAATTTATTCTCTTCAAAATTTATTTTCCGGGTATTCCTTATGTGCGTGTAGCACTCGTATATCTATTGAAAAATTACGGGTTCCGATATTACATTGTTATAGACTAGAGGGTGGAACTTGTGGGGGCGCGCTGGCTGCGTCTAGGCCGTGCCGCTTTGGCCGTTTTCCAATATATATAAAATCTGTATAATAAGACCCCGAAGTGTTGATTTACGGCCGCCCTTTTTATGATTTCATTGGATTTCAAAGAGCTTTATTTCCAACAGGCGTCGCCCGTTTTCACCCGCAAACACATAAAACACGTGTTACAATATATTGTTTTATGTTAAACGGAAACGTCGCTTCGTAAAAGAATTATTATTGCAAGTGTGAATATTGCTTCACTTAAATTATTTCCATGCGGAAAGGAATCATTATGTAACGAACGGAATGGGCGCGGGAATAGAAACGTCTGGAACGACATATCGAAAAATTACGAGAATTTTATGCGTTGGCTAGATCTGTTTATTAGTTGAACTGAGTGTAAGTGTGTAAAGCTTACACTTCTGTCACTGTTAAAATGTTTTTGGCAGTTCATGAAACGAACAAACGAAAGAAAAAAGTGAAATAAGAAACGAATCTTTTAATTATCTTATATAATACTTCACATAACTCATCAATAAAACCTTGTTTAAAACTACTACATTTTCTTTTATTCATAGTGAGCAGTTAGAGATCTAATAGATACAGAATTTATTTATTGAAAATAATACCCTTGATACCGCAGGCTGGTGTTATAGTCAGGCAGCAGGGAGGATTCAAAAAATGGCTGATTGCATTGGTTCAAATTCCATCAGAGATGTTCCTTTTCCACTTAATATTTAATTAATTTAAATTATAACTCAATGTTGTAATTGATGTTAAATGAAATGCAATTAAAAAATGTAAACAAAAACAGCGGTCAAGTATATATTTTTTGTCTATTATTATTAAATACTCAGATTGTTTTAATTAATTAAAAGATAATTTATTGGTGTTTTCGAAAATTCCGAAAAACACTTTGGCGCAATTAATAGGATTATTCTAAAATTCCCCGTTTCGAGTTGTTCAATTAAATACATGTTCGAGCGCGTTCATGCTTGAATCGCGCCCGCAGGTAAATTCGACTCGTGCGGAGATTAACAATTATAGAGCCTTAAATGGATTTAGTGTATTCCCGAAGTACATACTTTGCAATAATTAATACGGTGTTTCTTAACTCACGTAAATATGCCGATCGCTGCGAAAGCCTCCCCCTCCCTCCAGTAATTATAGTATGATAATCGTGTTAATGATGGAATTACATTGTGAAATTTCATACGTGTACTTTTGTGCACTAATTTCTACACTATATATAACTTCAATAAAAATATTCGCAATGTTCTGGCTTTTATGTCTGAAAGAAACAACTTTGTGTATAGAAACATCAAATCGGATGTTAATGAAATTTATTATTAAATATATATATATAGCTTAGACGTTCCAAATACAACAAATTCTCAATACAAATTTGCATGTTTAATATTTGAGACTGTTTGTTCTCCACCAAAATCGATAACGGATAAATTTATAGATAATCCAAATGGATTCTCATGGCGTTGGCAAAATGCAAACTGTTTATCTTGTTGATTCGGATCGTGCCGGATTAATAATGAGGTGTACACGATTGCATAGTAGATCTAATTATAAGTCTGTATACATGATTAGTGTAATAAATAAAAATAGAAATTCTTAAATAAATTTTGTTCAGTACATTCGTTTAAATTCCAAATAATAACCGCATTATTTTTAGACTTCTTTAATGTAAATTGAGCCTAGTATTAGTCAGGTTACAGTCAAATTCCAGTCACTGGCTAATTTCAGTCGTAACTTAGTGGAGTACTAATTCAGTATTATTCCAGTGTTGGCCCAACTTCTGTTAAATTTCAATCGAGTTCTAGTTCATGCTTAGTCTAGTCTCAATTTAATCTCAGACCACTCGCAGTAAAGTTTTAATCTATGTTCAGTCGTTTCAATACAATTTCAGTCCAGTATCAGTCTTTTCTCAGTCGTTTTAGTCGAATCTCGATCCAGTATCAGTCGTTTTATTCCAACATTAGTTCAGTCTAGTCTCAGTCTATTCTTGGTCGTTTTCGTCCAATCTCATCCCAGTCGCAGTAAAGAATCTATCTATTTTCAGTCGTTTCAGTTCAATATCAGTCTAATCTCAGTCCTGTCTCAATCTATTTCCACTTTAGTTTTAATTTTATCTCATTCCAAAGACCAGTTGCAGTCGGATCTTAATTGAGTCCTAGATCAGTATAAATCATTGGATAGAAATTCTGTCGATAATGAATAGAGTTTTGGTCCGATCTCAGTCTATTTCTAGTTTAGTCTCATTTTTGTCTCATTTAAATCACATACCAGTTCAGTCTCAATTCTGTGTCAGTCCATATTCTGTCGAATATCAATCCAGTTTCTAGTCTAATCTCAGTCCAGTCTCACAACTGTCTCAGCTAGTTAGTTTTGTTTCAATGTTGTCTTATTCCATGCACAGATCAGTTTAAATCGAATCTTGATTGAGTCCTAGTTCTATCTCAATCCAATGTCAACCCAGTTTCCGGAAAATATCAATGGAGTTCTAGTCCATGCAATATTGTCTCACTCTATTTCCAATTTAGCCTCAACCTTGTTTCATTTCAGCCACATAGAAATTTCAGTTGAGTCTTGTTTGAATCGCAGTGGATTGGATTGACCATTCAACCCACTGCAAAAAATATCCAAACTCAAAATCACATTCCCACTAAATTGCAACATATGCATTTCGTTTGAATGTTAACCATTTTAAATCGAGTTTTAGTTCAGACTTGCAATAGTCTCAATCTATTTTCAGTTTTATTTTAATTTTGTCTTATTCCATTCACATACAATTTTATTCGATTCTTGATTGAGTGCTAGTTCTGTCTCTATCTAGTGTCAGTCCACATTGTGTCAAACCTCAATCGAGTTCTAGTCCATCCTTAGTCCATTTTCAGTTAATAGACTGTTTCGGTCAATTTCCAGCTTAACCACAAGATTGTCTAATTTCAGTCACTGGCGAATTTTGGTTGAATATTATTTGAGTCCTTATCCAGTCCCAATCCAGTGCCAGTCCAATATCTGTCGAATTTCAATCTTTGTCTAATTTCGATTTTATGTTTTAGTCTAATTTCAATTTAGCTTCATTCAAGTCTCAGTGCATTGAACAATTAATTTCATTGTATGTTAATTATATAAACACATATAATTACTGAATTGTAGTAATTATATGTGTTTCGCTTTAATGAATAAACTTAACACAAAGATACATTAGCGCGAGCGTAACAAACGCGTCCCGGTTTAACACAACTGCGGAATTGTCTCCATAATAAAACTCTATAGAAAATAAATGCGTACAGTCGACAGTTTTAAAATTAGTTCCTCTTTGTTATTATTTAATAAGTTATTTCCTGGAGGATTTGTCGCATCGCAGTTCTCATTATTAAATACGCGAAAGGATCGCACTGGCGTTGTTCCCTTTCGCCCCATCCCTAGACCGGAGTTTCCAGTTTTGCTCAAAACCGACAAACTAATGATAATTACTTTTAAATTTCAACGGAACGCCATTTTTCATTTCCCGTGCCGGAATGCGTCCGTTTCATAAAGCTCTCCTTTTTAAAATTGAAATTGCCTTTTTTGTGTATTTTACTTTTGTTATGTTAATTTATTTATTTTAAATTTATATTAATATTTTGTATATACCATTTGTAAATAAAATAGCGTTTTATTAAATATCCCTTTTTTTATAATACAGACACTGTTACAATTGTTTCGCCAACATAGTTAATGATCTTCCTCATGTAGACAATATAATAAACATTTTTGTGAAACGTCGTTTTATTTACAAATGATGTATTATTTAGTTTTATCAACTAATAGCCTGAATCATTGATTAAATATAGGTTGTGTTTGCTACGAGTAATTGTAAACCAGTTTCAATTTTTATCGTCGAATTTTTATGACACTCGTCAACCTATCGTGTAATTTATAACCAGTATAACTTTCTCAACATTTAAACAAACGCAGTATTTGATAAATAATTAACTAAAGAGTACGTGTTCTCTTCATTTATATTAAATATATGAAAGTACACATAATAGAGGTATTATTTAATTAGTACTATCATACAAAAGGAGCTACAAATAAAACAGTGTTTTTTTATTTTTGTTTTAGTTTTATAAAATAAATTGTTTTGTTTTGGATTCAAAATATATAAAAAAAGTAGAAGCCTTCGTAATTAATAGGAAAATAATTTAACTTAAATGTTATATTACTTTATTTTTTTCTTTTCTTTGATTGATAGACGTGCCATTAAAAAAATACATTATTCCTTTAGATGACTATGAAATTAAAAGCTTGTGTTACAAAATTACATTTGAATAATTTAGCCTTATCCTTAAATAAACAGATAGGATTACACATACCAAATTCTGAAGATATCATATTAAAATATTAGACAAACATTTTATTAACCATGCTCTAAATTTATTACACCCTGTAATAAATTCAAGGCATAATTACTTTTCATTATCTGAAAACTTAAATCTCGGCAGCTTGCTAAAATCAAAGTTTTCCATCGCCCGCCCGACTACCCCCTCCCTTCCTTTCTTTGCCCCTCGTCGAGATTGTTATTCAAACAGAAGTGGGCAGGGCACGTGAGCTCCCATAATGAACAGCCTAAAATGTAATTAGAAATAATTAATATACAGCGCCTCCGACCTGTTTGGTAGCTCCCCAGTAAATTCACCGTGAAGAATTATTAAGTTCTAGCAGGAAGCTTACTTACTTACTCACTCGCTCGCTGCTATCAGTTAAATTTAGACTGCTTAATTATAAACAACTGGGGGCGCGTGCATTTTCTGTATCGTTTTCTATAAACGCCAGCCGTAATGTGTTTTCATTAAAATTTGTTGTTTCCATTATTTTAATAACTGAAAAATTAATAAAATAAAGCAAATATAATGCATAGATTATTTTTGAACATGGAAATATAGGAATGTTTTTATGTTTTCAATTTTATTTCACCATCAAATATTATTCACTGCATCTCAGATATATTTTCCATTCACAAATATATATCAATTGTTTGTAGGCGAAACATATTTAAGATAAAGAAAACAATTTTTGAAAATATAATTGAAAAACACTGCATATTCCATGTAATTCGTTGTCAAATAAATGAGTTTTGAGTTCACTTGAAGTGTTAATGTCAATAATAAATAACACAAGAGATTTTTCCCTTCCTTCACTTTTTTATTTAACTCCTTAGATGTACACTTCGACACACAAAGTGATCATTATCAATAATAAACTAGTTTGTTATCTATCGTGTTAAATAAAAAAAAGTTAAGTAAGGAATAAAAAAAAACTCTTGTGTTATTATAAATTCGTTGTGTATTATTTCATATCAACAATAAATATTATAAATAGAAAAGAGGATCCATTCTCTTGGTCACAGTTATTTAAGTAAATTAAATAAAAAAATATTTGAAAATAAAATAAATGTTAGTTGATTAAGTTAGTTCAGCCATTAACATTCAGCTTTTGGATTGTTTGTGATACCAGTGTTTCCATATGTAATGCCTTTAAGCAAATATTTGATAGATTTAATGATTTGATTTGATTATTAACTAAATATAAATTTATATATTGCCGTAATATAGAGAAATGTACTTCATGCCTAGGTAACTAAAAGCATTATTAAACATTTTTACAGCACTATGATAAACATTGTATATCATGAGCTTTAATCTTAAACAACTTCATTCTCCCAGTAATTGGTATTTAAAGTCGTTCAATTCACGTCCTCTACGTTTGTTCTAACTTCCCATTTTGCCTCTCAAATCTATTTGCACGAACCGCCGCGTAAATTCTAATTGCTATTATGAAATAATCTCGCGGTGCGTTTAAATAAAACAATTTGGGGAATTATTCGGGACCTATAGGCATGTGGGTTGATTTCGCGCGCGGACGAATCGATTCACGTCAGGAGCTCGTTGTATCCCGCGCCCCGGAATTGTAATTATTCACGGAATCACGGGAGCTTGAAAGTTCTGATAAAATTTGCCCCGCTCGTGCGATTTCCGTCTTGTATCGATGTTTCGGGCTCGGTAAATACGCGCTCTTTGATTGTCTCGCCTTTTATTCGATCATATGCTCAAAATCATCCTGCGACTATAATACAATCAAATTCAATTTAGTAAGATTAAAATTGTTTATAAAACCAAAAAAAGAATTTCTTCTATGTTCTTAATTATATCTAAGCTAACATTATTTTAATTACTCCGAATAAGAAGGTTGCCTCAAAATCCTATAAAAATTAAATAAAAATAAAACACATTTTAATTAATTCACCATTAAACCCAAACATAAACAAACCTTCATCCCGAATGCGACATATTAATACGGGCGTAAAATGTTAAGCAATTTAAACCCTCCATTAACACACACTCATACACACCCATGAATTTTCCGGTTAGCTTTCCACGGTGTCGGGCAGAGGGAGGGAGGATACGTGTAGGGGATGAACAGAAACTCGTGGCGGTTTAATACTTATTTGCCAATTTGTTGCGGCGCAAAAAGTTAGGGGGGTGGGCGAAAGTTGAGTTTTATGTACTGGACGGGAATTCCACTAGATGTACGATAAAAGTTGTGGGTGCGGGGCTTTCGGTCAGGCAAGGTCAGGATTAGAGATGGCGCGATAAGATTTTCGCCGTGCGACGTGTTGATCGTAATCCGGAAGTGAGAAAGGGGAGAAATGTATGTATGTGTTCAGAAAATTCCACATTTCGTGTGATATTAAGTGAAAGTGTTTGTATTAATTAATTAGATATATTTAATATTATAATTATTTTTTTCTGGATCCTACTTTATTTAAACGAAAAAAATTATAAAAGTAAACCAAAATATTTATTTAACTGACTTCTCTAATATATTTCTACAAAATACTAACCTATTAAATTGATTCGATTTAAAAATTATCATTTACTCCATTTATTTTATTCAAGTATTAATTTAAACAAATGCCATTTAATCTGATAACATTTGAAATAAATATAAATGTAACTGTTGGTTTCATCATTCTCATTTATAGACTGTTTAAGCAAAACGTCTTAGGGGATTATGTAACACGACGTGAACACCTTTAAATTTCAAAATTCATTTTTTCCCTCCTTCATTTAAAAATTGCGCCTTTCATTGCATCATTACTTCACATTCTATCAGCTAACGTAGGTGCGTTTCACCGAGGTATTTTAATAATTAGTTAGATTAGTTATTTGAGGACTTAATCGTCCATCACCGCACTGTCTTCATTTGGGTAGGCCTTGATGCGATTTATCAGATCTCTTCTCATTTTGTGAGCTTCTTTGCTAAAATCATCCATCTGCTACTCTCGTCAAAACGTTTCATATTGTTGCTGCATTATTTAGTGTTTGTTTCGCTGCCTCTGCAATAAATTTTCTGTCCACTAGTTGCTATAAAGAAACGGTGGAATAACACCGTTTCCCGGATTTTTCTTAGTGCAACACTTAAGAGTTTGTTGGCGAAAATGGAAGTCCGAAGTGGTTCTGGTAAAAGAAACAAAAGTGAAAGCAATCAATCTTAATTGGGACAAGAAACAAAATGAGAATATCTTTCGGGTTAGAAATAAAAATAAAAACTATAAACAGCTGGTAGGTACTTGTTTTTGCTAGTGCGGCTTCTTTACTCGCATTTGAAATTTGAGCTTTTTATCTGGATAGATTCCCAGGTATTTGGTCTTTCTACATTGCTGGAATTTGTGTCTTTTTCCCGGTTCTTCCTCGATGATTAACTAGTTTCTGTGAGACAACTTTTCTCCGAAGTATATCGCCTGTTTTTTGCGTTAATCTTCTAACGTCTCGCGTATTCGAGTAGTTCTTTGAGTGCATCGGAAGTTTTCCTCTGCGCCAACTCGCGACCCTTGTCATCCAGAGAACAAGGGATACGTCGTCTGTCCATCCTTAGCCTCCTTGAAAACCAAGAAATCCGCCACGTATGTGTTGTACAATGCCGAAGAAGTCAAGGAGCTTTGTGTTAATGCTTTTTCAGTTATATTTTTCAGGACGATTTTTTGTCTTGTACTTTTATCCTGAAGACCGGTCTTGCAGCCAATTATGGACAATTTTCAAAATTCCCCAGCGGGGGAATTATATGCGGTACAGTTTGTGGACCAATCCATCTCTCCACATTCTGTCATACGCCTTCTCGATACCGTGAAGCCGAAAACGAAACAAAAACAATGAATTGAGAGTGCACACATCAATCCGCGTGCGTCAATTGTCGTTTCGATCACTTCCACCGGAGATCTCGGCAGAGACGGTACATTTTTAATTAATTTAATTAACAACTTTGTAATTATATGAGGTAAAACTGTACTGACGAGGAATGAAATCCCGAAACATGTGTCTTATATTTTTTTTATTATTTTTTTAATTTTTTTTTTTGCATCAAATATTTTCGCATGTTATTGTTATGCAACAGCAAATGTCCATTATTGAACAGTTGTTTTAAAGTACTAATATAACATAAGTTAAAATGTTACAGTAGCTACAGAGGGATTAATTTATTAATTATTTCTAAATTTCCTTTTCATTTAATTTACTCTTTTTGACATTTCTTCGCCGTTTCCACCATGTTGAATACTTGTTGTATCGCCGCCAGTCTAGCTTGAAAGCCGAATTAGTTTTGGGATAGAATATGGTTCGCTTCATTGGTGTAGGACTGTATGGTTTTCTCCATTATCTTAGCGAGAACCGGGAGCAAGCTGATCGTTCTCTGCTTCTTAGGTTGTGTCCAGTATCCTCCTTTGAGGATTGTAGTTACTTCCCTTTATTTCCAGATTGGGAAAGATCCCGTGAGTTCTGATACCGTTCACTATTTGTGTAAACCCCGCGACCTTCTTGTCGTCCAAGAGCTTGACGAATTTCTTGAGCACTTCATCGTATCCTGGGGCTTTCTTTGTTTTGATGATTGACTTCATCGCTCCTGCCTTTTTCGTATTATTCGCCTAAATATATTAATAGTTCGATATAATCTCTTTTCGGTAATAGGGTCTGTGTCATCATCATTGGTGAATTGTTTTTTGAAGTATTTTGGCTAGCATTTCTGCTTTTTCCTGTGAATCGTACATAAAAAGACCGTACTTCTGCAGGGGGGGGGGGGGCGAAGATTTCTTTAGATGGGCTATTCTTTTGCAAAGTTTGAGCTATGGCCAGAGATTGGAAATGCTCTGTTTCGAGCTATTGATTTCATTTGTCCAAAAGTTTTCATTTGTCCCGCTAAGTATCTCGTTAGGTCTTTTTATAGGAAGTCAAGCTTCAATTTATCAAATTTCCTCGACTTTTCATTCGATTCTTCTCTCTGGCCAGTGCTTTCTCTTCGTGGTTGTAGCACAGCCTGTTTTCTGTTATGACCTTCCGAGTTCTATATTCGCTTCTGGAGTTTCTCCGTGAATTTCACCGCTTCCTTTTCGATGTTAGAGCCTTCGATGCTCTCCTTCCATTCGCTGAAGTATTTGCTTAAAAAGGCAAAACTCATCCATTTTTTTGGTTCCAAGTGGGTCAGGCTTATAAGCCAAGAGTCCCTGGTTCGTTTCCATGATTGGTCTGGTCGTGGTATGGGTGATGTGATTGCCCAACATTAGAAATTACAAATTTACAAAGGTCACTGACTTATATAGTTAAAAATATACTGATACCTATGTATGAGTGGAAGCAAAACATCTTTTTTTTTCTTGCTTTCTTTTATCAGGTTCAGCTGATTATGCTATGCCTGTTTAGCTTATCGATTATGGGATTCTCTGGATTTAGATCTTGTTTTCTCTTGGATGGCAAATTCAGGATCGTGCAGCTGCTATCAAATAGCTGATCCCTACTCACCAATTTTATTTTGTCTGTCTCTTTGACATTGCAGAGATTCATGATATTCTGTTTTCCAGATCGTCACTGATCACAACTACGACAACCCCCCGCCGTCCATCAGGAGTGGGACACCGTCGAGGTCAACTCTTTTTAAATGCCGTTCGATAGTTGACTGCCAAAAATCATTTATATTCATTCAATATAATTAACAGCTGGTTAAAATGCGCCGTCCATGGTTATATTATATAATTGACAGCATATTAAAATACACCATATTTATTTGCAACTTGTTTTTCATTATGGAGAATATTTTCAAAACCTCGATGGTGGAAATAAAATTAAATAATCTTATTTTTTTTTCTTCTTAAATTTCGTTTTCATTAATAGCTCTCAAGAAGACAAAACAAATAAAAAAATAAACATTTTGTTCTTCAGTCGTAATTGCAGTTTCTGAAAATTGAGTTTTCCATTATCAAACATGAAGTTTGATGCATCAATTTGCCAAAACTGCAGTCACAATTGAAAATACAGTCGTATACTTAAAAACGTATTTTGTATAAACACGTTTTGAAGTATTTTTCATTATTAAATTTAAACATGTATAAATATAATGATTTGAAAATAATTAATAAATTATTTCCACTTTTAGCTCTGTGACTTTGACTTACATTACGTAAGTACGTTAAACAAATACATATTAAATAACTGTAACCAAATGAGTAAATACACTTTTCTAATTATGTTTAAATATCACGAAGTAGAAACTTACACAGCAGAAAATATTTATAAATTAAATAAAAATTATTTGAATATAATTAATAAATTATTTGTACATTTAGCTCTGTGACATTTTGACTTACGTTACCTTTAAATTATGTAAGGGAGAGCTCTATTGACGAGGGATAAATCCAGAAACATATGCGTGCAAATGGGTTTTATTAAGTACCGTTCTTTTTTGGTTTTTTACATTGAATTTTTCTCGTATCAAAAATTTGCTGCATGATGCAATATTTTATTGAAATACAACAGCATGTGTAAATTATGTAATTCAATATCCGAAGGGATATTTCCCAGGAATTAGTTGTTTCAATGTGAATTTGTTTAAAGTACTTACGTAACGTAAGTCAAAATGTTACTGAGCTAAATGTGGAAATAATTTATTATTTATGTTCAATTAATGTTTATTCAATTTATTTAAATAACTGTGATTAAGTGAATGAATACTCTTTTCTATGAAAATATTGATATTCTTACTTGTTTGTTGTAAAAATATTTTAATGAAGAAAGAAAAAAAAAAGAAAAGGCAGTAATTTAATACAGTTTGTAAAGTCAGGTGTGGCACCTCCATAAATTCCCCTGTCCCCGTAATTTAGCCCAAGAATCGATCCGACTTCGGAAGATTTTAATAATGAAGCAGTAAAAGCGTTATGCGAGGAATATATTATCCCTTGCAGGTATAATCAGGCATTAGCCCCGAGGCCCGCTTAATTCAATCAATACCTAGTGTGTGATGCTTGCTAACTTTACTGGCGGACAACAAATGCGACCACTTGAATATTTAATTTATATCACGATTTAATTCCGCGGGGATGTATGAAAATATGGTATTGTTGTTGTTGTTAGGGTCGATGACTGAAAATCCAAATGGATCTATAGACCGTGGTGAATAATCGGATTTACTTTGAACGAATAATTGATAGAATTTCTACAAAACGGCGATTAATACGTTTAGCATTTTTTACTCGTATTACACCTTTTCCGACACGATTGTTATGAATAGAGTAAAATATGACGGATTTATTTATAAAATAAAATTTACGAATGTAGTCATTACAATGTGAATAATAAATAATATTTTATCCTTTAAAAGCTACCCATTTAACAAGAGCTCCGCAATTACGATTTTAAAGTCAATGAAAACCGATTAATTCCAAATCACTACTGTCTGGAAGTGGCCCTCACACCTAAGTACCCATATAAAACGTGATAACCGCAATAAACTCGCTGCTAATTTGACGTGCTCAATTACCGTCGGGGATTTCACCAGAAAATTATAAACATCGCCCCTCTTTCCCCTTTCTTGCCGTTTTAATACTCCATAAAACGGCGTTTAGATTTTAAATGTATCGCCCCCTCCGCCCCTCATTAAACTTTCAACTAAATTACAGAACACTACTGGCACTCGCCGTTTTCCCAGGGGTAAGTTTGATAATGTTGGTTCAACAGAAGGGACGTGCCGTCGAAAACTTTGCGCGTATATAGGAAAACGGACCCGGCTTTAAGACATTGCACACTCGTTTTGGGGGCGGTAAATAAAATTATGGCGCGCCTCTGCGGTCGGTTTATTCATACACACAAGTGTGTGTTTTAAAAGTGTTGAAACTGACGTTATTTTAAATGTTTTGCTTAGATCTATGTTTGTTGTTCAATCAATAGATCTTTGTCTGGCAATACATTTCAAGACACATATATCTTATTTATAATTTCATAATTATATTTTTCTATCGATCGTAAGTATACTTATCATGTGATAACTCAGGATCATTTTAAGAGTCCTGTGTAAATCGGATTGAAATAAATTATGAGAGGTTTATCATATATTCATCATAAATTAATAAAACGTTTTAATTTTGTTTATACAATTGATATTTTATTTAGTGACTATAGTTTCGACAACATTAGCGAGTCATTATCAAACTGAAAGTAACATAAAAAATATATATCGTGGTATATATAAAATTGTTTTTAAGTTACTTTAAGTTTGATAATGCCACGCTAATGTTATCGAAACCATAGTCACTAAATAAAAATATATTTGTACAAAGTTAAAGTCATTTAATTATTTATAATAGACCATGTAGGACGAAGTGGAAGCCTTAAGAATTAATATAGCTTTATCAGTTAGATCGGGGAAAAGTGAAGCACTAAAATGTAAACAATATGTATCTTCATCTAACATGAACCATTGTTTGATTTTATCTCTTGCTCTCATGCATTGGCGTAGAATCATTTGCGTATATTGAGAAACGCATGCGTGCAGTAAGAAGGCTGATGTTATCCATGGTCGACCGACATGGAAAAGATAATAAACGTGTTTAATTTTTATTTATAATCTCGTATTAAAAATTAATTAATTTATATTACTAAAGACTTATGATTTTTTTATTTTTTACAACTTGAAAAATTCAAACTGCTTTTTTAAATCTTTAAAGAAATTATCATCAGCTTCAAATCTTTCAAGTTATAAAAAGTCACAAAAGTCTTTATGCGCTAATATAAATTATTAAATGTTTAAATCGATATCATGAATAAAAATTAAACACATTTATTTTTTTATAAATGGTGATCAAGTATTGTTTATATTTAGAATTTTTGTTAATTCCTAAATTTTTGTGAACCAAAATGGGGTGATATGAATTAAAAACCACCATATTAATCAGCGGATTTAGCCCTTATTAAAGAAAGTATTTATATATAGATAAATTCATCCCTAATTAAAGTTTAGCGCAGTCGGGGAGATTTAATGGCATAACCGGCCTGATAAGCTTTTAAGGTGAGCGACGCTCCTGATCGGCGTGGATTAAGGGCGGCGAATCGATCGCGGCCCAGAAATCCTTGTCGTGAAATGGCCACCGCGGCTTCGCAAAAACCCCTCCATCGCGGCCCCCCAACCCTCAAACCGGTTTCGGGGGAAACCGCGGCGCAATTAATTCGGTCTTAGGTCCATTCCGGGGCGGACAGCGAACGCTCCTCGTCGGACCGCAGCCTTCGCCTCATTATGTACTGCGCTTTTAAAGGGACCCAAATACACCACTATTTCAACGAAGGAGGATTCTAAATATGGAATTAAGGGGGTACTTGAAATAATCACGTTATTACGATTTTATAGATTTAAATATATATATATTTTATTTCAATATAAAATCGTGTAAAGATTCAATGTTAAGTATTGTACTTGATAATATATTCCATTTTTGCATAGATAGTATGAATGATATCTTTTTAAGTTTAGATGGTAATGTAGTTAGATCAAAAATTATATATACTTATTATATAAGAATAAATAGGAAAGTGTGTTACAATATCTAGATTAAAGTTTAAATTGAAAATTTGTTGCATAAAACTGATATATGTTATTATATAAAATAAACCTTTATACACTCTGTAAAAGCAATTCAATACATTCCAGCAAAACTCCAGATCACAAGGTGTTTGCCCCTAATAGAAAAATATATCTTGTTAAAGTGTCGACGGGGCGAGGTCCTGTCGTATCCGCACGTCCAAAAAAATATATAAAAAAAGTGGACAAAAATAGCCGAGGCCAGGACGCTGAAGTGAGGAGCTAGAGTAGCTCGTTACCGGCTCTCGGTAATTGCCAGGGAACAAATCTCCGTTACACGAGCCAAGTGTCCGTTTCAAATGTGTTGGGACCGGTCCAAGGCAGGATGGAACTTATTACCTACGAGCTACGGCAAAAGAGGAAGAAGCATCCTGATTCTATATCACCTACCAGAGACGCTCGTACACTTAAATTGCGAGCGGGCGTAATGATACATAAAGAGATTGTGATGGTACCAAAAGAATGAAGCAATGTGCAAAAAGGGGGGAAACGAATGTTGGATTTATGGAATCTTGCAAAAAGAATATTTATTTATTTTGTGAATTTTATTAAAATCAGTACAAAGAGAAATTACATCTTTAAAGTTCTGTCTGGGTTCTTAATCATTAATAACACTTTTCTAATTGAACATGTTGGAGTAAATTGATGTAAATTTTATTTTCGAACAAATTCTTTTCACTGATTTTTCACCCCTAACAGATTTTTATAAATGTAAACAGTAGAATTTATATAAATTAAATTAAAATGATATTAAAATAATTAATAACTTATTTCCACACTTAACTCGGTGACATTATGACTTACGTTGCGTAAGTATTTTAATTCACATTAAAACAACTACTTCTCGGGAAAATACTCCGCCAGATATTGAATTACATAATGTACACCTTCTGCTACATATCAATAATATATTGCAGAATTTAATGCGTACACTTATGATTTCACCATATTTAATTATTTCAAAACATTATGCACTGAAAACATCCTGATTAATCTGGCATTCGCTAATACACATTTTTGTTTTCTTTATCCCTTTTTAGATTCTGAAGGAACAAACACACAAAAAAGCAAATTCTAAACATCTGTACGCGTATTCATCAAGAATTCCTTAAACAAAGCCAAATCTTTCTGAATGAAAATAAAAATCACGACAACCCAGAAAAAGAGAGAAAAAAAAAAGAATATCAGTATATGGCGAGTGCCGGATCCGGAGCATTGATATCGCTTGTTTATCTGCCTGTTTATCGCCGGACTTGAATCCGTGCGTTTGAACGGCGCGGACTATCCGAAAACCGTTCCCATTTAGCGGAGTGAAATTAGTTTGCAGTAAATTCACGAAACGTTGATTCCGCAGAAGGGTTTTTACAGCCGTAAAGTTAATGCCTTTTAATGAAAAGCGCTCACAATTCGACTTATTCCCGAAATAGTTGGCGTTTCGTTTAGTAGGGAAATGGGCGTAATTGTTTTGCGACATGTGTGATTTAAATGAAATTAATTGCGTGTAAATTAAATGTGGGTTTTAATTGTTTGCTTAAATTAATTAATTAAATCTGCATTAAAAATGCAGTTATATTTAATTACGCACATATTAATCGATAATAAAATATATCCTGGATTAAAAATAAATTAAATCTCTATTAAAAATACAGTTATTCCAGGCTTTTAATGAATTAATTCCATAATACATTATTTGAAAATGAAATGATTTTTTTTTTAAGTTTAACTAAAATGTTTATTTTAGAGATACTTGCGAAACAATTGCAGCAGGATTATTACGAATAATAGTTGTGTTTACGATATTTCTTATCCGTTAAAAAAATAATCAACCGTTTTTTTTTTGTAAATTTAAATTTAGCATAAATATCGTTGCAGGTTTTAATCATTTCTCTAATAGTTTAGCCTTTAGATTCTGGAAATAGTGTCTCGTGCATGATAATCTTATTGCAAGAATTTTATAGGAATGCTATTGTTTCATGGGCACAAAACACATAATATATTAGTAGGAATAACTGGAGTCAAGCGAATAAACTTTGTTATATATTCATATGTATTAATACTCTTGATAAAACAAACTAAATATTTGTCTATCTCAAAAAGATTTAATTAATTTAATTAATTCCATAATTAAATCCGTATGATTTTTTTTTTGTTAAAATTGATTAGCAAACTTTTTTATTATTTCTCCTGTTCATAATAAATGAGTGACTCGAGCAACTTTCAAGAAGCGTTGGAGCCGCCTCCGCTGAAAGTAAGTTGAAACTGAATTTTTCCATAGAACTATTATAAAAATAACACGGCAAAGTTCGCGTTGATATTCCGGGGCGAGTCTGGCGCATTAATATTCATGAGAGCCTGCGATACTAATCCGTCCGTCAGTAAGTGAGGGCGAGTGTATAAATTTCAATTTCATACTTCGTCCCCCCGGTTGAAATTTATTGTGATTCCCGGTGTGATATTGGCTCTGTATTAGGTTTATGTTGATGAGGTGGCTTCTGCTCCTTTTAACACTTTCCAACCGACACACATGCATATACATACAGGCGTGACGAAAATTTATAAACTTTGAAAAGCTCTATAGAGTTTTATTAAATAAATATTCGCTCTATTTATACAAATATTTTATTCAAACAATTACATATTTTTTACAAAAATTGACATAAAGTATACAGAATAAAATGAAAGTGTTTGCCTTTCTGCCATTAAACAGCCATTTATTTTACACCAAATATGACTTTAATAAATATTGAGTTATAACTCAGCAGATATAATTATTTTTCATAAAAAGACGCATACAATACAATCTTTACATACGCAAAGTTGCTCTTTTAAAAATAAATTTAAAAAAAAATGCCTCTCCATATTATATTTAATTGCATCTTATATCTCTCCCTGACGGAGATTATTAGACAGTAGCGATCATGACAGTCAGACATGGACAACCAACTACATAATACACTAAAGACAATGACAGAATAAAACAGGCCGAAGACCTCTGGTTTATAGCTATTTAACAAATAATTTTCATACACGAATATTTCCTGTAATTAACCTGTCATAATAAATGGAAGACGACGCAAGCGCCATCTTTTGCCTAATTTCCTGTGGTGATTATTAAATGTACTACTACTAAAAATAAAAAAAAAATAAAAAACTAAAATATCTTTACTTAAAGTTATTTGTTTTATATATATTTACAATAAATAATGGTATCTTTGTTTCTTTCTTGCTTGCTTAAACTGTCAATCGACCTATGGCCTTTCCATATTAAAATTATTAAATATTCATTTGTATTTTTATTAATTGATAAATATTGAATATATTATAACTAAAAAATCTCAAAGCTCGGATTTGTAAAAATATCAATTTTATAACAACTCAATAGACTCGGATCAACTTGTAATCCTATACACGAACATTACAAAACAACCTTGACGCGTCATCCATTTCCAAAGGACAAAATGAGAGAAAAAATATAAATCTCCTTTTATTCGAATCAATGCGTTTCACACACTCACAAAAAATAAATATTCATGGTTTTTATTGCACGCAGATAAAGAGTTTATACATTTATCTAATTTCGGTTTCGTTTTTTTCTTGCTCTTTATGGCTATTAAATTCGCGAGCGATTTCAAAAATGCCGCTATAAACCAGCCGCTGAAAAAAAAAATAATGCGAGACGAGAGAAATCTGAAACTTCCATAAATTGCCATTACTTTCGTTCTTATTTTGAATAAATTCAACAAGTCCTGAATTATGCACATAAATTTACATGACGCGAGGTTTATATAACGGCTTTAAAAAAATAGGACAACGCAATTTGAGAGTTGAGAAGAATACGTATAATGTAAATTTCAAGCGATGTTTTCGTAGTGTTAAAGTATAATTATCTGATTGATAAGTTTTTGCACGAATATATTAACATGTATTTGGTTAAATACTCGATTGCTAATATAATCGAATATTTCTAAATGATTGTTAATAGAAGCTTCTACTTCATTATACATTGTTTTTAAGTTTTAATAAAAACGCTGATTCACTTTGTTTGTATAACTTTAATTTTATTTTAGTATGTATATATATATTTTTATTTTAGTAATAAAATTAAAGTTATACAATGTGAATCAGCGTTTTTATTAAAAAAAAAAATTCTAAATGAGCAGTTTTAAATAAATAAAGTCCATACATTGAAGATTTTCAATTAATAGGGACATGTTAGTGATGGTAATCGAATATGTTGCTTTAATAAAATTGTCATATGCGTAATTTTGTAGTAACAAAAAAGATCGACTTTGTCCATCTCTAATATTAACTTACTAATTTGATTATAAGGCTCATGTTTTATAAAATTTCATTTAGAATGTTTAATAAAATGCGAGATTAATGAGATCTGACTGATTATTAGTTGTCACTCCAACAATTATTTCATCACATAGGAATCTCAACCGTGTGAATATTGATTTTGGCGGCAGTTTCTTGCTGAAATTCCATAATAGGTTGCATTTATAGTAAGACAACGCGATGCTAGATGCCAACTAAATTTAATTACATTCACATACGTTTTTATTTAATATTATTGTAAGGTGGTATTTATAATAGGACGTCAACAATTTTTTAATTACTCTTTCAAGATAACACAAGATAATGATAATAATAACTTTATTATCCAAATGGAAAAATCCAACATATGATAAATTCGTAATACAAATTGAAAACAAGACAATTAATTACAAAATATATCCTCGTAGCGTCAGGATAGATAGTTGATTTAAACATAATATTTGTCTTAGCTTTAGGTACATAAAATATGGTTTATTGACGTGTTGGGTGAACGCATGTGTCTGTAATTAAAAAAAAATGTTATGTGCACACCAAAATTTACCTTGTTAAGTACTAATAAAAACGCTCAATATTTGCTGGAAGTATAGAGTCGTGGCGAATAAAAAAATCACAATTACTTTATTGGGATCTTTTTTTTCTTACAGGAGTCAATCAGGAGGAATGTACAAGCGATTTTTTATGGTAATTTGCGCCCTCCGTCCTATGTCTGAGATTAATTAAACTCAACTTGAATTTCAAAATTAAATACACAATCGCGTTACGTTTAAATATTTATAGCTAATGTTCAATACTATCTATAAAGTTTTATCAAATGCTATAATATATAGGGATGTGTGTTAAGTTAACCCATTTAAAATTGTAATTGCATGTTTGTTGAGAATGATAAAATATTTTTTTTTAATTTGGCTTTTACTTCACGCCTACTTTGCATTCCGAAATTATCGAAATTTGGGATTTTATTACTCAAAGAAGGCACATCGGAAAAATATAGGATTTGAAAATTTGCGAAATTTGGAATATCTACATTCTACATATATTTTTTTGTTTCTTTAAATGGAATATTACTTTTTCTTTCCCCATCACTATTTGGTGCGCTTGACTAATCGGCAGTGTCTGCTATAAATGCGGCCTTACTATAAAATTAAATGAAAATTTACTTTGTTTCAGATTTCACATTAATTTAGTAGCTTCATCAGGCGTATCATTAATCATCTGCCTAAAATATCAACTAAATAAAAGTGAAATCTCAAAAAAGTGTCTTGTGTCAGGCGGAAAGACCACTGGCCGATAGCCAATTGGCAAACTCTTACAGCATGTATTGTAATATTTTGTATAATATGTAGGTGTTGTAGTACGTTTGTCAATAAAGATTATGTATATATATATATATATATATATATACATATATGTCTTGTGTGATTTATTTAATATTAAAAATTATTTTTTATTTATTAAACACTAAATAAATGTTTGAGGCTCTAACCTATTTAAACCGCTTTTTTTTTTATTTCACAATTTTTTATTGTGTTTCAATAATATAAAACTCTAAAACTAAAAAAAAACTTTTTATAAAAAATACATTTTTTTCCAGTTTGAGAGAAAAAACTTTTATGTACAAATGGTGAAATTAATAAGACTTTATTTTAATCAAGTTTTTGAAAGTCAAAAACATGTTTGTTTTTTCTGATAGTAAGTTATGGAGTTTAATCAAGTAACAGCCACAACTATAGAATATTAAAAAAAAATCTGTTGTATATTATTTGATATGTGAAAAACTAAATATAGTATAGTAGTACACAATTTATTCTTCAAACACAATCGGTTATTTCGTTTCTAGCAAACACGAAATAACATAATCATCAAATAAAATCTTATCTTAAAAATTTACGAGAAGTGCCCAAAGAATAAAATCCTCCCGCGTTGCTTCTTCCCGTATTTATTATCAATAAAGCCAGCGTTATTACCGGATCGTAAAGGATGAACTATTACGTAGAGTGTATTATCAAGTGGTAGCGGAATAACAGCGCTGAAATTGAAAAATGGACAAGACGGTTTACTGCGGCAGTGAAACTTCATTCGAGGGATGGGGGACGCGTGCTACGTGATCGGAAAACTTAGAATCATCAGCGACAGGTGCGGAAATGATATGTGGCTGTATCTAGATGGGAGAGTTTAAAAGATTTGTTAACATACAAGATAAATATTCATGGAAATGTTTGTTTAATCCATTTAATTGTTATATTTGGTGTATTTTAGGTACGTAAAATAATGTTAATTATAAATAAACTCGGTAGAAACGTGCACAACTAGAGAAAGAGAAAAGAAAACAGCTGGATCAACTGTAAAACTTTCTTTACTCTTATTTTATAAATACCAGATGTAAATTTCGATCACAAACTGAACTTTTAATTGTGGACTCACCGAATACTTGGTGAAAGATATTTTAACACTTATTTAACAAAAAAATGACTTTGCCCATCTCTAATATTTACTTATGTGCACAACTAGAGAAAAAAAAACAGTTGGACCAAAAAAGTATCCTTTACTCTTCTTTTTTAAATACCAGATGTAAATTTCGATCACAAACTCTGCAAATACTTGGTGAAAGATATTTTAACATTTATTTAAAATATTAAATAAAACACTTGGTTTCAGTGTTTTTTATATTATATAAACGGACTAGTTTCGGTCAGGCGGCCGAAATCATCTGTTAATCTTAGTACAGCCTTGTAATTACATTAATAATGGTCGCCTGATCAAATTTGTTTTTAATAAGAAGTATTTTTTTAATTACTCTTTCTAGATATGCTATGGCTTTGTTTCAGATTTCACATTTATTTAGTGACTTTATCAGCCGTATCATTAATCATCTGCCTGGTGTGTAGAGTAAACTAAAATTATTATTAACTATAATAAATCATAATTATGAATAAAGATGTTTATATATAAAAGAATTATTTTTACAAAAATTTCTCTCAAGTGCGTTAACATTTCAATATCTTGTATTTGTTTTATTAATTATTACTTCTATTAAACGAAATGATGGGATCGGTTTAATCAATCAAATTGAAAAAAAAAATTGATTTAAACATACATTTTCTTAGCTTATTGATTTCATTATCCTTATATATATAATCGTAACTCAATAATTAATAAATTTTATTAATCTTTCAGAATATCAAAAAAAGCAGAAAATACCCTATCCGATATTTTCAATTTTGCAATTTTCTGCATATTTAAAATTTTTCAGATTCGCACTTTAAATCTTAAAAATCACAAAAATTGTTACTTTGAGGGTATCTTCATGAAACTTCGTAGGCATGTTAATCAAAGCTTAAACTTTCAGAATGTATAAAAAATAGAAAATACCCCGTACACAGTTTTTGTAATATTTTCAATTTAAGAAAAAAAGACAGTTTTTATTTCTGTATATTTAAAATTTTAATAATCACAAAAAGTATTACGTTTTGAGGTATTTTCATGAAACTTCGTGGGAATATTAAGCAAATTGATCTTTCAGAAAGTACAAAAAGCAGAATATTTTTTTTTATTCATTTTAAGACGAAGAAAACGGTTTTATTGTAAATTTCTGTATAGCTAAAATTTAAACAATCGCAAAATTATTACTTTTGGAAGCAAAGATTAATCATTCGGGATATGCACAAAAAATTAAATCACAAAAATCATTACTTTTGAGGTATCTTCATGAAACTTCGTGAGGATATTAAGAAAACATTGATTTTTCAAAATGTGAAAAAAAAAATAAAACAGAAAATACCCCATTCACAGTTTTTGAGTTATTATAAATTTAAGACAAAAAAAGATGATTGTTACTACACTTTCCTGGATATTTAAAATTTTAACAATTACAAAAATTATTACTATTGGAGTTCTTTTTCAAACTTTGTAGGGATATTAAGCAAAGCTTGGTCTTTCATAATAAACAAAAAACATCCTATCCATAGTATTCGAGATATTTTCAATTCATTATTAAGTAATTGTTTTAAAAGTACAAATCAAAAAATTCCCCATCCACACACACTTAAAGCACGTATTTTTTCCTTATTCCTTAATGAAAAATTCTTGTTGTACTTAAAAATTTCAAGTGCACATCTTCCACGGCGCAATGAATTCATGGTGGGATGCTAGAAAGATAATTTAATGTCTTTCTCGAAACCCTTAAACTTTAACTCAAACTTTTTTTCCTACGATGGACATTCAAACATAATTACTTTAGAATATTTATTATCATGAAATTCGCTGTATATAAAAAAATATCTTTTAAAATTCCAGCAATTTGCAAAATACAAATTTTCTCTATAGGGATTAAATTTATTTATTAAATTTATTGATTAAATTTAATGTTTGATTATTATTTCATGTTTTGAAATTAAGATAAAAGAATGGATATTTACACAAAAGTCATGAAAGTGTTTGATTTCAAGACGCGAAGGCTACTTGAAGAGTACGAGGACGCGAAGGGTCTGAGTATCCCTTTAATGCCTCCAAGTCACGCGATCATACTTTCATGACGGTAATGTACACTATTTTTGCTGAAATAGCATAATAAGTATAAAAAATATATTTTAAATTTTAAATCGTTTCTTATTAATATTGCGTTTTGATTTTCATAGTGAAGTTTTTGTAAAAGAAATTACAATGTGCGAACCATCGACATCTTCTTCATACAATGTAGCTGTTGTTGAAGCAGCTATAATGGACGAGCTCCCCCCGAATAAATCAACAGAAAGGCATGATAATGCATACAAAGATTTTAAGGCATGATGCAAATCCAAAATGATACCTAATTTGACAGAGGAGGTGTTTCTAGATTTTTTTGGTGAACAGTGGAGAATTTTCAAACCTTCCAAGCTGTGGAGTATGTATTCGAAGATTTAAATATTTATAAATTTTACAAATTAATTGCTTTTCTGAAAAAGAAAAATAACGGATTTGAACCAAAAAAAAATTCAAAAACTTTTACAAACAACACTGCCGACAAAATTTTATCAAATGCATCAGGCAAAGAATTTCTGATGATAAAGGTAAACTCAGAGTTTGTAAAACTGATTTTTTTACTTTCATGAGTAGAACTGTAATGGGAGTCAGGAAAAGATTTTGCAGTACTAGTCATGAAAAGGACAACTTTCAAGACCGAGGATAGCCTTACTAAATTGTTGTATCCAATGATCAACATTTTTAAGCACAAGTACTTTTTAATGCATTCCATTTAGTTTTCTAATCTATTAAAATTTGCTTATAAATAAAAACTACATTCGCTAAAATTTATACAATTAATTTAAATAAAAAAAATCGATATGTAAAAATATACAATATATAAAAAAATAATAATATATAATCTTCTTTATGTTGGTTGTGGAGACTTTAATTATTTAAATAAAAATATGTAACTATGTATAACTATAAAAGTGAAATTTTTGGATGATTAACAATGAACAAAAAAAATATTTGCCTAACATACAATAATTCATTTTTGTATGTTTTCTTAATTTGGATCTTTATCATCTATTATATTATATAGTTTAATTGTCATATAGTTATGTTATATAGTGTTCACTATGTTTCACCAAGTATTAGATGTGTTAAAAGTGAATGGTCCACCATTTTCTTAATTAAATTCCTATTGCTGAGTTTGGCAATTTTTAACCGGTTTATACAAATATTTTTATTTGTGAATTTATAGAATTTGCAATTGATTTAAGCGTGATTTTTATATTTACAAGTATACATTAAGTGTATGAAAAATGATTTTTTTATTACCACCGCTTCTAAAATCAATTTCCTCTTTATGTTATCATAGAACAGCACTCGAAACCGATTGCGTATAACGTAGCTTGAGTAATGGCCCAAATTTATAGTCATTCGCGGGACCAAGGGGCGCCACCCTCACTCCTCTGTCCCCCCTTTTAAGAGTACTTGTTGAGCGTCCCTTTAGATAAAGAAAAGGCACATAAGCGAAGGGCCGGCCCTCCGTTTCCTGCACTTATTTGACTTCATTCCAAATGAACGGACCGCTTTACGGCCTAAGCAGATTCCCGAATTCGCTTATCGACGCCGAATCGGCTGAAATGGCGCGACGATGATTGACGTTTTCTGGCGTGGGGTCCAGGGTTTGAGTGAAGGGATGTCGAGTGTTGTTCACAATTTGCTTAGCACGCCCGATTGCTGCGAATTGAAATTTGTAATCGTGTAGACCGAGTTGCGTTGATTAGATTTCGTGAATGCGTGTGAATCACGAAATTTCTGTAGTATTCTTGTAAAGTTTTGAACATTAAAAAAATGTAAGATTTAAAAAATGTTGAGTAAAAATATTAATTACGGTAATGTTAATTCATATTTTTTCGTATTGTTTATACATTTATTACAAACGAAGCAATCTTGTTAAAATCATATAACAAAAACGAACTTTTACTCATTATAAATAAATAAAAAATCAATTAGGTTCCATGAAATATCTGACAGATTATTCAAAATAGAATGTGTTTTTAACGCAGAATCACTAACATACCTAATTGATCTCTTATTAGAACAAAGTATGTTTCCAAATATTTTAAAACAAACTGTTATCTCTTCAATTTACGAAAAAGGAGACCACATGAATTTATAAAATACAGGCCAATCGCTCTGACCAGATGTCTGCAGATAGCCTAATATTAAGTTTTTTTTTTCTCTCGTTAAATACTTTCGATTCAAAAATTGCTTCATCATACAATATGTTATTGTTATGCAACAGCAAATGTCCTATAATTGAACATTTGTTTTAAAGTAATTATGTAACATAAGTAAAAATGGCATAGTAGCTAAAAGAGAAATAATTTGGTAATTATTTTCAAATTCTTTTTAGTTAATTTAACTATTCATGTCTGTGATATATATAAATAAATAAATACAAAATATTATAAATAATAACGTAATTATATATTTACAATAATTTATATGAATTGATCTATTCGGGCGTTAATTGGTTAATATAAAAAATCTGCTCTTGTATTAATAATATTGAAATCCAAATAACTATCTTGAAACAATTCACAATTATTTCAAAATTAAACCACCAAACCCCCAATATCCGAACGATTGCTCAGCAAACTTTAAAACCAGACGCGATTTTTTTTTAATTTCCTTTATTACTTTTTCCGCGTTTCTTCCATCCAATTCTTTTATACGGTTCGCGCGTGGATTGGTTCACCTCGCGGTATCAACAAATGAATTCAATTTTAATAAAGCGCCAACTCCCGCGAAAGAGGACCAGGAAGGAGGAGGAGGGGGTGGTTTACCCTCGTATTATTGATTTCGCTTAATCTTTAAAATTGAACGCTGATATAATTTAACAGATGGCTGCCGGTACAAATGGATAAACTTTAAATCCGACATAAATCGATGCTAATGGAATTTTTCGAAATTGATCACGAACTCTCCGTGCTGCGAAGGACTCGCGAAATTAAATTAAGAGAGCAAAATAAAAAAAAACAAATGCACACAAAATTAATTTTTGTCAGTGAAACGGTGTGAATTATTTAATATTCAAATTTTTCGTGATATTATTATATAAGTGAAGTATAATTTTTTAAGTATTATTATTATAATCACTAAATAAACATTTACTATGTTTTTACCACAATTATTTGTTCTATGTGTTCATAAATAAATTCACGACTTAAGTTTCGATTTTTAACAGTTAAATCATGATTTTTTATTTAAATAATTGTGACGAAGAGAATAAACTCAATTATTATTATTGTCACAGATCATCGACGAAAATAATATTAATGTTTGTATTTAAATAACTGTGAAAAATTCAACTTTTCCTGAGAGCACAAGACACGTACACAAACCGAACTAAAGCAATGTACTGTATCTGTTGGATAATAAATGAATAAATAAATAAATAAATAAATAAATTTTGTGAAACTTTAAAACAAAGCCTCGACCGTCAATTACTTTAATATTTAATTCAATTTAATTGTTGTTAATGTTTTCTCTTAAAAACAACGAATCAATATTTATAACATCAATTACGTTTTTATATCAGCAACCTTTTTCATGAAGAAAAAAAAACTTTACGAAGACCCTAATTCCACAAAAAAAAAGGAGCGTATAAACATTAATATAGATCACGACACGTGTCGTGCCCCAAAAATGATATTTTAATTTTTTGCTGGGAAATTGCCCGGGCCCGACAACGGTCATCCGGGAAGGGTCCGCGACCCTAATTTTGATAATGATAGATAATGAATAATGCCCGCGGGCGTGAAACGATAATGCCCCTTTTGCGCCTCCCGCGGGTCGCGTTTTAAAGTTCGCCCCTCGTCCGGGCAATTGCCGCCGAAATTCTCTGCTCGCTCGGATCCCGCGGGGGCGCTAATTATTAGCGTTATGCCCGTTGTTTCTTAAGTTGCTGCAGTTTGGGATTTAACAAACTGAATCGAATTATTATTTCGCTAATGTTGTTTAGTCACCGGGGGATGTTTTAAAGTGGAATTGCGAACAACGAAAATTCGTTTTTTCCCTTCTATCGTGAAATTAATATTGAAATTGGAAAACATTGATGTAACTATATTACAACTTAGAATTGCATACATTTTTGGGCTAAAATATGCTTGAATGTGTTTTCATTAGTTTAAGAATTCAATTTTTAGAAACAATCAATTAAAAAAAACTGTGGTGTTGTTAAAGATTTTACTTATAAATCAAACAATTCAAGAACATCATAATATATTCATTTATCACTTACGTAACCTTTAAACGAATGTCTATATAAATTTATATCGCTTTATAATTCTTTATTAACGTTCATTCGATTTATAATATAACCTATGATTATCTTTTTGATTGAAGTATTTAATTAATAGACGCAAATCACACCTCGTTACTATTCAATTTAAAAATCTTAAACTATTTAAACGATAGTCCTAAAGCTGTATCTCTAATTAACTTCCAAATTTTCAATTAAGCTCGTCAAAGAAGACTCTTCTTACTTCCTATTCCCAAAATTAATATATTAATTAATTCACCTATATTTTCCATATGAGATATTTATACTGAATTACTGTTAACAGATCCATTGCTTGATAAGTAAACTCGATAAATCGTCTACCTTGTAGACCCAAATCGTTGACGATGCCACTTGAAATTAGGCAAAAGGTGACGCTTGCGTCGTCTTTAATTTATTATCGATAAACTATGTTATCATGACTATATAATTAGAGTAGAATTATCTTTCAAGTTTGATCAAAAATTCTTCTAGCAATATACTAAGAATCATAAAAAAATAGAGATATTTAATAATATATTATATATATATATATAAATGTTTGTGTACGCATTGCTAATTTATTCCCATACTATCTGTTTCAATAGTCCACTTACTTCTTCATATAATTTGGATTTGTGCTCTATATAGATTTCATATTTTTCAATATTTTTGACAGTAAAATAATTATAAGTGTAAAGATGTTTTAGAGGCAATTAGTAGTAACTGATTTGTGTGACCGTCATTTGATTTTAGACTTTTTCTTATATAATTGCAATTCATGATATTTTTAATTTATCTCTTACCCTTGGCACGATTCCATCTATTTGGAAAGCCAACTATATTATCCTGCTTTATAAATGTGGCCCCAGAGATCTTGTACAATCTACCATACCTAAAATGTTGGATCAATTGGTATCCATTCAAATTTCTTGATTCTCGAAACAAACTATTTCTAAAAAGCATGGTCTTGTAAACGGTCGATCCAATATATCCAATCTACTTGAATACAAATACAAACAGTTCATATCGGAGGTCTTAGATCAATAATATCAAGTAGATACCATTTATACTGATTTAACTAAGTCTTTCCGAGAAAAATGCCATCTGCAGACACGTGTTTCCGGATCTATGCCTCGTCAATACAGCTATGCCTTACATAATTTAAAGATGTTAAAATAAATCAATTATTTTAAATCAAATTAAACGTTTCTCAGATCAAAATATTTTTTACATTATGCAATATTTTATTGATGTGTAACAGCAGGTGTACATTATATAAAAGTTATAGTTGTTTTAATATGCATTTGTTTAACGTACTTACGTAGCGTAAGTCAAAAGTCACAGAGCTAAATGTGGAAATAATTTATTAATTATTTTCAAATCATTTTTATTTAATATATTTAAATATCTGTGACGAAGTGAATGAATAGTCTTTTCTATTTAATGTATATAATTTCTGTACTTATGACTTAAATAAATAAATGAAAATATTTACATTATTCTTCAGTGTTTTCTTCAGCTCTTCTAATAACTGAGTAAAAATAATTTTAAGAAAATGATGGTTTGATTTTTCAATGAAAATTGTAAATAACATTTTATTGATATAATTTTTTCACTTATAATTTCTAAGTTCCCTTAGAGTGCACGAAAAAAAAATATATATATATATGTCATTTTATACAGTACATTTTAAGTGCATAGTAGTTTCATAATCGTTAATAATTTACTTAGTTGTATAAGCATAGGAAAATTATTTAATGGCTATTAGTTAATCATAATTAAAAGTTAGCAAACCCCGTTACTCTGATCGTAAATTTAAATACTTGCGATTTTTTCGTAAATTAACTGTAAAATAGTTGTACAAGAAAAAAAAGTACTGGCAAAAGTAGGCAAAGCCATGATAAATTGAGAAAAATAGTAAAAGTATTTTCTATTGCTTAATTTTATTGCAAAAATAAAGTCATTGAAAATATGATTAGTAAATAAATGGTCGCAAATTAGTCGTATATAAATTCTAAATAAATATTTTTTTTGCATTTATATATTTTTTAAATTGCGTGTGGCTTTTCTAACTTCCGACGAAAGTTAGAAAGTCACAGTGATTAATTGAAAGAAATTAAATTATAGAAAATATAATTGTTTAATAACTTGTTAAAAATAATTATTTACTAATTAGATTTTCAATAACTTTATGTTTTTTTTTTATTATAAAGCAACAAGATATTACTCTTTACAATATATTTACGATTAATTTACGGAAAATTTTAAAATAAATATTTTCTCGATCAGAATATGTGACTTTGCTAAATTCTGGGACCTCAATTAATGGCATATGCATATTGCTGTATATTGTTTAAATATTATCATTGAATTAAACGTTAAACTAAAATATATTTCGTTGAAATGATTACATATTATAAGCAGAATAAGTAGTCATTTTGACAAAACATATTTTATGGTTTAATTCAATATTAATATTTCATTTTGTCGGAAGTTAGCACTTACTTAGATTGAGAAAATACATATATGAATGAAGAATATTAGAAAAGCATTATTCCATCGATCTATCAATTAAATTTGAAACTATATGTGTTTATCAATTACCTAATAATGCAATAAATAAATGGCGATCACTGGTTAATCATACGCAAGATAAATGGTGGTTGAACATTTTATTAAATAAATAATAGAATTAAATAATTACAAAAACATAAAAAGGGCAGAAAGGCAGAAAGACCTTTGGTCAATAGCCCAGACAGACTAACACCTACATGTATAGTAATTATTTATATTAACAACTTCGTAACGGGGAAATCGACTACTAATGATAGGCTGTATTTTTTATCCAATTAATTTATTAATTTCCAGGGAGTTCACTCCCTGAAGAAGGAGCAAAATAGCTCCGAAAGCTTGGAAATTAATAAATTAATTGGATAAAAAATACAGCCTATCATTAGTGGTTGATTTCCCCGTTACGAAGTTGTTTGTGTGCCAACAAGTACGACTGTTACTTCCCTTCATGGTTTCTAATTATTTATATTGTTAAAATTATCTGTATAGTATGAATAAAGATATATAAAAAATAAATATATATATTAAAAAAAAGTAAATTGTTGGCAAATATTATTGATCATATAAAATTAAATTAATTCTTAATATTGCTTCAGTAAAAAAAAAATAATTTTGAAAATAAATACTTAGCATTAAATTCAAATTCAGAACTTATTCCTCAACAATGCTATTAATTGAATATAAAATGTTTCATTTTATATTAAACAACAAAAACTCTTTCTACCAAACTCAACATTACATAAAAAATGAGTATGGCAGGTAACTGTATAACAGAATAATATATTTAAAAAATATTAATGAACAATTTAAAAAAAATCTGTTTGATAAAGTTTTTCGATTCATAAACCAGATTTTTTTATTAGAAATCTAATTGGATTCCCGTGTTTGAAACGAAATGTCTGTAAATTTTGAACGACAGAACAATTTTATGTTTTTCGCAAAACAAATAATCTGCGCGATTTCGGAACAGCTCCGAGCGATTCTATAATTTGATAGCAGCCACTCGAACAACGAGAAATATGCAACACGTAGTGCTTTTACGAGTAAGCAAATGATAACGTTGCACGTAATTATTATAGAGTTCAGTTGAAAGTTCCTCGGCGGAATAATTATAACACACGAGCTTGTTATCGAAATCATTTACATGAAACAATAGGTAAAAGGTTAAATTATGTTATCACTTGAATGAAAAAAACTAAATATTTGTGATTTTCTACTTCTCAATATTTAATATAGCGAATTTAAATTTTACTCAACAATGGCTAATGTCAGTAAATGAGTGTCGATTAAGGATGAATGAATGAATATAAATTTTCTATGTAAATACAGAGCCTATTAAATATACAGAACGGAATATTGGAGTAGGGAGTTCGAAATGTGGGAGTCCACATTGGAGAATTCATTCGCCTGCAAACAATCGTGACAGAAACTTCTCTCGTTCCAAAACATTTCTTTACATAATGTTGGATTTTTATTTTCATCTAATTAAAATAATTTTAATTAATGACCGTAAGATTCTAACCATTGTATAGAAATTTGAAATATTTATCATTATAACCACATGCAAAAATAATCGCTACGATTTAACCTGATTTAATTAGAGCCGTGCGTGAGAAGACCAGGCGCTCCAAGTCCATACATACGTATACATCTCGAACATTCCACACTCCGACATTTCGGCTTGTATAATTAGTAGGCTCTAGTTCTATATGTTAATACTTAATGTATATGATCCTTCTATTTTACTTCTCGTCGTTTTCAATGATTCCCCTTCTTTATTTAAGAACAATTTTATTCATTCCATTATATTTCTTCTTCGTTTCTTTCTCTTCTTTTGCCTTTATAATATGTATTTTACGCGATCGCTTTACCGGTGAATTTTTTAGAATGCTATATTTGTTTATAGTTAATTTCAGCGTTTGATTAGCCGTTTGAATATTTTAACACCAAAAGCAAACAAACATCGCGATATAAAAATTTCATGGCGTTTCCCATCGCGCGATATTGTCGATATAAATTCGAAATGCCCGTGTGAAATATTGATCACACTAATAACAAGCTTTCATAGAGCGAATAATAATCCGATGCACGTGCAAATTGATGAAATTGTGACGCTGCTAATATTTCATTTCATTCCCTCGTTTTTTCATGCGTGTTTTTTTTATGTTGTGGACGATCTGATACCAACGCTAATTGATAATTTGTCTGCGGATTAATAACAAATAAAGTAAGGGTGAACAACCCCGTTTTTTTTTTTATAAAATTGGCAAAAAATTAAAAATTATAAATATAAGTATAATAAATATGAATATATTATTAGAAATGTTCCAATAAAATAAATAAAACACAGATTAAATTGAATAAATGTTTATTCATATTTATTATTATAATACGAATTATCACAAACTTTTACAAAATGGATGAACAACCAATACAATGGAATTGTAACGGTTGCAGAAAACACTTCAATGAATTAAAGTTGCTCCTTTTTTTTTCGAATTGGTGGGTAATTCGTCAGGATTAAAGACCGGTTGTTTCAGAATGTTGAGATTTGATTAAAAAATTGAATATTTTCGTCACAAACACCCTACCAATATCTGCACGATGAGAAGAGATTTAGAATATTGTGGAATAAAATACTTTAAACTTTGTAAAATACTTTAGTTTGGTTGATAAACGATGGATAAAAAAGTTGAAGCCTCAGTTATTAAAAATTAGAATAATGTTTTGGGTTTACATTACAGATAATTTTTCTCGTATTTTTTAATGTAGATGCATCTCGATGGCAATAAAGAATGCGAAACAGTATCCTTCATTTCTGAAACTGTGAGTTCATCGTTATTTTCTATATCCACATTTCATTCATTCCAGATTAATTGCAAACACACATTGTTCCTGTTTTTAGTTATTTTTATTACTTAATATGAATATGACGTTTGGAGTACTAAATCAACACAATTTAAAAATGATCTGATGATGATTTATTACTGCAGAATAATTTAATAGAACGTTAAAATATTTAAAAAAATTTACATACACACATGATAATCTTTATTGTGACATTTACAGTTACATTAAGTTTACAAAACATTACATTTTTATTTACAAAGTGGATATGGACCAGTAGAGTTTCAGCTGGCAGTCGTTGTCCTTTGCCTCGTATATCATTAGTCATTTATATGTGATGAAGGAAATTCATGAATTGTGGATTAATTATGTTTGAATTTTCAAGGGATGTTGAGATTTCTCGTAATCCAGAAAAGTAAATTGAATAAAAATGGTTTAGACATAAGAAATATATTATTTGCACATATTAAATAAAAATGATTTGAAAATAATTAATGAATTATTTCCACATTTAGCTCTGTGACTTTTTTTACGTAATTTTTATTTTTATTATTTGCTCATTTGGCTGTTTATATTAATTATTTTCAGATATTTTTTATTTAATTTATTTAAATAAGTGTGACCAATTGAATACACTCTTTTCTATTGATGCAAAATATTGATTTAAAGTTTTAGAGTGAGGGGTTTTGTGGCATTCTTTTTCGAATCGTTGGGTAATTTGTTAAAAAAAATATAAAAGACCTGTTGTTTCGGAATAAAGTCTATTGGAGAAATTGTGTAAAGGGTAGTTTCGATATTTTGCGAGGTTTCTTATCTTAGAGCTGGACGTTCAGCTAAAGCCACGTTGCCACGTTGTTTAGGGCAGGATGGCGAGGATTGTGTAAAAGGATTGCAGAAATGGATGACAGATCTTTTTTGTGTGGGTTGTTTTTTTTAGATGACTTTATTGGAGTAAGTTACTTTTCAAAAGTGAGAGTAAGACACTTCTGAAACCTAACAAACTTCAATATAGGGATCCCAACAAAAAAAAAAAAAAACAGTTCTTGATAATGATTTTTAATTTGGAAGTGCGGTTTTAAGGCAAGCTTAGTATCAAAAATAATTAATGATTTTTAGCTCTCTTTGATTTACTTTAAATCATGTTTCAGTAAATGCTTAAATTGAACAGTGAACAATTAATAAAATTGTTTAATATTATATCAAACATATCACATTTTTATGTATATTTTTATACTTATTTTTCGATTTTATAACAACTTCATTTAATAAAATGTTCAACCAATGTTCATCTAGCAAGAACATTTCATTAAATGAAGTTCGTTTCCTGTTATCATAAACAAGACAAGTTCGCCTTCCTTTAGTGGAAGAAACAACGATTCTAGATTGTCTACTTTGACGATGCTACACGAAATTAGGCAAAAGAGGGCGCTTATATCGTCTTCTGTTTATTATGGTTTATAACAACTATTGAAAAAGAGCAGTCTTTTCAAAATGTTCATATAATATAAAATAAAGAAGTAGTCTGGTCGATAGCCCAGACAGACTAACATCAACATGTATTGTAATTATTTATATTGTTAAAATTATCTGTATAGTCTGAATAAAGATGTGAGATGAAGAAGTGAAGAAAATAATAACATATTATATAAATATTACCAATATTAATTCAGGATGATTTAATTGAA
Organism: Philonthus spinipes; assembly: GCA_963082785.1. Taxonomy (NCBI): domain Eukaryota; kingdom Metazoa; phylum Arthropoda; class Insecta; order Coleoptera; family Staphylinidae; genus Philonthus; species Philonthus spinipes. Next base: position 19,821,936 of record OY720307.1, on the reverse strand, counting down.
ATTAAAACTCTTGGTTTGTTTCACTTATATATATTTTCTACAACTCTCCTTCCTCCCTGAAGATGACCAATGGTCGAAACTAGTTGGAGAAAATATAATTAAGTGAAACAAACTAAGTGTTTTAATTTCAATTAAATCATCTTAAATTAATTAAAAAATGTTTCACCACGGGTTAAGTGAGAAATTAATTAAACATATTACCAATATTATTTAAAATACAATTTCAAATTCCGATTTGAACATTAAATGAACAACAACGTGATTCCTAGAAAATTAATTATTTATTTGAATAAAAGTATACTCTCATGATTTACGACCCGCAGATTAACCAGAAGAGGACATCCAACATAACCGCCCCTTTCCTCCACGCGAAAAAGAAAAAAAGTTAAGTGGCAACAATTTTTCTCTCCGCCCCGAAATATAACATGTTTATGGGTTGTCCTGGAAGTCCGTTTATAATATCCCTATAAATGAAGATAAAAACGTCGGGAGTGTTTTATTAGGGGGGGCGTCCCGTATATACCCGTTGCACACGACGTTCCCTCGCTCACTCCGAAAGGGGGGAACGGGGGCGGAAGTCCACCCTCGCCGCCGGCGAAAAAAGAATGAAAATAAAATAAACACCCCCGTTTTTTGCCCCCGCAGGCACGCGAAACACTCCGGCGCTCGTATGCAAATCATTTAACTGCCTGCAAATGGATCGCTTCCTATTGTACATATAATAGATATAAATAAGGGTGTGTTGAAACTGTGTATATCAGCGTGCCGTACAGTGCTGTGAAATAGGGCGGGAATAAATTTCCCAGAAGGGAGAAAAATGTTTGTTAGTGTGTACGGTTGTTTTATTTAAATGTTGCCGTTCAAATCTGAAAGCTTTGTAATAAACGTTGAGAATGTTCAGTTTACCTTTATTCTTTTTTTCTTTATTAAGTTATTTATTTTAGTTAGACTATTTTTATATATGTAGTAATTCATGAACAATTTTTAATTCGTTAATTTAAGCAAAATAATTTTTACATTAGAAGATGTCCCACTTGAAATTATTAAACTTTAATTATCATTTTTTATACGATCCATATTTCTTGATAGTCCCCTAAAAAATAAAGTGGCCCACTTGACATATAATTTATTAAATCTCTTCTTCTGACATTGACAGTTAAATATCACCATACCTCTTTCATGACAGGGACATAAAAAGGAAAAACTACGCGGAAAGTCCAGTGGTCGATAGCCAAATAGCAGATATAAATTATACATTTTATTTATTATTTATTTTGTATTTTTTCTGTATATACTGGGTGAGTAACCGAAGTGTCCGTCTTTGATATCTCCCTTGTCGTTAGAAATTCAGAATTAATTTAATTATAAAACTTGCTTGACTTCTGAAGACGCATAATATAAAATTATTTTCATATATTAAATAAAAATGATTTTAAAATAATTAATAAATTATTTCCAAATTATTTTCAACCGCGTTAGTTTAAATGGAATATATTATATTTTTATTCGATTCCTATTTAAATTGTCTTTACAACAATATAACATAGTAGTTTCGACTAACCGTTACTGCAGAAAAAAAAAATATCTGTCAATAAAGATTATTGCTATTATTGTTATTATTATTTATTAAACGGTAGTCAAGAAATATTTATTAAAATTTAATCGTGTTGTGTGACTTTAATAGTTTTTACTGTATAGCTATCTCTTTGTATAAATCGCACCTTAAATGATTTTTTTTTTCAATTATGTTTTATTTTTTATTATAATTAAATAATCTAACAAAAAAATACAATTAAAAAATAATCAACATACAAAAATTTCTGGATTTATCCCTCACTAGTACAATATTTCTAGTTTGACCTTGGGTTTGTTTGTTATAACAACAAATATTTCATTAATGGTGTTAACCGAGTAAATGTCAAAGTTAATTCTGAATTATAATTGTAATTAAATTAACCCATGTAATACAATATGTAACAATGCTATAGATTTCAAAAAAAAAAAACATTCATCTTCATAATCCAAAATTAATGTTTGCAATAATATTGTTTTAATTATACTGTTTCTGGTTGTGTATGAATTCGGATCAGCCGGCAAATATTGTTAAACGCATAATATATCACCGGGTGCATGTAAACCTAATAAATCAACATGTTGCGAGGGAAGATTAATATTATATCGGGAATATACGACCATATACTATAAATCATTATTCCCTCGAACGACATGTGGAGGGGAAGCAAGTCGACATAAGCGGCATTTGTGAATGATTTCAATTTGTAATAATCACGTTAAGAGGGGCGACATTAAGTCGACATCGTATCGCGGATAAGTGGATGAAATTATTTTGTTATCAAGTGTAAATAATGATATTTTATTTATTGTATATTTTAAGAATTTATATATTAATTTTTGAAGATACTGTTTTTTTTTACACCGTATTTTATAAAATATTTCTAAACGAATTTTAAATAAATATGTTACAAAGCAACGGCAAACGTCCATTTTATCTAAAAAGTAAGTCAAAAAGAGTCGCAGTAACTAAAGAGGAAAATATTAATTAATTATTCAATTGAGTACTTACTTTAAATTCTTTTTATTTCATATAATTAAAAATGGATTTGAATTTATGGATTTACGTGACTAATTGAAAGAATATTTATTCACTTGGTTACAGTTATTTAAATAAATTATCTTAAAAAATGTAATTCAATATCGGGATATTTTCCCGAGAAGTAGTTGTTTTAATGTAAATTTGTTTAAGGTACTTACGTATTGTAAGTCAAAATGTCACAAAGCTAAATATTAAAATTATTTATTAATTATTTTCAATTAATTACAACAGTTTTATCAAATGATTTAATTTTAATAATTTTTAACTAAATTACGCTAATTCGGTATTTATGGGAGTAAATTATTTTTATGTAAACGTACATGTTTGAATAAAAGAAAAATTAATAAACCATGAATAAATATTACTCGAAAAAAACTGGGTAGAAAATAATGTATGTTTAATCTGCAAATTTATCCCAGGGATCATTTTATATGCAAGCCCGGGAAATAATATCAGGATATTGCGGTTATATTTTTGGTATTCTAAGCATCTGCAGTGGATCTGCGGGGAAAGAGACAGGACAAGCGACATTGTGCGACAATGGCTTAGGGACCCGGGCCCCGTCATGCTGTGCGACTTCCGGTTTCGGAGCGAACGCGCGCCCGGAATATTATTTCCGGATTTATTCGCCTTCATTTCATGATACACACACACACACATACATTGAGAGAAACAGCAAATAATCGTAATCGTATTAAGGGCGCTTAACACTCCGGCACACAACGCGAAAACGAAACCATTGTGTCCCGTGGATTAAACTGGGAAAAATACGCGGCGGGGTGTGCCGAGGGGATGAATTAAAATTTTAATTGCGCAAGTTTGTTAAGTTCTCGGCGGGATTTAGTGTTTGGATTTCTTATTACGTTTCGGGAATGAGGAGTACGCAGTATATCTAATCTGAATACACATCTCGTGGCGAGGCAAAGTTTTTGGGGAGGTCGGCGTAAATTGTAACTATTATAAATCTGCTTTATTCCCTTCCCGCTGCAGGATATTTAATAGCTATCTGAGATTGCTAGATAAACGCGCCACAAACTGCGGAAGATTTGTACTTAATGTTTAGTTACCACAGCGCTTTAAGTGGTATGCAATTAAACCTCAAATAAATTAATACATCAAACTTTTATTACCATTATTTTTATTACAAAAATATTACCTTCCAAAATGTAAAATTTAAATTTAAATATATAATAAACAGTAGTCCAGACTAACATATGTTTATTTATTTCATTAATTATGTGTCTTTTTATATATTTAATCTATTTAAAATATGTAGTAAAATTGCCTTATACAGTATTTATTTATTTACTCGGCTGATAAATGTCTAGCGCGTCTCTTGAGTGCCTTAGCCGCGGATATTCCACGCACAATCTACTTTTATTGTATGCCTTATACATCGTGGAACTATTATCGTTACATATATAAAATCTTTAAATCTGATTTAAGCTTTTTATTCGAATAATTCCACATGATTTTATGAATGGCTTCGAGATTATTCCAATTGCTGACAATATTATTGGCACCATTTTTTTTTTCAATTTTTTAATTTAACAACTTTAAAATTGTATAAGGTAAAGCTGCAATGGCGAGATATATGCCTCGAAACACGTGTCTGTAGATGGCTTATAATTACGTAACATTTATTTTTTTGTGCATTAAATTTTCTCGAATCAAAAATAGCAAATTATTGAGGATTTTCCTTTTTTATATATAAAAAGTTTAAATTAAATAGAAAGAATATGAAAATTATGAATGTGCTTAAATAAATAATTAATTATTTTCTTTATCTTCTTTAAAAAAAATAATTATACCAACTAAGTAAATGTATTTTATTGTTGTTGAAAATTGTTTCATAATAAAATCAATTTTCGTGTAACAGCAAATATCCATGTCCGGCGAGGTATATACTTTTTGTATAGGACAAAAAGTAGTTGTCCTTTTTAGTGCTCACTTAATGTAAGTCAAAATTTGCAGTAGCCAAAAGGGAAAATAATTGTTATAAATGAATTATTTTCAAATTTCTTTTTAGTTTAATTTCATTTCATTTTAGTGTCATAATCTTTATGATATACGTAATATCACATCTATGTATTACATAAAATATTACAATTTATATTGTAAAAAAGACTTTTATTGGCATACCCTTCATATATATACATATATTAGATATTTCAATCAACACAAACTTCTCTTCTTTTCTCCCTCTCACTCTCCCTCTCCCACCCTAACCTCATCACAATTTTTACACCAGCTCCATCTTCTGGCATCAAGACTCATATCATTCTATTCCCTTCCATCCATTCCTCTCGTACTTCCTTACATTCCGTTCCTAAACGTGTCCATGTATCCCTTCCTTCCCAACACAAAACATACCATACTCTTAACCCATCCATACCTTCCATCTTCTCTCCTACGACCCACACATAGCCCTTGCTAATGCCACTTTTTTCAGCTTAGTAAGGTCAGATCTTAATAGATACTTTGGCCATTTCCCGTGTATCTGCAAACTCCTATACATCGGGTTATATCTATTATTTTCGATTCTTCCTTGTCTTTTTACTTCGCTCCATTTCTTTTTCATCCACGCTGCTACATTCACACTCTTTCCAAACTACTTATTTAACATACTTTCAGATACCCCTGCTCGTTCATACATTTTTCTCCGTTCCTTTCTCCACTTACTCTCTCCCGCTCCAACACACATTCTCCATACTTCTTTCACCAATCTTTCATTCCCCAATTCTTTCAGCCTCATCTCATACCTTGCTACTCGTTCCATTGCGTCTCCATATATGTACTCGCTCTGTTTGTTTCCTGCCTTAGGAACAAATATTGCTCTCTCTCTCTCAACACATTCATACACTTTCGTTCCCCACATTTCCACCCCATACATTATTATTGGCTTAACACACGCATCCCACAGATTGCACGCCATCTTCACATTCCCTCCGAGCCACTTACCCCATTTTTCTTTCATTACATACCAAGCCATCCTTGCCTTTTTTATAATTTATATTGTAAAAGTATGCCAATTGGCTATCGACAGATGGTCCTTTAGCCTGTGTCATCTTATAATAAGATATATATATTTTTTAATATTTTAATCTAGTATTATTAAAAACCACTATTATTTTTTATAACTAATTTGAATTTGTAGTTTGTAATATTTTTTTGTTGTAAGTAGTTGGACGGCATTTTTTTACTGGTAAACTACTAAAAATACCGTTCCATTTTAATTACTTCCATTTCTATATAAATAAATCTGCTTTCGAACTACAAATGTAAGATTTCTCAAATACTTTATTTTTAAACATGACATCGAAGCCGTTCCATATTCTTCGCATTGAAATAAAAAGGAAACGTGAAAATAATACCGCGAACGAAATCTATCGCCGAGTAAGAAAGATATTAAGGGAGGAAAATGAAACGAAAGAGAGAAAGCGAGAGAAATTCTTCGCTGTTGCTTACAAATAAATATTTTCCGTACATTTTAGCGGTTTTGATTCCACCTCACGTACACTTATTACGAGACTGCATTAAACCCCAATACGATTTACTTTCAAGAATGCTCACCACGTAATTTTCTATAAAATAAATAAATAAATAAATAGCAGGGGATACATAAAGCTATGACATAATTTATATATATATATATAGATATAAATAAATAAATATATTCACACATCTTTATTCAGACTATACAAACAATACAAAACAATATAACGTATTTACGTTACATATTGGTGTTAGTCTATCTAAGGCTATCGACCAGAGCATTGTCATTAATTTATGATGATGTCAAAGTAAAAAAAAAATATAGTTTAACTGTCCTGTCGATTCTCAATGAATTGATGAATGGTGACTGTTATAATTTATATTATTTTCTTGTCCCGTAATTGTCTTGTAATGGGTATTGGGCAATCAAGTTATTATTGTTATTATTATTATGTTTATCATATATATATATATTAAACAAATATATATAAATACAACTTAATTAAGAATTTTACGAACGAATATTATTGAATTTACACAATTAATTAAATGAATAAATTTCAATGTATTCCTATGTTTACTCAATTCCGTAACTCCGTATTATTCGTATTATATGAAGTATCTTTCAATCTTACTTGAAATTCGTTAATCCGAGTTATGTATTATTTCTATGTAATCCCATTGACATTTGTAATACATTTTATTTTTATCTTGCAGGATGATGCAATTGAATAATTTAATAATTGTAAAGACTCCCACTTTGCTACTGTACATCGATTGTTAAATAATGGTAACACTTTTAAAATGTTCTTAAATAATTTTAGTTTTACAAACAGAGTTAAGGTATTTTCATTGTTGAATAAAAACTATTTTTTAAACGTTTCTGAAGTCCATTAAAGTAAATATATACAGGGTGTCCGTATTTCGACTTAATGCATTAGTATCTCCGTTATTAGAAGAAACAGAGAGTAGGTTAAACTGAGAAAAAGTTGCGTATTTCAATGCTTATTATTAATATGATTTCAAGTTTTAAATATTTTCAACTGTTTGGTAAATATTTGCAATAAACTGAAAACTACAATTTTAAAAAATCATTTATTTTTTTATTTCATTGAAATTCCATGGTTATTTTATTAAGGCAACTTTTACTACCAATTGAATGGACATTTTATGAAATTTAAAAAATAATTACTTAATGTTTTTTTAAAGCTTAACGTTTTTTTTTTTCTTCTTATGAAAAAAAAAAAAAATATTAAGATATGCATGCCATTTAAATGCACTTTTTACGCTAATTTCAACAATATGCCGCATGTAGGCATTTGCTAATTTTATGCTATGTTGACGTTTCGATAGCACTCAAACAATGCCCAGTCCTTATGCAACGGTTGTCATTTTGTTTAAAAAGAAGACTTCTGTCGATATGATATATTTTGTTCCATAAATAAATAATTTTCATAGACATTATGCCATTGTCATAGCTACAAAACGTCAAAATATTTTTTTATAAAAATAGAAATGTGGCACTTAATTGAAATCAGCGTAACAAATGCTACTCAATGATATGAGCCCAAAATAAAAACAAAAGTTGCATCGAGAAAAATAAAAACGAATCAATTTTTATATTTAAAAATTACTTCATTTGTTGAGTTACACACTCTTATTTTTACAGATTTTGAAAGAAATAAACAATATTATAAGATGTGGTTAATTAAAAAAATTAAAATATCAGTTTTCTTTAGATTACAGTAAAACAATGCAGATATTTCAAATCTGAAAATCGATTATTAATAAGCACTGAAATTTTCAACTTTGCCCCAATCTAACCGACTCTCTCTCTCTCTCTCTTCAAATAACCGAAATACATTCACTAGAAATATGGATACCCTGTATATATAAACATCTTTATATATATATATATATATATACAATACATTTACATTTATGTATTAGTCCGTCTGGGCTATCGATCTGCCCCATCTTGGAGTTATGATGATGTGCAATAAAAATATCTGTGGTTGCTAGCTGAACTGTCTTAGTTGTTCTCAGTAATTGATTGGTGAATTGTGACACGAGGATTTTCGAAGAAATGTTTGGGATTCGTGGGATACAAAATTTAAAGAGGTTGAAAGAATATATTATCTTAATTTTTAATTATTTGTCATACATCACCAAGAAGGTAATAATCTAATCTTTTCATTAATTATACTACAAAACATTTCACCTTACTCAACTTAGTTAACTGTTGATAATGAATAACTAGTGTTGAAATGTACATATTGTGTCAAAATAGTGATGAAAGGAATATAACTAAGTTTTAATTGCCATTATACAATCTTCACATAATTCACCAATATACATATATTTAATCAACTAATGAACTTAGTTTAATATTCAAGTAATATCAGTAATAATCCCGCTTCGTGACGCATTTTGCATTTCTATGTGCTATTTCTATAATCCTAGGTAATTTATTTATAAAATTTATTGCGTAAATATATGAAGATTTAAACGCAGATTTAACTTTTTTTTTTTAATAACTTCTCCCCCAGTGGCTGAATCGCTACGCATATTTTTTATGTACATTTTTTATTGCGCACTAAAAAATCGTAATGTTTGATATTTTTATTACTTTGGGTGCTTCGGCAAGTAAGGATTTTCACACAAATTCAATGTAAAAGAAAAACAAGTTTACGCATTGTATCACGTAAAAAATGAGAATTTGTTTTTATTTTGTTTATAATTTTCACAAAAATAATAAAAAAATGGTTAAGTTAGCCAAACATAAAAAATTAATCACTTGATTAAACAAATTGATAAGTTTAATTGTTCAATAAAAGTTAATATAATTACTCTTCCTCCCTATAATTGAATATAGCATAAAGGAAACAATATTAGGCATCTTTGAGTATGTGGCATCCTACGAGAGCGAAATTCAGTGTAACAATCCAGTCGAGCCGCGCACGCATCGGTTTTTTTCATTATCGAAAACGAACCCAGATTTTCACCCACACCCATCCATGCTTATCCTGCAGGAAGCAGGGAAATTGGTGAGTCTAATAATAATAATTTTCGCTTTATTGCCTTTACGTATTCCTCCAAAGATGGGATCACTGATTTAAAATTAGTGATTGTGAGTGACGTTACAAACTTTCACTTCGTTTAACTTTGTGCAGAACAAACAACATATTTTAATATATTTGTTTTTGGATTGTAGGTTTGTTTTACATAAAGTTGAGCACAGCAATTAATTGCAACTAGAGATATACTTTAAATTAATTAAATATAAATGTAAAAGAAACATCTCCGATGGGATGTGAACCCGTGTCCCTCGATTTCTAGCCGAATGCGTTACGAACTACACCACACAGACAGTTGATATCAAGTCTTAAGTTAATGCTTCAAGGTCACTTATATTCAATTTATACAGACATTCGTGATGGGCCCGAGGACGATACACAGCGCTAACCTCTTTCTATCCGAAATCGAATAGAGGAATGGAAATGCAAATGTCGCATTTTTAATTAAATAATTAATTTGATATTCTTTTCAAATTATATTAATATCTATGAATTAGTATTCTAACAAATTTAAAAATTAAATATAAATTAAATAACTGTGACCATGTGAATAAATACTTTTTTTCTATTTATAAATTTTAAATATATAAAATTAAAATATAGTGCATTATAATAGCTATAATCATTTCAAATTTTAATAATAAAATTAAGTATTAATACCAGAATCCATAAATTATATACACGATATTCGAAAAATTAATTAATAAAGAAGTACCGAATTTATAGCTACTTAACGTCCTAAATATGTCTTGATTTAAACGCAAATTTAGCATTTTTTTAATAACCTCTCCCCCGAACGAATCGGTAAATCCCGTTTCGTATACTTTTTTTTAACGTAGAATTTTTATTACGCACTAAAAACCGGAGGCGAAACAATAAAGAATTGATAAGAACCCCGCAAGTTTGTAAAACGCGCTCGTAAAGCTTCCGGTTTTAATTATCGGGAATAAATTTCGGCGGGCGTCATAACCGAATAACTGGGAATTGCAGAAGAATCGGCCGGAGATGATATCGGGGCCCGGTGTAATGCGCGCCCCGAATGAACCGGAGGGTCGCTTTTATGACGATGTCCCCGGCCCTTTTCCGACAACATTCGCACCCCAGATAAGCGAGATGCTCCGCGGCGATACATCGGAACATCATCCAAGGTCCGTGATATTAGTCGTCGTCCGAATAAGTTTCTTATCGGGTTCTGTTGTCGATGGATTATGAATGGAGAGATAAGTGGAGTGTACTTGTAAAGGGTTTACTTCGTACTTTCATTGATTCAGCACTTTTATTACCTTTGGATGTAATAGAAATTACTTTGACGTAGGTTTATTGCTTAAGATAAAAAGTGGATTTAGCAATTAATTACTAAATTAATATTAAATATAATCGAAAAAACTGCTGGATGAGTTACGTAAATATCAAGACGATTAAAATCAAATCGTCTTAGAGATCAACTTCGCATAATAACCTTTCTCTACAATTAAAAGTTTTTCCTTTAGTACTTTATTTGTGTACATTTTCTGTGAGTTGTAATTCTTAATAAAACTGTTTATGAAATTTTTAATTTGCTCCAAATTTATTAAAATATCGCTTCATAATTATAATAACATATCCATACAAGTAACAAAATTATTTACAATATAATATTTTGTTATTATACATAAAACATGATTTGTCTCTTCTGTAATTGGCTGTCGATGGGGAAGAAATAATGTAATATGTGTTTCCGTCTGATTTTTCCTTTTTATTTTATTATTTATTTATTATTTTATTTGTTTGCAATTTATTCATATTTATTATTAGAATATAAATTAACAATTACATATTAGAAATGTAGACAGAAAGGCTTCTGCCGTTAGCTATTTGCTGTTTTATTTCATTTCAAAATCCATTAAATTTGAATATTATATATTATTGTAAAAAGATTGTATCAAAACAGTGATAAAGATGTTTAATATATATAGGAAATTATGTTTTCAATTAATTTCTTAATTTAACACGCGGCACAACGTACTGAAATATAAAATATTTATTGTAACAACAGAGAAACAAATACTAAATGTTTTCATCAGTAGTTTATATAAAAAATTTCACAATCTTAAAAAAATAATAATAATAATAATTAAATTTCCTTTTTATAAGCCTCAACTGTAAATTTTATGCAATGAAAATTATATTATGGAAGAGTTAATTCCATCATCCCTTTTAACATCAGATCTATTTTCATTTAATTTTAATGTCTGGCGTAGTATTTACCCTAGATCAGCAGAGTTAATATGGATTTTCATCGAGTAACCGCCTCAACATTTGAATCCTAATTTATTACAAAATCATTTGCATCAATTTTTAATGACGTTTAAGAGAATTGTCTTAAAATTCATTTAATTTTCACAAAAGGATTTTTTTTGAGTGAACGTATTTAAGAGTGGTTGGTTGTTTTCCCGGCACATTCACCAAAAATCCTAAAATATACGATTTCGACAAATGCGGTTTTTGTTAAGTGAATCTTCTGTATCTTTAATGTTTTGATGTAATGATTTTTATATTAGTGAATAAATAAATTTAACTAATAAAATTTGAGAATACACTTGACTTGAGTTGCATTCATTCAAGCCGTTGATTTTTTTAATATTCTTATTTCTTAAGTCAGCTACGTAACGCACACTCGCTGTTTACTTTACAACAACAATTTTGTGTGTGTGTTGTGTTCATTAGTCTTTTTATAAATTCTAAGAGTAATTAATCATAATAAATGAAAGACGACGCAAACGCCATCTTTTGCCTAATTTAAAGTGGCGCTTGCATCGTTTTTCATTTAATATGATTAATATCATGTACATAGCCACAGTACAAGATCCGTTCAGCAGCCTTCACCAATTCATTGCACATGGAATATACTGGTCTGACGAGGCTCGAAAAACGAAATTGCCATCACTGGTTATCCATACGCTGAATATATGATGGCTGGACATTTTATTAAAATAACAGTAATTGATAAAAAAGTTATACCGAAGTGTTATTAGTGCATTTTAATGAAATATTCAGGAAAAGGCTCTTAATTTATAAGCCATATATATATATTTTTCTATTAACTAAAACCTTATCATTTTTAATACTGACTAAAAGTAAACGTGTAATTAAAATGTGTTATTAAAGAAAATCGATACTCCTTTTTAAGGATTTCAACATTTTACGAAATATATATTTTTAGATGAAAAGCGTGCGCCTCCCGAGAGCTTTAATAAAAATTCAGAATGGCTAAATAAAGGAAATTCATCCTCGCGCAAAAATACAAGGAAAAAAGGGGGAGAAAGAGGGCCGTCCGACGTTCGTAAATTATTAAGACTGACAGTACCATTATATTTTCCACCAAGTCTCATTTACTTAAATTAAAGCTTTAAGTTATATTTAAATATTTAAAACCCCCCTCTCTCTCTCTCTTTCTTTTTTATTCCTCCCCTTTTCTCCAAATTCCGCCTAATTAAAATCTTGCGTTATTAATTAGCAGTATTAATAATCAAGTATGGAATTATAGTAATGCGAGGGTTGAGTGAAGAAGGGGCGGGGGAGTGGAGGGGGTTATTAATTCCGGGTATATGGGCGCCATAACTGCGCGTATCTGCGGACGGTGCGGGTCGTTGTAAAATAAATTTATGGGAAAATATAGCGCATTAGATTTTATGAGTTGTAAACGATCCGCATTATACATTTTGTGCAGAATGCAACTCAGTTTTCTACGATGTATTTCCGCCTTTTATATATTTGTTTGGTTTTTATTTTGTTGGATTGAATGCTGATGCATTTAGCTATTCTCGTAAATATTATGGATTCCTGATACATAAAACATTAGCTGTTTACGGTTGCTGCATTTTTCATATTGCTTCAAGCGAAACGACTATTCAGAACAATATGCTTCGAATTATATATAAGGGGGTTTCTGATATTTAGGGAGGGTGAATAATTCCACGTCATTGTAAGATTATCAGCTAATAATAGCATATGCAATAAGAGCAATATTTTCTATTTGAGTGTTTATGTTTCTAATCTTATAATCCATATATATATATATATATAGATATATAAATTATTTTGTAAAAATTAATAGAAATAGCGCCAAAATCATGTTTAGTCATATGATCAATGAGAACCAAACTAAAGATATTCTTATAATCCAAACTAAAATAATAAAATTATAGTATATATGAAATCCTCATTGATTTTTTTCTTCAACTTCACCAAATTATGACAAGGTAGATAAGACTGTGATCGGTAGCCCAGGCAGACTAACACCTACATGTATTATAAATATTTATGATCTATTGTACATTATTTGTATAGTTTCGATGTCTAATAATTCTATCAAGCTAAAGAAAAGGGTGTCTAATATAAAAGTCTACACGATAATTTATATTCATTATTTATTTTCTAAATTTATAGTAATAAAAATAAACGGAATTTCAACTTTAAATTTTGCCTGCATTAACAATAAAATCAAGCTTATTACAAATCAGACAGCTATTCGCTGTCGATCCCGCCTCACTCATACTCGAACTTCCCGATTCGAATCAAACGCCCAGAAATCACCACGCTCATACGAGCATGAATAATTTCCCGGCCCTCCCCTTTTCTCCCACTATCCCCTCCCGAAGTTTCGATGGATGTTTGTCGAAAGTTCGTTTCGCGTCTTGGCGTCACGTCGAACTTTCAAGATTCCGCTTTAAATTCACGTTTGCGCCATAAGTGCACCATTGTGAATAAACTAGTCCAATCAGATTACATTACCTTACTACATCCATTATAATCTATTTATGCAATTTCACCCCCCAAACGCGCGTTATATAACAATTACTGGTTATTACTTTTCGCGGCGGAGTTAGTGCAGTGTTGGGGGGTAGAACGTACAAGTACGTGCAGTTTAGATTGCGAAAATTGTTGGCTTACGGAAGTTTAGGCCAAGTTTTTAGGGTACATTTACGGTAATTATTATTTATTATAAAGAATAATTATCAATAATAGAAATAATAATAGAAATATTGTGATGAAAGAGCCGTTTCTCTTAAGAATATATTGTTACGAAATCGGATTTAAACAAACTCGGAAATAAGTAAAATATTGTTTATTTATTTATTCAAAATAAACTTAACACATTTATTCGCACCACACTATCGCTATTTATTTATTACGCGATGTTGAGCACTGACTGCAGCGCCGCTAGCGCGCGCGCTTTTATAGCGTGCTTGTTTCTCGAACTTTCCGGAACTTTCGGTGACGCTGCGTTTACCGTCGCGCGCTTTGTAGAACGTTCTAGAGTGATGTTTTCAGTTTCTTCTGTCACTTTCGTTACAAAATATTTGTTTTAAATTGTTTCATGTATTGTATATTAATTTAAATATGCATTCTTTGGGGAAATATGTTTGTATATAGAAATATTTACCACATTGTTTTATTTAAAAAAATATTTATTTATGTCAATTCAAAATATCATTAAATTAATAAAATTGCGTAATTGCGACAATAAATATTAAATGTCAGGCGAGGTATTTTGCCTGGGAAAATGGCGGACTCAATAAAAAACAGAATTTTTAAATTACGATGAGGGCAATCGGTCAGGACCGGGATTATTACAGCAATTAACCGTAAAAAATTTTAAATATCTGAAATTTGCTGAACTGGTGGGTTTGACAAATGGGTATATGTTTTAGAATCAGAATTTGGTTAATTATCCAAATTCTGATTCTAAAACATATGATTACTGCATTGTTTATAAACATAACCAAAAAATTTTGCAAAATAATTAGCAATTTCAATAACATTTTTTTTTAATAATGTCGATGGATTAGTATGTTGTTCACGTTTGGAATTTATACAAGTCCAAAAGGACAACTGGAGTTTACTATTGAGTTTTCGTCAGAGAGTATGAGTTTTACAACATTCACAGGAAAAATATTGCAGTCTGCTCGAATATTGCTAAAGTTGATATAATCATAATTGCTGCGTAACGGAATAAACATAATATGGAATAATAACTCGTATAAAAATATTAACACCAAACTTAAATTCCCCTGTAAAACTCTTCATAAATTCATTGCATCATTTCACCACAATAATAACAATTAAATTATGAACATAATCTACAATAACTTCTGATATAGATAGTTATATATAATCACGAAAGCATAAACACAATAAAAAAACAGGCGGAAAAATCAGTCGGTAACCAATTAACAAATATAAATTATAGATTTGGTTTTGTAAATTTTATTATTTATTTTGTATATTATTCTGGATGTATTTGTTAATAAAGATTATTGTTAGCAGTAGTATTATTAATAATATGAATAATAAATATTGTAATCTTAAAAGTATTAAATAATTAATTATTTAAGAATTAATTAACTTGTATTAAATATAAACAATTAATTATTTCTCAAGTCTTTCGCGGTTTTCACTGCTGAAAGGAAAATAAATTAATTGGATATAAAACAAAATCAAGAAGACGAAGCAAAAAAAAAAGAAAACAACGAAACAATAAACGAAGCCCGATAGTTCTTCAGCGAACTTCTCAATTTCAGACATCCGCTAGATGTATCCGGATGATAAATTCGAAAAGTTTCCGGAATGCAATATATACATTTTAGCGGTATAAAACTTTTATGCTCCCCCCTTTTTTGTACATAAACTGGAAACAATAATCGATACACGTTCAAGTCACGAATGAAGAGGGTTATATACTTCTCGTCCTTTCTCTCTTCCCACCGACAATTTCGGGTTGAATTAAACATAAAGATTTCGGGGCAGGGAGAAGGGAGGAGATTTATAAGTTTACTCCCCGTTAAGACAAACTCGTATTTATATTTTTATCTGCGTTATAAATGGGCGAGGAGGCGAAATATGGGATATCTGTCGAAACGTGGCGGTCTTCTTAAGCCTTTCTGGGCTCTGATTTATGCGTTATTCTCATCCTCGGATGATATAATTCTCAATCTCGGGAGGGTTAGGGTGTGTGATGCTTTCCCCCACCAAATACACGCAACCTCCTATAAATATAAATATTGTTTTTATTTTTTATATATAAAAACACACATATAAATAGAAAATGCTTGTAGAAAATATATAGAAGTAAATATTTCTATTACTATTATTTCGATTTATTTATACAATGTTATGTATTAATAATAATATCGGCCCGTGGCCTGTCGCACACAATTTATATTTATAATAATCTTTATTAATAGATATACAGTGTGCTCACAATGACATTTAAATTGCTTGTGCTTATTTTTAGGAAAAAAACGCTTCGACAAGTCGATTAGTATTTTCAATTGCGCATCGTTTTCACTAAAAGTTTTATATACATGGTATCCCATGAACAAATACTGATACAAAGTTATTTTTAATGGAACGTCTTATATATTATATTTGGTGTTCTTGGAGAATTCTAGATACATTCCATATATACTGTCCTATACCTATTTTCCACTGTTTACGAATTATTGTCAATTGTTTAATGATGCTAAGTCGGCAATTTGACATTTGTCAAATGACCATTATTTTTTATTGTCATTTTTTGTGCAATATATTATTTTGAATTGTCATTTAAACTTAATTGCGCTCCCTTACAATGGTTTCTACGCATTTCTTCATTTTTTTTAATGGTTTACATAGAATTATGGAATAATTCCATTATTTTGTAAACAGTTGAATGCAATTATTTTGAAATAAAATCCTTACTTTATATTTGTATGGCCCAGGTAAAAAAAACCTGTGGTTATATGTGTACATTTTTTGTAGCTAATTTTTTTTTTTAGGAATCCCATACGTGTTAAGATTTTTTATCTCGATGTTCAGCAAATATCTCATTTTTGTTTCCCCATTCATTTACTCCAGTTGCGATAGAAAAGCAAAAATACTTCTGCTCGATAACCATTTAATAAATTAAATAATATTATGTAATATTATAGTTACGTAATTGTAAATACATTATTTATTTTCCGTTATATTAGATATTTTTGTTATAATAATATTCCATACAAGTAACTGAATTATTTAGATTATATGATGTTTTTATTATACTAAAATCATGACTATCTTTTTTCAGGTTGATTAAGGTACAACTTAAAACACGTGGTTTGTTTCACAATTTAGCACATAAGTGTGAGCAACTTATGTGCTAAATTGTGAACTAAACCAAGTGTTAATTTTTACCTTAACCATTTTAAAAATATAATAATCATGAGTAATTTGTGTGTTCTAATTTGTAACAAATCAACGTGTTTTAATTTTCACCCTAATCTTAGGATAATTGAGGTAAAATTCTAATAAGGTTTCACCAAGTGAAATGTGAGAAAGCCATATATGAAAATAATTATTTTGTTCTGTAAGTGGCAATCGGCCAGAATTCTTTCCACCAACATTTGTTTTCTTATATATTGCTTTAAAAACGTATTAATTAAACATTTAAATTTAATTTATTAAAAATCTTGGTTTTGTTATTCTTATAATAAAATTAATAAGTAAAACAAAATCAAGTGATTTTTAATTGATTTAAAAATTAAATAATATCCTCAATGGATTAAACATTATTTCAAGAAAGAAAAGGTTTAATTGTTATTATAAGAAAACCCAATAAAAGTTGAATGAATGAAAAATGATTTAACAACTTTTCTTTTTTTGCTAACAATTTCAAATAATGGTGAAAGAAAATCACATCCCGCGTGAAAACCAAGCGGGGGGATTATAAATGTTGAGTTATTTTGCAATTTTAATTGCGGAGGCGATGAAATCATTTAAGGGAGTAAATGATGAGGGGAACTAATTACTCCTTCAGAATGCAAAGAGGCTATAAAGAGCCCCCCACGTCTGACAATGACAGCCTAAGTTCCATTGTGCCGGGGCGGGAACACCGACTCCTGTTATTATGCAAACACAATAGAAAAATTACGGAACTTTTCCAACCCCACCCGGCCACCTCACGGCTTTTATATATTTTTTTCCACCATCCGCCGCCGCCGGTTGAACAATATGTATTACAGGGCGACACTAACGAGCTAGTTCTGTCCCCCTCGATCCACCCTTCTTCACGGCCAATTTCAGTCGAATCATTGAAATAACCGCAGACGATTCTAATTGCGTAATAACACGTCAGTTGAAAAATAATAATGAAAAATGAAACGAAATAATAATATAATTTTTGCTCTACTCAATATTAGTTCTGGTTATTGAAATCCAAATCATTTGTTCTGTAGAATTAATAATAATAATAATATCTTTCTGTGATATTAACTTTAGGTTTTAATTTTTTTAGTGTTAAGTAATTTTATTTTATTGTAGGTGTATTGATTGTAGATCTAGCTTTTATTTTATTTATTTTACGATTGGGATTTCCATGATTTTAGATTTAAGCATTATAGTTTGTGATATTAGATTAAAAGTTCAATTGGGTTCAATTGGGAAATGCCTCTCACTACAATACTTCATGACACATGAAAGAATCTTTGAGAGCCAATTCGAGACTAACATGGTTTGGTCTGGAGAACATCGAGGCTTCGCAGTCCGCACGTTTCTTGAAAATGGACGTTCTGCCGTTGCGGGCCTTCCGGCTTCATTTTAATCTTGCGCATCATGATCCCGTCACCGTAATTTAATCGCGAGTTTGGTGCGTACATTAGAAAAAAAATAGTTCCACAAAAAGACGTAGGGGTTTAGGAAGACCCAGAAGGGTAAGAACACCCGAAAATGTAGCAAGAGTAAAAGCTATCGAACGGCCATCTACGCGCTCTGCATTGGCCATTGCTGATCTCTAAGGCGGATATTGCACGAAGACTCATTCCACCCCTACAAGATGATGCTTGTTCAAAATTGATTATGGAAGCCACATGAATCGCTCCTAAGAAATGTTGAACGGGATCCACGCGAGGTCAACATTTTTCAGTAGTGACAAGGCCCATTTCCATCTCTGTGAAGGAGTAAATAAGTAACATTTTCGATACTGGGCTGTAAATAATCCAAGGCAACTTGACGAGAGATCCACTTCACTCCCCAAAAGTCACCGGGTGGTGTGCGATTTAAAAAAAATGGGGCGACTGGGCCTTGTTTTTCTTCAAAGGACGGAAGAACCGTAACTGTCACTACTCAAAGTTTTGCTTTCATGTTGTTATTTTTTCAATCTCAATTGGAAGAACTGATGGCGAAAGCAGATCTGGAAGACATCTGGTTTCAGCAGGACGGGGCTATGGCTCATACTGTTCGAGTTTCAATGACAGGTGTTCGCTGGGTGCCTTGTTTTTCTGAGAAGTAATGTGGAGTGACCTGCGCACGCTGCCCTGATCTGAGCATTTGCGACTTCTTCCTGTGGTTCTACCTAAAGGAAAAAGTTTTTAGGCATCTACCTCGCACCTTGGAAGAACTCAGGGATCGAATTCGGGAGGAAATCGCCGCTATACCTATCAATCTGTGTCAAAATGAGGCCGAACGTTTCAGAATTCGCCTTCATCAATATATTGCTGCTGGGGGTTGGTATACATTAACCTGTTAATGTAAACAAACGTTATAAGTGTACTTTTTGGAGGGGAGTTGCTCTTCTATGTAGGTTTTCAACGAAAATTAGTGGTTTCACAGAACCATCTACAATAAAAACTAATTTATAGTGCTAATATAAGGAACTTAATTTTGGAAAATTAATTATAATTTTAAACGAAAAATTATTTCTGATTTTCACCTAAGTATTGTATTTCACTACAATATTCGATCACAAAATAGAAGGACCGTTATTTCTTACTTCACTTTTTATTTTTATGTTAGATGTTACATAAAAATAAAAAGTAAATATATATGATACAATATCGAATATTGTAACTGTATATTTTCGTTTCACTTCACGTAAACACGAAAATATACAGTTACAATATTCGATATTGTATCATATATATTCTCTACACGAAGAAGTTAAAGCGCAGCGAAACAATTATTGTACGTGTAAGTAAATAATCATCTAACTGGGACAAACAGTTGGAAAATTTTAAAGAACTAGCCTTTATTGATCCAGATAATTTATTATTAACTAATGTGGAGAGCGACTAATAATAAAAGGTTTCAGTTATTTAAAAAGCCTTTGAATTGTGTTTAGAAAATTTTCAAGCCAAATATTTCCGCTTTTTAAGTGCAAACATGTGTACATAAAGAAATCTGTGCGTGAAGAGAAACTTAATTTAACCCTTTTTTTGTACGTGCTGAAATAATAATAAAAAAGGCGCACCCATTTCTAATTTAATTAAACATTTTCGCGCCGGCCAATAAAAGCGCGGCCCGAAATTTTGCGTGAACGCCGGAGGGGGCGAGCTTTCATATAATTCGCCCCGCCGAATAATTAACGTCGTGCGGCTTTTATCTGCCCGCCGTGCCGTTGCCGAATGCAAATCCGATGTATACATCTAATAAATTCCCCGGCTCGCGACGAACAAATATTACCTCATCTCTTTTTTGTCTGTTTTTGTTTTTAATTCCAGGTTTTGTTTCATTTCTCGCCGGCACACGTATTTATTAAAGAATATACTATAAAGAATGCAGGAAAAAGGGTGAATTCGGTATTTCGCAGGTTCATTAATTCAAAACATTTGTTTACGTGTTTTGTTGCGTACTGACATAAGTGTTTATACAACGTAAAAAAATCTGTGTAAATATATAACAAAATTTGATGTTTGTGTTTAAATCAAGGGTTTTATTTTTTATTAAGTTGCTCTTTATCTTGTTTAAAATTAATCCACTCAAAATATTTGAATAAACGTAATTAATCGACGCTGAACGCTGGTAATATCAATTTAATTACCACCGCCCTTACAACAATCCCCTGCAATTATTTCTGGTAAAACATATTAAAACTTAATCAAAATGATAAACCACCCCCCTCCGGTTTCGCCGGCGCCCCCATCGCCGGTTCCGAGCCGGCCTAATCTCCGCACATAATCACAATTACAATTCCCGCCAGATAAACCGGGGCCCCCGTCTTTTGTCCGCCCTCCAGAAAATAATGAGGGTGTATTATACACGTACACAGTATTTAACGTCGCAATTGCAAACACAACTGACATATTTAATAATTACGACGGGAATGAGTGGATGTTAATGGGGTCGTTCCCGTCATAAAGAGTCTCAGCACCTAAAACACGCCCTTCCTCGACTTTCCCGCCTGCGGCCCTCTTCACTTCCGTCCGGCCCGCCGCCTTTCTTCGTTGTTGTGTTCATTTATACTTGAGATCATTTGGTAATGAAAACAATTTGTTCTAACAAACAACGCTGGTGTATTTAAATCAGAAGCCAAAAATTCCATTTAAGAAAAAGCATGTTATACTTTTTTAATATAAAAAGTTCCAAATTTATATATTTCATTGAATATAGCTCTATTGCCCTTACTAATAGTCATAGATTCATCCAGAATTGGCTATTAGTTCTTAGATTGCGCCAAAATCTTTAAAATATATATATATATATAATCTAAAATCCCCATCTACCATAATGGTGGTGTAGGGGAAAATCTTTAAAATACTCGACATAATCTTGGATTATATTGAAAATTATACGTGGATCTACCAATAACTTACGCGAATCCGCGATTCATTTATCCTAGATTGATTCCAGGATTAAACTGCGACTATTAGTACGGCTTTATGTTTAATTTAATAATATCGATATCAATATCAAGGAAATACATTTAATTTAAATAATTATGAAGAAATGCAATTTTTCTCTTAAAATATGTATTTATAATCTTATATCCTTCTACCAAATATTAATGCAGGATTTGCTACAGGAATGTTCATCCTGCTTATAAATTGGATTCCACTCGTGCAAGGTGTTGAGTCTCGTGTTAATGAAGGTTTATTAATTTTGGAAATTTAATCTGATGAGTAAATGGAAAACATCTTTGAACAAATATGAGGGAAGTTAACATAAACAGAGGAATATTCCAAGGGGACTTCCTTTCAAAACTATTAAATGATACAAAAATTGGCTTTAAACTCAAACTATGTGATGAAGTAACATACAACCATCTACTTTATATGGATGAGCTGTATGCGGATTCCAAGACTCGATTAGGTTTTTTAATTCATTCTACTAAGGTATTCTTCTCTACTGTGGCGAACATGCATAAAAGAAGGGCCAAGAGAGCATCATTACTTGCATCCCCCCAAATGACGAATGGTACCGGTCGCCCATCCCAATACAGACCTGGGCACCGGCCGTTTTAAATAAACGCTTGAAAGTATGTTGCCTTCCACTAATATTTTTTTTTTTGGCGGCGGCGGTCAAGTATGTATTGCAGTAATGAAATAAATTTCATTCTCCATCAAAAATAAATTTTTAAAAATTTAATTAAATTTCAAAGTATCTTATTTTAGAATTGATTTTTTTTATTGAATGAATTTAAAAAGTCAGTTATTATTGGAATTACCCGAACCAGTTTGAGTAAACGCTTTGAACGAAGACTTTCCTTGAGGAAAAAAGACCCGAATCCGGAAAATCGGAATTAATTTTCGGAACAACCACCGGAGGCAAATCCATCGGGCCGTAAAATAACGAGCGGGAATGAAGAGGGCGCCACGAAAGTGGCCTTCCAGGGCGACAGGCGACACCTCTTGGCATTGTAAATAACAATGCTGAAACGTAAGGGCGTATAAGGGCCTTATACACCTTCCGCCCGGGACCTGGGATTACGTGTGGGCCGTTTGCGTGCCGGATAATCCGTTGCTGCCATTGTGCGGAGGACAATGAAATCTCACTTCAATCCTCTCCGTGTTCCCGCTGCAACCGCCGCAGTTCCCGATTCCCGTTGCCGGTCACGCCACACACGCGAAAATCCCAGCAATCGTATTTTGTTATGAGACTATTTTTTTCTTTTGCTTGGTTTTTCGCGCATTTTTATATTTCAATCTAAAGAGCTCTGTTAAGCTCGTGTAGAATTCCAATACTAAAATGGGTCTTCTAAATTAAGAATTGCTGTAAATATAAATATTCTACTTTACTTTATTTATTTATTTATTATTAAAGCTATAACATTAGTCAATAATAAAAATACAGTTCTGCTTCAAATAAAAATTAAACAATTTTTATTGTCTTCAAAAACGAAAGCTAAATCGATTACCAATAAAAATGATACGTCTAATGGATTGATTTAGCTGATTGAGCTAGGTTTGTTGAAGACAGTGGTAAAAATACGTAACAGTTTTACGTGTAATGGATTGATTTAGCTGAATGAGCAATGATTATTGAAGACAATACGTATCACTTTAACGTGTAATGGATTGATTTAGCCGATTGAACTTTGGTTTTTGAAGGCAATAAAAATTCTTTAAATGCCTGATAAATTCAAAACTGCTTACAAAATTTAAAATATTGTCAATTTATTAATAAATTCGTAAGATTTAAATTCGTTATAGAAAATGTAACAGATGCTCTAGGATAGGTACGAGCGAATAAGGTTGGTGATTGTACCACACCAAAGACTACCAGTTGATAAAGCAGAATTTTATAATCAATGATATCAAATGCGCGTGAGAAATCGGTATATATCCTTTCTTCGCTTGTTTATTTGTACGCTATATGTAAGAAGAAAGGAATACAAAGTGTTCTATTTTGAATTGTTCAAATCTCTTCACGTAACTCACAACACATCTATATTGTAGATATGTAAAAATATACGTTAAAAAATTAAATAAATATAAAAAGATTTTGCTTTTAAATATTACATCGAACATACAATTTGTTCAATTATTATATTACTTGCATATTCATAGGTGTAAATAGAAGATTAGTTTCACTTAGCTTACGCTGAGTTTATACCTTATTTTCACCAAAATTTATTGTTAATAATAAAATTATACATATTAATTCAATACAACTAACAAAATTATTTACATTATACGTTTTTTGTAGTTGGCTGTCGTTCACTTTGTGAAACTTCTTTATAAATTACATTGATACACTTAATTTTGTTTTACTACTTTTATTATAATTTTTTATTTGATTTAGAAGCATGTAGAACAAAGTGCACGCCAACCAGTTTTATAAAAAGAGTAGCAAAATAAAATTAAGTGATTTCATTTATTGTATTCGTATTCATGCGTCAACGTGTCTCCAGCCTGCTGATGATATGTAATAATTTTTTTACTAAGTAATACTTTATCTAACATTGTAAATACAACAAAATAACTATACAAAAATTAATTAACAAACATTTATTCAATTTTTCGAAATAAAATTAGAGAAAGACGTTTTGGTTAGTAGAATAAATAAATAAATAATAATTTATAATTATTCAATATTACATACGTACTTCCAGATTCAATAAAAAAAACAATTTAATTTAACAAATATTCTCGTCTTAAAAAAAACAAAGCTCAATCAGCTAATCCAATCTAGCACACGTAAAAATACCGATACGCAAAAACACCCTCTCACCGCCAATTCTTTTTCCATTCTCATTCCCTCCCTCTTTCTTCTCCTCTCTCTCGGGTAACTAACTCGTTTTAAAATCCAAGGGAAATCAATGCATTCAGCTTTCGCGAAATTAGGTTTCATTCGGCGTAGACCGTACTTGCCGAGCATACCGAAAGCGAAGAGAGGCGAGGCGAGGAGGGAAGGTCCCGCATTTAAAATGCACACACACTTGTTACCAGGGCCTAATGCTAATTTCATTTGATACAAACTTATGCATAAAATATTTTACAGTCGGATGGGCCATTGTTGGAATCCTCTCGTTTCAACACACGTAAATGTGTAGGCTCATGTTTGGATTTCGCATAGCCATGTATGTATAATAAATATTGTATGCTGGGGGATTCTCAAATGGATTAAATTAAATTATAGATATGAACAAATTGTTTTGTTGTGAAACAATTCATAATAATAAACTAAATTTACTCGGACGTTTCGAGGAAACTAACATTGCTAATGATCAAACGTGTGTGCCCATGAGTAGAGTGGAAATATAGAATTTAGTTCTCTTCTCAGTCCTAAAATACGGTATAAATTTTAAAACAAGTTTGAGTAAACATAAATAAATAAATAATTACAATCACTCCAATGTAATCAGAAACATAGAAGTCGCTGAAAGATAAGCCTACTAAAATTAGACATCCTAACAATCTTTTATATAATCCTTCCAATACACTCTTCTATGAAATTTGCAATATTCCTACCCTAGCTGAAGGCCTCCAAAATGTATCTATTAAACTTCGAATTAAGCTTCGAATTCTCATACTATAGAAATCCTCAATCAACTTTATATTCTCCGTAATCCAACCTTCAACCCCACATATAAATTTCCCCTTTTTACGATTTTACGATTTATCACTTCATCAGCAGAACAATGACGACGACGTTAGCGATCATGAAATGTAAACAATGTCATAGACTGGACAATCACAGGCGGAAAGAGGAAGAGGCGGTTGATAGCCGTTTTCCGTAAATATATCTAATGTTTGAAAATAAAAGTAATTTATAAAAATAAATAATTCCATGAGTGAATTTCATTCAATAAAACGAAATCATAGAGACTCCGAATATTAAATTAAACCTACACACGTTGCGCAACAGACATATTTTATGACGGTCGCAAATATGAAACGATCGGGAAATTGCATTTTCCCCCCAAAAACAACAATAACATTAAATCATCGCGTAATACGAATCCGAATTAAGGATATCGCGTGAAACTGCACTGCATTACGCAATTTCGAGTTATTAAACGGGCGAGCACAATTCCGGCCGCCGAATGTGCCACTTTTTTCCCCGACCACCCACACTACCCGCAGCGAATATATTGCATAATTACTCTTGTTATTAAAGTCATTAATCTGTTTATCCAATAGTTATGCGCGCGTAAAACGCTTAATCTCTGGCGCGTCGCGTTCATTAGAGCCGGGCCCCGTAATGCAATGTGTAAAATAAAATATCCCGCGCCGAAAAGTGGATTTATCCGTGTTGTTAATTTGAGCCGCATTAATTACAGTTTAGTGTTTGTAATTGAATAAAAATTCGGAACGGATTCCGCAGGACGGCGTAAATTAAAGTGACGTTTAATCGATTTTCATATTTTGAGTTCCGATTTTTTTTTTTGATATTGCACGCTGGAATGGATTGCTATCCATTATACCTCGGACACGGTTAGTGATTTTTTTGTTGGCGTACACGATCGAGGATTATCGGGAGTTTGGAATATTTGAATTGAGTGATGTATATTGCTGAAAAAGCAGTGAGAAAAAAATAATTGATGATTGTAGAGTGCGTTTTTACATTTCTTTTTTTCATTTATAATTTAATTTATATAAAACTAAATACTAAAATAAATAATCAAAAAATGTGTCTTAGTCTACTTTAGATTAATTATTTATTACATTGTTTATTTAAGGCTATTGTCGAATTTCACTACATCGTTCCAATAAGGCTCGATGTTGTTTCTACTTTCATTAAGAATTTTCCCAATTTTATTGGAGAGAAACGTTTTTTCATGGAAATTTGCAAATATCGTTAAGGATACACATGGATAAAAGTATAATTTCTGCAAAAATAAAACAATTGGGGTAGAAAAATCGTTTGCATTGTTTATTTAATGTGTATAGAATTTTCATACATTTGTACAATAGTTTAAAATAGTACATTAAGTAGTACATTTTTATTTTGATATATGGCTATGGCTATCGACCAGTAGCCTTTCTGCCTGTGTATAGTATTGTTTGCGTTCATTCGCGGGATGAATTGCCAGTTTGGCTGATGCTGTCAAGGCGTGTGTATTGTAATGAATTGGAATTAAGATGCAATGTTGGTGGAATCTGAGGTTTTATTCAATAAGTAACGAATTACAATACACTCGTATAGACTAACAAAAAAATATTCTTATATTTAAATATTTTTATACCGTCTAAATATAAGAACATTTTTGTCATAGCCTCCACGAGTGAAATGCATTTTTTTTTAATTTTGATTTATGAATAATGAAATTTTAATGTTTGTTCTACTGTTTCTTTAAATGGGCAAAAAATGGCGAAAATACCTCTGTTCGATGGTCAATTCCAGAAAAAGATTATCATATAGGGGAATTAAATTAAATAAAAATGATTTGCAAATAATTAGTAAATTATTTCTACATTAGCTCCGTGGCAACCAGTTTTATTTAAATAATTAAAAGTCCACAACCAACATAAAGAAGTTTAGAAGATAATCATGTTTTATGTATGTAATTCATATAATACGAGGTGTTTCGGGAAGAAATGGAAATATTTTAAATGCATGTCCAGGAAGCAAAAATGAGCAAAGTAAGCTCGTATTTTCAAGTCCGATTTTCATTTGTTTCAGAGATAATATTTTCTCTTTAAAAAAAAATGAATTAATTTAAATTTGACATCGTTGTCTTAAATGCCATAAATGTTATAAAAAGTGATAATTATAGTTGTTTTACGAGATTATAAAAATGTCTCATACTTTCAGTCATAGAGAATATACAGAAATGGTGTTTGATTATGGATTTTGTAATGGTAATTGGTTTTTCGAATCGAAGATTTCCTAATAGGCAAGTGTTTTAAAATGTTTTTACCCTTGCTAGCGAAACTGGAATGGGAATATTCCATTGTTTCTGAAAAACAGCAAGAGCTTTGTTTGTAACCTGAAAAGATTTTCTGAATGTTGTAAAAAATAATACGAGGATAAGCACAATCAAATTTGAAATTCCACAAAACATGGTTTGAAATTTACAGTCGCGCGAAATGGGTGGTGGAGTTTTTAAAAATTCAATATGAATTAAAACTTCTTTATTTGTTTGTAAATTCAGCAAGACATATGTATTTACATCTTTATTCTTTGCAAGTGTGGTTTAATATTTAATATTTTTTAACAATTTATTTCAACTTTAAACAAATCTTCTTGTAGGAATTGGCTATCGGCCGTAAGCCGTTCTGGCCATAAGCATACATTTCCCTTTAATTTTATATATAGTATATTATAGTAGTAATTTCTAAAAGTAAAGGCAAATGTATTGTTCTAAAAATCTTTGAAGCAAACTAAAACGACACTTGAATATATAAGCTTATTTTGCTTCTTGGACATGCCATTAAAATATTTCCATTTCCTCCCGAATCATCCTGTATAAAAAAATTCTGTTACTTGTATGTAATAAACGTATATAGCATAGTTATTAATAACTTTAATTAGTAAGTAAGTATTTATTTATTATAAATAGAAAAGAGTATTCATTCTGTTGGTCACAGTTATTTAAATAAATTAAATAACAATGATATGAAAATAATTAATAAATTGTTTAACGTGCTTACGTAACGTTAGTGAATAGTCACAGAGCTAAATATGGAAATAATTTATTAATTATTTTAAAATAATTGCTTCAAAATCCCTCACCCAAGATATACTAAATATCCTCTGCCTCAAACGAAACCCTAATATCCCTCCTAAATTCCACTACCCCCAAACCACTATTCATCAATTCATCTCATCTCTCATTATCGACTAACCGACATATTAGACATATGACAAGGACTACTGGCTGAAAGACCTAAGGTAGATAGCCATTTATAAGTTTAGATCAAATATTTTGTATAATATATGTATATGTAAATACCACAATAAAGATGATTGTATATATATATATATATATATATATATATATATATATATATATATATATATATATATAAAATAATTTCATTTAGTTTAAGCGTTTATTGATGTTTTTAACAAAAATTGTTTTACATAGGTTAAATATTTATTATAAAAAATGTATATATTTTTTTATTAAACAATTTTTGTTGAAAACATCAATAAACGCTTAAATTAAATAATAATGATTTTATGAAGTAAAACAACTCGTATTTAATATTTTTCACAACTTTATTGTAGCGGTGTTTTTTCAATAAAATTGTGAAACTCATTAAAAACGAATTGTGTTTTACTTCATAAATGTTTAAAATAGAGTTTCACCAAGTAACAGCCTCCTCAAACGAGTTTGAAAACAACATTACTTTAAATTAATTGAAAAAAAATATGCAAGAAGTATAGAATATAACCTAAACCTAACAAGAAATAAATAATTATAAATAACACTTCAAAAACTTGCATATAAAATAATATAATAATAGTAGATCCAAGAACATTTGTTTATATTTTTTGTTAATTGTTAAGACTTTTACTTTTTGAGTTTATTAAATATTATTTAATTTGGTCTTGGTCATACAAGCAAACGTTCTCGAAACTATCACTTTCAATTTATTTAAAAAAAATACGATAAAAATAAATTATAGTTATACGTTTATAATTAAAATTAATTTTACTAGAAATAAATTCAATTTTATTTAAATATATTTAAAACAACATCGCTGTATACAACCGCATTTATTTTTACCAAAATGAAGATAGAATTTATTTTTGTCAATAAATTACACACAGAGTAGAGCGCGCGTGGTGTCGAGCATGTTCGATTAATTTAGTTTTGTTCATGTTAAAACTCGAAACGAGATTACAAAACAACAAAAAAATGTTTGCACTTTGTGGCTACCAATAATTTTAATGCATGGTAGGATATACGTGGAATGGAAACGAATATTTTTTTTATTTCGAGAGATTGAAGAGAGAGAGAGAGAGATTTGAATAGATATGTTTGCAATGTCAGTTGAATTATCATTGAAGCTAAAAATAATTCTAAATGTAATAATAAATATAAAAGAATTATTGAAAATGTACCAATAAAATAAATACAAACTAAAATTGAAATGAATATCTTTAAATTCTCGACTTGTATTTATTTATTTATTTATTAATCAACGGAAATCTCCTTTGTACATTGTATTCATTCTAATGTATTTTTATTTATTTAATTAGTAGATTTTTAATAAACTATTAATATTTCTTATTTACTTTACATTATTTTTATAATACAACAACTATTTAATTTTATGTGAGTGTAGTTTAAACAAATTTAGTTTGACATTATCAAACATAAAGTTAAAAGTGTTTGATGTAGAAGAGTTTTCTTTTAAATAAATTTAAATCGAATTTACTTGAGAATGGGCTGATAACCCGAAATTAATCGATAATTTAAATTTATTTATTTTGGTCAATGATTTTATTTATTTGATTCGTATATTTTTAATATACTATTCATGTAACAAATATTCATGTAATGAAATATCAACTACTAATATATTTAAACATTGATTGTGCTTTTGATAATGAACGAGTAGCGTCTGAAATATACATTTAGTAATAACTAAATAAAAAGTGAATAAAAAGTGTTTGCAACCTTTCTTACTTTATTGGTAGTTCATATTGCCATAAATATAAATAGATTTTAAAAATATTAATTGTAAATTAAAATAATATAAAATTAAAATACTTATTTATTTAGTGTGGTAAGAAAAAAAAACAATAACTGGGAATTTAAAAGGTAAATTTCGGTGGCAACAGTGGGTTTTCATAATTACAGAAAAGGCACAAAACCGTAGAGAGGGATGATGATGTTGATTCCATAATCAACATTAAACAATATGCCCCTGGCGCGGAGGGCGGGCGAGGCAATTTGAATTTTATTTAAATGAAACGCCACGTTATTGTTTAAAGTCGTTCGTGAATTAATTCGCGCTGAATCGTAATTAATACTTTATGCAAATTGCCCTTTTTGTTCTCGCGCAAAACACCGAGACGGGTTATATATATTTTTTTACAATAAATTAACGCCTCCAGCCGCTGCAGCCGCGAGTTTTCCGATTATTTTAATACGTAATCGCCTGTTTAAATGTAATGCATTGAATTGAATAGTTTAATTTCAATTGTGATTTCGATTACAGCTTTGTGGAGAAATTAATTAAATTAAATCATTAAAATTATCGGCAGAAAAAAAAAATCATTGCGGCAGTATTAAACAACATGGAATGTTAATTTAACTTATTAATTTACAATGTTTTTGATATTTAATTTTTTTCAGTGTGTAATTAATAAGCTTCAATAAATATTGAAGCTATTAATTGCTAAGGCTTCTGAAACAATCAAACTAAAAACTCTTGTTCTTTTTCCAATAACGTTTTAGATTGTAAACATTCATTTCCCGAAGCTTAACCTTCTTGAATCCGCAGAAATTGTCAAACGCATAAATTATCCTCTTGTTAATCTGTCAAAGGAGCAATCATATTTTGTGTTCACGCCGATTTTCGAAATTTTGTAATATTTTTAATAATAATAATATATTATAATTTGTGTTTTTTTTTGCATTAAATATTTTCAGTTCTTAAATTGTTGCATTATACAATATGTTAATGTTATGCAACAACAAATGTCTATTATTAGACATTTGTTAAAGTCACACATGTCACACTAGCTAAAGGGAAACTAATTTATTAATTAATTATTTTCAAATTTCTTTTATTTAATATAAGTAATATTTTAATCTATTTATTTATTCTCCTTAAACCAATGTCAGGAATTGGTTTAAGGTGAACAGATAAGTAGATTAAAATATTACTCACTCCAAGTTTTACCTATACCTGTATAAATGTAACATTCTTATAATTTGTGTCATTTAATAATGACTGCCAAAAGTTCAAACATAAGTCGTTAAATATATATAAATTGTTTCGTCTATTACGACATTATAATAAGCAACCCATTTTATTTAATACACAAAAAAAGCGTCGCACATAAAAAATCCCTTTACAATTTCATTAGTGCCCGATAAATTTATTTTTATTTTATTTACAAGTGGTGGCTTCTCGTCTCCTCCCCCGCCGCCGCCTCTTTACCGCCGGCGTAATGGACTAAATTTATCGTGAGACTTGTGTGCTTTGTAAACACAACAGTCCCGAACTAATAAAACAAAAGTAAAACGTGGAATTACATCCCGGCCCGTATGTACTTTTAAAAAGTGTGAGAACGCGACACCGCTCGAAGCCAGTAAAAGTTGCGACGAGTTCGCCTCATTTCGGAAACTTGAAAGGGATTACTTTTACGCTTACATCCTTCCCACAAAAAAAGGAAACTGTTCTGCGACACACATTAACTTTCGCACCGATAGATTGAGGGGGGAAATGCACCTAGTAGTAGAAACGCAGAAATGAGGGGAAAAGAAGTAAGATATGTAAAAATATTATAAGGATATGAGAGAGAAAACATAATTAAATATATATATATATATTGTAGTGTAGAGGCTTTTATTTGTTAAAACTTCATACTTGTTGGGATAAAATAAAACACAAAAGTGTATAGGTTCAAAAATTTTGTGCTTTATTATCCTACGACAATTGTTACGCCACACATTAAGCAAAACAATTTTGAAACTATACACTTTTGTGTTTTATTTTATCGCAACAAATATATATATATATATATAATTTTAAAATTCAAAACAGGAATATAAGTACTGGACTTTCGTACAGTCAGATTAAGTGTAAAAACTTGTGGAACAGTAACAAATGTATTTTTAGTAACATTGCATCAATAAACATATAATATATAAAATTTTCTATGTAATATTGTTTTCTTAAGTGACCAACATATTCATAAATATGGACCTTTGTTGAGTATATTTCCCTAGACGCCTTTTAAATTTAGCCCTTGAAAGCATACTTTACATTTAACATTACTTTTTTTCGTTTTGGTCCAAACCATTTGAAAATTTAAATGCAGTTGTATGTTTTTATTTATGCACTACGCTTGTGTGTCTGCAACAAATTGCAGACATAAATTGTTGCCTTACTGTATTCAGTTTTAAAGATGACCCAGTAGTCGAAGCCGTACCGATATTTCAATACACCCGATAGAGAAGGATATCGACAATAAACCAACTTTCGTCTCAGCGATGGCGCGATCCACCAAGGATGTCATACTCTATTCCCATCCGAAGGGCTACTCTGGTCAGGTACGCTTATATTACGCTGTCTCTTCTCGCCTTCGTAGTCGCCACGAATCTTTTATGCGGACTTAGGAAGAAGGATGAAATAATTAATTGGGCAGTCGGTGGTTTAGCTGCCGGGGGTGCCTTCGGAACCTGGAGGAAGAGAATGTCGGCGGGAAGGATAACCGATGCTGCTTTCGCAGCCTTAGTGATGGGAAGGAAAGCACCTGAGCATAGCAACACCCTATTTGTGCCTAAAGAAATCAGGCCGGCGCATGGAGCGGTCTTGAGACCCAGGCATGATTTTACAGCAAAGATAAATAATACAATCCCGGCTAATTTCTGGTTGTTTGTAAATAAAATTAGAATTAAATCAACACAACAATTGATGTCATATATAATTTGAAAGCGATTGCTAAGATATTCCTGCTATTTTTTTTTTGGGCTGTAGAAGGGGAAATCCAGTTACGGACGAAGTGTGGGACTCCTTCTAGTCTAGTGTTGACTGGAAGCCTACCCACTTAAATCCCTCCTACTTCACCGGCTTAGACTACTGAGGTCATTAGCTGGTCTCATGTTTGTTAGATGCACTGACTTGATTTCGTATTACAATTACTTGATGCAGTGTCAGGCATTGCCCTATTATCCGTAGAAACTAATATCCTGCTATTAAAAACCAAAAACAATTACTTACTATATCAATAATTCTCATATCAAAATATTTATTCAATAAATATGAATTTAAAATAATTAAAAAAAAACACTCACACTTTATCTGTTTTTGCTGCACTATTAAAAGCAATCCTTGTTGGAAAGTCTTTAATATCACTAACATTCACTTTCCGAAACAAAAATTAATTACACGCACCGAAATAATTTTATACGATCAGGTACAACTAATCTTCTTATCTAAAGAATGCTTTCACACAGCCCGTCATCGATTGATTTTTTTCTTGCATTTTTTTGCGATAATTGCGCTCAGTGATTTGAATCCAGTTTGTTGAAAACGCGCGATTTATTCACTACTCCGATTTATTTATTAATGCTTAAAATTAATGAAAATTAAGAATGCGATTAATTGTTCTTTCTAAAAAGTGATAATTAGTGATTGTTTAAATTTAGTTAATTTATGTATGCTTCGATTGATTCCCCCAGGGTAGATATTTTTTAATTAAGGTAAGTCAAGTACTACATCTCTTTAAACAAGGAAAATTTTCTTTTTCATTAAAATCATGTTTTTTTTTTTCAAATTCCATCATAAATATTTCCTTTTCACTTATATTTAATAAATTTAAATTATACTAAGTGTTGTACACTATTTTTTTTTTTTAATTGCATTGATATAAATAAGTATTCCACTCATAACTTATTAAAACAACTATTAAAATTTTGATGTGCCTATCATGGTACTTTCCGCGAAGAATTCGATGAAGTTTCTGAATAAATATTTAACAGCAAATAAAAAATTATTAAATTAAACAATTTATTGTTGCCTTTTAAAGTGAAAGCCTAGTATTTAGAAAAATATTACAAGATACTTTTTTATACAACAATCTTTATTCAGACAGCAGAATTAGAATTCTTTTATTTACAATACATATTGATGGGTTAGTAGTCTGTCATGAGCTATCGGCCGGAGGTCTTTCTGCCCTGTCATAAATTTATAGTGATTTGCAAATAAGAACTTTGCTAGTTAGCTATACTGCCATGTATATGAGCGATGAATTGATGAATTGTAACAGAAGGGTGTTTATGCTTGGGAGACATATTAAGGTTGACTTTTTTATTATCTTACAATGGCTTTATAACATTTTTCACGCATTATTTTTAATTTCTTAATCATTTTCACTCATTCGCGAAACATTTAATGTGTTAATGAAATATATAAGCATTATTGTCGTTTTACTGGACAATAAATTGATTATTTTAAAAAGAATTTATTTTCCAGACGAAATTCTTTCACTTATAACATGAATATTAAAGGTCCTACAAGAAAAACATTTAAAACAAAAGGTATTTAGTTTTTGAAAATTTATATTTATTTGAAACATTTTTCAATCCCATCAATATTTGCCAAACAATTGTGGAATAAAAACAACAAACACTATGATTAGTGTTACATTTAATGAGTTTTTATTCTGATGAAAAGCTTTTCAGATCATTCAACTGTTATAAAGAGCTTGGATATAACGTTTGGGTATAATCCATTAAGCAGTTTATGTGCTATCGCGAAAACACACACACACACACCTACAGACATACATACAGAGAAAGAACACTGTCATTTTTCAAAACTCGATGGAATGGACTCAGGGGACCTCAAAACGTGCATTTCCATTGAAATTGGTGATTCGAATTTTTTTACGATCACAATACGTCCTGGGAAAGTAAAAATATATCGATTTTTTACTTTCCCGGCTACATGGATTGAACCCAAACTTTATATCTAAGCTTTTTATAACTCAATCCCTTGTTTAAATAATTTTATTTCAATGGTGCTATTTAGTAATAATTAACACTAATCACTAATGCTCCTACTGATAATAAGGGATTAGTCCGGAATTGAGTAGTAATTATAGGATAGCGTCGAAATAGACATAATCTTATTAATTGTATTGAGTCAACTTGAGTATTGATAATTTTATACAAAAAACATATATCTTATCTATTTAAAATATACTTATTTATTTAAAAGTTGCTATGAATTTTTGTTTTATTTTTTTTTTTACAACCGATATTACTTTTTTATTATATTGTGAAAATATATCACAGTCTAATGAGAATCTAGGATGATTTTTTTTTCATTTTTATCATCCCCCTTTTTTACACGTACAAGTTTTTCGTGTAAGAAAACCGTCGGGGTGAAAGTTCTCGGACGTTCCGGGGGGTATTAATTATAAAGTATACACGAAGTTCGGCGCGAATTACTTTGAAGGGCCTAATCAAGGGAAATTGGGTCCATTAGCATGCCACACACGGCGATCGCTTAATTTTCTTTTCATTGTTGTAATGCCCGTGGGCGCGCGGATGGGTGGAGGGTGCGCGGACTTGGGGGAGGGATAATTGCCGGCCTCTTTTCTTCCAGTCGTGCACCACCGAGAATTTTTACAACTCTACTTTTTTCTCTGCACTTTTTTTTGTGCGCCCAAGTTCGTTTAAGTAGAGTAACTCAATCTGCACCGCGGAGAGAGAAAAAAT
The DNA here is from genome assembly GCA_963082785.1 of Philonthus spinipes. Taxonomy (NCBI): domain Eukaryota; kingdom Metazoa; phylum Arthropoda; class Insecta; order Coleoptera; family Staphylinidae; genus Philonthus; species Philonthus spinipes. Next base: position 19,785,680 of record OY720307.1, on the reverse strand, counting down.
AAAAGGTGAAGGGAATATAATAAGGACTGATTCTGAAAGGGAATCAAAAAATGTCTTTAGTGAAATTTTGGGAACAAGTTCTTAATTTTTTGAGGTATATTAAAATCGTTTCACAGAAAAAAAAAAGAATAGTATCTGCATCTAATAAAAGATAAAAAATATATTATTAGGTATATGCATGCATAGTGATCAACAATGATTGCAGATTAAAAGGTAGGTAACCAAATAACTAAATAATATGTTGGTACAACTGATTACATGAAAATAAAATCTCCTACATTTGTCATTGGCATACTAAACAATTTTTGGTCAAAACTAATTAACCATTTAATCATAATTATATCATAAAAATTACAAGATAACGCAAGCCTTCATTCATCGCACATTGAACACACTGGTCAGATAAGGCTCGAAAAACCGAAGTGGCTATCACTGGTTATCTATGCGCTAAATTAATTCTATTAAAACCAACCATATATTTAATTTTTACAATTCTAATTAAAAATATACAATATAAATTCAAGTAAGTTAAGGTTTTTGGCAAAAAAATGAACTTTATGTTCATGATTTTAAAAATAATAAACATAAAGTTCATTTTCTAGGCAACCGCATTTAAAAAATCAAATTGTATGCTGTTTCTTTTAAAATAAAGAGGATAAAAATATTTAAATTGCCTTCAATTCTCTTTGAAAAAGTTCCTAAAGAACATGCAATTCTCATTTCGATAAAATAATAAATAAATGAGATATTAATAAAAATCGGAAATGGAAAATATTAAATTTTTGGCTATAACTTGTAAACAAAAGACGATAGCTAATTTCTGTTTTCATTGTTGAATGTGTGTTGAAAAACAAGATGGAGGATGCGCCATCCTTTTTTTGTCTATCGCTGCTAATAACTGAGATTCCTATAGTAACAGGTAATTTGAACCACCCTGTTCATTTGTTTCAAAGTACTTACGTAACGTTAATCTAAATGTTACAGTGGATAAATATGGAATGATTGATTGATTATTTTCAAATTCTTTTTATTTAATTCATTCTTTGACTTCTTAAATTGCGTATAATTATTGACAAAAATGTATACCGCATTTTTGACTAAAAATTAACCAAGCAATACGCTCTTAAGCTATGCGAATGGAGTCGCCGAATGTTCCGTATACTATTTGCTTCGATCTTGCGTTGATAGACTCTGTTTTAATCATATTTGAGCCTATTCATTTTTTTTCTAACGACATATTATTATTTTATAACATTTAGTTCGGCTTCTTTCATTATTTCGTTTAGATGGATCTTTACGATTACCAAATGATGATTGTAATTCTCTATTAATGTTGCCCCCTGAAATTTGAATACGAGCATTTGAATTCATTACTTGGCTCTTGGTTACTTACCATGCTCGTTTTTTGTAGAGATGGAAAAATCGAACTTTTCATGCTTTATTACTTATTGATTTTATTATTTAAAATTGCTCGTTTAGAAATATTCAATTAATAATATTACTAGATTTTGTCCAACACTAGTTTTTTGTATAACGACTAATAATAATAATCGAGATACAAAACAAACACATTACATTACATTACTCAGATTAAAAATTTCAGGGGATAACGTGTATATTAGGATAAAATAGTAAACGAAAATTAACAAACTTGAATAAATTAATCAAGGTCCAGTCGCGTTCATTTTTAATTATGGCATATGAAAAAAAAAATATACTGAAATAGCCTGTGCACAAACAAAGTTCGTGAACGAATCTGGCAAAGTTGCGTAATAAATATTTCAAGCCCACATTGTGGTTCGCGTAAAATCAACAAGTAAGTGGAGCGCGATATTTACAAAAGCCGCCCATGGAAATCCTGCGAGAAAGTGTAAGACATTATTTACAGCCCCACCCGCTTATGCAATATAACCCGCGCCATTGCATTTAATATGCAAACGTGTACACCTCTGGAGATCGAAGTTGCCAGGATGGGTATACGGAGGGGGTTGTAAATTGTAAATTCGTTACGCTCGATGTAATTCAAGTAATCCACGGGTGTATATGTGAATATTCTCAGCGCTCTCGATATTGATTTGTTAATTTTCATAGAGGATTACACCTAAGTGTCGTGATTAGAAGTTAGCGCGTGTGTTTCCTTGGGGTGCTCTTGGTTACTTAAGTCCGAATATCCGAAAGCCGGGCGACTAATTACAACGGGGGGGTTAGTTATTTGACGGGCGCGGAGTAAGCCGTTTGATTTGCAGTCGTAATAACGGAGGCTGTAAGGGTCCGTTTAATCGATGTGCTTTAATAATAAGGAAGGAGATCGGAAGCCATTATTTAAATGTATGTGTTAAATTGCCTTGTGATTGCCACTTGCCTCAATGGAATGTCAATAAGGGAGGATTCTGCAGAGAGCGGCCCACCCGGCGCCTCCAACCCCCCTTTTCCCGGAGCGTTCGGCGCTTTTCAGCAGGCGTTGCTGTTACGGAAAAGTCCGTTTGATTTGTAAATGTATTCGAGGCGACGGAATCGCTCTATGATTTCTCGCCCAAATTCAATTCCGATCATTCGATTAGGGCCCCATATTTATATTTACTGGGTGTACTGGAATATTTCAATTTCGAGAAAAAGATTTCGACAATTTGCTTCCCAATATAAATTTATATTAAATATGTAACCAACATATTACACGTAACTTTATTATTTAATTTAATACCCTTCACTAGAGAAAATCGTTTTATAATTTTACCAAACATATCACTATTTTCCATTAAATACCGGGAAGTAGTTGTTTTAATGTGTATTTGTTTGACGAACTTACGTAGCGTAAGTCAAAAGTCACAGAGCTAAATTTGGAAATTATTTATTAATTATTTTCAAATCATTTTTATTTAATATATTTAAATAACTGTGACCAAGTGAATGAACACTCTTTTCTATTTTAATATTTTCCATATTCTGTGCTCTATAATAAACATGTCATTCTATACAGATGTAATATTATGAATTATATAGATCAACTGACAGTATGAAAATAAACCTGATTGAAATATGAGAACAATATTTTAATTCTTTGAAATAATTGGGCAATATTAATATGTATATAATATACAACAAAGAGCCTCAAATAGACCCCTGTTTCACACCATTACAATCGGTGGTGTAAATTGTGTATTTTTAGACACAACTCTTTGATACCGATCTGTCAAGTAATTTTGTAATAATAATTTTCTCGGTAAATTAAAACACACGTACGTAATTTAGAATAGCATACAGCATATTGTGAAGGCATTAGAGAAATCTAGTGGAATGGGAAGAGTAAAATTTTCATTATTTAATCAAATGATTGGTTAATTTTAATAAATTGTTGTTTAAGGGAGTTGGCGAGCACACCTTATGAAATTACCACCGAAACCACAAAATACATGACGGAATCTGCTATTAGGATTTATATAGATAGATCCCTGAAGAAAGAAGTTTCGGGTCTGGGGATTTACTTAAAAAGCTTAAATATTCAAAAGAAAATACTTATACCTATAATATCCGTACAGGTACAGGTTCAACCATCAGCAATTGGAGCTGATGGGCATAACACACGCGGTGCTAGTTATAACCCAATGTGGTGTAAACAACAAATTACTGCTCATCCTCATGGACAACAGACATGCTCTACAGTTTATGAGTAGTAACTACACCTGCTCTTAGATAGAGAAATGGCACAGTGCTGACATTGGGAACAGGAGGACTGATGCATTGGCTGGAGCTGCGGCAAGTATGATCATTCACACGCCTGACACACTAATGCGCCCCCCTCCAAGTTCCCTATATGAATCATTGAATCCTTATACTCTAAAGAAATTTAGGCGTAGATGCGATAATGTAACAGGCTGTAAACTTTCTAAGGAAACCCAAAATACAACTCGTCTTTTGGTCTTTGCGTTCGTCGTTGGGATTAAAATTTGTTAGATTTGTAAAAAAATCGATAATAAGCGAACCAAAAGTTATATTATCTTTCAGTAAAAAATTAAACAAAATTGTTTTAGGGATAAAAATGTATATATCTTGTATTGTTTAAAGTCCATTTTTATTACTATAATGTTTATAACAATACGAATTACTCGAAACAACTATGTTCTATCAAAATTATTACGGAAATTATTCCGTGAGTATAATATTAAATTTAATCAATTTAAGGATTTTGAATTTAAACCTATCAGAGACTCCAGGGATGTGAAACGTAAACAGTTACAAACAAATATTGAAATGCATATACAAAGTACTTCTGCTTTGACTATATAAAAACTTATTAAAGTTAAAAGGTATTCGAATGAAGGCTCTTCTGAAGGATTACAAAAAAAGATTTTTTTTAATAGTAGCAAAAGAACTTGCCTGGGGAGGTAATGAAGCGGAAAACGCCAGAATCAACAAATTCCACGAAGAAAGAGATAAATGCGGAAATGCAATAGGACGAATCGAATATAATCCAACATTTTTAGGGTGGCCCAGGGGGCTGCAAAATATTGTACGGAAATTTGGTAGATACTGAAAAATTCTTACGAGACATATGACTTTTTAGAGAATTGATGGAAAGATGTCCTGCACATATTATAGCTGATCGGCTCTTTCTCACTTCTAATCCTAGGTGGGTTATCAAAAATCCACCTAAATGGTATAAAAATATACATGTCATAGTAAATTCATTATCAAAATGGACGAAATAAACGGATAAAATGGTTAGACTCGATACAGACCGTAAAAATTACTAATCACAGCTTACTCAAGGCAGCGTATCCGATCAACATTTAATGAAAGTAATTGATCTAAATAACTCAAATTCATTAATAGCATACTCTACAAATCTACAAATCTCTACAAATACATCTGAAATCGAATAATGGAATGTAAATGAAAATGTCGCATAATTAATTAATTAATTAAAATTAATATTATAACACTTTAATATAATGTAACATGAATCACTACATAGTCATGGTCGAAACCATTAATGGTATAAGAATTTTATTGTATAAAATAAGTAAAAGAATTATCAATGTTTTTATTTGTTGATAAAATGAACATTACGAGAAAGTATCGACAGCAAACGTATTCACCGCCAAAAATTCCAACAACTACACGTCCGACGAAAAAATAAAAACTGCCATTACCGATGAAACACAAACAAAAAATTACTTCCCCAAATTAAACACGCTCGCTAAAGGACAGGCCTTTCATCTAATAAATATTTAACGACGCCGGTTTATCTTTCCACCTCAATAAATAACCGTTTTATTGACATACCCTCTCGCGAACGCAACGCACGCCCTCCTTCCATCCTCTTTGTATCCGAACGCGTGTAATTCCACTTGCGGAATCTTTGATCTTTTCATAAAGGTGAACACACTGTAGTAAGTCTATAGAATGCCAGCCGAGAAGCGCTGCGACTAATTAATTAAAATTCGCACGCCGAGCCGGTGTAAGTCGGAATGGAAATTTCGAACGAAAGCCGATTTTGATTGAATTTAGTTGAGGTTTGGAATAATTTAATTAATTGAGAGAAAATAATTCAAGAAATAAACACACAAAAATTTAAACACTATTTTTTTCCTTATATTAATTATTGGATCTTTTGTTAAAAGTAATATTTATTATTGAAAAATATCAAATTATTTTCTGTGGTGTAGTTGGTAACACACTCGGTTAGAAAGCGAGGATCTTGGGTTTAAATCCTATCAGAGATGTTTCTTTTCCACTTATATTAAAATAATTTAAATTATGTCTCAATATTGTACATATTTTTTTTCAATTCCTACAAATTATTTTCTGTTGTTTTTTTTTTTATTTATTTCCTCCAAATATCGGTAGCATTGATGTAGGCTCTCCAATATTGTTTGGAAAGTAATTTTGTTTTATTTTTTCACAAAAATGAAAGACGTATTTTCGTATAGAGAATTAATATGTTATTATTTTAAATATTGTCAGAATGGACAATATTTAAAATCCAATACGTTTTGCCATCTTTGTGCTACACATTTCCAAGCTCATTATTATGTTTATTTATTTATGTTTGCTGTCAAAAACTCATTAGAATTAAACGTTTAACCGTCTATAAAATTGTAGATCCCAGAACAAATGATAGTCAAAAAATGCCAGGTATGAACATTACAGTGGATGTGGCAGTATATCCCATCCAAGCTCTAAAAGCTATATGTTAAAATTTTTATGTGGTTTCACATTAAGTTGGAATCATTTTCCTTTTAACTAGTTATGGCATATTAATTTTAAATGAATCATTAAATTGGTTCAACTGACAACAGCACACGGATATTTGTATTTTAAATTCGCAGTGGTACTGTTATGCGACAACAAATATCTATTGTGTAATCCAATGTCCGGCGGGGTGAATGCTCGAGAAGTAGTTGTTTCAATAGATGTTTGTATAACTTACAGTATAAGTAATTTTTTGCAGTTGGAAAAAGGGATTGATTGAATTTTATTGATCATTGCCAGAATTTAATTTTGGTCCCAGAAAAAAAAAATGAAACTAGTCGAGAATTTAAAGTTATTCAATCCAATCTGTGTTTTATTGGTTGATTTTTAATAATTTATTCATATTTATTTCATACAATATGAACTACCAATGTCTATATATTAAAACCATTAATTATAAATAAATCTAATACCAACATTTTATTTTTATACTAAATCTATTCTTTAACAGCAAACACGTTTAACCAAATGATTAATTGCAAATGTTAATGTGACATTTATTCAGGAAAATGCTGTAATTCTAAACATAAAAATGTACATTCGCCAAATCCAAAGCAAATGTTAAAGCTGGATTTAAACAACATATGAATATAATAAATTAAAGACGACGCAAGCGCCATCTTTTGAACATACGAATAATTCAAATATAAACAACGTAGGGAAATTTAAAATTGCTAATCTTATAAATATATTTGGATCTATATTTTCGCTTAAATTCATGCTTAGAGGCTTTAGAAGCATATAATTGAAAAAATTGGGATATAAAAGAAAAATCAATAACGATATAAATTATGTACTACTTTACTTTTTCATTTCCTATTGTTTTTATTGTATACAAAGTGGTTATTTTGTTACAGGTCTGAATGAGCAAGGTAATCAAAAATTATTGTAGGAGTAAATTTAAATTTAATTTACGTATTAATGCAAATTAAAATAAAACACAATTAAATCAACATAAACTTCCTTGCCGTTTTTCATTGTTCGTGGATGGGGCGGCTTCCAATACATAACATATTTATTTGAAAGCCGGGGGATGGAAGGGGGAGCTTTCGGGCGCAAAGTCTGTTATTATTAAATGGTAATTCGGACGCTGTAAATCAAATTTATGGCGGTGTTCTCCGAAAAGTTCCGCCCTAAATCGCACAAAGTCCCGGAACGGGCTTCGCACTAAATAAATTAAAATTTTATTGGATAGTTGCTCGATTTTTCATCGGCGATAAAAAAATGTGATTATACGGGTCGCGACTTGGCACTTGATTTGTTTGAAATTGAATTATTTTCGAGGATTCATTTAAAATACGAAACGTACAATTTATTTATAAATTGTGATTAAATAAGTACATTATTCTTCAATCATATTATGTTTTAGATATTATATTCATTTTTGCAAAAGTTTAAACATTATACTAAATATCGATATAGGCATTTATTCTTGTAATTAAATACATGAACTGAAACTTTGAAAGCCACCAGCGATTTATAGAACCCGCTATGAGTTATTGGAGATAATTTCGGGTTTTGTGATTAAATATTGACAATAACCAGTCGAACCTTCTTCTACCCTACTAAAACCTTGAAAAGTTCTTGGAATTCTAGGGAACCATTAAGCTTCCTCCACTCAGTACATTGAGTACTGCCTGAAGAATATATTGAATTAATAATATTTAAATTATACAATCCCTCGATATGGGTATAATAGGAAAAGATTAAGAAATAAAGAATATCATATAATCTTGCCTTAGTTTTATATTATTTTATACTAAATGTACATTTCGAGCATAACATTATTTTGTTCAATGTTTTTTTTTTGTATATAAAATTGACAAGTAAATAAATATAAACAAAATTAAATTTAATATAAAGTGTTATGTTTTTGAAAAAATAAATTAATAAATTTTCATAATTTGTTTTTTAAGCAGTTAAATATTTTTTTTAAATACTTAAATGTTTGTACATCGCAATTACTTCTAACATTTCTTATTTCTAGAGAATTAATTTAATTTCTTAATACAAATTTGAAATTAAATTTGCAATGTGGCAAAACTGATTTAATTGCATTTATATAATTTTACCTTTTAGAATTTAAAAATAATAATATTAAATAAGAAAATTGTTTTATAAGATTTCACGCATATTGATAATGACAATTTTGCTTCCATTTTTTTAGCAAACTCGCATCGCAATTATTTCCACGCCGAATAAAATATAGCATTCAACAGAAAACGACATAATATGCAGAAAAAAAAGTAGGACCTGGAGGAAAAATTCAGTGAGTTTCATTAACTGCCGCAATAAATCACCTGCCCTAGAGTAAATTGCTCGCGTTATCTTCAGCATTTTTAAAACTTTATAATAAAATAAGTGATAAATCAAACGTTATCAAAATAAATTACGTTACGTTGGGGAGCATTAGGGATTTCAATATTAGCCAACCGCCCGAAAATTCCTCTCTAGTTAAAAATAATATCCGAATATACGTACTTTTATATGAATGCGGGGAATTATTTGCTTTTTTTGAAATACTAAGATAATCGAAGGAATAAAATCCTTTAAAAACAACGTTTTTTCTGTGTTTTTTTAATAATAGATAAATAATTCTAGACGATGTCATAATTCGCACACCATAAGATAATGGCAGGAAAAATACCTTTGAAATCAATGTGTTTTTCTGTTTTTTTTTTTAATAATAGATAAACAATTCTAGACGATGTCATATTTTGCGCACTCGATGAAATTTGTCTGAATAATTCATGCAACCCTTCATTTAAAGTGGAAAAAGGCCGGCAGCACTTACCCCGCCCATCGGCGCGGTTATAAAATTCCTGAAATTCGTTGCGAACCGATCAAATCAAATTCTGCATATGTAACGAAGTCTCAACGGAAAGACAGGGTGGAAAGGGGGGCGCAAATGAATTCATTGTTATTTCTGCAACATCGTTTCCTGTTGAATTTATTCCATTCCGGCTCCACAGATATTCCTCAACAGATACCGAAAATTATTCACGAATTTCGGCGTTCATTAAATTTTTATCTAGAATCAGAAAAATAAATAAAAAGAATTTGAAAATAATTAATTATTAATCAATCTTTTTCCATTTAGCTACTGTGATATTTTTATAGCAAATATTTAGTATTTACGTGACGCACTAAATATTTGCTTGTTGCATACCAGTACTTCTGTGCATTGCAACTGTTTGAATCGAAAGCATTTAATGAAAGGTAAATCATAATTACAATTGTCGGTAATTTTTCTTTATTGTAACTTTTTGTAATTTACTTAACGGAGGCCGTTTCATTTAAATAACTACGAAAGTGTGAATCGTCTCTGTTTTATTTTATCAACTAATTTTGCTCAAAAACCAATTGATTTTTGTATTATGGAGGCTTCTAAATACAAAACTGTATCATCGATCATATTTAAAAATTCAATTATTATTTGCTGATAATCTTTTTTTATTATTCCTTGGTCCCAATTTAAACAAATCTAATTAAACACCTTATTAAACGCGACTAATAGGCGAAACAGAAATTAAACAAAAATTAAATTAAGCGTTCAAGGGGAGACAATTCCTTAATTCCATTTCAAGTTGTAAAAGTTCGACCCAATTGTGCTACCCCCAGAGCGCAACTGCTTAAATAATACTAGACCAGGCACTCAATTCAAACTAGCCGAGCACAATTTGAAACCGTACGCAATCAGCATCGCAACCACTTGAACGTCAATAGCTGTTAATTGGTGCTAAAACATGCAAGCGATAAAACTTGATTATATAATTAATTTCACTCCCGAGGCATTGCTAATGCTAATTATCTGATTATTTATGATTTAAGCAGAGTATATCAATCTTGTAATTAAATAACTATGATCAACAGAATATTTTTTTTCTATTATTATTAAATCCAGTAGTAATTAATTATTATTAAGACGCTCGTAGTTGAGGACGCATTAATATAACTATACTCCCTGTGGAGTACATTGCGCTTAATTTAATTGGAGTAACTTGACTTTCCCTTATTATTATTTTTTTTAACAAGAAAAGTTATGTATAGGAGTTTTAATGGTCATCGCAGAAAGTTTAAACGAACTATTAAATAAAAGTTTAAAAGTGTTTTCATTTATTTCGTTTATTTTTATTTAATATAAAAACATTCTAATATGCATAATTTGTGTGTTTTAAGCGTATTTAATTATTTAAACTTTCGGTTTAGCTATACGGTAAATAGGAAATAATCGATTAAAAATGTCAAGGATATAGCAACATGAATATGTGCAGGGTCCTGCACAATGGACAGTCGTTCTTTAAATGGCTAGTACCCTCCCCTATTAGTGCGAGAGAGGTTGGGAGTTTACCGTTCGACTCGTGAGATCCTAGCATTTTGTTACCAGTTGACATTATGGAGCAGTGGACGTTTGAACACCGCGTTTTTTGCATACGACAGTTTTGTCCGAAATAATGACTCTACGCTATACAGCGAGAGTTTCGTCGCCACTTCAACATTCATCGAAATCGAGCTGTTCCTTCTCACCACCATCCTTCGTTGGGTTGAAGCACTTTGCACACATGTAAAACGAAAAGACCACCAGGAGCTCCACGAACGGTTCGAATCTCTGAAAATGTGGAACCTTCGCAGTTCGGCTCGATCTATTCAGCAAAATGTTGTCTCAGTGATCGTTCGGCAAGGCGAATTTTGCATTTGGACTCCACGTTTACTCCTACAAATTGGCCCTTGTGCAACAGTTACAGACAAGAGATTACCCACAACGAATGAACTTTGCACGTGAGATGGAAGCACTTATTGAGCAAAATGTGAACATCATTTAGTTCATGAGTGATGAATCTCACTTTCATCTTAGTGACACAGTTATGAAGCGGAATTGCCGTTATTGGAGTAATGGAAATCTGTGATAGTTACACAAAAGACCGCTGTTCACCCAAAAAGTGACAGTTTTGTGCGATGTATCGTAACTTTGCATCATCTGTCTTTACTTCTTCGAAAACGGTAATGACAATGCTATTACTGTAAACTTGGAGGACTTTGTCGAAATGATCACCAACTTCTTTTTACCTGAATTAAGTCGTCGATATGTCTGACGTGTGTGGTTTCAACAGAATGAGGCGACCGCCCACATAGTCAGAGCAGCGATGAACGTTACTCGTCCTCTCTTCCGTGAATGCCAGTATTGGTAATATTCATTGGCCTCCTCGTACCCCAGATTTATCCATATACGATTTTTTTCTATGAGTTGACCTTAAGGCTCGTGTATACTACCACAAGCCCAGAACTCTGGATGAGTTAAAGGAGGCAATTTGCTTGGAAGCCGTCCAAGATGACGAAGTAGTTAGCTTAGACTCTCTCCAACTTTGGAGAGAGTCTAAGCTAACTTCCAAGAACGCCTCCAACAATACATTTAAATTATTATTTTTCCTTTAGCTACTGCAACTTTTGAATTACATAACGTAAGTTCTTTAAAAAGAACAAATCACCATTGAAACTACTCCCCGGGCAAATAAATTATTGCATAATGCAACAATTTGTTTATTAGAGAATATTCAATCAATGTGAAAAGTAAGTCAAAATTTGCAATAGCTAAAGGGAAAATAGATTAAAATACGGCCATTATGTGTCCAATATTGGTTAATATTAATATTTAATGGTATCTGGTTGTAACTTGGTCATCCTGGCTACCTTATCTTTCTATTGTAATTAATTCACTTTTATATTTTAAATATATATCGGTAAGAATATTATATATATTTGTAAAAAAATACACTGCATTATAAATGAATTATTAATATTTTTGTTTAATTAATAGTTATGAATTTTCTAGATTAGAAAGCAGCATACGTAACAGTGCCGAGAGAATGTTTAATGGAATGTATGAAAAGGAAAGGAGTAAGTATGCAAAAGGTAGAATGGAAAAGGAATGTGTAGAGGGTAAAATGAATGAGAGTAAAGGTGAATGATAAGGTGTCAGGAATTTAGGGTATTAATGGGTATGAGGTTGAGCCCATCGTTATTCATCAATATATATTAAATAATTAAATAAAACACTTTTTCACTTTGTTTGTATAACTTGTTATACAAACAAAGTGAAAAAGTGTTTTATTTAATAAACTCAAAATGTATAACCAAGTGAGAGCCTTAACAATCAACAAATCAATATATATTTTAGTGAAATGGAAGAAATGGAACAGAGGCAAGCGGCTGGACTAGTTGTAGAAAGAAAAAGTGTGGATGTTGCATATGCCGACGATATGGTGTTGTTTGAAAAAGGGAAGGATAAATGAATGAAATCTTAGGACAAGTGGAAAAATTCATGAGTAAAAGAGGGTTGTGTGTAAATGTGAAAAAGACAAAGTTGAAGCGATTTCGGTATAACGGAAGGAAAGGGAAAGTATGTAAATTTAAATGGAAGGGAGAGGTGATTGGGAGGATGAATAAGTTCAGATACCTAGAGTTTACATTTAATAGTAGTAGTAGGCAAAATCAATCAAAACAGATCGACTATTCAATCCTTGCAGGTGAACGAGCAGTTCGATCTCAATGAGCAGCTCGATCTTTTTGATAGGTTCGATCTTTTTGATCGGCTCGATTTTTTCAAACATTGATTGGTTCGAACATTTCAAACTGCTTGATGGGCTCGATTTTTTCGGCGGCTGGATATTTTCAGAGTAGATTGATCATAGTTTCGGCTTGGCTGGAGTAACGAGCGGATCAATCAGTGTAGGTATGATTGATCATTGAATCACACAATTTCTTTAAGTTATTTTGTTTTATGCAAACTACGACAGAATATTTTAATTTATGTATTAAATACATTTATAATTTAGCAACAACAAAAATACAGAAATAAGCCAAAAATTACAAATTCGATATATTATTTCTTCTAGCAATTATTATAGTGAAAGCGGTCTTCTTAATTCTTTCGCATTTGACTTTCGTTGAGTAAGCTTAATTCATGATATGTCGACGTCCACATTTTTGCGACCTTGCGGATTTTTTTATATTGCTGTAACGTTGAACATTATTATTCAACATATTTAATTCCCTTTTTAAGAAACTCGTTTGAAATTATTCCAGAATTTCCTGAAGTCATGATTTATTTTCTTTGTGTGCTTTTTGTGGGGAATGATTTTATATGATTTTCAAGGAAAAAAATATGCGGTGATTTTTAAGAGGAGTTTCAATTTTCTAGATACGTTTCACAACTTCGTTTTCTAAGAGATTCATTCATTCAATATAACTCGAATTAGTGACTGCTAAGAACTATATAACTATCTCCACTGCATCCTTAATTAATTAATAGATGCCTTTTACAATAAGTGCTAGTGGCTGAATGATTAAAGTTGTTTCAATAAAAAAAGCGTATTAATGTAAGTACAAAAAGAATTTAATAAAATGTTCAACCACCATTCATCATTGGGTTACTGTTACGGTTTTGTGAGCGGTGCGTATGTTGCGCGGGCACACATAGGCTTCGTTAGACACCTAATGCTTCCTACCTTAAGGTATATAGTACCATGTACCACAGCTAGCATACATCATCAAGATAGGCCAGCAGTGTCGAGGAAGGTAGATCCCTGATTTTCGCCATATCTGGTCGTTCCTTACCCAGTATGGCTTTTCTTCAAGACATTAGCGCTGAGCAATCATTGGGTGTAATTCTTACCTTTAATGTTTTTAGAAATGATGAGCCTTGGATAATGATCACTGGTTATAATCCAATACTGCTTATTTGACTGTCTATCGCTAGTCCGTTAGCCCTCTGATTTTTATTATAGGATATGGATAACTGGTGTGGCCATTTCGTTTAATTAAAAATAATTTTTTATTTTATCAATATATTTGAAAGACCAATTCACGAATGTACTATTTTTTTTTTTTTTTTTTGAAATAATGTAAAGTAATCTGAACTATCTCACCAAATATTAATAAATAAATTTTAAAATAAGCGTTAGTGACTGAATTATTAATACCTTACCAATAAGGACATAAAAGGACATAAAAAATACATCAATGAATGGTTAATATTTTGCCAATAAACGGACGTAAAAAAACGCATTGATTATTTTAAAGCGGGTTAAAGTGTGTCTAATTTTGTAGAAGTACAAAAAGAAGTTAACATGAAGTTTTTCTAAAGAATATCTCTTATCTCACCAGTTTGTAAATAAGTCAGCACTTCTTTTTTTCGTTTCCTTCATTCGTCCATTCTTTATGTTCCCTTTGCAGGAGTGAAACGTAATTCTTTTCCCGGAGTAATATCGTCTATGTTTTGCATTGTGCATTCGCATTAAGCACAGCCATCAATTCAAGCGAGCTTAAAAAGAAACGCCTGTATTTTTCTTCCTCCTCTGCTCGCGCGCGCACACACACACACACAAAATAAACCGGCTCTCTGGATTAAAGGTAATTGCCGTATTAGGCACTTACCCTCCAGAAAATACAAATTCAACGCTTCAACACTAAATTATCCTGACAAACGCCGGGGCGATTTTTTCCGTAAAGAAAGCAAGAAGAGAGAAGGCGAAAAAAATAAAGTGATGAAATTAAGTGGGCGTAAAAAAAGTATCTCTCATCGCGCGCGCCCTCGTTTCCTCCGCCACCCCCGAAAGAAAAGGGGGGCGCGAAGTGTAAAATGGACGTGGCTCATTTGTTAGCCCGTGGATTCAGCATTATTCTTCTTGTATAGCGACGCTCGGTGTTCCTCTTCAAAGAATTAACTTAACTCAACTTAACGAGGATATTTATACGGGGCGTTATCGCGACAACATTTTAAACGGAATTTAGTACGTGGTGTCTCCGCCTTGGGAGCAATCAGTGCTCGGCCCCCCTTCCACGTCCCGTTTTCTAACAACCCCCTCCGCCCCGGAGCCTTATCGCCGCTGACGCCGAATTTACAAAAGTCGCGCTTCCATTAGATTAAGCCCGGCTTAATGTGCTCTTGTTTAATACACTTTTATAGGTCATTATCTGGTTCTTAGGTGTTCGGCTAATTTCTCGTGGGCCGGAGATAAGCTATCAATTGGTGAGCCCCCGCGAACTCGGCCGAATCGCGGAATTTTGTTTCAGATTAACCCCACTAAAATGGAATTTATTTATTATCAAATAAACAATCTAATAATCAGCAGCAACTTAAATTGGCTATTATATTTAATAGCTTACTAACTTTCTTCCTCTTTCAAATGAACAAATTCAGGACAAATAAGGTTATTATTTAAAAAAATATGAAACTCAATTTTGATATTTTGATACTATATATTTCGAATATTTAAACAATAAATATGAATAATGTATTAAAAATCTACCAATAAAACGTTTTCACTAGTTTAGAGTCAATATATCGGACACTTTTTTTTCTAATTAATCACTTAATAAATTATTATTAATAATAAATTAAACTTGTAAATTAAATTAACTTACGGCTTTCTGCTGGTCGATAGCTCATGACAGACTACTAACCCACCAATATGTATTGTAAATATAAATATTTGTAAAGAATTGTAATTTTGCTGTCTGAATAAAGATATTTGTATATATAAATTCGCTTGATAATATAAAAGAGGATTTATTCACTTGGTCACAGTTATTTAAATGAATTAAATAAAAAGAATTTGAAAATAATTAATAAATTAGCTAAAGTAACTAAAGAAGAAATATTTTTTGAATTATTTTCAAATTATTTTTATTTAATTTAAATTCACTTGGTTTAGTTTTACTTGTGTTTATTTTAATTTGAACTGAAGTAAAACTAAACTTTTTTTTATTTAATCTGCGTTTTAATATGTTTTATTGTTATATTTTTACTAAATTATTAATATATTTATGTTTTCACAAGACTCAACTTCCTTTATGAACAAAATTTAAGAAATTACTACTTTAAAAAGTCGACTAATATAGATTTGTTTTATTCGACCAAAAAAAAAAACCTCAAAAGCAGTAATCGCGTAATATTATGCGCTTATTGCTCTGAGGTTGATAATTGTTTTGAATAAATCAAATAAGTAATAAATAAAAACGCAAAACCAGCTAATACAAAATTAACATTTCGTTGGTTTCACAATTTCATTTTATATTTCTCCGACTAATTTCTAGTGAAAGATATTTAATCTAACCAAACACATTTCAATTGAATGAATTTTTCGAAAAGAGCAACAAACATTTACTATATTACCTTATTTGTTTCAATTTAATTAAATATCTCCTCCCGAAAATTCTAAATTTGCGTAATCATTTGCGACTCGTCCGATACGTTCGGGGCCGTAGCAATTTCTCAATAGCATCTGGAGCGGTTTTGCGATAAGTTGAAATATGTTGAGGTAAACGGTTTCGCGTGTTTTTGGGCGACTTGTATTCCGGCAGAGCTTTCCACCCATAAATATCAATATCGGCGCGGCCGGGACGCTCGGAACGTACATAATTGAGAAAAGCCAAAGTTACTGCGGTGAAATATCGGAAATCGCTAACATAATTTCTCATACGTTTCAACGTGAACCGTTACATATTTTAATAAGAATATCATATCGGTACGAAATGGAATTCCGCCGATTAATGGTTGAATATATTGGGATTGTTCGGATGGATATATTTTTAGAAATTATACATAATTTCGAAAAATGTATACACAGTTAAATATAATAACACAGGCATTCTATTTATTGTGGTACCAAGGTTTTTTGTTTAAATGCAATTCCCTCCAAATTCTACATGACCTAATAAATCTAATAGATAACCTTTTATCCAATAGATCCTACAAGTAAAATTACGCAGTTCCACTCCTTATATATGTATCACTTATGAAGGGATAATAAGATCCTGTAAGAATCTTATTATCGCTACTTCTATCTAATATCTTTGTATATGACATATATAACCATAATCATTTGGACGAGTCAGTGGATATGGATGTGTTGGGATTAATGGATATTCTCCATTTTGCGATCAAAATTTCAATTTCGTCGATCATATATAGAAGAGTGCTGAGGGCTTTTTGGATGGTAGAAGCGTGGGAAATTAGGGCTGTACTCCTGTATGCCGACGACATAGCCCTTATTTTAAACGCTTCTACCATCCAAAAAACTCTTAGCACTGGAAAATTAATTATCACAAATCACAACTACATTTCTCATTCCACCTGACGACAAATTCCTCTTTCCATTTTAACATTAACCACTAACAAATGCTTTCTTCGCCATCATGTAAATACCTTGGTATAACTCTCGTTTCTAAATTTTCATTTAAATCTTACTGTTATATCCTCAAAACAAAGGTTTCTTACCTACAAGATGCACTGCAAAACAATTGGCACGGCTATATGTATATTATGTAGCCCTCTGCAGACCCCTTGTTGCTGCTTATGTCAGAGTTGGACAGCGGCCAAAGAAATTAGGTGGTTGTCCGGCGGAAACGGGTCTCATTAGGAACAATAAGTCACTCAAAAAAGAATGGCTATTGTGTCCGGGAAGCACGGGACAAATGAACGCCCCTCGTGGAAGAAGAAAAAGTGGCCAGTTCTATTCGAAAGGGTGCCTAAATTAGCAAGATTACATAAGAAGCAACAGAAAACCAAACAAAGGATTAAACCTGCACCACCACAAAATCGCCCCGAACCAACTCGAGGAGACCACCATTACAACCACTCATCCTTAAGCTTTTGCATTAACAATAGTTTCTCGATTAACTTTGCATAACCTCGCATAACTTTATATCAAATCAATATAAAACTTTTTAGGAAATAATATTAAATGTACACACTTTCGAATTCTATGATAAAAAAACGATTTTTTGAAACAATGCGGGTAGATATCACCCCTTAAAGGATTGGTAGAATAAAATCCAAAAATCTTCAGTGATGTCGTTTTATTTTTAAACTGTATAATTTACCATACTATGCTCTTCGGGTTAATATGAGCCTAAACGGAATTAAGAACATAACAAACCTTCCGCATATCCATATTTTATAACTATTTTTTAAATATTTACATGTCTTGCAATTTGGGTGACAAAAACCATGTGAAAAGTGCTGCTTCCACACATAAGTCCTTCCGTCATTAAATCTCCACTCAAATAAAGATTTGTACAAATTCACGAGATGAGCATTAAAAAAAAATGGAACATTTCAATCGGACTCGGATGCTATGATAACCTACGAAGATCAACAAATAGTTAACAAGTTTGCACGGCTCAACATTAAATTAGAGGACTTGAAGGATGACTTAAAGCGAAAGAGAACGACACGGACTCCTATATTTAACCGTGCTGTTCTCCTCGCTCAAACTTCATAAACTATTTGTTTGTTAGTTCTAATAAATAAATAAACTCAAACACAGTAAGCGCATATTATTTATGTTTGCGGAAATTTCACCATTTAAAAAAATATAGTAACTTTTAATATAAGTAGTAGATAAATAAACTATCATATAGAAATCTGATTAAAAAAATAAATTATTTTCCCAAGTGGTTTTACGCGTTGTCGGGTTAAGCGCGTAAATATTCTGAACATTATTATATAAATGAATAAATCAGACAGCATGTATATATTATGACAATATTTATGATAGTTTAAATAAACGCAATCGAAATACATTAAAGATCAATGAAAATGATAAAATAGACTTGTATAAATTAATAAATAAATTAAAACAAAATGGATAAATAAAATTAACGTATATAGCACTAGCTTAGGCTACGTTAATACGGCCAATCTTAGAATATGCAGCACCAACATGGTATATATGATAGGCCAGGTAGATTAACACATACTATAACTATTTATGTAATATTGTTAAAATTATCAGTGTAATCTGAATAAAAATATGTGTATATATAAGATATAAATATTAAAGTGCACATACTGGTTACTCACAACCAAATACACTATTTATCATAATTCTAAGATTAGTAGAAAAACAAATAATAATTCATTATTTCACACATTTTAAAAGACATTCAGATATAAATTAAATGAGTTATCAATAACATTTAAAATAATTAAAGGAATATAATGAGTGGAAATAACCCTAGATAAATCAATTTTATTCAACTAAGATTTAAATACTGTAAATATTTCGTGAAAATAATAAATTTCTAATTGTTCATCAGTGGATTTGTGACACATATTATTCTACGCTAGTGGAATGAAAACCGATATTAAAAATTGGTTTAAATCCAGACAGCGGTCCCCGTATGACGTTAAATTACAGTCCACTAACTAGCTCCGAGCAGTCAATAAGCCCCTTTATATGTTATATAACAACATTTCAATTCGAAACATTTGTATTCAATTCAGTGAGTCGGTATTAAACTTCCCATGTAGTTTTAGTTACTCGAAACGCAAGACAATATAAACAATAGAAATATAAATAACTATGACCAAGTGAATGAATACTATTCACTTGGTCACAGTTATTTAAATAATTTAATTACAAATTAATAAATTATTTCCATATTTAGCTCTGTGACATTTTGACTTACGTTACGTATGTTATTTTTAAACACTTATCATCTTTCTTTAACAGCGACGATAATCGCGTAATAATGTGCGCTTACTGCGTTTGAGGTTATTAATTTATTAGATCGAATAGAGCAATCGTTTATGAATGCAGATGGGGGAGAACAGCAGGATTAAATATACTCATATTATTAATGACTCGCATGATTCATATGAGTGTTCATAAAAACAGCCCTGCATTTGTTTAACCACCGCCATCAAGGCATTGTACTTGGAATACACTGATCTAATTTTTTTTTTTTGGTAATCAGATAAGAAGAAAAAAAAAATAAATAAACAGTCTCCGCAACCAAACTAACAGAATATTAGCATTTGATTAGTTTCACAATTTATATTATTTTTCTCCAGCTAGTTTTGACTCAGATATCAGAAAAAAAATAATATTGTAAAATTAGCGATAGTTTAAATGAGAAGCTAAATCAACATACAGTTAAACATTGTTTTATAACAAAGTTTTACATTTTAAAAGAAATAACTTTTACTAAATTTCAAGTTGATTAATGAGTTTTATATCAATTACAGATGTAATAATTTTAGAACAAATAACTATTACTAAATTTCGGGTTGAGTAATGTGAAGTATTCTAAGAGATAGAGTTGTAATTAAGTTTAGTATGAAGAATAAGAAGAAACCTATATATACGTGTTTTATTTTATTTTAAATTATTTATGAACCTCGCATTTACTCCGCTATCTTGCTAGATGATGTTGGTTAAACAATTTATTAATTTATTCTATTTAGTTTCATATAACATCGTCATATGTCACGGTTAATAAACTATACGGTCAACGCGAAAATATATTTAGGAGGGGGTGTGACGTCACTATATATATATATATATATATATATATATAATCTTTATTGAGAAACGTAATACAACACCTACATATAACTTAAAATATTACAATACATGCTGTAGGAGTTTGCCAATTGGCTATCGGCCAGTGGTCTTTCCGCCTGGATTTTGTATTTTTGTTCTTGCTAAAATATATCGATAAAATGTGATGATCGTTAACAGTCTATGTCAAAAGTCCCTGTGAGATATGTATGTCACTTAACTGTCTTGAATGTTGTGAATTCATGAAAGGTTTGACTGAGCATTTTACGTTTGGGACTTATAGTTTTATTACAAGGAATGCATAGTAAGTTTATTAGTTCTATGTTTATGGGATTTGAGGCAATTTTTTTTGAGATAAGAAGGAAAGTCTTTCTTTGATGGGAATAATATTGGTGTTGGTGAGTTCATGTAGGAGTGGATTTGAAGGATTATGTAAAGCATTCTGGGGGTGCCTGAAGAAAAATCTATTTATTTCAATAATTTTATAAATCAAACGTCATGAAATCTACACAAACATAGTTAAAATTAAAGTGTATGTTTTGAATTTATTAGTGTGCATTTATTTATGGAATGGTCGAGATACACTCAATAACTAATTTATTAATTTTTCCTCGCTTTTAATTTTCGTTTTATCATATCTTCAGTAATTTTATTTTTTCGTACGATTTCACTATTAAAAATTGTATTCTTGTGTATGTTTTATTTTTGTAAAAAAAGTGTTTTTATTATCTCTTTCGGTGTTTAATTAAATTTATTGATAATAATTGATGTTGATAATTATTATAATAATTATAGATAATAAAAACATTTTTTTACAAAAATAAAACATACACAAAGAATGTGTCTCGCTACATTTGAAACATTTTTAAAATTTTCTCTATGAAACTTATTATTTTTTTTTTCAAATTGTTTTGCTTTCAATGCCCTATCTAAATTAGATACCAGTCCACCAAAACTTAAATGGAGAATCCAACTTATATTTCTCTTAAGTGTATAACTATCATCTTTAGGGGAATCTGATGTTCTTTTGGATAACTCGGTGTACTTTATTTTAAACATTTAGGCAATCCTATTACATAGATTAAAAAAAGCATCACTTTAATTACGAGTTTCTTATATCGAATCTAGTGATGTATCTGTAAATATATCCGAACTTTCATTAAAATCTGTTCGATTTTGAACTTGTGGAAGGATTAAAATATTGTTTTCTTTTGCAGGCATAAATCCATTTTTTAAGTGAGGCTTTATTGTTCTTAGGAAACCGATGGTAGGAAAATTTTAACCTGGCTTTCTTAGTCACATCAAGATTGTTGCTACATACAGCGACAGCACATATAGTTCCGGTCATTTTATTATTATTTAACTTATAATTTAGCGTAAAATTATTTTAAAATTACGATACTATAAATAATAAATGTTCAATTGCAATGATTAAATTAATTGTAAGAATTAAAGCTTAATAAACCACTAACAAAACAATCTTAAGTTTGAAAAGAGTGAAAAACGGGCGCTAAGCGGAGCTTGCATTATGGGTGACGTCACGTAACCTGTTGCCCCACCCCCAAATGGAAAGACACGTTGACCGTATACTCTATTAACCGTGGTTATATGTGCCTTTCTACTTTTCAATACGAGGTGTGAATAATTTATTTATTTATTAACGGGCAAGCCTTTTTGAATACAATATTTAACAAGAATAGATAATACAATATATAAGTAAATATAAATTAAATTAAATAGCAAACTGGTTTTACCTTAAGAAACAATGAAGTATTGTTAAAATTAGAAAATTCCTAATAGTTTTGTAACAAAAACCGAGCTAAATATAGTAATATAATAACATATATTCGAACAATCTAAGAATAACATCTAAACGCAAACGAATCGCACGAAATATATAAATCAATCCCTACCACCTCCGACATTACACAATACACTTCGAATGAAACCCCGCCGAACGAAATCCATTGTTTTCAGCAGCAGATTACCGTCGTATTTGCGTTTGTACCTAGCGAGCATATTCGGAGTAATTCTAATCAGGGGAACACACTTGCGAATCCATTTGCGAGCGATAAAGTTCAACTAGCAACAAGAATTAGCTCCAGGTCCTAATGCTAATTTAATACAACTTTGTCCCATTACTTTATTAACTGATTAAACTTCCTGTTGTAGTAAAATTTATTGCAATTAATTGCGCGAACGTCGCGAACTAAATGTACTCCGCCCGACACAGGAGGGCGGTTCGGCTCGGCTCGATCCATACACAGCCGTAAGTTTAACCTAAATCGATTAATACGACGTTAAAGGGATTTTCGAGAGTTGTAATTAAGTTTAGAAGGAAGAATAAGAAGGAACACATATATTACGTCTTTTGTTTCATTTAATATAAATAAAAGTAGAATGGCAGAAAAACCGTCAGGGTCAATATTCCAGACTGACTAACATTAAATATTAGTAATAACTTGTACAAATTTTAAACAAAATTGTATAAAAAATTGTCTGTATAAAGGTGTTATATATATATATATATATAACAGCTATGTATATAAGAAATAAGATATAAGAATATTATTAATGATATAGATAAAAAAAATATTAAAAATGGAAACAAGTCGAGATAATAAAATATTTGTGAAACAAATTAAATTGCCTTTATTTATCTTGTACCAAAGTATTTTCAATATGTTTCATATAAATTTGTGTATCCGATTCACAATGCTTTAGGTATTTTGAATTAAAAAAATATTAAGTTTAACAATAGAAATTGTTTCCAACTTTAAATTTACAATATATCAGCAGCTGTGCCTTATTTAATTCAATGTCTGGCGGTTTTTTTGCCAGAGAAGTAGTTGTTTTAATGAGTATTTGTCTAAAGTACTTGCGTAACGTAAGTCAAAATGCCACAGAGCTAAATATAGAAATAATTTATGAATAATTTTGAAATATTTTTTATTTAATTTATAAAATATTTTGCCTTATTATTCTAGAATATTTAGAGATACACAAAATCCGTTTTAAAACAGCGTATATTATAATATCTATTGGCTCAGCAATGAAATTATTTTTGATAGTTTATTCAACTTAGTTTAGTAAACCCTTTTTTCTCAAATAATCTAAGTTATTATTTCGATAAGATATAATGGAAGATCAAGATTTTCATCAAGTATGGACACATCTTATTTCTTCTAGTTGGATATAAATATTTGTGAATATTTATTCTTATACCAAATTATTTACAACATATTTCACCAAGCGTTAAATAAGAAATCAATTCAAGAAATAAGTGTGTTGCATGTATCATACGATATATTACTCATGGAATCAGGTGCATATGTGATGCATACGCACTGTGCGCACATTATTACGCGGTTAACGGTGCGCATCGTAGCATTCAAACACATTGTTCTACGTAATCCCACTAAGTTGGTCTAATGCAGCAATATGAGACAGGAGAGGAAATGCGAGGGCTTAAATAGTTATTTCGTCAAATAGAATTACTAACCCCGAAATTTAGTAATAGTTATTTGTTTAAAAATTATTATATCTAATTGTTTTAATTACAGATATAAAACTTTTTTAAAATAATGCTATTAGTAAATATGTGAGTTATTTGAATACGTGACGTAAAAACTGTGCAACGGATTTCCGGAAAAAAGGCAGTCAGAACACACTGATATGATGTGTAAATGTCTATCACCAGTTGGATAATGGTGATTTGAGAAAATTTAATCAGAATAAATATTTGTTGTCATACTTTGCATTTTAGACCATTGAAATAAATGGAAACGATTTGAATTTAAATTTGCGCAATTGAGGCTATAATTCAAAGCGGAGTCACTTGAGCAATATATAATTTTACGTTTCCTTAATTATTAGTTTCGAACTTTAACCGAACCGATGATATACGCGCCAGGATAGCCGAGCACGCACCCCCAGCGCCAGCATCCCCCCCGGCAGCGAAATCCGCAGGGCATTTATTCGCTCGGAATAACCACGTATTAAATGGATCTGTCATTGACAACCCACCCAGATGACTATTAATACGTGTAAACCCCATAACTACCACCGCTCTATTTTCTTGATTAATTCCGTGAACACGCAAAACTATTCCTGAATCCCTCCCCCGCGAAAATCGAGCGCAATGCGCAATATACGCAATTTCAAACCGCGGAAAGCGCATCGATAAAATTCGTAATATTTTTTTTTTTGAACTCGCCGTATTGTTATTTTATTTTGTTTATTTTATTTGCGGGGAGTTTTCAAATATGTCCAGCGCTCGCGCGGGACAAAACAATTTTAGCTGTTGAAAAATGTGCCGGAGCCTCGTTATTCATTGCGTCCTAAATTACTTTTTTTACAGCTCGCACACACACACACACACACACACACGTGTAATAAAACTCGTCAAAAATATCCGCGGAGCAATTTTGCCAAATGACAAATTTTCAATTAACTTTATGCATGATTTAAAAGCGCGTGCGTTTTTTATGACTGAAAAGGTGCATAGTTAAATATTTCAATAATGTTTTATGTAAATCATTCACTAAGCTCTTTACTGTCACATTTACTTTAATAATGAAATTTATAAATAAATTACTTAATGAGTTTTTAATTTAAAAAATTAATCAATTAAATAAAAATAATTTTA
Organism: Philonthus spinipes; assembly: GCA_963082785.1. Taxonomy (NCBI): domain Eukaryota; kingdom Metazoa; phylum Arthropoda; class Insecta; order Coleoptera; family Staphylinidae; genus Philonthus; species Philonthus spinipes. The sequence continues at coordinate 19,760,432 of OY720307.1, read as the reverse complement.
ATATAATTAATAAATTATTTCCTCTTTAGCTACCGTGATTTACATTACGCAAGAACTGTAAAATAAATATAGATTAAAACAAATACTTCTTGGGCATGTATCCCGTCAAACATAGAATTACATAATGGACACTTGCTGTTGCATATCATTTTATTCGAGAATATTTAATTAAAAAAAAAACGTAATATGAGACTATCCGCAGACACGTGTTTCATGTTCTCACCAGTACAGCTCTGCTTTATGTAATTTTAAAGATTAATTAATTTAATTAAGCATACCGTCACGGCTACGACCTTAGGTGTAAATGTTCGAGTTCGGCGACGGACGCGAACGATACCCGCGTTTTATCGTTTTCAACAGAAAACATCCTCGACTCAGATTTGAATAAAAACCTGATTGAGTGAATGCCTTAAAAGTATGTGTTTCAATATACATTTTTTTACAACACTTATGTAACGTAAGTCAAAATATCACAAGAGGAAATAATTTAATTATTATTTTAAATTAATTTACTTTAATTTAATTTATTTAAATAACTGCGAGCAAGTGAATAAATTCTCTTCTCTATTGTTAAAAAAATCACTTGTTCACCATTATACACTATTGGATAAATTGATATATTCTGTACTCTCGCGGCACTTAAGGGTAAAAAATGGTCATTGGTTGTCCCGTTCCGCCTCGAAAAATTGCACAATAAATACAAAAAAAATTTGTATCCGATTCACAATCTTTAAGTATTTAGGATTTAAATTATAGTTTGAAAGGCAACTAGAGAAATTATTGCCAATTTTAAATTTACAATAAAATGATGTTGCCTTGTCATTCTAGAATATTTAGAAATATATACAATCCATTTTAAAAAGCTTATGTTTCAATATCTATTCGCTCAGCAATGCAATTGTTTGTGATAATTTATTTAACTTAGTTTAATTAACTATTTATTTTTTCCTTAAATAATCCTAGCTATTATTTCGATATTAACAGGTGGGGCTTTAGTTAACTTTGAAATTTCAAATTGAAACCTCTAACTTTTATACACGAATCGGATTCCAGGGACAAAAATACATACGATTTTATTTAAATATTATTTTTATTCGTAACAGCTGCCGCAGTAATCGCAAAAAAATACTTTATATAAATGTATTTAAATGTGTAGTGGAATATATATGTTTATACAATTAGGTGTGTATTGTACAAAATATTTTATTGTTCGAGAGAAATTTACTTAATAATGTAATTTCAATCCCAATTACCATAAATACAGAAAAAAAGAACAAAAAAAAACAAGGGCAGAAAGACGTATGGTCGATAATTATTTTTTTTATATTATGTAACATTATATACAATGTATTATTATCATATTTTCTCAGATAATAAAGATTTAGTAGTAATATTAATATTTACTTTAGTAAACCATAAACAAACAATACATAGCGTTTCGGCAACTTTAGTGACTTGCGTATGTTGTTTGTAGTTTTCCTCGTTTAATAATTAACAAACTCCAGTTATTGTATTCCCGAAAATCCTTGATAATCCGCGACCCTTTTGACGCCCATATTTGAGAATATGTTATGAATAATTATTTTTTTATATTATGTTACATTATATACAATGTATTATTATTATATTTTCTCAGATAATAAAGATTTAGTAGTAATATTAATATTTACTTTAGTAAACCATAAACAAACAATACAAAGCGTTTCGGCAACTTTAGTGACTTGCGTATGTTGTTTGTAGTTTTTGCTTGTTTAATAATTAACAAACTCCAGTTATTGTATTCCCGAAAATCCTTGATAATCCGCGACCCTTTTGACGTAAATCACACAAGCCTAAACTAAATTATAAATAATCTGCATCGACCGAAATTGCGCCCTCGTATAATCCAACGGACCAAAGGCCGGGCAGGTATTTAACCGGAAATGGAGTCGCCCGGAATCCCCCGGTGTTTTTCACGCACGCAAAACCGGGACGCGCGTTAATTAAAGAAATTAACAATTAATGGGCCGTAGATGATCGCCGCTCTACGCATAGCACGAAGTTTGATATTGTAATACTTAGCTTAAAAGCCCTTCTGGTCGAAAGGGTCCGAGTCTTGCGGTGGGCTAGAACGGCGGATGGGTCACCTAATGGATGTATAACCGCAACCGAAATCGATCCATTTACGGCGGTGCGATAATAAAGCTCTGATGGCGAATCACCCCGATTCTACGGTTTTAATTAAAAATATGTCCTTTGTTTGAAATAAATGCGGCTAATCCATTGTTTTTTACGCTAAAAAAATACACATGAATTTAAAATATTAATATAAATTTTATTTAATAAAAAAATCAAATATATATAAAAAAATATTGAACCAAATTTATAATTTATATATATTAACTGGCGATCGACGAGTGGTCTTTCCACTTGATTGTTTATATTTATGTCCTTGACGTCGTTGATTTTTGTTATACGCTCGATATAAATTTATATAATGCCACAACCATCGATTATTCGATGATTCATCCATTTATTTTCACTTGACAATGAAAAAAGAATCCATCGAAACTGGAATCGTGCAATAAAATTAGTAAACAATGGTAAAAAGACAATACATTTATTTAATTAATTAAGTTGTTAATCCCAATGTTCTTATATAAAAAAGGGCAGCATAAATCTATATATATATATACATGTGTACATTTATTGAAGGCTGACGTTTTCACCCCAATTCCCGGAATAAAAATAACCCGAGAAAATTGAGTTACTTTCACTAAAAACACGTTTTCCGTAAAATTCCATCATTACCCGAAAAATATCGGTTTTCTCTCACGTACTTTATGGTTTCAACAAATTTGATGTCAGAAATAGATATTAGATGAAATAAACCACGTTTAGCAATTTTTGTCCGTTTCCTCGAAATATAATAACAGTAATATAAATACGTTGAACTAATTTTTCACTTAAAGGAGCATTCGCTCTAGAAGGCTTAAAAAGTGGGTCAACTTTGGAATTTAATTGTAAACGAACTTAACGTGATAGAATAAAATGATTCTGAATTTACTTTAGTAAATTTATCCTCGAATTGATATAAGCTTTGTTTTTCAAATAGAACAATAGATTATTTTTTTATTCGAGTCCCCTTCAAATAAAAATATAACTTTTAGAGTGTTCCATTTAAAATAACAAAGTTGATTTCAATTCCTGGAATTATTTTCATATATACAGTGACCCATACTGTATATATAAGACGCATTCAAAAGACAAGTATATTTTAATAATGAAATAATGCTATTTTTTAACGATAATGGAGATATCGAATACGGACACTTTCAAGACTCACCCTCTATAAACTTATGAATTTTGCTGAGAACCAAATCAAAACGTGTTTATGAATTTAAAAAAATGTCATTGCTGTGGACAAAATCAAAACTACAATGAATTTAGGTATTTAGAAATTTAATACTTATTGATATGGATTATTTCATTGCAAGCTTTAGGAATTTAATACTCAATACTATGTTTTTAACGTATTTCGATTTTTTATTTTAAAAAAAGAACAGAAATGGTGCATGTCCATTTCTGTTCTTTTTTAGAATTAATGAGTATACAATTCCGAAACACGCCTTGAGTGTTTCATTTAAGGCTACCGGAATCCAATTCATTCGATTGTTATTTTCTAATAAAATATGTATAATAAGCCAGAGTAAGATTGAATTCAATTACGGCATAAATACTCGGCCGGAGCCGTAATCCCGGAGCCAGTGTAACGACCCCCGCAGAAGCAATATCCGAAGAAAATACGCTCTCCTCGACCGGGGCCATAATATAGAGAGAGCCTTTCTCGGGCCGTCCGCAGGAAGCATAACCATATTTTCACGCCGCCATAAATTAAACATAATGAACTCCTGTTGCAGACAGTAGTTTCGATTATGAAACATTAATTACACCTCTCGTCGGGGCCGGCTTTAATTCCCCCTCCCCAGTTTCTTAATCCTCGCCACTAAAGACTTGCATTAAATTTAATACACCGCCGCCGAAAACCCCACGAGTGGATACAATAGATTAAATAGGCTGTGCAAGGAGGGGGAAGAGTTTGATATGTGTAATTACTGCGGGAGAAAATACGACTGCGGGTAAATTGCGTTTTGAGTTTTCGAAGAATAGCTAGCGATTAGGGAATACAAATTGCGAGGTTTCGTTTAAACCCCACGATGGTGTCTTCATCATGATTTTAATAAATATACCATAAAATACATCATTTAAATTTAAAATCAAATAAAAATAATTTAAAAATCATCAAATTACTCAAATAGTTAATTAATGTCTTTTTAGCTTCTGCAATTTAACTGTTGTCGCCGTATATGAGTATATGTTAAGATTAAATCCACTGTTACATTTGAAATCTGTAAATTAGAAAAAAAAAAGACATAAGAACACGGAATTAAGGGATCAGTATTTTTTTTTTTTTTTTTGAGTAAATGAATTCAAATTTAGTGGTGAAAATATACGTCTTGACGAATCGGTCAAGAAAATCAAAGGCAAAATTAGTTTCATAAAGCATAGTCCGAATAAGCCTACTAAAAGGATCATATGGATGTACGTTTAAGCTGACTCGAAAACAAAAAAAATGTATACATTTTCTTTTTTCATATTATGGTAGGATTACTTCTGATAATTTTCTAAAACTGCAATTACCTGTCAGTAGTAGAATTTCATTGCATTTGTATAAGAAACTATTGACAACGTACCAGGTGCTCAAGGTTATCACATTATACTAGCGCAAGAATAACTAAAAATTAAATGTCATATAAAAGGTACGTTGAAAATCAATCGTGATCATATAAATAAATCGAGGTTTGTTGAAAATAAATCAATTGCATATAAAAAAAATGGAGTAAATGATATATTCCTGGAAAGATAAGAGAGTAGTTATTCTGTTGAGCATTATTGATGGCATTGCATTAATTATAAAAACAAAAGTTTTAAGAGGAAGTGACCAACAAAATGTAGAAAAACCAAAAGTTGTTGTTAATTACACAAATTCACGCATGGACGTATCAACCTATTGTTTTCTAAGAAAATCTCTTAAATGAAGGAAAATGTTTTCTTGGAACACGGATATGTCTCCTATTAATACATACATTTTATATAAATGTATAAAAAAACAATTTCAAATTTATAAAGCGATTAGTTAATCAACACGTGGGCGAGTTCCGAAAAGATCGGTCACGACTATCCACTTCCACATTAATAACTAGTCTAGACAAAAGACTGTACATAATGCGAAAAAGCAAGAAAAGAGATTGTGTGTTCCAACAGGTAGGAAAAAGGACAAAGACGCGAAGTAACTTACTGGTAAACCTCAGTTGCATATGGACGATTGCTTCCAATAATATCATATTTTGAGAAAGTTTCTAAAATGTTCGTATTCTTTTACATTATAAGTTAAAATATATTTTTTTGTAACATAGCTAAGAAATAAATAATTAGTTTTATTTTAGCGACCGCATTTTTTTCTACTTTACACGTGTGTACTTTTAACCAATATAGTACTGGAGTTATTGGTAATCCACTATTATTTAGGCTGAAGTTCAAAGGATTAAAATTAAAAGTTTTCAGTAGCTAATGAGAAAATAATTAATTAATTCCAATTTCTATTCATTTGATTTAATTTAAATTACTGTGAATAAGTGAATATGCCTGGTTAAATACAGAAAAATAAAGTGAAAAATGAGACTTTTTTTAAAATGGCCGCCATTTTGTTGGTTGTTGCGGGGTTATTGCGTTCTGCCAGCGACGAGGGGGGTGCTCTTAAAGTAATAAAAGCGAAACTGGCAGCGTGCGGTTGATTGGCTGGTGAGCAGGAGTTTATAGAGCGAAAGGAAAGCACTCACCTGTCAATCTCCTCCACCTTGGGACAATCAGGGGGATTGTAAGGCCTTCTGAGGTTCCCGACCCTGGTTGGCGCACCTCCTTTCATGCACTTTTCACTTTTTCGCGGACTAGACCTACGCACGTCCAACTTTCGAGTCTCTCGCGTCACCTGTCTGGTCAAAAAAGAAGGATATGACCAGGATAGCCAATCGCTAACTCCCAAACATTATTATTAGATCAATTTCATTGATTCAGAGAATTTAGTCTAGTTTAAAACTCCGTTACTCAGTTTTGTTTTAAATGACAACAAGAAGCCCCGAAGTGTTTGCGGTGAGCAATGTCTGCGTTCTTTCGTTCAATGTAATCGTCCTTAGCAGCCGTGTAAATAATTATTGGTAATTAAATATATGTATATATATTATGGTGAAGATAACAATTTTTCGAAAAATCTAAACTGCGTGTTTCTAATAGTTCTACTTTTCATGCAACAAAAATCCAAAGTTAAGCATTTTCGGCTCTCCATAAGATGGAAAAAAGTGAGATTTTTAAAGTATTATTAACTGTTATAAAGCGGATCGTTGTGAGTTTATTTAGGCATATAAATAATAAAAATATATAAATAAAATTCCCGGCACATTCACCATATTTGCGAACACACAAAAAACTGTGGAATCCATGGGTAACTTCACATCAATCTAAAACTTTCATTACAAAAAAAAATATAATTTACATAAAAAGATAATAATAATAAGTTCAAAAATGGTCATTTGTCCACCGTAGTAATTTCCTCAGCGAATTCGGTCAAATTAGTTTCTGATTGAAAATTTAATAGGAAAAGAATTTTAACAATCAGGTGGATGAAATTCTTCCGCTCAAAACGTGTATATTCGTTGAAATTGGCGATTCTAAAATATTTACGATCACAATACTTTCTCTTGGACAGGTCAGGGGAAAGTAAAAATATTAACCTTATGGAATAAGATCAAATTTGTTAATTTTACAAAAACCGGAGTCTAAAAATTTTAGCCATGTTGCACACGTCACACATTATGTCATAAACCTAAAATAGAACAAAACATACAGATGGAACGGATCAAAAGAACACATAATTTTAGTAGATACGTTGTTAAGTTTACTTAGAAAATATGAACAATTAATTTTACAGTTAGTCAAATTATAGCAAAATATAAGATCAGTATTATTTTATCTTATCTCTAATGAGTCCACATTTATACTTGCATGAAGGTATTGTAACCTTCATTGGACAGACCCGGGCCATAAATCCCGGGTAAGGGTTTCGATTTAGTTGTAGAAGTAAGTAGTTTGTAAGAATTAGGTAAGTAATAGACGTCAATGAAACAAACGTAAACAATCTCTTAGTGTTACTATTGGAAAACATCCACTCAAGTACACATTTCACCAAGTACCTGTAAAACCAAACCTAAATTGAAAAGGTTCATTTTATTTCTGAACCCTCTCAACCGTAAGTACTTCTGATTTGCTGTAGGGGGTCCAAATGGTACAATAATACTCAACTAGATTTTTGAAGAAATACACTTAGTCTGTTTACAATTATTTATTACTTATAACAAAAAAAAACTTATACATATATACATACAGACTGGGACTCAATGGGCCATCAATATGCATAAACTACAAATTGAAATCAAGGAGAAACAACGTCAAAAGGATGTAATATCGGAAGCAGAGTTTTATGAAATGTTGAGAGAATCAAAACTTGGAAGCAATGAAGGAAATTCATTTCATAGCACGGACTACAAAAAATATCTTCTACTTAACAAAGAAAATGAAAGACAACATGGCTTGCTCAGATTTGGGGCTCATCACTCATAGGACTATAAATACCACAATCGGATTAAATTGGATAAAGAATCAAAAGATTACTGTTATCAGTGACAAAAATGACACGGATGTCGATTTGGTTCAATTAGTATCCCCTATTACAGAATCAGTTGAAGGTATCTTCAAATGCGGATTCAACTGTATCCTTTGGCATAGAAAATGATTGTGAAGAAGAGAATACATATATTTATGAATTTACAGAAATATAATGACTTATACTTTAATGATTGTTGAGTTACGTGAAGATGAACTATACTATTTAATGAAAGATTGAGTTATCCTAAATAGTATAAAATGTCTTGTTTGTCGTAAATTGTAGAAGAGATAATTTAAAAACGAAAATTGTTCACAAATGAACATTAAAACAACATTAAACCTTAATGTAACATTGATGCATCGATTTGTAGGTCCATTTTACTTAGTGGCTTCTTGCTAAATTATAACCTATCATAATATCTAATGTTGGAAAGAATCTTAAACAAACTTCGAACCTAATGTGAATAATCATTGTTAATGCACATATTCGAAGCACCCGAGTTGAAAATCAATGAATGAGTGTGCAACGGCATGTAAGATAATTCGTGAACTAATTTCCCCGGTCCCGATTCACGGCGAGTAAACGATCCTCTGGGATTCGTCTGTACAGCGTACGACTCATTACTCCCCATTACATCCGCAACATCCAAGAACGGACAAACCGCCGAAAACGAAGGGAGACGGAAGACGACCCGAACGTCTTGGCAGAGAGCGAGAGAGAGGAGGGAGGCGCCCCTGCCGGCGATTAAAGGTCCGATCCGAAATTTATTGTATCTCGTAAGAGGGACCAGTGTAGTGATTTTCCGAGTCATCCGTCTTCCCCCGGAGCTATTTAGATTCTTTACGCCGCCGCCGCTACCCTTTCATGCCGTCTAGTTTCTATTATTCTTAATTCCCATACCGTCCGTTCTTATATTATGCAAAGCCCTGGAGTAAATACGCGGGGAGCGGTTTAATTTGGAAATTTATTGCTCCGGTTGAACGGATTTGTATGGAATTGAAATCTAAAGAAATAATTAAATAATAATACTGTTTAAAATGTAAATTAATTGATGTAAACAATGTTGTATTTTACGGCTAATTGAACTACCAAAACAAGGACGCACAAAGGAGTGTGGGATTTTGGCTTCTCCACGTCTCTCCACCTAGGTTGTGGGATCTTCTCCCACAACCTAGGTGGAGAGACTTGGGGGGCGGCAAATCCGAATCATTTTTAACTTTAATTAAATATTTATTCAAATGACTTTTAGGCGTTTACTTTGTGGTATATTCTAAACAACCTTGTAAATCAAAAAAAAACTTTGTTAATGCTTAGTATTAGTTCCTAAAAAGTTTTAAAACGTAATATATACAATCATATAGTAATTAGTATACATTGATTATCCTAAAAAAATAATATTTAATTTCTACCATGGTTAAGGCAACGTTATTCAACAGATGATAAATAAAATTGTAAAATTGTATGTTGTATTCCCAAAGTTAACTATCCCATTAAAAAAATAAACCCCTAGAAAATAACTGCTATGTTTGTGATTTATTTTGTAAAAGAGTTACCGTCGAAAATGCAAGTTAAATTTTGTATAAACGAATTTTAGACCAAAAATGATTTATTTCTCGTAAATTGTAAAAGATAAACGAAAAGTAAGTCATTTTTGGTCTAAAAATTTCACGTATAAAAGTATGGCTTTCAGTCAGAAAAAAATGATGTATCCAAAAACCCGTGTGTATTAGAGTTTATAAGATGATTCAACTTTCCACAATTGTTTTAAATCCTTCTCAAAATCGATCGACGTATAAGTGTTGGCTAATTTAAAAAATGTCGTTTCTAGATAATTGAGGTTAAAGTTTAAGTTACGTTTGTCCAGAATTTTGCTGTACATTGAAACGTACAGTAAAATTCTGGAAAACGTTCAAACTTATAACTTCGCGGTACATCGTTTTCGGACCATTTATAGTTTATTCTTAAAGCTTAAAAGTAGACTTTAAGGAAAATATATTTTCTGATTTTTTAAGCATGTTTACAGTTAAACTTAATGGTTAGACCACCGTAACCATTAGATTTAAATGTAAGAACAAATCTAATATTATTGTATAACAAGGTGGACTTATGTACCATGTGCATTTGCAATGATTGTCAGTTTTGTGTGAAAAATAATTTCAGTTTTAATTTTTATTTTTTCAAAAACAATTTCTAGAAATATTAAGCCTGTCGTGAAATCTACATCAGTTTGACGGCTGTACGAAGAATTATTACATCTGAAGAGACTTAAATTAATGAAACGACCTAAGTTAGACTCAAAAAATCACATGAATTGGACTGATCAATAGTAAAACGTAAAATTTACTCATTAAAAAATTCTTTAGGTAGACCTGATGGATATTTGTACTATTTTTGTGATGTGCGAAAATAAGAAAAGTTTGCGACGCGTCGTCATAACAGGGAATCCGGCATCCTCTGCGTCCTTGTGAGTTCCTATCGAGCGATGACCTATGACAGACATGAATGTGTGGAATTAATTATTAGTAATTATAGTTTCAGGTATTAAAACAAAGTTATAATTTAATAACAATGAAACGATCTATTGCGACCTACAAGTACAATCATTAAATAATTTAAAAATAGTTTCTTCCTTCTCCTAACATTAACTTATAATTAAGTTTATTAGTTTTTGTTTTTATTTACAGAAGACACACACACATACAGATGAAAAAAAGGGAAGGTGGAGAATTAGTCCGGGCCGGAGATAAGTCTGCGACTGATAGATAGGGCAAAGGGTGAATTAAGAGCCTTCTCGATCCTGAGTTATGGCCTACTTACACGCCCGCAACAAACACCGACTTCCGCAGACTTTCTACGTACACAACCAACTTTACCTCTTGTTATTAATAGTGGATTTTATTGCCACTTCCTGTTCAACATCCAACTACTAAATCTCTTCCGCTTCGCAACAAGAAATACCGCCCCTCGCTCCCTCGCTCCGCCACTTCACCGAAAACCGCCTCGCAAAAGATACACAGAAAGGATTTAATTTAGCGTCCCTCCGATTTAATTATTTGGTATTTTATTGCGTTCCTTTTTCATTGCTCCGCGTCTGTTTCTCTGCTGCTTTTCGCGTTTTTTTTTATGGGGACGAAATTACCGCAACCATAAAAATAGCTGCATTTAGCTCGACATTTTTTGTCTTTTAAATTAAATAAGTGTTGATGACACTTCATTTAAGAATATAATAATTTATTACGAAATCACCTTTTTACAAAAATAATACAAAAATTTTTTTTTAGATTTGCACAGTAATTAAAACAATTGGAAATATAAAATGTTTTGCAAGCACCAAGAATTTTATCAAGTTAAGAAAGAGAATTCAATTTGTGATGGAATATGTAGGGTGATAATTTAATGTGACATTACACACAAGCTATAAACTCGGTTCCTAGAATTTTAGTTGTTACAGGCGAACTGGATTTTCCAGCCTCATCAAATATCTATTATGATGTAAATCTTTTTATATATAAATTGTCCAGATAGGTTGTCCCATAAAAGCTCTTGGGCTTGCTTATAATGCTTCTAGCACTTCATGTTTCTAATAATTGGGCTATATCAAGGTATAGAATTTCGAAATAAATCGGTTTTGGATAAATTTAGCAGATAACCCGATTTCAGAATGATTGATTTAAATATATATTATTCACAAATTTATTTAGTTCGTTGTGTGAATAAATCCATAATAGATTTATCCCATCACAGAAACAGATCTAAAATTACTCGATTCAGGCGTTAATTGCTCAACCGCCAAATAATTAGTGTTCGAATCAATTACACCCTTTCATCGTCCGTATCCGGGGCAATATATATCCTCACATTGCGAATTCGTTTCGGTGAAATTTGCATGATTAGATATTGACTTCTCTGTCGGCCCCGTCGCGTTTTCCAGATGTCATCAAACCGGGAACAAAGCCCCGGTCGTTATATTTTATTGGCAACTGCATATCTCGTTCCCGCGGAGAGATGAGGGAATAGAAAGAGAGGAAGGGGGTTAAGGGAAGGCGTGGATCTGTTTAACGGAATTGAGCAATTTGCGGGCGGCTTATTGGCCGAGTTTTAAGGCGGACCGGCCCGATCATGAATAATTTAAAGCTGTGATAAATAATGTGAAACTATTGAAAAGTGGACGGGTTTCACTAGAAAGTTGATTAATTATTGATTAATTTTGTTTAATAATTTAACGAAACCTTTATATAATGACAAAGTGATTTAAAAGGAGGATTTCATGTATGGCGGGATATTTACATGAGAAGTAGTTGTTGCGGTGATTGTTTTCTTTAAGTACTTACATTATGGAAATAAAAAATGAAAAAGTAATAAAAAAAAGTATTCAATGTCTGGCGGACTATTTACCCGAGAAGTAATTATTTCCTTGGTTGTTTTTAAAGTACTTACATTATGTAAATGAAAGAATTGTAAAAGGTAAGGCGAAAGTAATTAATTTTGTGTAAATTAATTATTTTAAAATTTATTTTTATTTAATTTAATGAAAATGTATTTTCTTTAATAAGGTCCCATGATTAATTTATAATTTGTGGACATTTTATAACTTTAATATAGTAACTAATATACTGCAAAAAAATACAAAAATGAGGGGCGTTCACGATAATGTGCATTTGTCGTACTTTCTGTTTGTTTCCTGTTAAATTAAGAAATGTTCGAGTTGAAGAGAAATGCATCTCAGGAAGTAAATTTAAGTAATGTAGAATTTATTCAGTTGCTTATATGGATTTAATATTACATTCTTGACTTCACCCCGCAACCCATTACCCACACCATAATTTTATTGTTATTTGAGATTATTTACGTATTTGTATTTAATGTATAGCAATAAGAGATAATCCATGAGTGAAGGATTAAGTCGTAAACGACCGTTTTCCGACTTAACCACCAAATATCAAAATCCCCAGAATCCCCATCTTGTTATCTTTTATACTTCTCCTTGTTTAATAAAATTCTGTGCCTCTTCTCTTCGTTAAATCGCCATTTTTTATGATCTAACCAAAACTAAACTTGGTAAACTTCCTTCCTGAGAGGTTGTTGCACGTTAAAAATTGTAAACAATATTTATATTACTCATTCTTTATTGTCAAATTTATATACATATATATTTATTCAGACTATACAGATAATTTTAACAATATAACATAAATAATTATCATTCATGTAGGTGTTGTCTATCGACCAGAAGTCTTTCTATCCTTTATAATATATTTACAATATAATGTATAAAATATTGGATAATATTAATTAATTTGCTAAGTGGCTATCGACCAGAGATCTTTCTGCCTGGGCAATATTAATATTAATGTATCCCAAAATAATTATCTCAAATGCTTCCTCTTTTTTTCCTTTTACAGAAAAAAAGAGATATATTTGATACGCAGACGGAAAAGTATTACGTTGTCGCAATAAATCCAAGAAAATAAAGGTTCTAATTATAGTGCGAAAGGATTCGGGGATAATGTATTCAGGCGCGATAAATTACGAAACTCATAAATAATTCCGTAATGAAACGAATCACAAAGTGATATATACGCGACTCATTTCAAAATTTTCTCCTTAGAGCGGCGTAATTTTATTCAAAACCCACCCTAGCCGGCTTCCTGCGACTTTCATTGTTATGCACTTGCACTCAAACATGTGTCTGCACGGGGTTTCCCGCCCCGTTTCCCCATTCGCATTAAAATTACATGTATTTTCGGGATAATGCACTTTTTGCCATTGCGCACTGGAAACGTTGAAAGGCCACAATGTGGGGGGCGGAAGCGGTGCGGGGGAATTACCGCGGAATTAGTCTTAACTCGGGTTTAATTTTAATTAAATTCTTCGCTCCGCGTTCCGGGGTTTGAAGGGTAAAAAATTGGGCGTGCAAAATGTGCATAATGGAGGGCTGTTAATAAATGCGGAGCGTGTTTGATGGTCATAAACATTGGGATCATGAAATAGTAAAGGCTGTTTCTAATTCAAGGCAGAAGCTTAAAAGAAACATTTGTCAGCATTAAAATTTTTTTAACATTAATTATTTTTCCACGAGAAACAAACGATCTCGAAAGACAAGACAAATATATAAATATGTATAAATATTGTAAATTTATCACAATCTGAATAAAGATGTTTGAATGTTTTGTAATTATTATAAATATTTTTATTTTATATATTATTCCTATTAGTCAATTCATGTGTACATTTTATGTGTGTAAAGTCAATTAGTCACTTTATTTACATGATAATTAAGTAATTCATTATCTTATTCGCACTGATAATAATGGAACTACAAATTTAATAATAATACATTTAATAAAACAATTATTTACGGAATCACCTTTTTACAAAACACATGCTACAAAAAAATATTACGAATGTATAAATATAAATAATATTTTAACTGATATATAAATATAAAATAACAGTGAACAATACTAAAATTTAAATTAGTCATAACAGAAGTGGATGCTACCCAGGATGACCAAGTTAGTAGATAAAATTAAATATTAATTAACCAATATTAGACAGATCAAGGCCATACCAATTTTTTTTAAAATGAAAAAATGAAGGCTGAAGTAACAAATTAGTTTCGTTGTTACCTAAAACATTGCATAAACGCATCATTCGTATCAAATAAGTCATTAATTCTAAACTTAGTGAATGAATAATCTTTTTTTCAATTATAATTATTAAATTTATTAATTCGACAGGTTTCGGTTTTTTTACCATTATTATAGTAAATTATTAACAGTTTTCGTATTATCATTTTCGTATTATTAAAACTCTTCAAATAATACAAAACAATTTATTGAAAATTACAAACTTTAGTTTGGTAATCATTATAAAATTTATTTGATAATTATTACAGTGTAAAGTAAAATGAAATTAGTATACAAAAGTTAAGTGTTTTCTTTACATCAAAATTTCTTATAAAAATTGATTGACAAACTTGTCATTCTGTTGTTGAAAATCCATATTCACTTTTTTTCATAAATTAATTTTAAATAAAATTATTAGATTTTAAAATTGTGTTTATTTTTGCATTACAATTGTTTTGCAAGAATTGCTTGCTTCTTCAGGCAATAAAAATAATAATTTATTATTAAAATAAACATAATTTTGAAAATCAAATAATTATGTTTAAAATTAATTTACTATGTGATACACTGTTTGAGCTATCGCCCAGCATTAATTTTGTTTATTAAATTAATTTAATTTCGTATTATTGTTTGAAGCAACAATACTTTTCTTTGTATGATTCTTAGAATTTGTCAAATATTTAATAAATTATATATGAAATATTTTTAATGATGATAAATGATTGTGTGTAAGATAAAATATTTATTCTCACAATTAAATTGAAGTTTTTTTTTAATAAATTCATAAATATCTAATTTTAAATAAATTCGATTCCAAACAGACAGCTGTTTCCTTCCCTTTTATCCATCCTTCCCTCCGCACATTTCGGATGTTTGAAGTTGAAATTTATTCTGAAAACCGTTAAAACGCCAATGACAAGTTCGTATATCGGGCCGCGATCCCCGGGGGAAATACTCCCGTAACGGGAAACCGGAAAAATACTTTATTCGACAATAAGCCATCGGCACGTACGCCTGCCGATACTTTCAAATTTTATGATTTACTTACTGAGCCATACTTACCCACCTGAAGTTTATGGCTGTTCTGTTATTGCCGAGTATTTTCGTTTATATATGTGTGTTCTTTTTTATTGTCCATTGTGTAAAATGTCTTTTATAAGTCGATAAAATTGTGTTTGTATTGCGGTGTTTATAAAAACGTTCATATATTAAATTGTTAACAATAAATTTCGATCCGATAAGATAATTACCATTTAGATTGCACGCTGAATAGTGTTTATATGATCGGGTTACGTTAATACCCATTTAAACATCTTTCAACCCTCAGTTTGACATCTGAGCAATGCTATACACACTACAGACACATCAATGCGAATCAATTATTACATAAGCACGTGTGGCTGAAACGTGCACATCATCATTGGAATGCTAATGCTGGTATCAATTACTCAAGACACGTTTAATGAGTAGTTATTGGGTAATTATGTAATTCATTAATTAATTACTAACTATAAAATAAAATTACTTGTAGGAAGACTAGGTGCGTTTTGTTCTTCTGAAAGTAACTTTATTTACGATTAATTTTCTTGTTTACGGAATATCACCTTTAATAATTAATAATGACAACCTTAAATTGCAAAATTAATAAATTGGATCTATTTCACAAATAATTAAACTAATAATTCACTACTTCTTTTGAGTTATGTGAAGTAATAAATCATTAATAAAACGCAATTTATTTTGCTTTATTTATTTATTTATTTTCATTGTTAGATGCAAATTTTTATATACTGAAAATGAGCATATAGTGGTCGAAATATACATCTAACATTGAAAATAAATAAGTGAACAAATAAAATCGTGTTTTATTAAACTAATATTTCTTTATAGAGAAGAGTATTTATTCACTTGGTCACAGTTATTTCAATAAATTGAATAAAACTGATTTGAAAATAGCAGCAGATGTACATTATGTAATTCAATGTCTGGTGGGGTATTTGCTCGAGAAGTAGTTGATAAATGTGGAAATAATTAATTAATTATTTTTAACTTTTAATTTAATAATTCTTTGATCTATTTTCTAACAGCAACAATTATGATGCGCACAGAAATAAATCAAATACAAACTTAAACTATATACAAACATCTTTATTCAGACAACTCTTTTTTACTGATGGTTTCAAATGTCAATTATTAAATTTTAATTTTTGTTCATTTGTCAATAATCAAGAGTTTTCCGTTTTTTACACCTATTTTTATATTATATTTATATATTATTTAGGAAATCTACCAGTCATTTTTAATAATTTATAGAATTTTAATTTTTACGTAGTTATTATTTGTGTAATGTTCATTTATTCAATCTGACGAGGAATGTTTTTATTTATGAATGTATTTTTAATTCAATATTTATATTATATTCCTTCATACATTGATTTCCTTTTTCGTTTTGTATATTATGTTTGTCTTTTCCTTATACCATCAAGCTTTGCTTATAATGTTTGGTTGTTCTATTATTTTATTGTATCTTTGTAGATTTGTGTAAAAGGAGATTCCAACAATAAATAAATAAAAAATATTATTGTAGTTTTTTTAATTATATACAGGTATTTCTTTAAGAATAATATATTTAAAAACTCTGGTTTAAATAAAGTAAAGTTAAACAAAACAGTATCACCGATTTTCTTTTGTTTAAGGGCGAACGCCCTGGAAGTGCGCGCGTGCACAACACAGAAATCTCCGAGCCGGTTCCTCCCGAGAAATAAGTGCTTAAGAAATAATAAAAAGTACTAAACGTTAAAGTTTAGCACGCCCTTTTCCAGCGGACGGGCGGGGGGACCGTAAAAATTCGCTTTGTTGCAATAAATTTAAATGTAAAGCGGAAACACAAAAAGCACGAAGAAAGATGCACGCGCGTCTCCCTTTTATCGTATTTAGGGAACTGGAATTTGTACAGCGCCCCCATTTCCCCCGCTCACCCACTCCTTCCCGTATACACATTTTTTGCGCTGTTTTAATCTCGTCCCCTGCACGGAAAGTTATTATTTTCCAGAGATAAGGAGATGTCACTCGTTGCGGAAAAAGTTGGGACCTTCAATTTTTCCACGGTAATTAAGACAAACGAGTTCGGTAATGGGCCTTCCCCCACTCCCTCCAGGCACAAGCCCGGATTGATTGATAGATGGCGTGACTCGAATTTAATGATAGTTCAGTTCATAAACTCTCTTGGCCCTTAAACTGATTTACGACTATAAATAATAATAAAAATGAAAAATTGCGCGCCTCCGGCCTTTTTAATGGGCCTGCCTTTTCAGCTAAATATTGAGAGGTCTTTAAGGGCGATCCCGGTTTAATGAAATTGTGATTTAATTTCGGTTTGATGGGGAATGGGGGGCGATTTTCTGCGCTCTTTCTGCGGGGAAGAGGGGATCTTATCATTTAATTACGGTCTTTTTGGAGACTGTTATGCGTTTGAATCTTCCCATTTTTATTCGAGAAAATATTTTTATAAATTTGATTGCTGAATCAATATATTCAAATTAATAGGAAAATTATTTAAAAAAATAAATACTGTTATTGTTCAAAAATATAAAATCATATTCGAATTACAGTTCTTCTGAGTATATTTTGTTACTATCAATGGAAAAAAAGTATTTATACACTTGGTTACAAAAAACAAGTTGCATGATGCAATTTGTTATTGATATGCAGCTGCTGCTATTCAATATCTAGCGGGGTACTTGATCGAGAAATAGTTGTTAAATGTGCATTTGTCTAAAGTATTTACGTAACATAAGTCAAAATGTCACAAAACAAAATGAGGAAATATGTTATTATTTATTTTCAAATTATTTTTATTTAATTTGTCTTTTGTTACGTCTGAATTTCTATAATACTTCTACGTTTCAGTTCCATGAGATTTTAATGATTATAAATCATTAAAATCTCATTTTCTTTGAAACCTAAGTATTGGCTGGTTTAAAGTAGGCAATTCAAGACCTAAAGACAAGTAAAACTGCTGCAATATACGAAAAAACGTTGAGTCTTGCGGTTTTTATTCGCGAAATTTTTGTAAATATTTGATTGCTCAATCAATATATATTCAACTTGATAGAATAAATATTGGAAAAAAATAAATACTACGGATTCCATTTTTCCATTAGTGATTTTATGAAACTGATAGTTTGACAAAACAAAAGTTTTGCGTTAGGTTTGCCCTTTTAATAAAGTCATAGCCAACTATTGTTTCCATTAAAAAAAAAGGTAAGTTTGTGTCATATCTCCGAAAATATGGGCAAATTTTTTTTTATTTTTTATTATTAATCTGTGTCAAATGTTCTACAACTTTGTCCTTTACAGTTTTTTTCTATCTATGATAATAATAGAGATATATTGATTTCAAAAAATTGACACATTTTACTTTTTTCAAAATATCTAGTTACCCTTGACTTTTTCAATTATTTTGAAAGTGTCATTTTATTCGTCTTATAAAACTACACTTCTTTCCCCATTTAACCGTTTTTCTATCTCTTATAGTTTCCGAGATCCCCATAGAGAACATCGAAAAAAACTCACCCTGTATGTATTATATCACATATTTACAAAATGGCTATCGACCAGAGGTCTTTCCGCATGTTTTTATGTACCTACATTCTGAAATATTTATGAATCAATTAATTACAGAAAATAAATTGGCAAGCCCAATATCACCCTAAAATATAAATTCCCGACAGTTACGATTTTTCACTTAATTTCATCAAACAATCGGGAATTCGACAATAACGTTAGCGATCTTGGCAAGTAAATAGACATTGTCTATTTACTTATATATTCTAAAGTAAGAGTTTGAAAAATGCGTTTGCGAAATTGAGACACGCTCCATTTTCGCCCATAATACGAAACGCCTTTCATAAACCACACTTTCCCCCGCTTTAGAATATAAGTTCCTCAATGTTATCTCTCCTCATCCGAATACACCGTGAAATTTATTCGGCACACGCAAACTAAAACTATGATGCCCCGCATAAAAAATGCATGACTCCTAGGTAGAGCACATTGTGCCGAGGTAATTCCGCCCCCTCGTGATATATCAAAGGAAATGTCCGTGGAAAGGGCCCCGGCTGATAGCAGAAGTGGCAGGATGGCTGGAGCACCAGAGCAGGGGGCTCCCGCTGACAACTGGATGATAACTTGGAGATAGTCTGCGGCGGAGTAACAAATTTGATTTCCGGTTTTAAGAGGCGGCGTTTCCCTCCGACGCAGTCGCGTTCTAATTCCGGGGGTCCGCTTTTGTTCCCCAGCTGAACTTCCGGCCCGCTCGAAAACGCGCCCTCCGAAATGTATTCTGAATGTACTTTACAACATCCTGTTAATTGCGTTGTTGGTTCGTAAACTTATATTAAGTCTTCAACAACAATGCATTCCACCGCAAAAAGTTAACCAACACGTGTACGTACTAAACAAAAGCGCCGTGTTTACAGGGAGATAAGGGGATGTATTTTATTGCACCGTTTTTATGATTCATGAATTTTAACTCAACCCCACACATACACATACGTATTTCTATGCGTGTGTTTTGGATGGATGTTGGTCTTCTCTTCAATTACCGCGGGAATAATAGGGGCCATTAGGTCCGGATAATTTACATTCGGATAGGAAGGAATATCGCTCCGACCTCTAATTCCGACTTTACACATTAAGAGTGGCGAACCTTTAACAACAGGAGAATAATTAAAACCAAGCGCAATTCGGACGGCCCGCCCTCCAGGAAAACCGTTTCGCCCTCAGTGGCCGTAACGCTATCGTGCAAATGGTACTTTAATATCGCTGTTTTGGGTCTAATCTCTTCGAAGCTTTTCCAACATTTGCATTATTTCCCACCAACACTCCTCTTTCTTCTTAAATTCAATAATAATTTAATTTAAATTATTATATTTAATATTATTAGTTTTATTAATAATTTTTATACAAAGACCTTCATCACACAAATCAAAGGGCAAATAGAACTAGTGAATCTTTATATGCCATAATTTATTCAATAAATAAATAATTTTTATTGTACAACAGGAAACACAATATCCAATTATCGGACAATATAAATATTCAACAAAAATAAACAATGGTAATAAACAAATGATTATACAAAAAAAAAAACATTTGATGGTGGTATTTTTTATATAATCTAAAAGCTAAAGAAGAAAACTTTTAAATAATATTTCATCTTTTGTAATTTAACTTCTCAGGATAAAATATAATGTAATGGGATTCTTCTTTAATTTTAAGAATAACAAAAAAACTACTGACTACTGTTACGTTTTTTCCATATTTTAATCTCATAAAAAATAATATGGCGTTCATAAGAAATAAAAAAGTCGATGATGGTCCAAATGAAACCAAACCTACTATTGAGAAAATTAGTACGTAATCACCAGCATGATAGAAAAGTGCTATATGATTGTCCTCACTACATTGAAATGTTGCTTCAAATAATGAAGATATAAATAAAAAAGAAAATCATATTTTTAAAATTTTTTTACACTTTTCTTGAAAACAAAGTAACTTGGTGCAGTTTTCTCAACGGAATATTAATCAATTCTATAAAAGTGCCAAATTTAAACCTACCTTCTATCTCTTATAATAGCGCGATACTCATGGTGAAACTTGTATTTGAAGCACTCTGTATATAATTATTTTCATCACCGACCAATGATTGGGAAAACATAATCGAATGGCATTATTATTTCTATCGATATATATACAAACATCTTTATTCAGACAATTTATGTCAATTTATGTTATAAGCTTATACATACATTTATATTTACTTAACAAAAATAAATATTGTGTTAGTCTGGGGTCTTTCTGCCCTTCTTTTGATATTTTACAATTGAAATGAAAAAAAAAATAAATAAATAAATAAATGTAAAAATAACATAAAAAAATAAGCTTATACACACATTTATATTTACTTAACAAAAATAAATATTGTGTTAGTCTATCCGGGCTAACGACCTGGGGTCTTTCTGCCCTTCTTTTGATATTTTACAATTGAAATGAAAAAATAAATAAATAAATGTAAAAATAACTTAAAATCCCGATGATTAATTAAAATTGATACAGTTAAATTAAATAAAATAAATGGCATTTCATTGACTGGGGAATTACATAAATTCATATCAATTAAATATTCCATCACACAAACTCATTGAATCGAACCGGGGAAAGGAAACAACGCAATTGATTTTGTGAAATTCATTTAAACAAAATCGCATATTTTAAAGGGAGTAAAAGGCAAATAACAACAAACGGAAACACAAATTATATTTATTTAATCCAATTTCTCCCGTGTAATAACAAATTCCAAACTCGCATTGATTGCACTTTTTCGGTACATAATTATAACTGAATAACAAATGAACCAACAAATTGGAAACAGCGTGGATTATTTTATCGGGAATATCAGGTGCAAAGCGGGATTTTTGATGGAAATTTAATAAATAATTAAAAAGGAGAATTGGGCGGGGAAATGAAATTACAGGGAACATCTGTTTTTTTTTTTATTAAAAAAGCTGCCGAATTGTCTGAAATTATATGAAGTGTTTTCATGCTGTATGGAAACAGATATTTTATTTATTTAATCGATATGGAAATTGATGCACGCAAACGCTAATGATTATCCAATGACTTGCTCGTTTTGGAAAATGAAAATAGTTTTAATTGGAATTGCGAGTTTTTTCTGAAGAATTTACAACAAACATAGGAATCCTGTCAATTTTATTATGTATTTGCGATTGGTAATTTACTTTTTTTATACATATGTTTTGTAATGTTTTTACTGCGTCACACTTTTCTTGTAAAATTTTTAATATGTAATTTGGAAATGGAGATTCCGTTAATAAAGTGAAATTCAAAATATTAATAGTTCAGCTTTAATGAAAATGAATGAAAGAAGAAATGCAATATTTGCTGCAAATGATGATTATTTCCCACAAAATCAGACATTTTGACATGTTGTTGATGATCATATTGCGCATCGTCATACGTATCAACATGATGATCAATGTAGTACATCACCATGTTGATATTTTAACGGATTATTTTGTTATACAAACGTGGAAATGTCACATGTCTTTATTAAGTTTTTATTAAATAACGATAATTACTTACTCGGAGAAAATAATTTTAAAATCCTATTCTTTGGAATTCGATAAGGGATGAGCCCCGTAGTATCGGTGGTGGGGTGAGAGATACCCCTATAAAATGTGAACAAGGGCTCTACATTGCCAATGAAAGGCGAGTAGCAACTGAACGAAGACTTTAAGTTTTTTTTTTGTTTTGTATAATTACGATTTCTCTTTATTTTTTTTTTTTTTCTTGAACACTATTATTTTTCTTGTTGTTGTTTTTTTTATAGATGTACAAACTATTTTTGTAAATATATTTTAAATATTTTTATATTTAATAATAATTTTTATTATTTTTATTTTTTATTATCTTAGCTATCAGGATATCAAGGTGGTAAATAGGGGCTGTTTAAATAACAACCCTGACTTGTCCCATGATAGACACAACCAAATGTATATTATGCAACAAAGAGATTATGGTTCATTTTGTGTTATAATTGAAAAAAGTAAAAAAAAAAACATTTGTTAGTGTAATACTAACGAAATAAATTCTACCATCTTAACATCTCCCTCCCCTAAAAAAGAAGCGATTCATGAAAACTTCCAATTACTTTCTTCCCCTGCAAAAAAAATGCACCGCTTCCCGTTAAAAGCGACCAGGAGCAATTTAAACTTGACTGTTGGTGTTTTGAATAAAATCGCACAATTAAAGTTCGATGGGCCGGGGAGAGGGGTGCGGATGGGGCGTCAAATAAATCAGCAGCAGCCGAGTGCAACTTTTCGACTCGGCGGAGTCCCGGGTGCCAAAAAACTTTACAGCCCGTCATATCCCGCGGACCCCGGGACATTTCAGCGCGAACTCAACTTATAAGTTCGCTTCGATTCGGATAGATAGATGTATACGTGTGTGTATAAAATGTGCGCCTTCCCAGCGAAAACTTTATCGATCCCGTTTTATTCGGTTCGGGAAAGGGACAGGAAAAAGGAGAAAGACAAAGTGCGATTTTAAATTTATTGGTTTCAGTTTAGAGTGAATTCAATTCGAAACTAAGAATTATTAAGTGATTCTTGATTATAATTTTATGTAAAAACTGTAATTTGAATATTTTAACATTGGAATTGAAAACGATAAAGATAATTAAATTTTTTCAGAAATTCTAAAGTGTATAATTTAATAATTATCTAGGGCACTTTCTCAGTTTAACACTAGGATTTTAAAAATAACGATTTTCAGCGTTATTTAATCTTCCTAAAGATATCTTATTAATCTTATTAGTAATTTCACTTGGAAGTTTGTCTAAAATTGTTCGAAGTTGCATTTTACATCTTCGTAAAAAAACAATTTCAGATGTATAACAGCTGGAAGGAAATATTTAAAACTAATACGGATTTGCTAAAAGAATGAAAACAATTCATGAAAAAATCTAGTTCACAGTCACATGTGAAGGTGCGATGCAGATGAGCAGAAACTTGATATTATATACATTCATCATCATGCTGTCACTAAAGTTAGCACAACTACAAAATCAGGGATTCTAGTTGATGTTTTATACAAAACAAAAATATGTATGTATTAGAAAAATTACTTTCATTATTTTCTATGTACGATCAAATATGTCCTCTAAATAGGTTTCCGTTGGTTATAATAAAGATAATAAAGGTTGGAACGAATTTAAATACGATGAACCGCGTTTATAAGAATTTTTTATATTGCATTCTCTTACGATTTCATAAATATGAAATGCATTCATTGTGTTTATTGAAAAATATAAATATATATACAGTGTTGGATTGACTGCACATAAGGTATAAGACATTTTTTAGAGTTGAATCTTCATGTCCTAAGGATCGTTCCTGCTTAGTTTTAAACTAAGATATTGAAAAAAGAAGTCATATAAGACTTATAAACTTAACGTAGACTATCAATTTTTATACAAATCAGCTTGCTTCGAGTTCTAGATGTGTTCTAAAGTATAAGATGCTGATTTGTATAGAAATTGAAAGACTTCTATAACGTTTTTAAACAACCTTTTTTAACACATTTTTGTTATATGTATATGACAGTTTACTCTTAAAATAATTTTTAGAATTCGACCAAAAAACACCCTGTATTTTAATTGTTTGGCTCTTTTTTTTTCAATATCTTAATTGGAGACTAACCAGGAGCGATCCTCATATATGAAGATCCAACAATAAAAAAAATTGACGTTTACACCTTATGTGGACACACTGTACATATTTCAAAATTAAAATTGCAGAATTCGACTAACAATTCCAAAATACTTTTATCTGTCACATTAGTGGCTGGCGCTCAATTGACATTGAAGTAAGTTATTAAGAAATCCGGATACGATCCAACGCTACGTGCCGCAATGAATTAATTTAGCCGTGAGCGAACGTCACAATGTAATAAACAGACTTAAGAAAAAAATATTTTAAATTCGTTCATTTATGATTCGCCTAATTTTATGATACCACATGGAATTAGACGAAAGATTGCGCTTGCTTCGTCCTTCATTTATTATGATTAAAATCAGGTATATAACCACAAAATAAAATCCGTTCAACCGTCTTCATCAAGGTTCGAAAAACCGAAATAGCCATCACTAGTTATCCATACGCTAGATATAAACAGCGTTATATTTGAACGTAATTTCAAATTGATAACAAAATGAATACCATTTATTACTATATAATTTATTTTTTTGTCGTATTTGCTCAGCAACTCTAATAAAAAAAAACACATTTTTTTTCGTACGTCCCTCAAGCTAATTTATTTATACCGATACATCAATTTCAAACAGTGTAAAGTTAAAAGGATCCATTTTTTTCTCTCCTCTCTTCTTCTTGTTGTTGTTGTTACTATGGACGAAGGTGACAGGCCAATATAGATATGCGGCCATAAATTGCCCGCAAGATAGACTGCGTGCCAATATTCCCCGATAACTGATTGTCAAGTATATTATGCTGCGGAAAAGGGCGAGCGGGTTGGAGAGGGGGGCGAAAAAACTTAGTGTACAACTTGTTATCTCGGGCGACTGTAAACATAAATTCCGTTGCGGTTTGCGGCCGGCGAAAAAACTTTTGATTGGACTCCAAACCTTTTCCCGGGATTTTATTTACACTCGATTTTTTTTTTTCGATTCCGAATTGAATTCCGCGATATTTTCAGCTTGATAAATAATAACAGACTAGGAAATTTTAAATGTTATTGTGATTTTTATTGCTGTGACAATGATTTTGTTATTTGAAATAATTTTAAGATTAATAAAACACTTTAAACTTTGTTTGTATAACTCTAAATTTATTATATATATATTTATTAATTTAGAGTTATACAAACAAACTTTAAAGTTTTTTATTAAATTGATAAACAATGTATAACAAAGTTGAAGCCTCAGTTATTAATAATTTTAAGATAAATTTTAAAAATATCTCATTTAGTCTGAAAGGCCTCCAGTCGATGACCAATTCATCTGCAAAAAATAATTTTAATTTTATATATTATTGTACATACATATACACATTTGAATAAAGATGTTAAGTTAGTTAGTTATCTCATTTATGTAATTTATAAATTAAACCTTAAGAGGGTGTTTAAGGCCATGTAAATTTTGGATGTTAAATCTTTTTATAAATATGCTAAAATTTAAGTTTCAGTGTTATCAAATGATATTTTTTTAATTTACTTTTATAGAAAAGATATAATATTTAAAAAAAATAGCAAAAATAGATTTATTGTAGTTTTTACATAACATTGAATTAATTTTTGGTTGAACCTTCATTTTGAGACATAATAATTAAGGATATTCCGTAAATGAAACGTTAGATTTTACGTGCATATTGTTCTGATCGCCACAGTCTTAATGAGTTTTGTAATTGATACTTATAGTTAGGTTGTGAGATGAAATACCTCCGCGTAGTTGTTCGTTTAACAAAATTCAACATAAGGGTCCGAAAATTCAAGATGACTTAATTTCGTTAATTCTCTGCTTCAGATGCTTTAGACAGCATAGAATTGTCATTGAAACAGACATAGAAAAAAAAACAGATGTTGTGAATGGCAGAGGATCAAACACATTTGCAGGTAATCTTTTGGCGGTCATCCCCCGATGCACAACTGCAAATCTATATATTGAATACGGTAACGTGCAGAACAAGCGCCGCTCCATATTTAACAATATTTATGCATAAAAGAACACGAAATAAAACATGTTAGTACCCATACAGCACATACAGATTGCACAAAGTTTGCATAAATTTTGCACGGCAAGATTGCATTATTACAGTTTCGTTGTAAATTATTACAGCAAGATGGATGCAATGTTGCTACAAGATTAAAATATCCGCCTTTTGTAATATTGCATTGTGTCTTTGCTGCAAGATTGCATTGTGTGATTACTAAAAGATTGCATTATACGATTACTGCAAGACCAAGTCATCTCTTGGTCAAAGCATCTACGAGATGAACCAATTTAAAATCAAAGTACATTGCATCTGTAAAGTTCGTATAGAAGTGAACTTTGATTTTCTGATTTTAAAAAGACCGCCAGGACCATGAATATTAAACTGCAGTGGTGTAGCAACACTGCAATGTATTGTATCGTAACATCAACGTTGCGTCAATCCAAATGGGAGAAATATAAACAAGATCTTCATTTGTTAAACCAATTTAATATTCCCCGTAGGATTCTTTTGTATAACTTAGTATATAATTCGATGACTATTATTTTATTTAGTGTATTTTTGGTCAGGTTAGTTGCCAAATCTTTTGCAGACTTTTGTTCCAAATACAGTAGCTAAAGTTCGAATACTGACAAATAAATCAGACTGGAAGTACGTGCACTCGTCTAATGCTTACATTATTTCTAGAGAAGTTCAACCCTCAGAGTTAAACTGTAATTTCTGATGTAATGGGGTCTGTGAGAACCCTAGCGCCACGTAAAAACGCCTGCCGTGCAAAAACGTCCGCCACTAGCGTGACATCATTTCCATCGACAGCAATAAACGTAAACCGCTTAAGGTCCTAACAGCGTATTTAGGATAAACAAGAAAAATGGCCTATATCAATAAGAATTTAGTAACAATCCACCAGAAATGAAAAAGAATGTATGTATGTTGCAAAGCTATGTTAAAAATGGTCTAATTAATTTTAATGTCTCTTCTAATTATACAAAAATAGTTATTATTTTGTTCTAGGATGCATTGATAATTGCAAAACAGTTGTAGCAAACCGTAATTTTGGCCCTTTAGTACCTGAAAATTTAAATTCTGCCGATATTTTATTAACTATATTCGGGATTCGTTACAGAAGTTGAATCCTTTTGTAGACAAGGATTCCATTCTTCGCCTTAACTCGACAGTATATTATTTTATGTAAAGACATCGGGCACTTTCAAGAAGTAAGCACGGTTTACCAGATTGACTTTCGAAAGATTTTCGAAAGATATTTTCACTTACGACAAACAGATTTATAAAACAATGCACATGATCGTTACTGGCTTTTATCAGGCAGATCATTGGCTAAAAATGTAGTACATGGTTGTGTTTTAATGCGCAGTCATTATACAACTTCACTTATAACGGGTTAATCATGAGTAAAACACACGAAATTCAAAATTATCTATCTAAATTAAATTAAATTTGGTATTAAATGGCACTTTATTCCGCCATACTCGCCATTTTTCGGATGATTATAGAAGAGAAGTATTAAATATTTTAGAATCAAAAATTGTTGCATTATTAAATATATTATTGCCATGAAAAAGCAAATGTCTAATATACAGGGTTATTATAAATGATGAACCCATTAAAAAAAATCGTATTTATTATAGTAAAAGTTCAATATTAACAATGTTTGTAGCCATGGAAAGATAATTTTTCAAAGTTTTTTTAAAAAATATTATAAAAATTCAATGTACAAATTGAGGGATGAACCATCGATCCAATATGTCCATGTACGTTATTCCAGTTACAGTTGTTTCCGCAAAGAAAAAATGTTCATATTTTTTTAACCGGATAAGGCATAAAACACATTTATCTTGAGCAAGTCTCTTTCATGTTGCAATGTTGTATATGGATTTTGCAAACCCCATATGCGAACATTTTGTTGACTTTTCGACTAAGATAGAAAGTTGCTTCATCATAAAAATTATAGACGTTTGTTATGCATCAAACGGTGAACACATTGAATATTTATAATGTATTAAAAAAAACTTTTAAACTTCCACTTTTCATGGCTACAAATATTGATTTGTACTTTAATAAGTATTTGTTTTTAAAAATGAGCCCATCATTTATAATAACCCTGTATAATTCAATGTCTAGAGTTGGAGAAATAGCTGTTTTAAAGAACTTGCGTCACGTAAATAAAAAAGTCACAGTTGAAAATACAAAATTATTGATTAATAGTTTATTATTTGCAAATAATATTTATATAATTTATTTACAATAAAAGTAATTATTTACGTTATTTACGTAAATAGTATTTAAATTCTTATTATTTTCATATTTAATTCTTATATAAAGTAAGTTATCAATTGTGAAAATTTAATTAATTTCTCGTTTGACATTTCGTGAAACAGTTTACACTACATAATGAGAACTCAAGAAATTGATAATTGAGTTACAAATTGCTTTGATCTGATAAATTGCAAACCAACTTAATTTCTGATATTTGCGGTGCACGTAATCGTGTTACGCTTCAACTTTGAGGAATGGACGCTGCGCTGAGAGCGTCACCAAAGTGTCATCCGCGACTAATAGACAAACTGCTTGGACGGGATAATCCGTTTACTGATTATAAATGGTCGGCGATATTATAAAGTTATGGCCCGGTAAATCGGCTTACTGCTAAGCAGGGATGCATTATTTCGGCGGCTTACTTTGCGCCGCCCGCGACACCGACCATTGTCGTAATTCCCCCTCGCATCAGCGCATAATGAGACTCGTAATTACACACTTTGAACTTTGCTAATTTCATATCAAACTATATTATGGCCGAAAGGGGAATTTCGGTCCATTGTCTTTTATTTGTTACATGCGTATTAATTTAGAGGGTTTGCTAAATATTATAATACCCTTTATGTTCATATAATTTATCAAAACATAATGTCTATATATTAATTTATTTTTAAATTATTGATAATAGAAACTTCTAAGTTTTAAGTTTCAATAAAACAATGGTTCACTCAGTTTGATAATGAAAAGTTAAAATTATTGAAATTAAGTAATAATGTTATTAAATAAAACCCTTTTAAACTTTGTTTGTATGACTTGTTATTTTATTTTAGTGACTATAGTTTCGAAGCATTGAGCAAACTGAAATGATGCTCTAAAGCAACATTATCAAACTAAAATGATGCTCTATGCTTCAAAATTTAGTCACTAAAATAAAATAACAAGTTTAACAAACAAAGTTAAAAAGTGTTTTATGTAATAAACTCAAAAATCAATAAATTAATAATATTATCATTTTTATTTAATGACTTCCAGAAATTTTTGAATTATTTCATAATTTATTAATGTATTAAGATAAAAATAAATTATTTAATAAAATACCTATTCATTTTGTTTGTATAATATACTATACGAATTAATGTTATGCAAACAAAGTGAATCAATGTTTTTATTAAATAATTTATTTTTATCTTGAAACATTAACAAATTCTAGACACTCTGGAAGTTATTAAATAAAAATGATAACATTTTCATTGCTTACCCCAATGTTTACTCGCAAAATTTGTCTTTTCAAGCAACCCCTTTTTCATTCAAAATTATTTACCGCAACAGTACAAGAAATCCTGAAATCCGCTTGCGCGCTCATATTTTGATTAAAACAGAGATAATTCAAGTAGCATTACTTCCTGAATCCTTTCGCTCTGCCAGCCGCCACACCCCCTCGCCCACCTCCGAGAGGGTGATATTTCAACCGCAGAAAAGGGGGTGGAAGCGGAGACACACCTATCTCCTCGCCTGGAGGAGAATTATGAGTCATTGTACGGAATAAAGCCGGCTGAGATTTCCTAATTGTAATAAGGGCGCGTAAACAATCCCAGAACTGCAAATTGCTCGCCCCTCATTCCCCTTTTCCCGCAGGAACGAGCGTTTCGGATCTCACTCACCCGTTATTCCTATCACCTTCGGATGGCATATACAGGTCAGCAACAGCAGCGCTAGTCCCTGGGAGTTCCGACGACGGAGCATCGTGTCTCTCTTAATTGCCAGCTTAACTGAAATTTAAAACAAACAAAACATTTAAACAAAGAACATACTTTAATATGTTACAAGTAAAATATTAATAAAAATATTGCTTTCACACTGAAAGAAATATTTGCAAACAAGTTGGATTTTCAATTGTTTGGCAGTTCCTTGAATGGAATAATCACAAAAGCCTTTAGTTTAAACACGTAAAAATAATTTTCGGAATGAAGTTAAAATGGTTAAATTATTTTGGTATTTGCTACTAAGTTAATCGGAAATTTCCACTAAATATTCTCTCTTGACCAAGTAACTATATTAATATTATAATGAATCTTGTTTACTATAAACGTGATCTTGTTTGGATTAAGCAATACATTTTATTTAATCTTAAAAAAGTTAGAATTTTTGGCGATAGCCTGTTCAAGGAACAAACATACCATAATATGTTGTAAATATATGTAAAACAAATAACTTTGAATAAAGATATTGTAGTAGTTAGAATTTTTGCTGGAAATATATTACATGGCATGCTCCCAGGCCGACAAGCTAAATGGTAAGCTTAATAATTATCATGTTTAAAATGATCACTTATTACTTTCAGTGCAGCAATGTTGTGTATTTTTTTATGAATTCAGAGTGAAAATTGTTGACCATTGAAATACTTGCGATGTAATTAACAAATTAAAATTAATAAAAAAAGTGTGTAGTTATATACATTACAGAGACAGGTGATATCAAATCTCAACTCAATGCTTCAAGTAACGCACTCGGCTAGAAATCGAGGGACATGGATTCAAATCCCATCGAAGATGTTTCTTTTCCACTTATGTTTAATGTAACAAATTATATCTCAATATTTTACATTGAAAATTTCTTCAATTCATTGATAAATAAAATTCGAAAGGAAAATCGATTTAATTAATTAATGTAGAGACGGTTAAAAAGTTCCCGATTGTATTAAAAATTAATAAATTTTCAATTTTAATCTCATTAATCACTTGGTAAAACATTTATGAATATTAGGAATTGTTGAGTAAGTTTAACTAGTTTTTTACATGCGTGTTTGCTATATTTTGTGAAAAATGTTATGCCTCTATTTGTAGTGGCTGCAAAATATTCATAAATAAATACAATAAACTGTTTTTTTTTTTTTCAATCATAATCTACTTTAAATATTTATGGACCGCAGGAAATAATTTCGCATCGTCAAAAATCCAATTTGCATCCGCTTAGTTCAATTTTCCGGCGCAGCTAGCCGTATTGATTAAAACGCGAGTCGAAAACATCTAATTAGATTTTAATTGACAGCCCGCTGAGCGTATTAGTGTGGAGACTTAAACTGCCGCATTTCAATGCAGTGTTTGGGTTTCCCTGCATTCGGGATAACAACGTTGGTCCCGTAAAGATTTTAAACTCGTAATTATTTAATGGCGTGCGAATTAGAAATACGTTCGCCGCGTGCGTGCTTTTTTTAATTAATTATCGTAAACCTACGTGTATTTAAAATCACTTCTAATCAACTTGTAATAAGCTTTGTTGAATTATTAAATTAAATAATTGGTTATTATATAATAGTTAATTGAAATGAAAAAAGTGAATAAATTCTATAAATTCGTTATACATAATTTCAGTTTTAATAGGTAATAAACTTGAATGGCAAAAATGAAATGAAGCAAGGGAACATTGGAAGATAGTTTTGAAAGTTATAAAAAAAATATTATTTCACCCCCATCGTTAAAAAAAATTATTAATCATATGTTCAATTTGTAAATAAAACAACAGTTATTTAAGATTCACAAAATTTAGTGCATAGACACTGATTCAATTGTTTCGCCAACACAAGGCAGGCAGATGTATAATTAATCAACTGCCTGATTATAGAAGTATCTCCACAATAAAAATAAAATAAAATAAATATATATATATATTTATATTAAAATAATCTAAATACGCGTATATTATTTTTAACCATTGATTGAATAATAGATGGCCGAAAAAAGGATTTATTCAGTGGGTCATATTTATATAAATAAATTAAATTAAAAGAATTTTAAAATAATTAATAAATTATTTCCTCTTTAGCTACTGTGTGTTTGGCTCATGTTACAAAAGTACTTTAATAAATGTCCAATAATGGAGTCGAAACGATTTTTTGCTGCAGAAAATAATTTTCAAAATGCTACAGTAGCTAAAGAGGAAATAATTTATTAATTATTTTAAAATTCTTTTTATTTAATTTATTTAAATAATAATGACCAAGTGAATTAATCCTTTTTCGACCATTTATTATTTAATCAATGGTTAAAAATAATATACGCGTATTTAGATTTTTAGTGCAGTTTTTGAATGCACTCTACTTATATATTTTTAATGTTTACAAATAATATTTGATCTTTTTTTCTGGTATTATATAATATTTAAATAAATAATTAGACAATTTAAATTCTTTAAATTTAACTATCAAGTTTTTGATTTTCAAAGCAATTTATTGTTCACAATAATTTCCGACGCAGTAGCCTTTTCAAATGAATAATAAATATAATACAATAATATTATTTGCAGAGTAAAATATAAACATTTTTTTTACTAAGTGAACCAGGTGGGATAAATACTGTTTTTCTTCGACTTAAGAATCTACATTGCAGATAAACAATTGTTGTGAGCAATAAATTGAAAATTATAATCTAAATGGTTAAATTTAAATCTGTCTCTATATATTATTATTTAAGTAAAACACCTGGTTTGTTGCACTTTTATATTTCATTTTTTATATTTAATCTCTCCGACTAGTTTCGACCATTGGTCATCTTCAGGGAGGAATGTACAGAATGTCAGTTTATAAAAAATAACACAAAGAAATCATAAAATAATGAAATACGTCAGACAATAAAAATGGATGCGATTGGAGAGTGCCAAATGTCTTCGATGTTATTTACGATGGGTTTATTCCGTTTTAGCGCCTTGCTAATTTCGAGACATTTTCGGAGATTTAAATAGCATACAACTTTTTGTCATAAAATGACACTTTTATACGATTTTTGTATTTTTTTTTTGTAAATTATTACAAGGGGCAAAATAAAAACAATTCATATAATAATTTGTATCACAATATCTACATTTTTCTTGATATTTTCTTCTAAAATTGTTAGTTTGATCACAAAAAAAAATAATTAAATTAAATTACATAAAGACGGAATATCAATGTATTAAATAAAAAGAGAGGTAAATGTGGAAATGATTTATTAATTATTTTCAAATCATTTTTATTTAATATATTTAAATAACTGTGACCAAGTAGAATGAATACTGTTTTCTGTGGAATATCAATGATGGTGGTTTCATATTTAAATGCACCCATATATAAATTGTCAAATATTTAAATAATTTTTACCACAGTTCATAAAGTTTTCATCGCCATATTCTATAAGAAATGCTATAGATTTAGTTAAGAAATTAAATACGATTTTTTTAAAAAACAAGTAACGAAATGCATTTCCCTTACTTTATTGTTTATAGTTATGTTATTAATTAAACCTGTATCAAAAATATAATATACTAATAACAAGTACCTTAATAGTAACAAAAATCTTCGTTTTGGTTTCGTATATTTATACGAAATCCGTGGGTAATATTAAAAATTTATTTAAATAATTATTAAATAAATGCCTCCAACTTTATTGATCGCTATTTAGAGCAACAATCCAGAATGAAAAATAAGAACAAAATAGTGGCAAATACTTTTGTTTTAATTACAATGAAATTAAACTAGGAACATTTTTGGCAATGATCGATAAAATTCGATCAATCCCTTTTCCAACCGGCAAAATTACTTACACCGTAAGTTTTACAAACATCTATTGAAACAACTACTTCCCGAGTATTTACTCCGCCGGACATTGGATTACACTATAGATATTTGTTTGTTGCATATCAGTACGACTGCAAACGGTTTAAGTCAAAAATATTTAATGAAATGAAACAACAAATAAGTATTGCAAGGCTATCTGTAGACACGTGTTTCGGGATTCATCCTTAATCAGTACAGCTCTGCCTTGTAAGCTCTTAGTTGTTAACATTTTTTTAATTAATTTGTACGTACCGCCTTCAACGAGATTGCAGATGAAAGTGAATGCGGTGAATGACGCGCACAATTAGCAGATGTATTAGTTCCGAACAAAAAAATAATATCGACTCAGCGTGAGGAAAACAAAAACAACATTGTTTTCAATTAAATTAAGTAACATTAAACAAAGAAGGCAGAAAGACCTATGGTCGCTAGGCCATGACAGACAACTAACACAATTGTACATATTGTTATAATAAATTTTGTAAAATTTTGTTGCCATATTATCTGAATAAAGATGTTTGTATGTATGAAACAAAGATGATTCACACATTGGCAGTTACTTAAATGATAATAAAATTGAACAGATAAAATTTCTGGTAATATAAAAATAAATTTCGATCAATCCCTTTTTCCAACTGCAAAAATCACTTACACTGTAAGTTTTACAAACATCTATTGAAACAACTCCTTCTCGAGCATTTACCCCGCGAGATATTAGATTACATAATAGATATTTGTTTGTTGTTAGAAAGTTGGTCTCTCTATACGAAATCCATGTGTGGGTGTTGATTGTTTTTAACAAATTACGAAATTCATACCACTGCCTGTTTTTGTTGTAGTAATTAATTAAACCTATAGCGAAACATTTTATCAAAAACATGTACCTACATAGTAAAAACATCATCGATTTGACTTGGAAATGTTCGTCTCTCTACACGAATTTCGTGGGTGAAAGTAGACTTTTTTTTCAACAAGTTGTAGATTTGCAAAAATGTAAATCCTTTAAATACATAAATAAAAATTACGACATACTTACCCTCGATTTAATTGTTTTAAATCATAAATAAGATCTGTAGCAAAAATTTAGTATGAAAAACAAGTATTGTGAAGAACACATTTGTTTTGAAAATTTCGTTTCTTTATATGAAATCTGTGGTTAGAAGGTTACATGTTTTTGAAGTTATGAAATAAATACCCGATTTTTTATTGATTTAAATCATTAATAAAACAATGTAGTATAAAAAATAAGAACTAAAATAGTAACAAACATTTCCATTATGATTTAGAATGTTCGTCTCTATCGAAATCCGCGGGTCGATGTTAAATATTTGTTTAAACAGTTACAAAATACGTACTCCTAAATGTATTGTTTTAAATTATTGATTAGACCTCTGCCAATAATTTGGTGTGAAAAAAGTACCCATTTAGGTATTTTTTTACTAATAAATCTGTTTTAGATCTTGAATCTGCATGTTTAAGTGTTAATGGTGAATGCGCCGGGTAATTCCGTAGGAAGCTTCAGGTTTGTTCCAACTCGTGATTCTCGTATCGCCCTGAAATCGTCTTAGAACTGTTTTGGACGATTTGGTACGCATGCGTCCACCTTCCACCGCTCCGTTACCGTTCACAAATCTGCGTTGGTTGGAACGATTTTGGGATTGTTTCATATATCATTTATAATAATAAAATAATTTTTATTTTTCATTCGAGGTTCATATAATATATTATTCTAAATCATCTTCACTACTTTCATCAGATAAAATGTCACTATTTATTTCGTCATTCATTATTAATTGTTAAATAATTAAGAAGAACAAATTCCCTGTGGCACTAAGCAAGTCAGTTATTGTGATGCTGAGAATTGGACATTTAGTTTCTCCTAATTATTTAACAATTAATTATGATGAAAGCAGTGACGATGATTTAAAATTAACGTGGTCTGAATAGTTTCCACTGGTCTGGACTGGAAACTGTTCGGACCACGTTACTTCAATTAAATCACGGCAACCGATTCTCGAACGATTCCAAGTTCAGTTGGAACAGAAAAATGATCGCACGATAAACCATCACTTCTACTTCGGAACACTTTTTTGCCATTGCGCATGACGGTGACCGTACAATGAACAGTTTTCTGTGCAGTTGGAACACACCTTTCGTTTCAATACAATTCAGCTGATTTACTTCACATAGTTGAACTTTTATTATTTTATCTTTATTCTTTTTTTGCATTATTATTTTTCCAAGAAAACATAACATTACAATAAAAATCCTGTATATTAATCCCGTATATGTTTTGTACGAAGCTAAAAAAAATCTACTTTATAATAAAACAATCCATCACACGCCATAGATACACTAAATCACGAAAAGCGAAAAAATATTAGGCGCAATAACTCATCCAGGCTTCTCCGACGGTCAACTTTAATGGAGTGCTTGCGTAAGCCGAGCACCTTTTGCAAGTCAAATACTCATTTTTTTTTTCAACGTCGCGGCCCACGCCCAACCCGACCCCTCCTCACAATTATTTGCCTTAATGGAAACGCGCCGCTGGGGAAATTATCGAATCTGTATAAAATTGCAAAACTATTACCAGCTTTAATATCCTGAAAATTATTTCACGAGCGGCTGGAAGTTAAATTGCATTACTGAGTAAAATTGCCGCCGGGCGCAAAAACTTAACGCTGTCGCGGAATAAATCAGGGAAATTGGTTAAATTTCGGTTTGTTAACTTTACTATTTGCGTTCGTTTCCTTTTTTTATTTATTATTTTATAATGTGGAAATTCATTTATGGATAAAGGGAAGACAATTATGATTCAATTGGATTTTATTATAACAAAAAATAATAATAACACGAAAATATATATTCTTACGCAGAAAATCTTTAGGTCGAACCCAATTATCCAACTTCAAGGAAAATTATGTGATGATATGAATTTGTATAAAATGGTTTTACATATAAAATATGCGAAACTTTTGCTCATTTATCTGCTGATATAAGTTAGTATTATCGCCTAGCGGTGCCAATTATTTGATTTATTGTTACTATAATTTCTATATTTTTGTTCTACAATCCACTATACATAAATATTATTAAATATATTGTAGATTTGTGAAAAGGTAAATCCGTTAAATATATATATATATAAAGATATATTTCATTGAAGATGGCCCAATGTTTAATAAAATGTCAAAACATTGGAAGTTTATTCAAATAGTCGGTGAAATGTCATTATTAAAAAAAATATTTTAAAAAGAAAGAAGTTTGCGATTTATTTCTGCTTCAATCTTCAATATTCATTTATTTTTTAATAAATTAAATTACTGACAAAATTCCTTATTTTCAAATTAAGAATTGAAATTAAACACATGAAATCCTCTACTTAATACTCAGCGAGCCACCGCAAATTCATTTTTTAAATTAAATTATTTAATTTCCTTGCAACAATTCTCCAATCCCATTTCATCTTTATTAACTTATTTATTTTTAATTAACCACGTCTTACAACGCGGCAATAATAAACTTTAGTAATTAAGATGCGATATTTTCACTTCGCTGCATATTAATTAATTCCCCGGACGACTCTGGGAAAAATCCCGCGATGGAAAATAAAACCAAGAACGCATAGTGCGAAAAGAGAACTAAACAAATCCCCGCTTCTCGGGGGAGGTTTCTTTTAATGAATTGCGAAGGTGAGGAAATTCGCGTGCCCTTTTTTTCGTTCGTTGTTTGTGTAATATTAAAGTTTAATAAGACAGAGGCGAACGGACGGAGAAAACTTGCCCTCGTAATTAAGAACAGCGTGTTTTATTTTCCGTGTGGTATAATCTAGTAGGATGAAGATGGAGTAGAAATGGAATGCTGTTTTAGTTTTAATAATCTAAATTTTCTATTTTAATTTAATGAATAAAATAAAAATATATCATGATAAAATGATGGTCGATAGCTATTTCATTTTAAAATATGTAATGTATATTTACTATTACTATTTATTTAATTAAAATAGTGTTTCATTTATTGTGTATAAATTATGTAATTCCCTAAACAACGCGTATATTTTCCGTTGTTTCTTTTTCCTTTTTTCGTTTCAATTTCAAGGATTCCCAAGTAGCCGGGGCATCGATCCGCGTTCGTCTGTATCAAAGCTGGGAATTTTTTGAAAAAGCCCCAGCCGTCCCGGCTACTTATCACGTCCAAACGGCCGCTCCTATTGACAAACACCTTTGGAAAATACAAACACGGAAACCTCTTCTACTGAATTACGTTTTCCTTTGCTTAGTTTTTCTCTGCATTTCTCCCCTTAAAAACAATATTAACGAAATTGATTTTTAATCAAGCGTCAATTATGTAATGATTTTTTAATCACTTCTCACTGAACTATGACAATGACGAGTGTAATTTTTTGAAACTATAGTAACATTTACATTGTTTATACAGTGAGGATTTTGTTGCTCTGAATTTAAATAAAAATTAAATTTTTGTAATAATTTGTTTTGTAAAATTAAAATAGAGTTGGAGTTATGTGAAGTTTTTCAATGTAGAAAATTAAAACAGAGCTCAATAAATTCTTACGACATAAAACTAAATATTTTTTTGGTTTTATTGTATTTTGTTATCGTAATTATTATTTTCTTGTAATTCATTTCTTACCTCGTTTATAATTCATTTTGATTACATGCAATTTATATTGTTTTAGTTGTAAATATTAATCGTAAAATGGTGAATTCCGCAAATAAAAATTAATTTAATTTAAATCAAGTATACAACAATCAGCACTGATTAAGTGCCGATATTATATACCCAGGTAATTAAGTTTAAGAATTCTGTTGTACTATTGATAATGGCTACTTTGTATCCGAAATATACATTTAGTGTATTATAAAACCTGAGAAATAAAGTGAATACAATTATTTTTAATATTCTATATGTTAATAAAGTAACATAAACAATACAAATAAGAACACTTGAGGCAGAAAGTCCGATGGTCGATAGCAGTTTTCTAAGGACAAGATATAACATATAAGAATTATATTGTTAATTTATTGTATATAAAATTGTCTGCAGAAATAAAGATGTTATATATATATATATATAAGAACAATTTATATAAAATTACAAAGCGTTTATAAATTGAGTAGATTTAAAAATAGAAAAAATATAATAATAGAAAATAAATAATTTATTCATCTAAAATTAAAATTCAAAACAGGGCCC
This sequence comes from Philonthus spinipes, assembly GCA_963082785.1. Classification (NCBI taxonomy): domain Eukaryota; kingdom Metazoa; phylum Arthropoda; class Insecta; order Coleoptera; family Staphylinidae; genus Philonthus; species Philonthus spinipes. The sequence goes on along the minus strand of OY720307.1, from coordinate 19,720,658 downwards.
GACATTTCAGATCTCTTACGTACAAGCAACAAGGTATATCCATTAAAACCGCCACTCATATATACAAAGCTATATGCCGGCCCCTGCTTGATTACGGTGCTATCCTCTTCACTCAACTCATTCCTTCCACTATGTATCACCTCCAAGTCGCCGAAAGATCCTCCCTAAGAATCCTTACCAAACTCAGGCATTCCAACAACCCACTTCACAATCCCTCCAATGAATACCTTTATGAATCCACCCAAATCCCACCCATATCCCAGCGTATATTAGCCTTAAGTAAAAAATTTGCCAATAATTCTGATAATCTACCCCTTCTTACAAAATTCTGTATTCCCCGTAACCCTAATATCCTTCCTAAATACAAACATCCTACAATCACCATTCATCAATTCATTTGCGCAAATCATCAGGACAGTTCAGCTAGCTAGCATAGATTTTTCTTTAACTTCATCATAAATTCACGACAGGGCAGAAAGACCTCTGGTCGATAGCCCAGACAGACTAACACCTATATGTATTGTTATTATTTATTTTGTTATATTGTCAAAATTATCTATATAGTCTGAATAAAGATATATATATATATAAATAATTTAATAATTAATTATTTTCAAATTATTGTCATTTAATTTATTTGAGTAGATTTATATTTTTCATCGTGTTCGCATTAATTATTTGGCGAAACATGATTAAAATACAATTTAAATTAAAAAAAACTTCGTTTATTTCACTTACTTTTACTTAATTCCTACTAATTTCTAGCTATTATCAAGCCATTTACAATAAAGTAAAACAACATTGAAACAAACCAAGTGTTTTTTTTATTTCGATTAGATTGTTTGAGATAAGGATTGCAAGAATTTATTCAAGATAAATGCTTGCAATCCTATGATATGGATTTTCTAAAACTTGTGATAGGAAAAAAATATTTGAAAACAATTAATTAATCAATAAATTATCTTCCCTTTAGCTACTGTGGTATTATGACTTTTGTTACATAAGTACATTATAATTGCCAATATTTTATTGTTATGCAACAGTAAATATCCATTATTGGATATTTTTTATAGTACTTTGGTAACATAAGTCACAATAGCTGAAAGTAAGATAATTTATTGATTAATTATTTTTATTTAATTTATTTAAATAAATGTGACAAAGTGAATAAATCCTTTTCTATTAATATTGTGATAGGACTATGTTTAATTAAAAAAATCCTATGTAAGTAAATTTTTTAACCTTAGTTTCTACTTCATTTTTATAAACATTATATAGAGTAAAATGGATTATAAATAATTAAAAATATTAAGCGGTGATCGTTAACTATAACAATTAATTAATCAAAACTATAGCTTAAAGAATTATTAAGTAACCTAACTTTCGATTAATTAATGTTCCCGAAGCGTTTCATTAATTTATATTTTTGCGTGACTAATGCCGACTGGTGTCGTTCGGCCGTAATGGCGCCTAGAGTCGGCGCTTGCGGCGTTATGTACAAAATTGGACTGTATATCACTATATAAAAGCATTCAGCGCTTATGTCCCATCTGTGTTACCGTTACATATATCCACATTATGTAATTCGAGAAAAACCACCGCATTAGTCCCAGGATCGTGCTTTCCGCGACATCCTTCATTTTTCCATCATCATAAAAGCCGAGCTTTTTGTTCTCCACACAAAAAAATCACAAAATATTCATTTAATTAACAAAAATTTCACATCTTTATTTCTACATAAAATTTTCTAGAAAGAAATTTAATAATAAAAATCTTGCGATACATTAGTCTTCTTGCTTGTATTCGTCTAGTTCTCACCTTTTCTCTTTTATATATCTTATGTAGTAAATGATTTTCATTTGAAATATAATGCAAGCTACTCTTAAGACTTGCAAAGAGGCGGAAAATAAATTATAATCACACTTAACTTGCAACGTCTTCGCGAAAAGCATAAGCCGATCAATGCGATTAAAAATTACAGAGTAAAATGACAAAAAAGGGTTGTATTTACATTTAACACAGCGGAGAATATTAAAATTCAGTAAGAATATTTATTAAAGAGCAAGTCCAAATTATTATTACACAGTAAAAGGACAAAAAAACAGTTGTTTATACATTTAACACATTGAAGAATATTAAAAATCAGTAAGAATATAAATATATTAATTTTTTTTTTAATTAAAGTGCAAATTTTTAAGACGCAGCATCCAGCATCATTTTTGAAGGTCCATTTGAAGGAAGTAATTTTTGATCAGTAAGAGTTCTATAGCTTTATACATTTTGCTATTGTAAGTAAAGAGAAGGAACTTGTTAGAGCCAATATATTTATTTAAGTCGTTTGTAAAAAATGAATAAGACTGGGCTGCAATAGGAGTCCTGTAGAATTACCAAAGTAATATTTATCTATATTAAATAGCAAGAACCAATATGAACTAATCAGGCGTTATATATATTGTTAACATTTTAACATCTTTATTTCTAGATAAGAGTTACAATAAATTACATCACAATATTTACAATTGTTATTTATAAAATTTTATATATTTTTTTATTTATAAATTTTTAAGCCCAGAAAGTGGCCATCGATCGGCGGTCTTTCTGCCACTTTAGTATTTTTTATCATATTTAAATTAAACGATTTTTAATGAAATGGGTACAATAATTATAGAAAAGAGTTTATTCCTTTCATTTCTATAACTCAAATGATCAAAACTGAGATTTTTTAAATAATTAGTAAAATATTATTATTTCATTTTTTTTTAAATGTTCACAAATTTCGATGTATCAACATTAAGCAATTATGAAATGCTTTTATAATCATTTCCCACTAAAAAAAACTATTCACAAATAATAATGGAAAAGTGTATTCATTCAATTGGACACAGTTATTTAAATTAATTAAATAAAAAAATGAAAATAATTAATAAAAAGTTAATGAATAATCTTTCTCTTGATATTAATAGCCAATTAATTTTTTATTTAAATCTGAACCGAAGATATTTTTTGTTGGATTTTGCAATAAAACGCGCGGATTGTTCGCGTCCTTCGCTGAGCTCGGTCATTTCCAAATAAGATCGCGGTCGGGACGGTACGCTTTAAAATATTTATTTAATTTAATTCAATGGGATTGATCTGATTAAATTTAATTAATTTAATTTAAATTCATTTTTTATCATTTGATTTAATTTAATTCAAAGTAATTTATTTAATTTAACATCTTTAAATTATGTAAGGTAGAGCTGTACTGACGAGGGATAGATCGAGAAACACGTATCTACAGATGGTCTTATATTACATAACGTTTTTTGCTCCTTATATTAGATATTTTCGAATTAAAAAAAATGTATGATGCAATATATTATTGATATGAAACGGCAAGTGTGCATTATGTAATTGAATGTCTGGCGAGAATTTGCCCCAGAAGTAGTGTTGTTTCAATCTAGATTTTTGTTAAAGTACTTACGTGACGTATGTCAAAATGTCACTCAGTTAAAAGGGGATATAATTAATTAATTAATTTCTTTTTTAAAATTTAATTTAGTTCACAAATAACGTTGCATTAATATTAAATAAATTAATTAACGTTTAAACAACGCTTATTACTGTTCATTGCTGAGTGAGTTAGTGAATTTATTTAAAATATTTAGTAAAAAATAATTATTTTCAGTTTTTTGATGCTGTTAAATGCAGGGGTTCATTTAACAGCATCGAAAAAAATATAGTTCTTTTTTGTTTGCTTTCAAATAGCGATAAATCGTTTAATGTTTAAAAACTCGAATAAATCAAATATTCAAATATTCCATTTTCCTCATTACGCCCGTTATTCTTTTCCTCCTCGCAAAGCCCTCGCCGGTTAATTCAGCCTTAAACGTTAAGTGTCTGAAGTATCGCACTTAACGGGTTATTACGCGCACGTGATAATAAATGGCGCCAAATTTCGCAAAGCAATAAATCCGCTTAATGGCCGGGCGAGAGCAATTTTCTCCGCAGAAAACCGTATATATTTTAATATTTGCATGCTCGTCATAATAAATCAACCGCGATACATTCGCTAATAAAAAAATAAATTTGAATAATTGATTCATCATATTTTTTCTTATATCATTTCCTTAGGTCGCGTTCATATGCGATTAACGCCAAGATGCATCGAACCGAGGTTATAACCTTTTGATTGTCGAGTTACATCAAGAATATTTAACCGTCGTTATTTGCGTCGTCTTTAATTTATTATAAAAAATATTATGTGTTTAAACTGCAATATCCATGACATAAAAAAACATTTTTCGTGATTTTTTTAGGAAATTTCATGATTTTTTGATGAATATGTCGTGAATATTTGACAAAATTTCATGTCTTTTTGGTGAATTTAATGATTTTTGATTCATGATTTCTTTGATCAAAGAAACATGCCCAAAATGACGTAAAATTTCATTGGAACTTTTATATAAAAATAATAGCAAATACAATTTATTAATAACTGAGGCTTCAACTTTGTTATACATTGTTTATCAATTAAATGAAACACTTTATAACTTTGTTTGTATAACACAAAAAATACAAACAAACAGAGCGAAAGTGTTTTATTTAATTAATACAATTTATTTTAAATAAAAATGATTGAAAATAATTATTTCCACATTTAGCTATGTGACTTTTGACTTACGTAAGTACGTGATACAATTTAATTTTCAAATTTAATGACATATATTTTTTTTTTCTGAACACATTTCAATTCTTTTCAGTTATTCTCTAAAATAAAATGGGAAACAGGAATTTTCATAACATTGTATCTATATGTAAAATCTCTATGTATTCTTGATCGCGTCAACACCCGGTATATATCACTCATATATCTTCTTTTTTTAAGGAGTGTTGAGGAAATTATCTAACCTAAATTTATTTGTAGCAAAATTTGTCATTCATACAATTCAGACCTGGTTCAATTGACTTTCAACACAAAAAATCAATCTCCACGAATCGCTGTAAATAATCCGAATAATTGATTTCTTCCTTGTCGCTGTCAATTTTCGGGGGCGTTTTTATGAGGACAAATGTTTCGTTTCGCAGTCACACGAACGGCAATACTTTGCGGTGCCCCGGCGGTGTGGGCGCCGTTCTGAATCTTTAAAATTGTTTCGCGGGGAGTTCGCAAATTGTTTCCGAAGTTACGCCGTGCGCGCCGCGAGGTCGGCCCTGAATTATTTAAAATCTTTTCCATAACTCCAATTAATTTATACCTCGCGAGGAGCGAATCCATCCTCCCACCCTCGAGCTTTTGCGCTCAGCAATTGTGTTTAGTAACAAATTGCGAAAATGCAAATCTATTCTTTGAATTTATACAGGAATTAATAATGGTGGTTTAGATATTTTGAAAATCGAATTATTCTATAAGTTTCTTTGATTACTGAAGCTCTTGTTTTTTTATATAATAAATAAAGGCTCAATTATAGCACCGTGACAAAACCTTTTTCACAGATGAGGCATGGTTATATTTAAGCGGGTACGTTAGTTCGCAAAATATGAGGATGTGGAGTGCTGCAAAGCCCGAAGATTCTTATGTCGAAGAACCTCTACATCCCAAATAAATCAAATTATTCTATAGGTTTCTTTGATTACTGAGGCACTTGTTTTTTTATAATAAATAAAGGCTCTATCATAGGACAGTAGTGGAGCTTACAAGTAATACCTGATGTATGAAGCTACTGACCTCTTTTAAATAAAATTGCAGTAGATTCTGACTCTTATTACTAAAAAAAGGATGATAAAAGTCATCCGCCATATAACAATTCATTAATTATTGTGTGATATACATAATCAGTAAACTTAATTGTTAATAAAGATTTTTATTGAAGTCCTTCTTTAAAAAAAACAGTACGTAATAAAAAAAGAAAGACAATATTTATAACATATTAAATATAATTTTCCAAATGCACTTTTTTGACATTATGCTTCTAAATAATGACTATATAGTTTTTGAGTTTATGTGAAGTAAATTAAATAAAAACAATTTGAACATTATTAATAGTTTTAATATTTAGACATTGGTAGTTCATATTGTATGAAATAAATATGAATAAATTATTAAAAATCAACCAATAAAACAAAATTTAAATTCTCTTGAATTTTAATAATTTATTCATATTTATTTCATTGAAAATAATTAATTAATAAATTATTTTCCCTTAAGCTACTGCGACATTGTGACTTATGTTACATAAGTACTTTAACAATTGTCTAATAATAGACATTTGCTGTTGCATAACAATAACATATTGTATAATGCAACAATTTTGAATCGAATGTTTTTTACGTGAAGTGTTTAATCACAAACAAAAAGCCTGTTATTCCTTACTTCACAATTTATGTTAGATATACATTTCGAGATACAATGTGCTTATTATCAATAACAAATTATATACCGCGCACATAGTTTTAAGAATTTAAGAAGAATAAAAATAAATTGTAAACTAAGGAATAACAGTCTTTTATTCTAAACAATGTCTGATTTATTTGCTGTTAGAAAGTGTTTCTATTAATACAAAATATCATTACCAAAATTGTTGATGGTGGTATTACGGGGTCTCCTAATATTATCGAGTTTGAAGCATAGAATGTTCGCCTTTTTCAAAGATTTTGGCTTCTACCTTGAATCTAAGCAGTAAGTCTAGAGTATGTTTATAATTTATAGCTGAGATTCAAAGTTCTAGAACCAAGAGTCTTTCAAAAAGGCGATTATTCTTTAAGATTTATGGATGAATTAATGGAGTTTAAAATACAGATTTTTTACCTTTTTCAAAGACATTAAATTCTGCATATTTTCAATATATGCAGTAAATCCTATTTACATCTTAGAGAATTATCGAATCTGTTTAGAGTATTTCACGGTCTCCTAATGATATTGAGTGTGATATATTTTCATCACGGAGTTAAAGACAAGCATAAAAGTAATAAAAAAGCCTTTAAATATTTTTTATGAGTAATAAAAAACAATGTATATTATTTTTAATGCGTAATATAACAAATAATATGACAAACTCTTATTAAATATACCATCCCTCAATACAACTAACCCGAGCCACGATCTTGAAGCACTAAGCAGTGAAAAAAAAATTAATTACTATTGTGTTAGGTAGAAATTAAACACGTCGTTTGTTTCACAATAAATTTAAGAATTCAATTTTATTCTGACTAGTTTCCATTTTTACATTATATTAAAATAATAATACAAATAAAAGCCGACAACAGTATATATATACACAAAAATCGGTTTATATCAGGTCTGAAGGGGTGTTGATATTTGGGAAGTCCAGATCTGTTCATTATCATTTACGATGTTTATTCCTGTGGTAATTGCTTTCTGGATTTCCAGGCTCTCGCGAAGGTTTGCGATAAATCCTTTATTACCTGATTTCAATATTTTAAATTTATTAGGGTCAAAGAAACGGTTTTCTGAAATTTAATGTTTAACAATTTAGCAATGTTTTCAATTACGGATTTTCTTTTGTTCCTTTAGGCGTGCTTCAAAGGTTATCGTTTCGCCTATGTAAATTGTATTGCATTCTCCACAACATTCTTCTTAAATACCACTTTTTTTTTTCTTTTTTTCAATTTTTGTTTTGCTATTTAATAAAATTTTGAATAAATTGGAGGGAGTAGTGCCAATAATGTTAAATTTCATCCCTTTTAAAACAGATGATATTGTTGGACGACAAAACATAGTTAATTTTATAACATTTGCTCTAGTGTGCGCGTAAAAATATTTTAGTTGTTTTTTTTTTCTTTTTTTGTAAGATTTTGTCTACAATTTCTTCTATATATCCTTTATTTTTAGCAGTTTAAGGATTTAATGGGGATTTTGATTAATTTATTAATAAAAGCGTTTAACACACTGTTTTATTTGATTTGGATTATTGGAGTCGTTGGGAATTGTGTTGTAAATATATACTGTCTGTAAATTTTTAAATTTTACCTTATTTTTTTTTATGTATATATCTATTTAAGTAATTGTCTTGTTTGAAAGCAAATTGAATAATTGAATGGATTGAGTTAAGGTAATGTTCAAATTGATTCAATTTTCTCATTGTACGATTCCAAGTATAGAAAATATCATGAACATATCTTGTCCAAAGCAAAATTCTTGAAGAGTCGTTGTTATTGAAATTGATATTTCCTAAATGTGTTATATATAGTTCGACTATTAATGGTGATAATGGATAGCCTATTGGCAATCTCTTCATTTGTGTATATACATTATTATTAAATTCAAAACAATTCTGTTTTAGGTAAAGGTCAATTTATTGGATTACAAGACATGTCTTTAGTATGGCTGTAGACGAAGCTTTTGTACATTTTTTTAAATATCGTTAAATCACATTATATACTTATACTTAAACAAATACACATCATCGATTACTTACGTTATTTGACTTAAAGATAAATTTAATGCTTTTGCAGAGTTAGCCACTAAATATCCTATTTTTAAAGACAATAGTAATCAACTCAATACCGATCTAAAAAAATAAAATTAATTTTTTATGTAAATCGTTTTATGATAGTCTAATTATCAATGCAAATAAAATTGCTGAACGAACAGATCGGATTCTCCAACTCTAATCCTATAGACAGAATGATGCGGTATGCTAATGAATTGGAGAATGATATCAATTTTGTTTTATTCACTAATTCATTTGCAACTTTTAAATCTCGTTTGCATCGCATCATTTTTTCCGATGTCATTTTTTTGTGTTAATGTTAATTGTTAATTTTTAATTCTTTGTGTTAATTTTTAAATTAGGTTATATGATTTGTTTAGTTTTACCTGGTCTGTGATTTCATCTGTGATATATTATTGTTTAAATCATTATATATACGTGTTTGCTAATTTATTTAGGTATTGATTTGCTTATTTAGTAATTAGTTTATTTTATTATTTATTTTATCAATATTTATTTATAATTTATCTATTTAGTTCAATTTTTGTGGCATTATTTATTTGTTTAATGTTACTGAGATTACCGTTTTTGATATTTCAGTTATTTTTCTCATCGCTAGAGTCGACCACTTGGGTTAATTTTTATTTTGCAGTTTTCGCTACTGATATTAAAATATGTTATATATGTAAAATTGTATTATTCTGTATAAAGGTGATTTACCGTAAATAAATGAACTGAATTGAACTCCCCATGCCATAAAATTGTGAATATATAATGTAAATTTCTCTGTAAATATTATCATTAAAATTCTTCACCTGAAGTGAAAGTAAATACAAAATAGCATGAAAATATTTTATTTATTAATTTATTAATGTAAGCATGGATTTTAAAAAAATAGTTCCTCAGTAATCAGCTATAAAAAATTAAAATCATGAAACAAATTGTATTGAAGCTATTGAACAAAATGGTTCATTACAGAAGAAGAAGCAGCAGAAGCATTTAAAGCTTTTTTCGCCGAAGTATCGGTACAATTAGGCAATACTACAGATAATGATTTCATCTGCAATTCAATTAAACTCAACAATAACATAACTCCATTTTCCTGTTTCATGCATCAGAAATGGAGATAATAGAGTTAACTAACAAAATGAACAATAGTTACAATACGGGTGTTGATGAACTTACATCAATAGTAATAGAAATACAATATTCCTTTAGCGATACCATTAAAATATTTATTAAACAAAGTTTTGAAACTGGTATTTTTCATGATTTAAACATGACGTTACATGATATTTTTCTGTAATAATTAATTTAGGAATTATTAACTGCTCCAAACAACAATTAAATTCGTTTTAATCACAAACAATCCCCATAATTCAATTTCACCTTGTTTACTTTTTGTGTTGATTACGTAAATAGATCAATAAATAAACATTATATATTATTAAATCGAAATTAATTGACTCGGGTTACACAACTCTAGTTTTTTGTTTAAACTGCGAAAACTAAAGGATTTTTTTTCTCTTAATAAATAAAACTGAACTTTCACGATGCGTTGTTATTAATGTTTACAGTGCGCCGATAAATATTTATAGATTTTAAAGCCGGGGCCCTGATATGAACATTAGCGTCCGCAGTACTTTGATGAATAATTTAATAGGGGCCGGCCTGTGGAGACTACTTTGCCAAATGAAATTTCGCGCGAGCGCCCGTTGCGGAACCGACGACTGTCCGCCACAATGGGATGCTTGTAAATCTCCACAAGGGAATTTCACATTCGGTGAAAAACAGACTGGTCGCTTTATTTGTCTAGTGGATGATTGTCTAAGAGTGAGGGCATTACGATTTGCAGCTTCGAAATTGAGCGTTAATTAAGAAAAAACTGTAAGAAATAAATTATTTATATTATTTCATATCACTGATTACTCAATTAATTCTTAAAAAAAAAGAAGAATTTACTTAGGATGATATATTTATATCGAGCGTATAACAAAAATCGACGACGAAGTTGGCATTGGAAATCTAAAGTCATGTCTGAACTAAAATCACATACGCATGCGTAAAGTACTGGTTGTCGTGTTGTCAATAACACCTTATTATCGTAAAGATGTTTTGTAAGGTACATAAAACATTTATGATTGAATCTTATTTTCATAATGGGCGAAAAATTGGTTGAGAGTGACAGTATTCTGTTCCCGATTGTTTGGAGGAATTTCGAAATCAATTTCCCAATCTTGCCATTGATGATAACTGTTTTCGATGTACTCTTTGGCGTACTGTACAAGTATTTCGTGATACTGGAAGTGTTGGTAGGAAGGAAGGCACTGGATTGGTAACAAAACGTCAAATCAATTTCCCAATCTTGCAGTTGATGATTACTGTTTTCGATATACTCTTCAGCGTGCTGTACAAGTCTTTCGTAACACTGGAAGCGTAGGTAGGAAGGAAGGCACTGGATTGGCAACAAAACGTACCCCAGAGTTAATTAAAAATGTGCGACAAATAATAGAAGATTCACCTAGAACTTCACTTCGTGTGCTTTCACAATTAACTGAAGTATCAATTGGTACCTGCCAGAAAATTTTGAAGAAGGATATGCATTTGTTCCCTTATCGACTAACTTACGTACAAGAACTAGATAAAACTGATTATCCAAGAAGAGTTACATTTTGCCGATGGTTCCTTCAAAACTTTGATGACGATCTCCTTGACAAAACCTTTTTCACAGATGAGATATGATTTTATTTAAGCGGGTACGTTAATTCGCAAAATATGAGAATGTGGAGTGTTGCAAAGCCCGAGGATTTTTATGTCGAAGAACCTCTACATCCCCAAAAAATTGGCGTTTGGTGCGCCATAAGTCGTAGACGCGTAATGGGACACTTTTTTTTAATGGTACCCTAACAGGTGAACGGTATAGAGAAGAAATTCTGACCCCCTTTATCGAACAACTTAATGATGAAAAATTGAGATATGGATATTTCCATCAAAACGGAGCAAGAGCACACACTGCGGACACTATTGAAATGTTATATGAATTCTTTCATGACTGTATTATCAATTTAAATACTGAACATGAATTCCCTCCTAAATCAAGAGACACTCCATAGTGTAAAATTAGTGATTTGATCATTTTTGAGCTGCTCTTCTGTTTTCCAGTGTTCCGAGATGCATTCATTTTCACCCACTTCAATATTAAGTTCATTTATAATATTTCCTATAGATTTGATGGAAAATTGTTATGTCTTTTATGTGTTCTTCTGTCAATTGGTTGTTGTCTTTTTTCCGCCAATCCTTCATAGGAAACGATTTATACAGACTTCTCTGCCCCATATATTTGAATCTTGGATGTCCTGTTATTTGTCTTCTGCTGCATATACTTTAAATGATGAGTATTCTGTTGGATATTTTGAATTCACTAACAAGTATCACTCAGATTTTTCCACATGGAGTTGGATTAACATTCCCCACTGGATTATGTAAGGTTTTTTTTTTTAACAAATCACTTCATACTGTTACACACTTTTTTAATAATATCATGAATGTCATTGGTTTTAAATTTTAATTAACAAATTGGTAAAAAATAAAAACATATATAGCGCTGAAGTTATTTAGGTTGCACAGACCCGAGCGTTAAAAAACTGATTAATTAACTAAAATGTAATTAAAACTCCTACTAGCATTCATCGACTCAACACGCACTGTGAAAGACGATTGTTGCGCGCATTGAAAGCAGATATCTGCTTTCGCAATTAATTATGTTGTATCCAATTAAAAAAAGAGAGAAAGGGGTGGGGGTCGGGGTATTAATTATGGCACAAAGCTTTTCGGTTGCGGCGTGGGAAAATAACTTTCCCGGGCTGAAATTACCGCGGAAACAAAAAGCCATTCTGATGACGAGTGTACGCGGGCGGTTTGAAAGCTCGCATTGTTTCGTGTTTATGATAAGTTTTTAAAAACCGCGTTGACAAACACACCATTCACGCGACCAGAGGGAGAACAATGGACGTTACATATGGGAGCATTAACTTTGCGCTTCGGGCGCGGATGACCCGTTTTCACCACCAGACATATATATAATACATATATATATATAAACGTTAAGATACTCTCTCGCCTCGTTTTCTGTCAAACGATGAGCCAATGCTTTGTCTGTTCGTTATTATTTTTTAATAAACGGCTCCGGTAATTGCTCTTGTCCACGTTTTGTCCTATCCATTCGTCGTTAAAAGGGACGGCTTTTATCTGTTGCAATTTTAATATACGAATACATACAATGAATTTATTCCAGAACTCAATTCAGAAATTTTACATAAATCAAAACTTTTATGTATTGTTACATTTTATGCGGACCTAATTTTACTTTATTTATAATATATATCATAGAAATGTTGACGGTCTTTATCAAAATGCAAGTTAAAATTGCCTTTAAACTTCTTATATGATAATTAACTCCAACTTGTCAGAACAATACGTGGACGAAATCTTTATTCAGACAATTACATTTTTACAAACTTTGAGTATATACAGTAAAATAAAATTTGCCTGGCCTGGTTTATCGACCGGATATCTTTCTGCACTCGAAATCCATATTTTTCTTATATACCGGGTTACCATAGAAGAAATAAGACACCATTTATACTATATAAACGAAAGTTATTTGTGATATTGACATGCATTTTCCGCTGTCAGATTAAGGAATTGTAGAAATTTCGATGATACGGTTGGTAGTTTTGCGCAAGCATAATGGCTATGATAGCCGTAAACTCTCCTGATAAAGCATACTGCTTGCTTAAATTGTCAAAACGACATCCGCAACTGTCCAACGACATTTTCGTACACGTTTTAGAAATCGCCACCTACTAGAAGTCGATTTACGATTGTTATAATCCGCTTTCTAATGATTTGAATGAGTTGAAACACCGCATCATGAGAGCTATGGAAAGTGTCAATGCAGATATATTACACCGGGTTTGAAATGAACTAGAACTCGCCTTAATGTGTGCCGTGTGACAGGTGGAGCCCATATTGAGCACCGATGAGTTCAGAAAGTAAAATTTCAGAATCACTGTATAAAATAGTTTAAACGAATTCATAATAACGTTATTAGTATTGGATTAATAAAACATTGAAGGTGTCTATTTATTTTGTAGTAACTCTGTATATACAGAAATCTTTATTAACAAACACATTATATAATACATATATCAAAGTATTTTGTTTTATACATAAACATATAATTCTAAGAGGACATCAGGAGAACATTTTCTTAATTTCTTAATAAGAGTGTTTTCTGTATGATTAAAAATGAGGTAGTAGATAAATTAAATTCGAAAACAGAATATATTATTAGAAAACAAGTTTGAGGAATTACGAGAAAGGCAGTAGAAATAAACAACATTCGTGGCTAACATCTAATAAAGTGAAATTTATAATTATTTTAATCATACAGAGCATATAAAAGAAACGGTTAAACTATTTTGTTCAATATTGTTAGAAAATAATGTATTAAATATACAATTATAATATAATAACAAACATCAATTCAATACTGTTCCATTTTGTTGTTTTTTTTTTCTAATAAATGTTATAATAAAAAATGTAATTTTTATATTACAAATTTAATCATCAATACAAGTTTAATGTTATTATTACGTTTGTTATTTTTTATAGTAATACATATTTCACGTTAAGATGTATAATTATTGAATATTTTATAGTCTTACGTTACATTTCATTTATGATTCTTTAATGAAACTAACGTATATAAATGTGTAATAATTTACAAATGAAAATTCAAGATTTTATAATATTTCCCATTTTAAATAAATGTTCAATAGATTTGGAAGTTTACGTGCGCCGATTTATTTTAATCACATAGTTGTGTTTTTTATATATTTACTTATATTTTTGTAAGTAATTAATTTAAATGTTTATTGTCATTTTAATTATTGTAATGGACAAATATAAACCGAATGTGTTGTTAATATGAAAATATAAAAATGAAAACAATCCAGTTAAATTATATATTATATTTTATTTATTGTAATAACATTGATTTTTTTGCATTTGTTTTTCAGTAAATATGTTACATTTTTTACCTGAAAAGAAACATACTTTATTTACAGAACATGTAAATTTACATATTTACGTAATAATCAATACATTACATTACCAATGTAATTCAGTAATTTTGTTATTAGCCAACCGTCTTGCCGCCTGATTTTCGTTTTTATTTTTTACTATTTAATAATACAATATACAAATATCTTTATTCAGACAGCAGAATTACAATTCTTTACAAATATTTATATTTACAATACATATCGATAAGTTAGTAGTCTGTCATGGGCTATCGATCGGAGGTCTTTCTGCCTTAATACAATATTATCATAGATGTTACTGTTGTTTGGTATCGTATTTCCTTTACGATTTCATTCCTCGTCCGTCGTTCTGGCACACAAATGTATCCGCCTTGTAGGTTTTAGGCGTTAGGAAGGGGGCTGGGGTTGGTGGCTGGAAAACGATCGGAATCGATAAGCTTCCTGAATAAGGTGCAGAAGGAGCAATAAGTCTGGGGATTGGTTCCGTATAAATTTTATTATCCGCAGACTCACCCTCGCCTGCTCTACATGACGTGTGAATGGCACCACACACTCGAGTGCCACTTCAATTTCAACTTAAGCCGCCAGCCGAGCCACTTAATTAGATAATATTGTATATATTACGCCCTCTCTCGCAGAAACGGAATGTTTTATTAATTACCGGAAGGATTTCCGCTTCGATAATAGCGGAGTACTTTAGGGGGGGTACGGGGATCGTGTGCTGAGGTAAATGTATATTATACGAGCTCAAGTGTTTGCACAGTGGTTTTGCAGATTGGTATTTATTTACATCCATTCTGCTTACGTGGATTTAAATATTAATAATAACAATAATATTAAAGTTTTATCATCTCCCATAAATAAAATCGTTAATAATATAACTTAGGGGTTCTAAACTTTTTTGGCGTACGGAGTGATAGTGATCAGATCAGATCTTATAAAAGAATCTGAAAATAAAACTTGAATTTAACAAAACAAAAAAAACAACTGTTCATTAGCATTAATTAAATGTATCTTTCTTTTTTTAATTCTTTTATTTTATCAACAATTCTGAATGAACCATAACATTTCTTTACAAAATACACAAAATCAACGAAAATCGCAGTTAGGCATGCTCCCAAATGCATATGTATGCGTGGCCTTGGAGGGCCTGCTCGTCTCGCGCACGGCTCTAATGCGAGCGGGTTAAATTTTAACAATTATTTTCAGAATGCAGTTGTAATGATAAATATTTATTATATACAAAAATTTATTCTAAAAATGTATAATTAAAAATCAATGTATTAAAAATGCAATTAAATTTACTATCAAATATGATGTTTCCGTCAGGACGATCTGCGGGCGACTGAATTCACGCGAATTCGGAGTCTCCGAGATTTCGCATTTCCCCACTCCGACATTCCGGCCTGTGTATTTAGTAGGCACTGAGGTAGGAAATGTATTTCTGTTTCTTCATCTAGATCATTCCTGTACATTAAAAATACTAGATATTTGATAAATTTAGGGTATTTTAAAAAATCGTTTACAATTGCGATATATATAAGCTTTTAACACAAACTCTTACGATATCAATATCCAACCATGACTTTAAACAGAGCCGTTTTCTTTAAAGGCACACTTGGGTAAGGAAATCGTAAGAGTTACGGTTAAAACCTTATATCATTACATAATAATATATCGTTATTCGACAGAAGTAGCAGAATTATTTATATTAAATGATTTTGTTATTATAGATAAAACATGATTATCTTATTCTGGAATTGGCTATCGACCTGCTTTCCTCCTGTCCATGTCGTATTCGTTTTTATGCGTCATTATCTATAGCGTTATTATCTCTTTCTTGCTGATGAGATGGAACTATCATAATTTGTTATTGCATGAGTAAACGATTTAATAATTCAATAACATTCTACAACTTTCAATTAATTTCATCGATTAACAGCCTAATGAATCAAAAATATGATCAATATAAATAAAGATATCGACTTTCGGTTTTTCAGCTTAATTCAGACTGAAATTAGTACAAAATGGTTTTACTTAATAAAAATGTTTATACATTTGAATACTGTTTTCTATTTATGTTTATACATTAACAATAAAATATATTTTTAAACATTTCCCTAATATTTTCACAGTCATTGAAACAACATTTAGGTAATCCTTTTTGGGAGCACTCCAACACGTAATTATCTAGAAAATCGAATTACGCAACCCGCCAAATTTCAATTCCCCAAAATAACATTTTTATTTCAACCAAACAAACAAAAAAAACACACACACGCACCCACAATTTCCATTCGTCGACGGTCCCAATCCCAATCCCGGCCACCCCTAAAATCATCCGAAATTCCGTGTAATTTAATCGAGCTCGTAACAATTATAACGCACACATGTACTCGGTTCATTATGGCGTGTCATTTATCGCGCGAAAGTGACGAAATTAAATAACGAAACCACTTTGTATTCCCCCCCTCTCTCCCTCACGAACCGGTCCCATATAAAGCACCGGCGTGTGTATCTCCAGTCAGAGCTTCCATATCGAGGACGGGTTAACAACTCCCACCACCGTTTTTTACACGATCGGCCGTAGTCGTGGAAGAAAGAGAGAAACGGTGTGAAATGCACGATTAGAGAACGTACGTTAATTTTTCATGCATCATTTTGGAATTGCTGAAGACGGCATAAATGAGTGCGTCCTCCCAATGTAAATAAACACTTGAGGCACGTTTTATGGTTGATTTGTATATTTCTCCATTTATTCGGAAATTTCTTCTACCGACCGGCTAAACGTTGCCTTGGATTGCCCCGGGAAATTTAAAAAGTTATTTATTTCAAAATTTTTATTAAAGATTATTATTGTGTAGTTTTCGATTAATATTAATCTACACTATGAAAAATCATCTTTCATTTAATTTATTTTATAAAACGAAACAAAAACACGGTATATTTTTTTTTTAATTTAAAAGTATTAGAGTATTTAACTCTTTCAATTTATTTTCTCAAAAATCTATGAGAAATGTATTGAAACCTTTCTTGAAAGAACCAATTTTGCAGTTCATTACTGCAGGTTCGTATACAGGGTGTCACCCTAAAAGTATGTGGATTTTCTATTGATAGATTCTAATGCAATTTTCACTGTTTATGTAAACCAATATTCTCTTATTAATTTTATATTTTCAAGATTTTACCACTTCCAATTATGCCGGAAGAACGTACAAGCTTTGTTATTTTAAATGGAACCCTATATTTTTAATTGAAAATTTAGATTTTTACAAAATTCGTGTAACTGTTTTTCTGATATAGGGTTGTTATGTCAATTTTTGATATTTAAAAAGTTATAAATGATTGAATGTTGAAATCGATCAACTTTTGGGGTCTTGCATTCAAAATTGAAAAAAAAAATTCTGCCAACGCAATATAATTGAAAAAATGCTTAATAATTGAAAGAAAAGTATTTTTTTTATCATGAAGCAAATTTTATATACAGGATGAAACAATACGCAAACTGTTTTTTTTTTATTTAAATGGAACACCCTATATTATTTATGAAATTTCGATGGAAAATTGTTTGTTCTTCCATTTTTGTATGACAAACTATACTTCTATATATTACCGTTTTTTTTTTTAACAATTTCAATCCAAAGTACAAAATTGAATGTTTCACTTGTAGTCTATAATTTAATTAGGCTATGACTAATACAAATGCAATTCCTACATTTAAAAACATATTTAATATAAAGATAATAGTGTGTCGACAAATATTTAGGAATTATTTTAAAACCAAAATAATCTAAAAATTCTAAATGTTATTCAATAGAAATATTTGATATGAATACATTAATTACATACATAGACATTTTAATGGAGGACAATTTTAATATTAACAAAATATTAAGATTCAAGTATTGAATTATTTTACTAGGCTTGTTGGTACAACTTCTGTTTTGCAGCCTACATAAATTATTTAAAAAAAAATTTAATAAGCATATAAGAATATTTAAAATATTTTTGGAATGACCAAAATATATTTTTTGTTTCTAATAACTAAAGTATTTTTTATTGAAGAAGTATGTCTAACAATAACAGTGTTACAAAAATAACGTGAAATGTACTTTACTTATTAAATATGATATTATTAAAGTATAACTGGAAGTTTGTTCGGTTGTTGAGATCTCCTGGTTCTGAGATCCAACCGATGGTTCATAGATGTGGAGATTGAAATAAAATATATTTAACACTAATACTTCTATTAACTCCAACAAACAATATTTACAGATACTATACGACTTAAACTTTACAAAATGCGTGTTTCTTCTTCGAATGATCGTAAGTAAGTGGTTCTAAAAATATTGTTTAAGATAAAATTTACACTACAACTATGTGGGGGTGCGAGCTGCGCATGTTACAGGACCCGTCGCATGTAACAAAAATGGTTTAAGGGAGAAAATGTGCAAATTAGGGTGACCGTTTTCGTGCACGTCCGAGTGCAACCCAGATGTTCGGCTTCACCGCGATTTCACGAATTCCCAAAAAACGGTCGTTTTATTGCCGTATTTGTGGAATTCGAGGAAGTTTTTTCCTCAATCTTATGAGAAAATATAAATGACAATGACAAAATAATATAATAAAAATTCTTTGTTAAAAATCACGTCGAGTCCTGAACAATAACATTGATAAGTAAATAATAAAAATTTGCGTATTTGCATTTTAATTTTAAATATCTCAAAAATGGTAAGGCTCATATTCAATTTGAAATGGCACACACAAATATAGCGTGTTCCATTTAAGTAAAAATAGAAGAAAATCATTTTGCATATTGCTTTACCCTGTACACAAAAAATATTCTAACAGAAAAACGACTATACCTATTATTATAATTTTTCCAATTGTATAGCGTTATCAGAATATCTATTTCGTTTTTAATGTTTGAAATATAAGGTGTTAAACATTTTTCGACTTCAACTTTCATTTGTTTGTAACTTTTAAAATAAAAAAAATCGACCAAATAAATTTTATTTAAAAAACCGTAGAATCGAAAATCATATGATTATTGAACACCCTGTATATATAAAACGAATTTTAAAATGTGACGGTCAACAGTGGCTAGAAATTTTATAAGTACCTTTTATTCTCGTTTTTTTTTTTCCTGTTTTAAATTTACTAGACTTTGCTGTTAATTTGAGACACACTGAATAATATTTTTAAACTGTTTCTACATGAGAATATTTTCATTCCTGTGACTTTATTCTATCTTCAAGTATAATACTTTAAAATGCTGTCTAAAAAAATGATGATTTTTATAATCATTGAAAAATCTCAAAAACTGTTACACGAAATTTGTAAAAATTAACACGTAGAATCTAAATTTTCAATAAAAAATATAAGGTTCCACTTCAAATAACAAAGCTTATACGTACTTCCGGTATAATCGGAAGTGGTAAAATCTTGAAAATATTTTAATTTAGAAGAGAATATTGGTTTACATAAACAGTGAAAATTGCATTAGAATCTATCAATAGAAAATCCAAATACTTTTAGGGCGAGACACCCTGTATATGAACGGTAATGAACTGCAAAATTGGTTCTTTCGAAAAAGGTTTCAATATATTTCTCACAGATTTTTGAGAAATTAAACTGAAAGAGTTAAATACTGTAATTCATTTCAATAAATGAAAACGAATTTATAATTACATTTATTTAATAAACAAAAAAGATATGCCATTTAATAAAATAAATAAAATGAAAGATAATTTTTCACAGTGTAGATTAATATTAATCGGAATCTTCGAAATTATTTTACTTGTCATTGATAAAATTTTTGAAATGAATAACTTTTTAAATTTCCCGGGCCAATTCAAGGCAACGTTTCGCCGGTCGGAAGAAGAAATTTCTGAATAAATGGAGAAATATAAAAATCAACCATACAAACGAAAAAAGTGTATTAAGTGTTTATTTATATTGGGAGGACGCACTCATTTATGCGGTCTTCAGCAATTCAGCTGATTTTAAAACGATGCATGAAAAATTAACATACGCTCTCTAAACAAACACGGCAGACCGTTTCTCCGACTTCGGCCGATCGTGTGAAAAACGGTGGTGGGAGATGTTAACCCGTCCTCGATATGGAAGCTCTGTCTCCAGTCTGATCTCGTATTTATCTTCCACTTACTCTTGAAACTTCTGCCCGGGCGAAAGACAAATGCGTTATTAACAAAAGTTTAAATTAACCGGGTAGTTAGCGGGAAACGAAGTTAGAGCGTCGCGAGAAGGGGCCTGATATTGTTATTATAGTGTTTAAATTTTGGTTTAAGTTTGGAGATATCGTATGGTTCTAAATTTGTTGGAACACTGTTAATAATTCTTATTTAAAAAAGGAATATATCACAGTACAATCACAATGGAATTAAATAACTAAGTAAATTAAATCAAGTGAATGAAAACCTTTTCTATTATAAAAATTACCAATTATTATTTTAACAGTTTTTAATACAGTCAGCAAGTGTGATTTTTATTAATTATTTTTATTTAATTTATTTAAATAACTGTGACCCAGAAAATAAATTATTTTTTTCTATTAACACGCTTATACTACGGGGAACTTATTTGAAACTTTTTTATGGTGGAATACATCTTCAGTTATATATTATTGAATTTGAAATTAAAGGCACTTGGTTTGTTTCACTTATTTTTTTATTTTCCAACTAGTTTCGACTTATCGTCATTATCAAAGAAATAATGTACAGAAAATATTTTTGCAGGGCTGAAAGACCTCCGGTCGATAGCCGATTCATCATCTACAGAATATAATTCTAATTTTTGTATATTATTGTACATACATATACACATTTGAATAAAGATGGTTAGTTAGTTATTTTTGCAGTTTAATATATACAATCAGTTAGTAATGTCAGTGAGGATGGGGGAGTGCCAGATGTCTTCGCACTCATTAACCACGTTTTTTTTTACGTTTGATGGCCTTATGTAAAATTTAAATCCTATCCTTTACTACCTGAATGTAAGATTGTAAAATCTTCCGGATTAAAAAAAAAAGATTGAGTTCGAGTTTTGAAAAGCCTGTTGATTGTTTATTATTCAGTATTGATTTTTTATGTTCATCTAACTGTATTTCAAAACTTCTACCGGTTTGACCTATATACATTGCATCGCACTCACCACACTGGAATTGATAAATTCCGCATTTTTTATTTTATTATAGAGATCCTTTATATATGTTGATTTATTCCAATTTTTCTTTGTGTTTGGTTCATTATATATATATATATATAATATATATTTACTTTTTATTAAATTATCTATTAGTTTAGTATCGTATCCATTGTTAACTACTTTGGTTTATTGTTTTCAATTCTTTTTCATAATTTTGTTTACTAATTTCTATGTTTATTAATCTATTAATATAAGAATGGAAAGTACTGTTTTTAAGTGCCTTTAATTTCGAATTCAATATTAATTAGAATGTTTCTTCAAGTGATCAATGAGAACCAAATCAAATTTATATTCAGTTATATAACTCTAATAGTTTATAGTTAACATAAATATAATAAATAACAAAAATATTTTTCTTAATCTAATCGTTTAAAGAAAACTATATTATGTTTATAAAATATTCAGTTGTTATTTATTTTATATTGATATTCGCTCTTCAAATGACATTATTTCGATTCCAAACGATTGTTTTTCACGCACACCTTCCGATTCATCGCGTGAAATCCTCCGGAATAAAAAATAAAGACAAAAATAACAGAAGCGAACGTGTAGCAGGAAATAAATCAAATATACAACACGTAACTTATTTTGTCGCCCAGTGCTGAAGATTACGTGCGTTTCTAAATAAATTGATGAAAACGTAACGAATTTTGCCGTTCGCTACGTGACAAACAAGCCGCCCTTTTTCCCCGTCGTCGCGAGTTTAAAGTTTTCCGAAGTTGACGTGAAAATGTAGTTGTACTGGAGGACTGAGGAGGGAGGGGGGAACAGTGCAAAGACCGGTATATTTTATTCGCGCAATATATTTTCCTCTGGACCGGCTGGGATAAACTGAATTCGGTCCCGCATACATTTTCCCACTTCAGGTGCCACGTTTAACGTCCGAAGTAGCGAGGATTTTTCATATTTAAGTCGTTCCTACTGCCGAGATGCATTCTTCGCATGGAAGAATATACAATTCAATATCGTTGTTGTTATAATACTAAATTTTCATGATGGAATGGTTTCGTCGTTCCGTCTGCCTAAATACATTCCTCGCATGAAGAAAAAATACAATCCAATATTGTTATAAATAGAAAAGAGTATTTATTTATTTTGTCACAGTTATTTAAATTAATTAAATAAAAATGATTTAAACATAATTAATACATTATTTACAAAAAATATCACAGAGCTAAATGTGGAAATAATTTATTAATTATTTTCAAATCGTTTTTATATAATTTATCCAATATTGTTCTTATAATTTTAAAGTTTTCGCGTGGAAAATTTTGAATTAATAATTAGAAAGTGAAATCTGAGAATTATTTATTATTTATTTTCAAATAATTTTTATTGAATGTATTGGAAAGTGAATTATTTTTTGAGGAAATAATAAGATATCCAAAAAATATTCATTCATGGAAAGTTATTGAATAATGTAATATGGGGTGTCATCTGGACCTTTATGCTTTTGGCTGCCCCACTGATCTTACTGTCTGCTCAATTCTCTACAAAAATTATTGTTTTAGAATAGATGATTCGGAGAAGAGAAAGAGAGGTACTTCTAGTTCACCCTTGATTTCCAGGAATACCTTATTCAGATTCTAAGTAGCTTTCTCAATTATCATGCTTCTTTAATAGTTGAGATATTTACTTTGAATATGAATTAGGTGTTCCTTAAGGATCCACATTATTGCCCTTAAACCTTTAAATATAAAATTTAAAAGCATTTATACATATTGTTCGATATATTTTTTAAATGCTGTAGAAAGAATAATTTTTACATTTAAATAAATGGTGTATGCGCCGGGGCATTGCTGGATATATCACGAACTTAACTTATGATTTCTGGTTGCAATTTCAAAATATCGTTCGATATTTTTTAATTTGTTATTGCTATATAAATTTGTTTATGAATATTTTGTGGTTGTATACAGGACTATATTCAACGAGAAAATCTACTGTAAGGATTTTATTTCATTGAGCATAGTCCTTTAATGTGACATTAAAACATTTATATCCCTTTAATTTTCATTATTGCCGCATTAGTTATACTAATTTTATTACACAAAAAATAACAAATTGAATAAAATAAAAAAATATGGCTGAGAAACCGTTGGTCGATAGCCAATTAAGAACAATATTATATAAAATGATTTTGTATTGTATTTTGTATTTATTTTGTGTTTAACTAATGTAAATTTTATAAATTAAATAAAAATGATTTTAAAATAATTAATAAATTATTTCTAGATTTAGCTTTGCGACATTTTGACTTTACGTAAGTAGTTTAGACAAATGCACATTAATGTAATGTATGCTGTTGCATAAACGCTTTTATATTGGTAAATTTATAATAAAGATGAATATAAAAAAATGTTAAAAATTTGATACAAAAATATTTATTTGCCTTTCAATTTCATTGTTGCTATATTAGTTATTCTAATTTTATTCCACAAAAAAAAAGATTAAAATGAAAAAAGTTCATTGAACAAAATCGAATCAGATGAAAATCCCATTTAATAAAACGATTATTTACTCGAAGACCAAAATCCGGGGTTTCCTTATTCTTTCATCTTCCTTTTTTTTTCTAATTATTTTTTATTCGTGCTCGGCTCTCATCGCCCAACTAAAAATTAAATTTCCCCGGCTTAAATTCGCCGTAATGAAATCAATGTCATCTCATCATCTGTGCCGTCGACCGTGAAGCCCCCGGAGAAGAATGGCACGGTCGGCTGGCTCGTATAAAAAAAAAGAAAAACGTGTCCCACATCCGAAGGGCTGAACTTGATACTGATGGCGCTACACGCTCCCGCGGAAAAGCGCTGCATTATACCTCCGGGGAAATGTCCTGAGAGGGAAAAAAAAGGAGAAGGGAAAAGCGGTCCATATTTATGTACAATCAGACTAAAAGTGGACCGGCGAGGGTGGGCGAAAACAGGAGTAGGGAGCCACGACAGGGTGGCGAGTGTGGCGCGAATGTGTGCTATAAAGAAATGTGTCAGGACGTAGGACGCGATGACAGATTAGAAGGAATGGAAAGGAAAACAAGGTATTAGTATTTTAGAATGTTTACATTTTTATATACATAAATCAAAATCTACTAAAGGTTAGCTGTAATGTTTCAGACATAAATCGTGCCTCCACCACCAATACAAATATTATTTGTGATTATTTAATTATTTAAACAAATGTTACATGTTTTTAGATTTATACTAAGTTATTTCATTATTCTATTTAAATAATAAAAATTGTAATTTGACTCTTCTACTTTGAGTAGAATTAATCGATTTTATACAGAATATATCTCGAATAAATTTAATAAAAATAATTTGAAAATAATTAGTTAATAAATTATCTCCTCTTTAGCTACTATTATACAGGGTGGCCAAAAAAGGTGTGATAATCTTCAGTTAAAGTGGTTTGTTAATCAATTTTAAGAAGAAAAAAAGTGTTTAATTAATTTCTCACTTAACCCGTAGTGAAACATTTTTGAATTAATTCAGGATGATTTAGTTGAAAACCAAGTGTTTTAGGTTTGTTTCACATATTTAAGTGAATCATCCTGAATTAAGAAAAAAAAGTTTTTAAAATAAAAAATTAAATTAAATAAAACACAAAAAAAATATTGGGTAATTATTCAATAAGTTTTATGAGGCCAATAATATCCTAATTATGTGACCTGAATTTGTTTTTAACATTTTATGTATAATTATTGCTATTAATAATCGACTTATCATTAAATAAACATTTGCAATGTTTAACAGGATGTTAATAGAACTAATTTTAATCAAAATATTTCAAAAATATTACTGATTTCTAGTCACATATTTATTATATCAATGGCCTCGTGGGCGTTAATGAAGAACCGTACAATATTTTTTTTTACTTAAATTTTCTACTTGAAATTAATCAATGAACAACTTTACCTGAAGATTATCACACCATTTCTGGCCACCCTGTATAATAGTAGGTAAACAGTGGATAATTTATTAATTAATTATTTTCAAATTATTTTTATTAAATTTATTCGATTTATATAAAAATAAATAAAATATTCTGTATAAAATCGATTAATTATATTTAAACCATTTGTAAATAAAACATAGGTTTTTGAGTTTCACAAAAATGTATTGCTAGCATCCTGAGGTCTTACTGTTTTGACTTGAATTTATGGTGATGTGCAATAAAAAATATCTGTGCTTATTAAATCAAAAATGTAATCGTTTTGAAAGTGTATGCTTTATTTTTTTTTAATTTAATTATTAAATTAATTAGGTGTAACCCAATTTCTGCTGCCACAAAGGAAGTCGAGAGCAATTTGCAATGCACATCGAGCCTTTGTGCCAAAAGCGAATCACGAGTGCATTTGAAGATACGCACGCCTATCACAATCCATTTCATTTACGCGTGCACGCTAATTGCTGCTCAATTTTAGACGGGTGAACCTATCTTTGCTCACATAAATTAAACTAAATGAAATATTGCGATAAACCAATAAACTGATAACTTCATATAACAATAAAATGTTTTATTTATAAAGTCAGTATTTTTAATATGACGTTTCAAATTTGGTCACATAACAGACTACAGATATACGCTTCACATAACATCGAGTGATAAGACGCTCAATTATTTGTTACAAACGAGGGATTGTTGATATTAAATTAGTGAAAAAAATGTTTAAATGTTCGATCTTAGTATTTGTTTGAAATGTCGATAATAATATACACAAATATTCTTAAAATTCAAAAAATTCCGTATAATTTAAATTAATTAAATATAAATGAAAAAAAAAAAATTTCTGATGGGATTTCAACCCATGACCTCAGATTTCTAGTGTGTTTCCACCTATACCATAAAGAGAAATATGATAAAAAATCTCCATTCAGTGCTTCAAGTATACATATATACAATTTATTCGGGGGATATGGGTTGAAATTCTATCAGAGATGTATCTTTCAAACTTACATTTAATTATTTTAATAATTTTAATTTTTATAATTATAATAATTAGTTCATCAATTATATCATAGTGTTGTACATAGATTCTTCAATTTCATAAATATAATTTAAAAGGAATATCAATTTAATTGTTATTGTTATGCAACAGCAAATGTCTATTATTAGACATTTGTTATAGTACTTATGTAACATAAGTCAAATTATCACAGTAGCTTTAATAAATTTCAGGAAATAATTTATAAATTATTTTCAAATTCTTTTTTTTTAATTTATCAATTTAATTGATTAAATATTCTCAAATTAAGTAAAAAGAATTTTAGGAAACATAATGCAATAATTACATTGCACAATTGAATATTTTGCAACAGCAAATGTTTATTGTGTAGTTACGACAAGTAGTTGTTTCACAGGGTGTTTGTTCTTCTTAAAGTACTTATAACATACATTAGAAAGTTGGACTTTCTACAGAGAAAATTGTTAATTAATAATTCATTTGACTAAATTAAATTATTTTCATTTTTTTTATTTGATTTAATTTAAATAGCTGTGACCAAGGGAATGAATACAATTTTTTTATTAAATATTTATAATTAAAATAATGTATAAATTAAACAGTAATTGAATTTTTAAATCAATTAACTCCCCATTTAAATTAGAAAATTAAATTATGCAGTGCAGAATTAAATGTAATCATCCAATTGGAGCGCAATTTTAAAAAATTACCCGATTAAAGCCTAATTGGATTCCGATAATCCGCGTGAAATTGATTAAAGAAGGTCAAGTAGAATCTAATAAATCAATTACGAATGGACGGTTAATAGAGTTTTTCGATTCCGTCTGTGTGTTTTATGTGTTTATACAATGTCGAGCCGGGAACGAATTCCGCGTTCAATTAAACCATAAATCAAACACGGGCAAAATATCAATATCGGGAAAAGAAGCGGGCGAAAATACAGGACTAAAAAAAAAAATTGAGCGCGCGCGCGCTCACCACCCCACGAATCGAAATGAAATGACTTCTTTCGGTTGGGTTTGCAATGTTGTAATGTTCATAACTTTGTTCAAAATCAAATATTTGTTTCCTTCTTTTTATTTTCTGAGTACTTAAAGAATATACAGTATTACTTTTTATTTATGCGAATAGCAAGAAACAAATCAAATAGAATTAATTTACTGAATTAAATGATTAATTATTTTCTCTTTATCTGCTACAACTCTTTGACTTAAGTTACGTAAATCTTTAAAATAAACATCTATTGAAACAACTAGCTCTCGCACAAATTTTCTGCCATATTGAATTGTAAAGTTCAATCACTGAACACCTTATTTACTTGATCACAGCTATTTGAAATAAATAAAATAAAAAGAATTTGAAAATATTATTATTATTATTAAAATAATTAATAAATTATTTTCTCTTTGGCTACTATTATACGATAAAATAGTAACCAAAGGGGAAATAATTTATTAATTATTATCAAATTAGTTTTATTTGATTTCATTCAAAAAGCTGCGATCGAGTCAATAACTAAAATATTCTTTTCTGTTAACTAACTAATCATTTTTATTCAAATGTGTATATACAATAATATATAAATGACAATAATATATAAAATTAGAATTATATTCTGTAAATGAATCGGCTTCGACTGAAAGCCTTTCAGCCCTTTTCTGTTATTAAATAAAATTCTGTTTTATTCGTTACTTATTTTTTTATATTTTTACTACTGGATATGAATTTCAAAATACATTATTTATATCACTGATTACATGATGTTTAATATTTCCAGTACAGTTTTATATACTGGTTTCAAACCTGAAAACCGTTTTGCTCCATCACGTCAGATTCTGTAGACAAAATCATATTTTTATGGAACACTGTTGTATCCTTTCTTCACATAAGAATGTTCATTTATTTATGATTAAAAACTCTTCAATAAATTCAAAAATATATATCGATCATGGAATACTTTCCGTCGAAAATATTTAATTCGTCATGTTATATTTTCAGTATAAAGGTCTAGTGGATGATATCGTCCAGAGGTTGTATAAATTCACCAGATCTGTTTTTCTACGTGAACGGCTATATAATACATAAATACCACAGAAAACATGCCTCAAATTAAGAACATACTGTATGCTCTAAATCAATGCTTTCAGATATCTTGTACCTTCAATTATATTTGACTCTATTATATTTGTGCCATGTGTTACATTTATTATAATTTCTTAGCTACAGTGTTCTAGTAAAACTTTATTTTTCTTTTATCCAGTATCAAACATATATAAACGGCTGATGTCGTATATATAAAACAAAAAATAAAGTGAAACGATTTAGGTATTTTGAATAAAATAATACTAACATATTATATATTTACTTTATATTACCTGAAGCTATTCGCTGGTGTAAATCGAACTTATTATTAATTTGTAGAGCATAAATTAGGCTTTGGTACGGTATAACGTCACAGAGCTTTTGTGGGACAATGTTGATTCAGGCCGCTTATTTGGCCGCTGGGATATCCGGCGAAAGTTTTTTATTAGTGTAGATTATTAATAACTAAACTTTAGTTGCTGATAATGAAGTAAATAATAAAACTGAATTTTATATATAAATAGCGCAAAGCGCCATTTTTTCAATTATTTGCAAATGATATCAACAATTTCAGTTTACTCTACACTGTACTTGTCTTGTTTAAGCAAACAGAAAACGAAATTCATTTAATTTAATTCAACCGCTTAATTATCCAAACAGTAGATGGTTGAACTAAATTAAATTAATTTCGTTTTCTTTTGTCATTGTGATGGCAATTTACCGGAAATAAATTCAGTACAACATCCGTTTAACTGCCTTCCTCAAACATTGCCCTCTCTATACACTGATGTGATAAGTTCTGAAATATCGAAATGGCAATCGGTAGATTATAGTGGTTGAACAAAATTGAATGAATTTTCTTTTTATCGGCATTAACTTGATGGTATTTTTTCTATATCGGATATAAAGAAAACAAGATGACTTTTTTATACTACTTGAATTCTTATTAATCGTGACTAGTTTCGATTACACGGTAATCATTTCTCAATCAATAAAATCCCGGTGGTATAAAAAAGTTATGTTGTTCGTTTTTATATCCGTGAATCAATTTTGTTTCTTTGTTAATTTAAACAAACAAAAAATATCTAGTACCATAGTGCTTTTTAGTGAATATTAGAATTATTAAATAAAAATGATTTGAAAATAATTAATAAATTATTTTCACATTTAATTCTGTGACTTTTGACTTACGTTACGTAAGTACGTTAAATAAATCATTTTTATTTAATATATTTAAATAACTGTGACCAAGTGAATGGATAATACTCTTTTCTATTTATATTAGAATTATGACAATATAGACAGAATATTATAGCACTTATATAAACACGTGTAATTAATCACCAACTTTCCCAATGTGTATAAGTTGCATATGCTGAAATTGCAATTAAACTTGCCCCATTAAACTGCACCGCAATGTTTCATTC
Organism: Philonthus spinipes; assembly: GCA_963082785.1. Taxonomy (NCBI): domain Eukaryota; kingdom Metazoa; phylum Arthropoda; class Insecta; order Coleoptera; family Staphylinidae; genus Philonthus; species Philonthus spinipes. The sequence continues at coordinate 19,690,423 of OY720307.1, read as the reverse complement.
TGCGTTCGCAAGCCAATAACTTAAATCAGCATTCGATCGCAAGATTGACGTCGATCGTAATAATAAAATGCATCCAATCAAACGCAGTCATTAATTTGAAATTAATAATTATATAATTTTATTGGATAATAAATAACAATGTTAGGCAATCATTTCTGGTTATTTATTATATAAATTTAATTAAACAGGAAACAAAAATATTACTATTAAAAACTAAAAAGTTTCTTTTTAAAATATATATAAAAATTTTAATTAATTTGATTCAATTATTTTTCGTTTAATTTTATTTGGTTTTGATTTAAATTGAATTAATTTGGTTTAATTTAATTTAAATTGATTTAGTTTAATTTGATTTAATATAATTGATTTAATTTTGCTAATTGTATTTGAATTAATTTAATTAATTTATTTTAACATCTTTAAATTATGTAAGGCATAGCTGTACTGACGAGGGATAGATCCCGAAACACGTGTCTGCAGATGGCCTTAAATTAAGTAACGTTCCTTTTGTTGTTTTCGCATTAGAGAAATTTTTCTCGGATCAAAATTTGTTGCATTATGCAATATTTTATTGATGTGCAACAGCAGGTGTACATTATGTAATTCAATGTCCGGCGTGGGTATTTGCCCGGGAAGTAGTTGTTTTAATGTGCATTTGTTTAACGTACTTACGTAACGTAAGTCAAAAGTCACACAGCTAAATGTGAAAATAATTTATTAATTATTTTCAAATCATTTTTATTTAATATATTAAAATATATATGTTTCTACGGTGTTGTTCGGAAAGTAATTTCGTTTTTTTTTTTTATAAAAATTAAAAATGTCTTTCTTATGGTGAATTAATATTTTATTCAATTAAATATTGTCCATTCATATTCAAATCCACTCACAATCTTATTTATTTTTTTTATTTATTTATTTTATGGCAATGCCATTTTACAAAATTCATAACAAAAAAATTAAAGTAAATAACATACAAATGACAGTAACTAATTCTACAACTTTATTGGTAGAAGCATGATTCCAAGCTCATTAAATTGTTGTTCTTACCGGGGCTTTACTGTAACCACCGGAAATTTGGATTTCAGTAATAATTTTAGCTGCACCGTAACAATGGACGACATTTTTATAATGCTACTTATTTTCAATACACGGATCGACGTTCCCACCCTAATTGCTTAGAGGATCCTTTTATTTTTTTCCTCTCCACCGTTAGGTATAAAAATTTCTGTTATCTGTTTCTATAATTTTATTTTTGCTTTAGTTAATTGTTTAATGTTCATCAAGTTTATATCCCTCTTTTTGCTTCTTCTATAGTTCTGCCATTTCATGTTTTTTCTCGGCCTTCTCCGGCAGTTTCTACCTTACACTCTTGTTTCATATGTTCTTGATATTCTCTTCTCTGCATGAAAGAGACACACATGTCTGAACCATCTGAGCAGTCCTACAATGGTATGTATAGGTCTTATATGTAGGTTTTGTCTGTAGGTATCATTCCTTATTTTATATCTTCTAGTCTTATTTTCAATTGTCTTTAAAAATCTCATATCTATTGCATTAAGTTTTGTTTTCATAAAACCATGTCTATGCTTCGCTGCTATATATTATTGTACGTCCTATCACTTTTTATCTGAAAACATAAAAGTGGAAATAGCGACCGCTTTTATTGATAGTACCCTTAGCCCATTAAACAGCGGTAAGAAGGTCATGATTCAAAATAAACAAACGATAAATAATAATTAAAGTGGGCGCCAGTAATTTTTAATTCAAGAGGCACTCAACTACAGAATTTTAATAAAAATTACAAAATTAAAATCGCTAACCACTGATTTCAAATAAAACCATTGAATTACTATCAACAAAATTTATTACAAAATTAATTAAAATAAAATATAACTACTTGTTTCTTAATGTAAATATAAAAATAATAAAAACAATATCAAACAAAATACACTCAGACAAACTTATTCAATTTTATCTAACAGAATACAGACTTATCAGCATAACCCAGTATATTTCCAAAATTAAACATGAAACAGTACGTAAAAAAAACTAAACTCGAACAAAACAACTATAAAGTGTGAAATATAGTAACTCTTTATTCATTTATCATTGGCATGAACTTGGAGCGATAAAACTCCCCAGATTTATCGGCGGGAAATTTAACTTGTCTACAATTATTATTGATCACTCGGCATGAAATCAATTTAAACCTAAATTCCTGTTTATAATAGGGTAAGTTCTGCTTTCTTTCAGCGGAACAGCAGTTAATTTGATTATTTTTTAACTCAAATTAACGATGCAACCCCCCGATTATACAAAAAATGAGTTCTCTGCGTTAATTATTTAATTAAATTTTTAATTAATTTCTTACATGTGAAACACGTGAAATATGTTTGAATATATATATTGAATAATTAAATAGTATGTATAATAATTACGTTTATTTATTTATAAAATTTATAAAAATAAACAAGCACATATTTTTTTATTTTCATATAGATTTATGTCTATTTAGAATAAACAAACAAACTTTGCCGGTCTCAGTACAAAAGTTTTAAATTAAGACAGGCGGATTCGTTATATCATATACTAAAAGTTTCGAAAACTTGTATAATAATTTAATTATATAATACGCGCGGTGTATGCAGTTGACATGAAAATCGATGCAACTTTATGATTTTATAAGTTTTATAACAAGACATCACCGTTTGCGTATGCTGTGGCTTCGTGGGATGCACAAGAAACGAGTATAAAGTTAAAATGGCTCAATACTTTACAACTAGGCTCAGGTAATATGTTGATAATTATTTAAAGTTTCATGCGATAAGAGGGCGACAAGCCAGAGTAAATAACTGTTAAAAGGATTGAAATTTAAACAATAAAAACAGTTTTTATGTTTGTTTTGTATAAGTAAAAAATATTTAATCAGTTAAATAATATATACATTTTTCGACAAAAAGACATCTTGTTTTTTGAATTAATTTCTCACTTAACCCGTGGTGAAACATATTTAACTAATAGACTTTAATCAGTGAAACAAACCAAGTGTTTTAATCAAAGTCTATTGACCTCTTGTTATTTGCTGGGGCTTCTACTTTGTTATACATTGTAATTCAATTTTAATAATCTAAAAACTTTTTGGTTTCTTTATATATATATTGGAATGTTTATTGTTGAATGTTGAATATAGTTTCGACAACCTAATAATACGAATTCACATTTTTTTAAACAATACACCTTCTTATTTAAGGTTTAAATCGATTAATTAGGTGGTAAATTAACTTATAAGCATTTTAATCATTATTTGTTAGTGATTTATTTTTTTTTATAGCAACGTGATTTAATTTAAAACAGAATATTAAATTGCCAATAACTTCGTTGGCTGTGTTTTTTTTGTAATAGTTTATTATGACTTTTATTGTTAAAAATACTGTTATCAATTTCAATTTACTTTATTAACGGAATCTCCATTTGCAAATTACAATTATAATTACATATTAAAATTTTTTATAAGAACAGTGTGACGCTCTAAAAAGATTACAAAACATAACATGTGTTTTCTATTAATTGGCGATAAAATATTTAGGGAACACTTTCAAAAATTGTTTGTTTAGTTATTATCTTGTTCTTTTGTTTTTCTGATTCCACCGTTCTTATCCTCAAAAAAAAAAAACTACTACTTTGCTAGAACTTTGCTAGAAAGTCGGTTAGATTAACCGACTTTCTAGCTCAGTTAATAACAAATCACTTAAACTATAATAATATGTATATAATAATATTAAAAATATAATAATTCGAATTGTTATTTATTTTAGAATAATAATAATTACTTTTTTTCTTTCATTTTTTGATTGAGTTGAAAATATTTTATTTAATACCAATTACGCGTGTTTTGCCTTAACTTTCTTGAATGAACTTAATTTCAGTGAATTAAATCCCTACAGGCCAACTTTGAGCATGCCTTCATTATTTCAACAATTCTCGAAAGGCGTAATTAAATTAGTTCCTCTTTAATAGGATTAAAGTTTGCAGCGTAATTAAAAAAAATGCACGGACGGATTAAAGAAAACTTATAATCGCCAATTTCTCTATTATTACGTTCAACCTTAGAATTTAATAAAGCTAAAATTATTTTTATATCTGCATAATTAAAATATTCAACAACGAATAGTTCACTAATTGCGATTAACGCAGCGTTACTATCTTTATAAGTATATAAGTTTTCCATTTTTTTGTATGGTTACAAACTTAGTTAACCTCCAGCTAGTCGGGATTAATATTATTATTATTATTATTAATAATAATCTTTATTAACAGATATATACAGAAAGTATACAAAATAAGTAATAAATATTAACAAACTCAAATGTATAATTTATATCTGTTAATTGTCTATCGACCAGTGTTTTTTTGTACTTATGTCCTACATAATTAATATTAATATTATTTTTCAAATTCTTTTCATTTAATTTATTTTAAATAACTGTGAGCATGTGAATGAATCCTTCTATTATTATAATTGAATTAAAAATCAATAATATAACAAAATTATTGCAATTGCCTATTTGATCAATTTTCCGCGCAAACGAACGTTTAATTTTTTTACAAGAAAAATAAAAGAATTTTCTTCTGGTTTCCCGAATGAAAGTGGGCGGGAGTTATTAATGATGCCGGTTATTCGCGCAGTGTAACTTATCGAAGTATACAAGCGCCGTTGAAATCCTTTAAGGCCCTCGGTCGGAAAGTTGAGAGCTATTGTTATTCACGTCTACCTGCCAGCGATTTAAATGGACTTACTAATAGAACTCTAGTACCGTTTTGCATAACTTTAAGTGGATTACTCCTGCGGGGGCGTTCTCTGCATGTGTAAATATTTCCACAAACATCAATAACAATCCACCACTCGATGTTGTCAAATGTTTAATAATGTTATTAATGGTGTGTATTATATAAAGGTTTTATTTGTAAATGATAAATATTTAGTTTGAATATAAGCGGCTGTGTTGTTAAGAAAAGTTAATCAAAAGATCTTGATTTTCACGAAACTAGTTAAAAACTATTTTCGATGTAGATTATTAAGTTTTATCAAAAGTCTCCTCTCAGTTTCGATTTCTAGAGATAAATACAGATATAGGTAAAATATAATTTTTCCAATTAAATGTCACCGAACGTTTGATAATTAAGCTTAAAAGATTTATTTCGGTTGGCCATAATCTCAATAAATGCATAAAAACTTATACATGAAATTCGGGTAAATATTTTATTATATTGATGCCCGTTTGCACCGAATTTACTTTAAGGCCTTCTTGGTTAAGGGTTCCTTAAAAGTTAAGGAAAGAATAGTAGAGATTGAATTGCACCGCTCATATAAAATCTCCGCTTAGTTAAGGGCTCCTTAGTTGGGGGAATATCTAGAGGAATGTCATGTCGTCTACAAAAGCGTATTATCCTCGCTTTCTAACCTTGAAATCATAGAAAATTATTATTAATGTTATAATTTCACAATTATTCGGAGTAAATATTATCGTTATAAACATTTTAGTAATCAAAAGAAAAAATAAACAATATATTTATTTAATATTGTATATATTTCACCATTTTCTTTATAACATTATTCGTTCACTTTCTCTACTTTAATCGTTATGTACGTCGACGCTAAGGAACCCTTAGGGAAGTTAAGCCGCCAACATCAGTGGCTTAAATTTAAGGAGAATTTAAGTTAAAAACGAAGGAGTACTTAAACAAGGCGGTGCAAAAGGGCATGAGGGATACTATTTTACAGTTACAGATTCACTATACTTAGAGCTTTTTACATGATATTTCATTAAAATATTCAAAGGCTTGAAAAAGTTGCACTATAATTTGTTTTTCACAATATAGTGAAAGTATACTATATATACTGTTTACTATAAACAGTGTTGACTACATTTTATTTCATCACTGCATAACAGTGACGATTAAATATTCTTTTCATTGTATCGTTTTTTAAGTCAAAATTAAATTAAGAAGTTAAAATATTCACCAAAGATTCCGGTCGATAGCCGATTGACACATGATACAAAATTTATATTACATTTTGTTATACCTCAAATATAATTAGAATAAGTCTGTTTTTCTAAATAAAAATCACTGCCTATATAAAACAAAGTAGATGAAACGAAAATGGTTTTATTAAAAATTAAGAACATTGTCGAAAATGAACCCATAAAAATGTTATAAAAATTATTAATTTAAAACTTTCATCAATTCCGAAAATCGCCAAATAAATCAACATTGCACTTAATCCCACATTCAGCGCGCGTGAATTATTATCAAATCCCGTTTCAACGCGAACAGCAATATCACAATTATTAATATTAATTAATCCCTTTGAGAGCAGATCGAATTTTGGACGCCTTTAAATCGATTCCTCCGCTACACGAGCTCCTCTCCGACAATCAGGATTCACGTTTAAGAGGACTTATCCGATTCCGAGCCCCAAAGGTAAATTATGTACAACGATCGCCCGGATGTAATGAAAGCCCGTGTGAGTGAGTGATTGTGTTTGGCTGTGTGTGTGTACATCCAGGCAGAAAGTTAGATAATTTCGGGAATCGAGTAACGGTTTGTCTATTTCACGTGTTCGTGCGTTTGATTTTGATGTGGGATTGCGGCTAATCGTGAACTGGAAAGGAAACGTTGTTAAGGTTTTCTCGGAGGGAGAGAAATTTTGATATAATTTTCGAAAGAAAGATTTCATTGAATTATTATCTTAAAAGTATTCGCTTCCTATATTTTAAATAATTAAAAAAAAACGAATTTTATAAATAATAATTCTCGTAACCTCGAAGGTCTCAAAAATACGATTTTTCTGAATCGCATGCTCCAACTTACGATTATTTTGTGGCAACTACCATAAAATAATCGTAAGTTTGAGCATGATGATTTTATTTTTAAGACCTTCGGGGTTAATAGAATTATTTTTTATAAAATCCTTTTTTTTATTATTTAAAATATGCGAAGCAAATACTTTTAAGAGAATAATTCGAGTATTATTAATAAAATCCGTTTTTTAGTTTTATAGTTTGAACAAAATCTTCGCTCTATTTGCGAATGCTTATTTTGCAAAGCAAACTATTTCTTCGATGCCTTCAAATCCTCACAGTATATTCTCCTATTGTTTAGCTATAATATGAAGTTATTTAGCGAGTTTCGGATTTGCCAAGAATATTCACATTGTTTCACTTCTGTGAAATATTTATCTTAATTAAATACCCACACTTAATTAAAAAAAGAAATTAAATAATTTAATAAATTTGATAGAATATTCAACCAGTGTATGGATTTCGGTTTTTCGAACCTAGTGTGTTCCATGTTAAATGCCTTGATGAAGGCATTGATGCTAACGATGCCACATGAAATTACGCAAAAATTGGCGCTTGCGTCTCTACCATTTATTAAAATTAAAAATTATTCATTCAAATTTATTTCGTATTGTGTTATCATTAAACGAAATATATATATATATATATATAAAATTAAAAAAGACATATATGCCACTTCGCTCTTACTTCAACAACGGAATGATATGTAGGCACGCTCCTTTTTATACGCGTTTCGTCGTTTTAGAATGATTGTTTAACTTTAAGCAATGCTTAAAATTGAGTGTGTACACATCAGCAATTTAGGCTTTAAATATGTGAAGCATTTAGCATCATGCTGAACCTACATAAATAAGGCGTTAACAAATCGATGCTTATATAAAATATATTAATTTCTTAACGGAATCTCCTTTTTTACATACAAAAAATAAAATAATCTAACAATATATATATATAAAAAAAAACATATCAAAAACATAGGCCAACCCGTAGAAACATTTAAATAACCTCTAACAATTATAAGAGAATATCATAAATACCAATCACTTATATTTGTATAGCATCACAATAAATATACCACGAATTTAAATAAACAATATAAAAAATTGTTTTCCCGACAAACTCTCCAATAATTTCAACCTTATGTTTCTAAATAAAATTAGTTATTTATTAACCTCTTAATATTCACATAGTTTGATGATAAAATTTGTTTTTTTTTTTAAATTCATACCTTGCATTATACATTAAAATAATCTTAAAATAACAGGAATTTCATCAGATAAATTAAAAAAAAATGTTTAGTTTGCGTGAAAAATAATAATGAAAATTGATCAAATTTATAGCAAATTTCAAATCATATTTTTGCTAATAATAACTTGTGCAATGAAAATTTAAAGGATTTCACTAAATTGTGCATTCAAATAACTTAGCAGACATGGCCTATTAATTTCATTATATTTTACAATTTTCTTTTCTAACTTGAACTGGTAAATTGACGTAATTCACGAAAATTAACGATTTATTTTTTAATTAGACTGATACTTTATACTTGGTAGATAAAAAAATGTAAATATATTTTCATATTATTAAATCCAAAGGAATAGCTCTTTTTGCAAACGATTATTTCCATTTTACTATATAACTATCTTTTTCTACTAAACCGCAACCTTAGGGAGAGAATAGTTGCGATTGGATTGTACCGCTCATAAAAAATTTACCTTTAATTAAAGTCTCTTTTATTGACGGGGAGGGGGGGGGGTTAGTTTGATTGACATCTAGAGAAGGTTAATGCGTTAGGCATTAATATTCTTCTAGATGTCATGTCATCCATACGACAAAAAAATATTTTTGATAAAATGATAAAAACATAAATATTTGGAGTAATAATAATGCTTTTAATAACGATTATAAAAGCATTATAATAATCGAACTAAATTTTAAACAATGTAATGTTTTTCTTAAAACTAAATCCATAAATAATCTATTTATTAATACATGACATGAATGCACCATAGAATTTAAGTGATTACACCCATAAAAAAATCATTCCCGGCCCGTTCCCTCTTCCTTCCTCGGCTTTCTCTCGTCAGTGGGCCGACGCATAAAAGTTCGCACACTATCAAGAGAGCTTTATTAGGCATAAATTCAAATTTTATGCGCCCGTTAATATCCATAACGGCGTTACCCGCGCATCGGATCCCCGGGCGCACTAAAAATTACTATTACAATTGCAAATCGCGTTTTATGTTTGACATTCCGCGAGAAAAGCGAGCCCTCGCTCCTAATCTGAATAAAAATATACACGACATAATGAGCCTTTTTTATTTCTATATATATATATGTATAGAAGGCTCCTCTTCCGGGGGTTTCCCCTTTGTGTTTCTGTGTGCTTTAATCACGTTTTGATGGTGGGATATTAGGAATTACTCGCACTCGGATGGAATTATATTACGATTTGTGTAATGCGAATGTTGTTTTTATTTTCTACGTGTTGTGCCTATTTAATGTTCACGAAATTATGTATTTCTGCTTTTGCTTATTATAAGAATTTCTGCAGGTGAAACTGAAATACATTTTAATACATTCATTTGAATTTTATTTAATTTATTAATTTGTTCATGCAACATAACAAAAACCAACAAGTTAATAGAGTACAAAAAAATTTCGAATTTTCTTGAGATGGAATATCTAGAGGTGTATATTTTAAAATGAAATACATTTTATATATTTCTATGTAAATCTGATTGGACAGATATCAAGCGTATAACAAAAAATCGACGACAAAGTTAGCGTTTGAAGTCTCGAGTCATGTCTGTACTAAGAGCACAACATGACAACTAGTACTTTAAGAGTGCGCGTGTGATTTTAGTTCAGACATGACTTTAGATTTCCAATGCCAACTTCGTCGTCGATTTTTGTTATATGCTCGATATATTTATGATGTATACAACATTGTGAATAATTGCTATTCGTTTCTCTACTACTTTATTGATTTGTTTGATTTTTTTTTTTTTTGCAGTATTAATCCATACTACTTCGAAATATACGTAACTGATTAATAAATGTACACAAAAAAGAATAACGATTGTTTAGACAATTTGTGTTTGGGACAGCCTATATAATTTGAAAATAATTTTAGAAAGTAGTCCTTGTACACCCCAGAAATCGACATTTTAAAAAGTGGTGTACTTTGGCCATAATACTCCATTTCGTATAGCGTGAATAACGTAGTTGGAATATGTATTAAAACATATAGAAAAAATATTATCAAAATCTCTAATAAAACCCATTTGGTTCTACATGTAATCACATTTTATTCATCGATAAATCATTCACTTAAAATTAAAACGCGTCAATGAAAAATCCGCTGATGATATGCACAATTACTTTAAATTTTCCGACCTCTTTAAACACTTTTCGAAGGGCTCCCATTGAACGTGTCTGCTTTAATGAAGCTATCGTCTTAAAAAGGGCGTGTTGAATAAATATCAGACAAAGGAGCCTGGATTCGCATCCCCCGCGCGCGCTCGTCCCTTTCAGCGATTTCCTTTTGGCAAAACACCATTTTTTTATACACGAACAATCGACATTAGAGCATTTCTCGAGCTTTCAAGTCGCGTGTTTGTCGGCTGCCGGCAATTCGAGGAAACTGACGGAGTTCATTCTTCGTGTATTCCTAAATTTCCATTTTGTAAAAAATTAGTGATCAACAAAAATTAATGGAAACGTAAGAAGCAAAAATTTGATTTAATTTATTCGCTTGAAAAGGCTGCAGCGAAACCATTGAATCGAACAATTAAGTCCATTAAAATAAATTATTTGGAAATAATTAATGAAATATTTCCACATTAATCTCTGCGACATTTTAACTTATGTTACTTACGAAAGTACTTTAGATAAATGCACATTAAAACGACAATTCGTGAGATATCAATAACACATTGCATCATGCAAAAACTTTTGGTCCTAAAAAAAGGCGGAAAGAACATTGGTCGATAGCCAGTTGGTAGACTTTTACAATATACAATTTAATATTTTATTTAAATAAAATTTCATGCAAATATTGTATTACGTTCGCCAATACATAGAGACCTATTTTAGTATCTACATAATTTTTGGTGTAGTATACGAATCTGCAATATAAAAATATGGGTTACAAATAGAAAAGAGTATTCATCCATTTGGTCAGAGTTATTTAAATATATTAAATAAAAATTATTTGAAAATAATTAATAAATTATTTTCACATTTAGCTCTGTGACTTATGACTTACGTTACGTACGTTAAACAAATGCACATTGCCCGGAAAGTAGTTGTTTTAATGTGCATTTATTTAACGTACTTACGAAACGTAAGTCAAAAGTCACAGAGCTAAGTGTGGAAATAATTTATTAATTATTTTCAAATCATTTTTATTTAATATATGGGTTACAATTTAAGATTTATAAGTTGACCACCTCCCCACCCCCAGAAGGTGTCAGCAATAGATTTTACAGGATCGAATGTCCCCTCAGTACCATTAAACTTTTGTCCGAAGGATTTTTTTGGACGATGCATATTTTACATAAAAAAAAAACGCAATTCGTTTTGATTTAACTTTGTAAATACCGCACCATCTATTACGATTTCGAAAAGAATCCTCAGATAACACTTTTATTATTTTCAGCGTAGAAATCGAATCTGAAATAAAAAAATATGGGTTCTCATTTAAGATATCAAAGCTAGCCACCTCTGCCGTCCTTTCAGGGTAGCAGTGAAGTTTGTACAGAATCGGATGCCCCCCACGAAACCATTATATTTGTGTTCGAAACTTTTTTGTACGATCTATATTTATTGAGATATTCCACTGGATGAATTTTGTGTAACATTCAACTTGAGTGGATGTTTTGAATAATAATACTAAGATGTTTACTCGTTGACGTCTGTTGCTTGATTCTCTTTATTTCCTACAAACTACTTAGCACTAAACTAAATATAAGAAACCCCGGGTGGGTCCAACGTCCACTAAGGTTGAGCGTGGCGCCAACACCCTGTATAATACTGTAATTAAAAAAAAAATGTAGAAAATAGGAAGTATGATTTAATAATATTAATTAAATATATTGAAATAGATATAACAATTAGGTATAATTTAATAAAATAACGAAGCGCTGTTTAATAATTATAAATCGATAAATATAAACCATTGCGATGTTCATCTATAAACGCCATTGAATTTCGTCAATCGCCATAAAACTGAAATTATTATTAATGGAAATCGCTCATGCAATTTATAAATCGCACTGAATATAATTCATGTATACGGCGTATACATTTTTGACTTAATTAAATATTTTACGCGATTTGCATTTATCGACCGACGCCAAAACCAGCCCTTCCCGCCCTTTGTTATTTCCATTAAAAAATAAAAACGAGCGAAATATTACAAAAATCCCCCAACGCTCAAATTCCGCGCCGTTAAAATTGCGAATTGACCTTTTGATAAATGTTTTTAATTTTCGACACTATCAAATTTAAAACGCCGCGCGAATAAATATATAAACAAATTGATGTGCAAATATTCAATTGGTCGTGTGTTTTTTTTTTTTTTTGGTTATTGTTGCGTAATTAATATTTGTTTCGGAGTAATTGGCGTGAAGTGAATTTGGAAATTGTTAGTGCGGGTGATTAAATTTTGTTTCAATTTTATATTTCTGCATTTAACCTAAATATCCCATTTAATGAAATTGGTAAAAAAATAATAATATTTTTTGCACTATAGGAAACCAGTTCCTACAAGTAAATATTTATTATCTGCGAAAATAATACATTGCTTACCAAGTGGAGACTCAAAATCATTCCTAATAAATCCCAACTATTTTTACCCTACCATCGTATAACACCTAATTCTGTTTCCATATGCATTAATGAATTAGAAATCCTATATATTTGCAAAATGGAGAAGAGATTATTATCCATTTTGCAAATACCTAGAAATCCTTATTAGACTTAAAACTATCCTTCAAAAATCATACTTTCGAAGTAAAAGTAAAGATCATAAAGCGTACAAAACTCTTCCGTTGCCTGACGTACAAAATCCAAGGACCAATACTTGTACAAAAATATACAAAATGATTTGCTGTCCTATCGTAGACTACAGTTCCATTCTTTTTATCAACTTTGAAGTAGCTGAAAGTACTCTCTCGATACGCTCACTAAACTTCGACAACCCCAAAACCCCCTTCATAATCCTTCAAATGTACTCCTCAACCAATTAACCCAGTTTAGCCCTATTAAAGATATACTTCGATTTCTAACAGAACGATTTGCATGTAACGAGTTGAAATGCGAACATCTTAAAAAAATGTGCATCCCTATAAATCCCAACATAATTCCTAATTACAATAATGACCCTTTACGAATATATAAGCTTCTTTTGCCCTACTTCCCCAACTTAATATCGAAACAAACGCAGTTCAACATCTAACCCCGGGCAAAAAGACTTATGGTCGAAAGTCTTTGCGAAAAGGAACATTTTTTATTGGTTTTATTAAAGAATGTATTAAGTCTATTTCTTGAATTCCTTTTTTCAATTAAGATATTATAGTAGTAGTACATTGCATATAGTATAATAAAATATAATAAATAAATTTTGTCATAATATGACCATAAATCCTTCTGCCCTTGTTTTTATCTTCTTTTTTTTTCTGTCATAGTTGGGATTTAAGGTAGAGAAGAGGTGTAGTGAGGATATATGGTGTGACCATATATAAAGTGATGGTTGCAAAGTTTAATATATACGTTATTTTTTAATTTCAAAATATAGGTATGTATATATCCAATAAATCCAAGATTAGAATGCACAACCTGAAAATCTTGAAAACATAATCTCGGAGATAATTCCGAAAAAAATGATGAAGCCATTTTATAGAAATTGAAAAGCGACAAAGTGTCATTAGATTATAAATATATTTTAAAATTAATACAAACATTGAAAAAATCATAACTCCAAAACATTTCGAAAACGATAAACAATCATTAATTTCTGCGACTGTTATGTGAACATACTCTAAATAGTGCAACTTTTTCCTAATTTTAACCAATGGCTTAAAAAAATCGGTAAAAGATACAGATCTTTTACCGTTTTAAAGATCCCCATGCTGTACATTTTTATCTAGGTCACGGTGTATATCAATTATATAATTCGCTGATATTGACAATAATAATTCACATAAATAGAAAAAAAAAGTATTAATTTACTTGGTCACAGTTATTTAAATAAATTAAATAAAAAATTATTTAAAAATAATTAATTTATAATAATTTAAGTTTGTGTTCAATTTTATATTTAAGGTACGGAATAATATATTTTATTTATTTTAAGTAATAGGTGTATGAAATTGAAAATAATATATAATGTGTTTTAAGCATTTCACTAAAATCGAGAAATGCAACCGGTAAACAGTTTTGCTCTTTCAGTATCCTAACTAGATTTGGATGTCGTCCGATATCATCGTCTACAATGGCAATAACGGCATTTACCGAAAGGAAGCTTTCGTCCATTGTAATTAGATTTTAAACGTCGTCGGGGAGGGATAGAATTGCGCTTCTCAGATCTCTATATATAACATCCTGAAAATATAGGTGAATAAATCGAACGTTTCACATGCGCTTAACGAAATAAAACGTACGCTGCTTGGTCGATCGCGGAAAAGCGTTTCCGTTTCCTAATCTGAAATTAGTATCTTCGTAAAATCGTATTTTGTCCGTATCCAGTGGGGATGCTCTCGTCAAAAGTATCAGGTTTTAGTTACTGTTTAAATCATTAGAAAATTATTTTTATAGGATATTATTAATAAGTAAGCTTTTATTGAATTATTTGAATAAAATCATTATTAAATAGACAGAAAGACAGATGATCGATAATCAGTTTCTGATGTACTTATCAACCATGATTGCAAAAAGTAAATGTAAAAATTTATTAAATAAAAACGTAAACACATATTATATTTATCATTAAATTTGTGTATAACATCTTAATATCCACAAACAGTTTTATACAACTGCTTAATTGTTAAGGCTTTCACTATGTTATGCATTTTAATTCAATTTTAATAAATGAAACACTCTTTATTTTATTTGTATAATTTAATGCTTTTATATTATGTTTATGATACAGATTTTTATTGTGATTACACAAATAATACAAAATAGATATTTATAATACAGTTAGATATTCATGTCGAAATACATATTTAGTAGTAATAAATATTTGAGAAAAACATTTTTACAAGTGTTTTTCTTATATGTAGATGTTATTCTGCCTGGACAATCGACCACATTTAAGTCTTTCTACCCCTTTCATATCATTAATTATTCTACTATTATTCACTAGTCACATCGTGACTAAAACATAAATTTGTTATGCGGCGTGGCTGCGATACTAAAAAAATCAAAAATTAATTTTAGATTATTTTAGTATAATAAAAATTGGAGGCTTAGAATTGGCTCTTATTTTTAATTGCCCATCCATTATTTTAAAAATTATTCAATTAACTAAGATTATTCTCACCATTTCAATTATTATCAATAAAAATATTATAAGTCGTCTTTAGAAAATGGCTATCAATCGTCGGTCTTTCTGCCCATCTCTGTCTTGTTCTTGTCTTTTTATTTAAAGGTCATGATTGCTAACGTCGTTGTCTATGTCTACAAAATTATTTTAATGAATTCTGTCGACTATTTTCTGCATTTTAACGCGATTGCAAAATTAATCATTGGTTTAAAGTAAATTCCTGCTTCTTAGTATGAGCATATGAAATTTTAGATGTAAAATTTATACCGAGTGTCTGGCATAAGGGGCGAATATTTAATATATAGAAATTTAACATATAAAATTAAATATGTGTAAAAAAATAGCTCCCCTATTAATTTACGTTTGTACCAGAATCCACCTAAAACTAATAAAAAATAAGTTGAACAATGTATAATTTAATAAAAAAAAAACCCTTGCCATGAGTTTGACAAATGTCATGAATCCAGTTTCCGCAAAAAATATATATTTGGGCTCATATTTTTAATATTTTAAATTTACGGAAAACCACTATAAATCATCTTGATAATGAATTTGAATGATTTTGTTCCACTAATTACGTATTATTATTATGATTTATCCGAATGAGATAATTATAATAAATGAAATAATTATAATAAATGATTGTCGTTTATTATAATTATTTCATCATTTAAATTTCTTTGGTAGCATTTTGATAATATGAATTCTGGTACAAACGTAAATTAAATGGACACATTTAAAACAGCTTTTAATACTCTAAAAATATTCCTTTACTATTTTTTTTTTCTGAAATTAATAGGGGAGCTAATTACACATATATAATTTTACATGATAATTTCCTATGTTCGCCCCTTATACCAGACACTCGGTTTTTATTTTGTTAAATGGCGAATTTCCGTTAATAAAGTTTATTATTATTATTATAAAAGTATTAATACCGATAATTTTTAAAATAGAAAGCTTGAGCCCGCCACAGCTTGTTCAGTACGAAATAAAAAAAATAGTAAATAAATGTTACTCCACTTATTAACAAAACTCTTTACATAACTGATCGAAAACAATTTTGAATAACGAAATTTTCAATAACATTCATTCACAAAAAAACGTGATAAAAACTAAATTATTCCCACACTTCATTCTCACTTAATATTTCAAACACTCCCTCCTGTTGATGTTATCGCCGAAAAAAAAGCGCGGAGAGATGCCCTTCTAATTCGACTATAAAAAAATCCATTCGGTTTAAATAGGGAGGAGTGAAAAAGCGACATCCTCCGGAGGGTTGCCGGGCGCTGATTCCAATCCATTTATTTTGATACCTGCTATTTAAATAATTTGCCGCAGTTGCCGCGTTCGGCGGTCCCGCTTAGCGCCCCACGCGGAAAGAAGAGCGCAACCCCATTAAATTCTATTAAAATTCGCATGAATTTGCAATGATCCAACCTAATTGCAACTATCGATTTTATATTCGTACTGAATTTGTGATAGTAATGAAATAATTCTGATCGCTTATCAAATTTAATGTTTTATTTAAACCGCATTGAATCCGATTACTGTGTTTGGTTGGCTGAGCTTCTAAGCCAGGACATTAATTTTGCAGAACAAACTATATTGGGCCATATAATCTTCTTATAATGATTTTAACAACGCATTTTTTTTAAATTTTTAAATAAAAAGAAGAGAGATAATTCTGATCACTTACAAAATTTGATTATTCCCTTAATCAATATTTAATCCGAGTGCTGCGATTTTTTTCACAGAACTTCGAAGCCACGACATTATTTTTCAAAAAAAAAAGAATAAACAATATTGGTCACTGAATAGTTTTTTTTTTTTAGTTTACGTGAAGTGTTTAATCACAAATTTAAAGACTGTTATTCTTTACTTCACAATTTATAAGTTGTGAAGTAACAGTCTTTGAATTTGTGAAACCTTATTGGACAATATTCTCTTCTTATAACTAACTAACCATCTTTATTCAAATATGTATATGTATGTACAATAATATACAAAAATTAGAATTATATTCTGTAGATGATGAATCGGCTATCGACCGGAGGTCTTTCAGCCTCTCTTCTTATATTTATTTTAATAATGAAATTCTTAAATTTCTAAATACAACTTTTAATTACAGCCGTATGCGTTTCTCGTGTTTATCGCTAATTATGTCCATATTTGGTTAAACAAGTATTTAAGAGGGCTGTCTGTATATTGGCGCTTATGGACATTTCAATCTAAACTATTAACCCTAATTGATAATAAACCATTTAATATTATTTCAATTATTTTTATCAGATGAGAGATTTCATGGTTACAAACGTTTTCTATGAATTTATTTTTGCCATTTTGGTTTTTGTAATTTAACAATGTACAAAAAAATTTACAGGAAATGCTTCCTCTAATTAATACATAAATAACTTCATAAATATAATATATATAATCTAAATAAATATAGAATTATTTTCATAAGGTGTCTCACTGTTAAAATGTGTGTCCGGAATTTAGTTTATATATATTTTCGATAAAAGAAATAGTACTAACAATAAAATACTCATATGTTAAATTTCAGTGGCATTAATTATACATAAATAGGAAATTACACAAGCAAATATAACACGTTTTAAATATTAAAAATCATTAATACAATATTCATTCATCATTCATCTAAATATAACACGTATTAAATATTAAAAATCATTTAATAAAATATTCATTCATCATTCATCTAGCAGATGAATAACTAGTGATGGCCACTTCGGTTTATTGGGCCTCATCAGACTGTTCCATTGCAATGATTTGATGAAGGCGATTGAACGGATATTGTATATTAAACATAATAAATGAAAGACAACGCAAGCGCCATCTTTTGCCTAATTTATTAAATAAATTTAGTTTCCTGTTCTCATAAACAGAAAAAGTTCACCTTCCTTTAGTGACAACAGATGGCGCTTGCGTCCTCTTCAATTTGTTATGATAAATAATAAAATATTTTTACTCACACTTTTTTTTACAAATTAACGAATGAGCCATTCCTGGCTATCTTGTATATTCAATTTATTTATATTAATCTCCATAAATTCATAAAAATCACTCATAAACAGAATCCAATATATTTCCTCAAGCTGTGATTCTTCCTTTCTTCCACAGCAGCGTATTTTTTTTCTCATTAAAAAAGAGTGCTACCGTAAATTGCCGACACCCCCGTTTTATAATACCATTAAGATCCTCGCGCTTGACGACAATCAATCATTCGTATTTTAATCTAACTGAAAACCCACCTCCGACGCCTCGGCAGACTTGCCAAATGAATTATTTCGAATTCGGCGTTTTATGTTTATTCAAAAAACATCTCCGCCGGGGAAACACCGCCCCCGTTACGCGCGGGACACTCAGGAAGCGATCTCCACGCGAAAATCCCCAACCCAGTATGGGATGATTGATGATATAATAGCGCCATATTAAAATTCCGCCTCGCACTTTTCTTTAATAATAACACTAAGGGATAAATAAGGGTGGGGTGGAAAAGGGGATGCTTTGCGTGCTTTTTTATTGTTGTTGATATTTTAATATTGAAAATGAACGGTTAAATGTATGCAAAACATATTTATTGTAAATATGTTTACTGAAATATGAAACACCTGTTTTTTTTTTTTAATTTTTAAGACAACTGTTAAATTTATGATTATATTTATTTAATGTATTTACTGTTTTACAAATACAATATGACTAATAGTAATTAAAAAATTTCTTCATTAATAGAGCTTTCAAAATTGAAAAAAAATATTATTTATTCCACAAATACATAAATATCAAATTCTATAAAAAGGATGTTATTTTCTCTACGACGATTAATGAATGTAATAATTCCGAAATCATTTTTAATAATAGAATGTAAAAATTCTTACTTACTTGCTTCTTACGTGTTTTGCATGTATTTTCATTCTATAACAAGATCCAGTAATTTCCTGACTATAGAGGCTTTTACTTAGTTATACATTGTTAAATATAAATAAAAACACTACCTATTACTTTGTTTGTATAACAATAAGTTTATTTGGTGAGTATTATAAAGCCATACAATGAATAATAGATCTAATTCGTCACTAATCGTTCCCTCACCCTCGAATTCGTCTTGCTATACGACAGTTTGGTCCACCGCCACAAATCAGTTTAAAAAATATTATCATTTTAATCTCGTTATAGAATATACCATTATAGGTTATGCGTTTTAGATACAAACATTTTAGTAGTACGGGTTGGTTCAAATTGCATATTACAATAAAGAATTTCGCTTATTAAAAGACGTACAGAAAAAAAAAATAAAAAATAAAAAACGGATCGCGCATCCTCGAGCTCTTTTTTAAGACAAACTCAATGATGAAAGCAGAAATTAGCTATCGTCTTTTATTTTTAAGTAATTGCCTCAAATTACTTCCTTATTAATATATTATTTTATCAAAATGAGGATTGTATGTTCTTTTGGCACTTTATCGAGAAGAATTGAAAGCAATTTACATATTTTCTTATTTGCATTAACTTAAAAGTTTTAGTACAAAGTTGTATTTAAAAAAAATACAAATCATAGTCAATAAGCTTTGTTCGGGCAAAATGTACTTTCCTCTGGTTCAAAGGATTCGCCCGTGATTTTAGTTCATTGGTAATAATAACAACAATGTTTTGTTTAACACGTCTATTACCAACTCAAAATATACTACAAAATAAACTTTACAAAATGGATACAACCTTCGCGCTTGAGAGTTAGAATTGAACTTAACTTAAAACTAAAATAATATTTACAAATTGTACAAAAAGAGAGAGAAAGATACGGGTGCATGCGCATTTCACGACTCTAGCTAAGGGTCGGTTGATTATCTCAGGTAGATTTTTTGAAATATGGATTTCTGCGGAAATATGCAGATGCTTAATTAGTGCGTAATCCGCACTATCGTGTTGAAGATTAGAATGTCTTATAATCCCAAAAAAGGTATTTACAAAATACCCCAAGATTTGTATACTGTTAGTAAAATTAGCATAAAAACATTTACAAACTGCAATAAAGTATACAATAGAGATATTAGAAAAAATACAAATATAAAAATAAAATATTTTAATAAATAAAACTGAACAAGTTTTTTTTCTTCTTCTCATTGATATACCATGTTAGTATTTTTAGTTTTCATTCCATTCGAAAATGGAAAATATTGAATTTTTGGCTATACTTTGACAACATAAAATGAGAGCTAATTTCTGATTCCACCGTTTGTCTTTAAAAAAGGGCTTTAGGATGTGCAATCCATTTTTTCTATCTCTATAATCAAGATTCCCTATAGTAACAGGCAATTTGAGCTACTCTATACAATTTCAAACTTCCGAAAGTTGTTTTTTTTTTTAATTTTCCAGATAAAATTGCAGATATCTTTGGAACGCCGTTTAGAAATAGTAAAATTATAATTGAATCGTTTATTTATTACATTATATAATACTTTACATGACCCACCTATAATAATAAGTTTATTTATTACATTTATATTAATAATACATTTAAAACCAACAAAGCAATACATTTTGTCATTATATTTAATCTTCAATCTCATAGAACACAAGCTATTTTCTTTTTTTTTATAGGTAACGGTTTTACGCAAAAGTTTCTAATTAAATCAGTTCGTGCCTTAATAAGCATCGCTCCGTATATAGTTAATTAAAGCATGCGATTTTAATCCTTCTCCGGGGCAAAAAAGCTCCAGACTCTTCGCGTTAGCTCGCATTAAAATGTTCAGATAATGGGGACACGTAACGAGATCAAGAGAATTCATCCGTAAAATAATCCCACTAATTGGGTCGTATGATTAATATAAATCATAGAGAATTGAATATGATTGTATGATAAATATGTTTTATACGTGTACTTTTTAATTTGAATTGATTGTGATATTAACAAAGCAGCTGTTTTATTTAAATAAATATATAACATGCGATCCTGAAAGAAATAACAATATTCTGACCACTTTTTGTTTTCAAAAAAAATGATTTAAAAACGTATAAAAATAGAAAAAAGATTTATTCACTTGGCACAGTTATTTAAAGTAACTGAAATAAAAATAATTTGAAAATAATCAAATATTAATCAATAAGTGTTTAGAAGTCCCGGGATGACAAAATAATTAAAAAATACTCATTAATAATCGTCTAATTAAGTGTTAATGTGTCTTAAGGCATTGCGATGTTGGGGCTTTGTTTGGAATATTGGCAAGGATCTTGATATTGATTGTATAAGAATACTGTATTGATCTCTTCTAATAAGTTGAATATGCGTATAATTAAGTGTTATTGTGTCTTAAGGCATTGCGATGTTGGGGCTTTGTTTGGACTATTGGCAAGGATCTTGATATTCATTGTATAAGAATACTGTATTGCTCTCTTGTAATAAGTTGAATATACGTCAACTATGCAAACTTCGGCAAACACCGAACGCATTGAGGGTGTACAAAGAAAATTTTTCCGATGCATGGAATATCGCAAAGGAATTCAACATTGTCGTGGTCGCTATAATAATATTTTTTCAGATCTCAAACTTTTAGTACTTAAAGACAGCAAGACGATTACTGATTTGTGTATTCTTTATACTATTTTAAATGGTTCTTTTGAATCTGCTTTATTACTCGATTGTTTAACGCTAAATGTTTCCAACAAAGAACTCATAGATTATTCTATGTTAACTTACACAGAGCAAATATTTTCTTAAACAATTCTATTTCACGGCTAATGACATTTGCAAATGACTACTGCAATTATCCTTGGTTTGACTTATTTGGCGGATCAATTACAACATTAAAATGAGCACTGAATAAACATTTATTTAACTCACAAGTGAAATGTGATATGTGGTTATGTTTTCTATCGTTGCATTTTATTGTTTTATTGTATTGTAATACTATATGTTTTTAATACTATATTTTATTTTTATTTTTTGTTGTTATACTATTATCTTTTGTATTTATGGAATGGTGATATACCGTTAATAAACATTATTATTATTAATAATATACAGGTTTATTATAAATGACCCATTTTTAAAAATTCGTATTTTCAAGTACATTACACATTAAATTTAAATTAATCTTTTTTAATAAGTTTTTATCTTTTATAAATAATATAATCACCCTCGTTATCAAAAATCTTTAGCTATTTAATGTGAAAATTTGCAATTCCGGATCACTTTAAATGACTTTTTTTTGAAAAAATATCTTAAGATGATATTTTGGACATCACCCACATTTTAAATTTTTTGGCACTAAGAAAATGTACCGATCGGAATAAATGGAAATCCTGAGATATTAAGTGAGCACGGTGTGAGCACTCCAATTCATTAATTTTTCGAGTAATTATGTAATCGAATTTGTTACAATTAAAAAAAATCTTTGTAAATAAAACAACGACGTTTTTAAGTTTCACAAAAAAAAAATACTATAGAAACACCAACTGTTTCGCCTATACAGTAGTATCATCAGATTAATCCAAAATTAACAATCTTTGTATCCATGAAAAGAATAAGTTTCAACTTTATTTTTTAATATATTATAAATGTTCAATGTGTCCGCAGTTTGATGCAATAGTACGACAAATATCTACGCGGTAGCCAAACTTGTTCCACATACAAAAAAACCAAACGTATCTGATATTTGAGTACATAGAAGCAGTGTTACAATTCTACAGATCGTTCAGAGTTCAGATTTTTCCTCCTCGCAGCATTAGCTCGCCGTTTTGTTTCAGTGTCATTTGTGAGTTCGTAAATTATTAGTCGCAAATTGTAATGCAGTGGGCATTTCTTATCAAATTCGACATTAAACTACCAACTAGACAATTCATTAGCACAGATCGACCGCGTGAAGCTGAGGATGTTGTCAGACGTATTGAATAATGTTTTGTTCTCAGTCCAAATAAGTCTACCAATAGAGCTACTAGAGAACTTGGTATAACCCAACCAACTGTACAGAAATCACCTTGCTGTACGAGGCTTTTTCAATGAATTCTTTTCTCAGCGCCGGAGAGGTCGTAGGGGAAGTTAAGACGTGGATCAACACTTCTGGTCACTGAGATATCACCCTATGTGACTATATATTATGGAGTTATGTTAAGGAAGCTGTTTACGTCCCGACTTTAACAACAGTTCTGAATGATCTGCGGAACCGTATCACTGCTCTCATTAAAAAAAAAAAAAAAAAAAAAAAACATTGAAACTTCATATTTTCATGGCTATAAATATTCTTACTTATGGATTTATACTTTAATAAATACGAATTTTTAAAAATGGGTCCATCTTTTACAATAACCCTGTATTTTGTTTACAAAAACAAATCCAAGATACATTTTACCATTTTTTGTTTAATCATTAGCTTAATCAGCCAGTCCTCCTAGTGGAGGGAAGGAACATGACATCAAAACATTGAACTTTACCAATTAAAAATATTTAGAAAATCACGCCTGCACTCAACTAATTAATATAGGATAATGAAATGGTATGAAACTACGTTAAAATTTTGCCAAACCCCCAAAAACTCGTGAAATTTTCAGATTTTCATGCCGTGGATACGCGCTTGCGTATAATTAATTTTAATAAATCATTTGAATTTCCTCAATATATAATAAATTATATAAATGGGTAGATAATACAAAGCGCCATCTTTTGATTAATTAGAATGATAGTTGTAGTGTCATATATTGTCTAATTACGAGTGGCATCGTCAACATCCGTTCAACAATCTTCATCAAGGCATTACACATGGAACACACTCGTAAAACGAGTTTTTTTTTATTTTTATTATTTTTTTTTTTTTTGAAGGATAAGACATGGCAGGTTAAGAAAGTTAAGGATATCAATTAAGGATAATGGCCTGGGCTAATAGGCGTTTTTTTGTCAGTCATTGCTATTTTAATATTGATTAAAATTTAAGACGTCACAATATACCCATGAAATTGTTTTTCAAACAACCCGCAGTCTTCTGAACAAGACCTTTACTCACTCGGCTATCCCAACCCCACCAGGTAATCTATTATATCTAATAAATTAATCAATTACAATTAAAAGTTGACAGAATACAAACTTGAATACGATTTATTTATAATTCTGATTATCGTTCCATTATTTCGTCTTGCAAGCATGTAGCACGTAATTATTTGCGCCAGGGCAAGTTATATGCAAAATAGAATCCCCGTTTCGAAATTTGATCGGCGATCAATCTTAAATCCGGCCCGGCTTAGAAACTAGTTACAAAAGAGATCATGAATCATGCCCAACATGAAATTGATTCCCGCCGAATCGAGAGGGCGGGTTATCTCCTCTGTTCTGACCGCGCTAGTGATAAAAACGGACTCCCCGAACTGAAATAGAAAATTTGTCTCTGCCATTTTTATGAAATTCCAGCATCGATTTTCTTCCATGTATAACCTACTTTTCACAAGTGGAAATAGAACATACGAGCAAATAATTACTTTATGGAATAGGGAATTCTATTTTATTTGCTTAATTTGAAAATAGAAGGAAATATATTCATATTAATAAAAAATATCGTTGATGCATAAAGTTGAATTAAAACAGAGTTTGCTTGTATCACAACTTAAGTTTAGTTCTATGTGGTCACTCGAGGCTATTCTGTAAGAGAAATGTTTAGTTTAATGTATAAATTATGTTTGCTCTTTTCAGGAGAACCTTTTTTAAAAGATATTTTAAAATGTGGTGAATATTGACAATGTTTGTCGAAAGTTCCTTTCAGATACATACACGTCACTTAACTATCTTGAACGTTGTGAAATAAGGTAACGGATTAATTTATCTTAATAATAACAATAATCTTTATTGACAGATATGTATACGAAAAAATATACAAAATATATAATAAAGGGTAGAAAATCAAATTTATAAATTATATCTTTCTTTCCGCCAAATTTTTCGTGTTTAAGACGTTATCGTGAAGATATTTACGACAAGGTCATAAACACAATAAAATAACAGTAAACAAACAAAAATACAATAATTCTTATTGATGAATAAAACGGTATATTAAGGAATACGAATTAATTAATTTTATTAGAATTAAGTTAAAATATATTATTTCTAAGATTATTAAATTTTATTCCACCAAACTAATTGCTGCATATATCTAACCATCGAAGTAATATTTACTCACGTGCTTCAGACGCCTGGGAATTTCAGAATTTCAACTAGCGCGCGTCTAACTCAATTTTAAACCCCCGCTTTGATGCGCCCGGATTAATTCGCTCGATATATATACAAAAAAGACGATAAAACTGGAGTCATTCTAATTTCAGGTGTTTAATTGAAGTGATTACAAGCGCAACACGGAATCTGTTTAATAAAACAAGTGATCCCTGGTAAAAGGACCGCGCGATCGGGAAAGGATTTAAAACGGAAACTTCAGAATTTAATTACGCGTGCAGAGCGTTTTGTGAGGACGTTACGAAAATCGCCCTTTAAGGTTTGAATAATTAAAGTTAATCGAGTATCACTTATTTGGGCCGAGCGGTGAGGGTTTTCGGTGTTTTTTTTAGAATCGCAGCTGTTGGAGATGTGAGGAATTTTTAATGGGGTCGGGGTTTAAGGTTGGATGTGTTTTAAGTATTTTATACATTTAATAAAATAAAAATGATTTGAAAATAATTAATAAATTATTTGCACATTTAGCTCTGTGACTTTTGTCTTACGTTACGTAAGTACGTTAAAAAAAAAATGCAACAAAAAACAACTATTTCCCGGGCAAATACCCACGCCGGATATTGAATTACATAATGCATACCTGCTGTTGCACATCAATAAAATATTGCATAATGCAACAAATTTTGATCCGAGAAAAGTTTAATGTTTATGTTTATATTTAAGAAAATATTCAACCACCCCCTAGCGTATGGATAACTGGTGATGGCCATGAGCATGATTTTTTTGACAGGAATGAAATTACAAAATCTTTTTAATATTAGCAAGTTTATATTACTGATGTGGTTCCTTAATTAGATCTGAATAAATTTAAAATAATTTATTTATAACTTTAAGATAATTGTATTACTTTTGTTATAGATAATCATTATGTATAAATATATAAATTAAAAATTTGATCGAAGTTTATTCATCATTGCCAGAAATTTTCCTTCTTTAATTTCATTATAAGTATAAATGTAAATTAAAAATTTTAGTTATATTAAAGTTGCAAATAAAACTATATTTTAATTTATTCAGAACTAATTAAGGAACCACATAAGTAACATAAATTTACGAATACCCAAAAAAAGGATCACAATATTTAAAACAAAACACACAATGAAGCCGATTTGGACGAAATAATTAACGTACAAAAGCCGTCCTTTTATGCATGTGTATCTATTGTATGTGTACCTTTGAAGTGAACAGCACACTGGGTTTTATTTCAAGTTTAACTTTTCACGAGCTCGTTTCACCTTTTAAGCAAATAGTTTTGGTTGAAAGTGTTCCGCGGCCACATTTTTTTACTCTCATTGTTTCTACTCCCCGTGTGCACGTGTTCTTTGTTTTAGCCCGGAGCTGGCCGGTTTGTGTGTTGAATAATTAAATTTTCAGTGTTGGTGCGGAATTTGTGCGGGCATTACGAATTGTGTCAGCTAATTCAAGCGGTCGACTTTATTCGAATGTTATGTTCGTTTAAGTTCCTTTACAAGTTTCCGGAAATCATAAATAATTGTTTTATTAAATTTTATTTCAATTTATAAGATTCTATATGAATTTTTAATTATACAGTGAGAATTTTATTTCATTAAACATTGTCCTATTAATAAGTAAAAAAAAAATGTAAAACAACTGCAAACATGTTTTCAAAGAAACAATAAAGAGTACTTAATATTATAAAGAGATTTTTTTAAATAAAACGTTTTTTTTTTTTAGTTAAAAAAAACACTGCTACAGTTGTTTCTTCAACACACTGGAATTCAAGGATATTCCGTACGGTACATGTTAAATTTAGCGTGTACGTTATTAATTAACTTCACATTCTATGTGTTTATATATCTATTGCTGCTTAGACTGTGATGATAAAAAATTACATAAACGTTAAACTTAACATTTCTCTAAAAAAATAGACCCAATTATCAGGTAAATGATGGGATGAAAAATAAGGTAATGAATCCGTTACTATTTCTGTAAAATAATAATTATTATAATAATGGCTGATGATTAATGATTTTACTGATTTTCATCACTGTGTTAGCGAAACAATTGTAGCAGTGTTTCTACAATAAATTTTATGAAACTTAAAAAAAATGTACTTCTGTTTACAAATAGTATGTTATGGAGTTTCATCAAGTAAATGCCCCAACCATCGATTATTTAAGAGAATAATTGTGAAAAGTGCAAGATTTATTTGACATTATCAAAATTAATTATCATTAATACTTATGTTATTTAACGAAACAACGAAATGTAATAATGAAATTATAAATTAAGTAAGGAATTATTATTAACCAATTGGTCAATTATATAATGAATGAGTATTTCACTTCGTAATATATTTTCAATATATATTGAAAATCTTTATTTCTGAGTATTACATTATATAATTTTATAATACATATAAATACAATCATTTACACATTGTTAGACCTCAGAAAATGGCTATCGATTTTCAATATTAAGATTAAGATAAAGGAAATACTTTTTACATCATTGAACAATAACTTAATTTTGTAAAATTATTAATATTAAGCTAGTTGGAATAAAAAGTTATTGAAGATTTTATTTATATTTTAAATAAATAAAATCCTTTGAACATTTATCTGAATATTAGAATTCATATAAATGTTAATAAATTGATATTTTTTATGCTTTTGAGGTTTAATATTTCAAAACCTTAGTCATATTAAAAAAAAATATGCAATTATAATCCATAATAATCCAATTGGTGCTCTTCAGATATAGTAGATAAACATGCGTTTGGGATAAACTCAATTTAATTATTTTTGAAAAATAAAAATTGAAAATTTTATTGTTGTAACTGGCGATTAGGAAAAAAGTAAAAACATATTAATTCAATTCAAATAAATGAAAAGAAGAAAAAAAGTTCAAGTAACTAATTTAAATTTTATAATTCGAAACATTACAAATAAAAAATGTATGCAGTTCTAGTGAGAAATTATTAAAATACTAATGGCGGACTGGCCTCATATAATAATTATAAACTGGAATTAATTGTTATATACAATTTTCACAAAATAACTGTCCATTAAAGACTTATTTCTAAATTTATATTCCGCATGTAAACTTCTCCGTTTTATTATCAAGGGCTTATTTTTCCATTTCCCTCATTTTTTTCTACATCTCTTCTCCGTTTTTTTTTTTCTGGTGGGATATTTTTACATAACACGAAATTAAGCATCAGAGTGCAACGAACGTGAAATGCAAAACGTCTCCGCCGACCAGGCTATATATCCTTTGATTTTCCGACATAAATCTCGTTTTTTTTTCCTCTCTCCCTCTCTCTTCCTTCTTGAAGAGACCACAGAAAGGATCCAACTATAAATTTTTATAAAGCAATGAATAATCCGCAAAAGCCCATCCCTTTCCCGATGAGCATAAAAGGAGAATGAAATAAATTATTACATTCCAGGCTCCTGCCTTCTCCTCCCACTCCAATTTCGGGAAGAAAAAATAAAACGGGGAAAATTATCGCGATTTTTATGCGTTGGGCTTTTTTGGGATTCTCAATTATTCAATAATTATTATTATTTTAATTCGTTATTGATAGAATTATGCATTATTTATATTTCCATTAATTTTATACATTCCTCCATAAAGGTAACATGATGGAAACTGCTGATAGGCATAATTGTTTATTTAAAGAATTAAAGAATCGATTTATTTGGTAAATATGAAAAGTAATGCTCTTTTCATTTCCAAATACCTTTATTAGACATAGAAACAGTAACTGTAATAATTATTTTTCAGATTTGAATAATATTTCACAGAAACAATATATATTAACATTGGATTATTGAAACTAATGAATTTAATATACTAATGGAAATTAATGAAAAATTTAATCATAAACCATTTTTTTAATTAATCATTTAATAAAATAAATATTTTATATTTTGTTGTATAAATTATTTTTTACGATTTTTTAGTTTATTCTTTCTACTTTTTTTACATTTTATTAAATTAATTAAAGTTTTAATTTAATTAGACGTGGTTTCTTTTACAATATCGTGTTTTAGTATCTGTAAAGACGTTATTGCGAAACAAACTAAGTAGAATTTATTTTAGAAATTTACTAAAGTGAATATTAATGATAAAATATATTTTTAAATAATATAATAATAATAAAAGAAGAAAATATTTTTTTAGCTATTTATTTTTATACGAATTAAATTATAACTAAATCGACTTTAATTAATCAATTAAAAATGTATTTTCTGTACATCTTTTGGAAAATAAATATTATTATATATTTGATTTTATTCTTAAAGCACATCATATTTTTTTCATAAACAATTTTCACTCGCTCTTAATCTAACATTCCGTATAATCGAAATAGCAAATGTTAAAGCATCACGGATAAATAATGTATACAACAGACAGACGTAGACACACACACAAACACATATAAATATACATATACACATAGATATGTACGTCTGTGTGTATATCCGTCACGTAACGAAGATCTGTTTGAATTTTGTTGGAGCAGACACACTTCAGATCCCGCATCAAAGTAATTCCGTCAACATAGCGCGATGTGTACATTATACGCTGCATACATCATAAATCATAAAGGATGCTTAGGTATGTATGTATAGTGATGTATGACGTACAGTGATATGATTACATACATAAACTGTACATTTGCCCCCCTATGCCGGGTTATTGTAAGCGCTGGCTGTATAATATGTAGCCAAACTGGGTACGTATTCGTTAAAACTCAATTACACTCAGGCCCTGCAAAACGTTCAACCAATGAAATTGCTTTGAGTGAATTGCTTCATTTTTTTCTTACCGTATTTTCATATACTGATTTAAATAAATCTCATATTACGTAATTTATTTAATTTTACTGAATTAGTATTAATGCTGATAATTATATATTAATATAGTACATGTATTATAATTATTTATGTTATATTGTTTTGTACTATCTGTATAGGTTAAATAAAGATGAGTGTGTATATAAAACGAGTAGAAGGACATTAGTTATTTTATTTAAATACAATTTCTTCTTGTATTTGAAAATAGTTTCTTATAGTTACTGTTAATCTATCTACGCTATCGATAATTTTGTCACTTTCCTAGAATTTTACACGAAAAACATTTTTCGTCCAATCAATAACCTCGGGCGCAACTTCCCGAACATCGTCCAACACGTGAATCGTTATTTTCGATATAATTAAATTTTAAAACGCCCCTTTCCGGCGCTGTCTTTATTAATTAATTGGCCCGCCGCCATTAATGAGAGTCGATTATGGCTGAATTAACGTCAATTAAGTCCTGTTCATTGTCTTTATTAAAATAAATTACCTTTTGCGGATATTTTGTCTTAAAAAAAGAGAAATTTCGTCGAAAATTACAAAAAAAAACATCAGACACAAATATGTTAGAAAACCATATTTTGAGAAATGATGTTTTTTAATAATAGTAATAATAATTTCTTTATCGTGTTGTTAACTATAAACACTTGTTGATACATTCGTCAGTACATTGATAGTATAAAGCAATGTACAAAGTGTTTAGTTTTATTTGTTTAAATATTTTATTATATGTTTTTATTATTTCTAATTTCTTTATTGCATATTTTATTGAGGATCTTAATTAAATATTTTTTTGCTAATTTTTATAAACATTATTTAAATATCTGGTTATTTTATTCATATCCTTATTTAGGATTATAAAAAAAATCCAGTCTATAATACAGTAGTGCGGATTAAGAGTATTTTCGGCCATTAACCATCTTTAGATTCTCTCGGAAATCGCACATAGCCGATTTACATATTTTATTGGAATCTACCTGCGAAAAATTAGTCTGCCCCTTACCTCAGGAACGCGTAATGGGCATGTCATTACATTATATCTTTTGTATCTCTTTTTCCACAATTTATAAATAATATTTTAAGTTAAATTCATCTTTTGCTCTCAAACGCAAAGGTGAGCCTTTTTGTAATATATTTTGAGTTGGTAATAGACGTGTTAAACCAAACATAGTTGTTATTCATAAATGAAAAACGACGCAAGCGCCATCTATCTCAAATAGATATCTTATTATTAAGTAGTTGTAATTTTTAGCAAATAACTAAACACACATGTAAATTCTTTGAACCCAAAAAAAATTCTCTGAAACTAAAATTCTCCCCAAACAGAAAGAAAGTAATTATATCCACTTATTAAGATTATCTCGAATTAGTAGACTTTTAGAATATACATTGTAATATTTTGTGTTTTATGTAGATATTGTATTACGTTTGTGAATAAAGATTATGTATATTTAAGATTATCTGCCGCAAATAACTCTTCAATATAATATAAAAGAGATTTAGCTGATATAGGTTATAGTGCTATCTTACTTTTTTTATAATTCTAACCTATACAGATGTTTAGGTGTTTTGATATGAACGAAGTGAATGCCTACGAAATGCAGGAATTTATTCATCTATTTTACTTCAAAATGTACATAAAAAAATACTTACGTGTCGAAATGTACATCTTACGATATAAATAAATACTTGAAGTAAACAGTAACAGTGTTTTTTTGTATTTAATCACTTTACACAAACTCATAAAGTATGCAGTTCTCCAAATTTATATTCCTTTAAACTGGCTCATTCCGAGCCATCAGCAACAATACAATAATGTTTTTTCTTAAAAAAGAACCATTCTTTTGAATTTTATAGTATGAATATGTATTTACAATTTTTATCTACCAAATAAGAAGTATCAGTCTAAATAAAAATTAATCGTTAATTTTCGTGTATTGTGTTAATTTACTAGTTCAAGTTAGAACAGAAAATTGTAAGATATAATAAAATTAATAGGTCATGTCTGCTAAGTAATATGAACGCAGAATTTAGTGAAATCCTTTAAATTTTCATATGCCAAGTTTTTATTAGCAAAGATATGATTTGAAATTTGTTATACATTTTATCGATTTTCATTGTTTTTATAATTGTTTTTCACACAAACTAGAAATTAAAATAATTTAATTTTCGGATATATTTTTGTCGTTGCAATTACGATCAATATTAACCTTTTTAAAGGATGATCAGATTGAAATCTCGTTAAAATAATTGTTTTTATTTGCTCTATATACTTTTTATTACAATTACTATATTTGATGGAGTAAATGTCAGATTTGTAGTTATTTAAATTCCTGCTTATTTTAAGATTACTTTAATGTATAATACAATATTGTTCATTGATCACAATTGCAATCTAACTCGAATTAGTGATTGCCAATATTTATATAGCTATCTCCTTCGTCTAAACCGCACCCTTAAATTTTCCACTATAAATGAACAATTCACTCAAAGTAAAGTCTCTTAAATTTCAAAATCATAACATAATTAGTAGCTGTATTCTCTAAGAGAGGAGCTAGAATGCAGAACCCAGCATAGTTTGATCATATGGTGTATAGATGCTGTTTGAAATATTGTTGATTTAGATTTAGTTGATATAAATAATATTTCGGATTTTATAAGAAGCGTACGACGAGTAGTTTTTAACCCTTTGTATATTATAATTAATTTCTCAAAAATATTGCCGCTTCTATAATAGAAAATTTCTTTTTCTATTTTTTTCTAAAAATTTTGTTTTATATATATATATATATATATATATATATATATGTCGGCAATCGACGGTGTATAATATTAATTTTAATAAAGCATAAAAAGAATGAAAAATAACATTAATGTAATATAAAATAATTTACAAGATTCTACATTAAACTATTTTAATTAAGTCGCTTGAGCCGGAAATATCTTAAATTTTCACTTAATTACGAAACATCCAAAAAGACGCAGCGGAATATGTGGAA
This sequence comes from Philonthus spinipes, assembly GCA_963082785.1. Classification (NCBI taxonomy): domain Eukaryota; kingdom Metazoa; phylum Arthropoda; class Insecta; order Coleoptera; family Staphylinidae; genus Philonthus; species Philonthus spinipes. The sequence continues at coordinate 19,656,953 of OY720307.1, read as the reverse complement.
AGTATTTAACGGAAAACTTAGAAAACCTCAAGGAAATATGTTGCGAAATATATAGCGATATTAAAGGTTAGTTACTTATATCGATAAGCTAAAAGGAAAACTTATTATCAATGTTACATCGTTTCGTTGAGTTTCTTCTAAATTAAATGTATATCATTAGAGTACTGAATTAAAATAAATTGGTTCCTCAAATTTTATTCGTTGATTTATTCGAAAATGTATATTAAAAGTTTTATTAAGGAGTTGACTTCTCCCGGTTAATTACTTTCAATTTAAATTACGACGTTAATATCAGAAATTAATAAATATACAGTTATAGAAATACAAAATCACATATTCCAATCAATTAGCTAACGTCGATAAAAAATATGTTAAATCATATATGTTCGAATAATTCTTACTCTTAGAAAAAGTTTATAAAAATTATAAAATGACACACGCATATTATAGGAACAGTAAATTAAAATCTTTGTTTGGTACTAAATTTGACAGAGTAAATTAACATGACAAATCATACATTTACTCCATCAAATATAGTAATTGTAATAAAAAGTACATAGAGCAAATAAAAACAATTATTTTAACGAGATTTCAATCTGATCATCCTTTAAAAAGGTTAATATTGATCGTAATTGCAACGACAAAAATATATCCGAAAATTAAATTATTTCACGTAACCATCGGAACATTAGAATTTACTCCATTAATTTAAGTAATTACTTCAGTATTTTATTAAAAGGTAAATAAAATAAATTTGAATGACCCACTTAATAATCCTAACTACAAATTTCCCAGCACTACAATAATTTAACTTGTTTTAATAGTTTTGGTTTGATAATGACAGGTTAAAATTGTTGAAAAATAAAAATAATGCGAATCAATGTTTTTATTAAAACTTATAACAATTTTTAACGAAGTAGAAGCGTCTATTATTCATTAATTTCTTTAATTTGTATTACCATTTTGAAAAACAAAACATTTTAATTTATATCGAAGTTGTTTATCTGTTAAATAAATTATGATTTTATTTCCGTAATTTCGTTTTGTGTTCATGAATGTTTTACCACATTTTTCGTTGTTGTCGTCGAGTTTAAAATCGGCTCGTAATTTATGCAATCGATTAGGTGTGCGCTTTTGTACAGGTAATACATTCGACGAGTTCGAGTTGGCGCAAACGGGCGATCTTCATCGGGCATGTAAATTGAAAAGGATTTAAATTGGAGCGTAATATTTGTCCGCCACCAGTCATCTCGTCCCGGCAACGAGATCGGATAGGAGAGGCACGGATCGATTCCGCCGGGGCAGTCATAGATTTTTACGGTTATTAGCAAAGTTTGTTTTGAATTTCAATGGGAATCGACGCCATCATTCCGCGATAAAGTCAGGGCGCCCATTATGTTGTTCACGCTTTATTAGCCACGGTTCGATCCGGACAAGTAATGGCTCGGTGAGTGGATGTGGGTTACTGAGGGGATGATATTAATTTACGGTTTGATATAGGTCGGGATGATGGCTGTTTGTGTCTGTTTGTTGATATGAATAAAGTTTTTTTTTACTACCATTAAATATATTACTCATCAAAACTAGAGCCACACAAAAAGAAACAGTTTTTGAAGAAAGCAAACACTAAAAAAATACAGACAATACTTCCGTGCGATCATTATCATGTACTAACTGAATGTTTTTATTTATTTATTAATTTCCTCAAGAAACACAAGTATGTTACAAAATATTATAATGAAATAGTGAAGTGGATAATTGATTACAACTAGACAGAGCGTAGAAACATCTAATTTTAAATGTTTTATTTTTTTAAATGAAATGCGAAGCATTTATTTAAATAAAAATACTTGTCCTTTCTCCTACTTATTTTTTAATAATATATATATATTTTAGAAACTATGTTTACCTCTTCAGTAGTTGAAGTTTTTATAAATATATGTTGTTATGGTATACAACGCAATATTGATAAAATTAAAATATTTAAAAAATCATGTAAACTATAAACTAATCTAAATATAATTATATATAATGTGCGAAAATTTATGAATTAATAAGATCTAAAAGGGGATTATTTAATGAACTAGTATCGAAATTTAAAAGATTATCTATGTGTTTTTTTCATTTCAATAGACTCCAACATGTTTAATTTTGATTTACGTGAAAATTTAAGAAGTTTAACATTTTCAATCGAAAATTTATATCCCGTATTTATTGAATGAAAATCTACAGCAGATTTTTCAGAATTAAAGTTTTTAATATGGTAATTATATTCTTAATTCATAAATTTTAGCACATTATATATAATTTTATTTAGATTAGTTTATAGTTAACATGATTTTTTAAATATTTTAATTTTATAAATATTGCGTTGTATACCATAACAACATATTTATATTTATAAAAACTTCAACTACTGAAGATGGAAACATAGTTTCCGAAATATATCTAGTGAAATAAAAAATAAGTAGGAGAAGGGACAAGTATTTTTATTTAAATAATTAAAGTCTCCACAACCAATAACCAACATAAAGAATACGAAGCATTTATATTAAAAATAAAACATATTCTAATGAATATTAAAATATAAGATAAATAAAATAATAAATAAATAAATATAATACAAATAAAACCAAAGAATCAATATGTATTCCCTAATACCGTTAGTACGAGATGGAACGAATGCGAATCCAGATGCCCGAGGCGAGGACAGAGAAGGCAAGGTTTTCTGCAAATATTTATTTATTTAATATATGCATTGTATTAAAATATTTGTAAACAAATTAAGAATTAAAGAAAAAATAAAATAATTTGAAAATAATTAAAAATTTCCTCTTTTGATCTGTGATATTTTTGATTTTTTTTTAAATTCGAAGTATTATTAAATGACCAAGTTATGATAAAAACTAAATTTACTAGACAAAAACAACACAAACAAATGAGCTTTTATTAGACGTTATGCAGATCAATAACTACGTAATTTATGGTAAATTAAGTTACGAATTGGACGAAGCTGTAGTTCAACTGATCTTTCATTCCACTCACAAATTTTCTACAGATATTGAATAATATTCTACTAAGTGCATTTTTATATTATTTTGGACAACATACCGCATTTAGCCAGTTTAATGATTAAAAATTTTTGGGTGAAACATTCATAAGCTTGGTATTATACAAAATATGCTATTATATATTTTGGTTGTAACAAAGAAGAAACTTAGAGTGAAAAAAAACTGATTAAAATTTTGCAGGTGTCAATATTCCCCACATCGAGGCTGGTCAATATGAACAGCAATTGGAAAGACCATTCAGAAAAAAAATCCTAAAATCATAATATCAGATGTAAATCAAAATATCAGAATAAAGAAAACATTTTTTTGATAATGGTCGTTCGAACTGTCGTTCATATTGCCTAGTTAAAGAGAAATAAATAAATAAACATTGACACTTCAAAATTTTCATTCAGCTTTTTTTTTACTCATGTTTTTGTTATAACGAAAATACCATAGCATCGAGAACTTTTCTCTTCCTGTGTAGAGAATGCTTTATTTTTTTCTTTAATTTAAAAATGTTTACCGAACATTAAATTTTCCTTGTCGAACGCTACTTCCGAAATGGTACAAAGAAAAAAATCAAGCATGGGCGTATTCTCTCAAACCGTGTATTAAAGAATTCCACGCTGCATTTCCCACCATTGTAGTTTCCGATGACGTTTCGCGGCATATTATTCAAGAATGTGTTCTAAAGATTCCAGAAACAGAAGCTCTAAATAGAAGATATGGCGGTGGCAGACCGCTGAAAATGTTGCAAACATAGAGGAACCAGAACAAAGATTTATAGAGAAACGTATAAATCATTCGCCCAAAAAATCCCTCCGAAGGCTTTTATAGTAAGTAGACTTTCCATATATAACATATTAATCTTTTTCTTTAATATATTCAAAAATTTCGGTACAAGCTTCATTGTACGCAGGAAGCCGACCTCTCCATTACCAAAACCGTAAATTGTACTGGCTATTATAATTAAATTCAATATCGTTATTCTTAAATTGATTAGAATAACATAACCTATTGTTTCTTTTATTGACAAAATGATTTTTCTTAATAAAAAAAATAAAAAAATAAAAGCACCTTAGAGGAGAAAAATTATCGATAATTTTGTATATAAGAGTATTATCTACTATACACATCATTATTATTATTATTTTTGAAAAGATAAAACTAATTAATTATTATTGTATTTCAAACTACTATATAAATAGTTTGAAATACCCAGCAATCAATGTCAACTATCCAAAGTTAGCAATACTAAATTTAAAATAGTCTGATTGCCTAGCCTGATTTATTCCATATCCAGTATTAATCTATCAAACGTTTTTATGTTATAGTCGTAATTATAAAACTGTCAACAAAATCGAAAAAATGTAATAATTTTACGGAAATAATAAATTACTCAATCATGTTTATTAACTGTTAAACATGAACATGTAATTATGTGGGGATAAAAAAATATTGAATTGTGCTTCTGATCTATCAAACAAATGTAGCTTTTTTGTTACCAATCTATTATAGTTGATATTGATCACCAGCATGATGTATTTTTTTTTTCTGTTCTACATATTTAACCACTTAAAAACTAGTTGTGAATAAACTTGCATAATTTTTACGACTGAAAAATTAAAAGACGATATACTTTTTACTTTGCTTTTATTTCTTTTTATTTTACTTAGAGTGGTTCCACAGCTTTTTTTTAGCGACTGTCATAAGGAATAGCTACAGTACCACACCTCGCATGCAATTTACACTTTATCGCAAAAGTGCTGCCATCATTCAAAAGACAGTTACAAAAATATAGTCTTTGGGGAATATTAGTAATTTACCTGTAAAATTACACGCAGATTCCGAACAAGGTGTTTATGCGTATTTCTTTAACTTTTACTTTCCGTCGAGATAAAACGCCATTTTGCACTTTTTGCATTAGTTGAATAACTTTCGAATCTATAACTTAATGAAACATTAAGTTTTTACTTCCAATAAATATTTGCGAACTTTAAAGAACACAAACTCGCAATTTATTTAAATTAAAAATGAGACTAATTACAAATCCCTTTATTTCAATATCTAATTCTAAATAATATTAATCCAAAATGGATACATCAATTAAATTTCCATCCGTCGCCTAAGGGCTGGGTCTACGTGCGATTGTTCTGTAATTTCAGGTAGTCTATCTAATGCACGGCCCGTGATCGATCATTTAGATGGATTAGCATTACGCAACCAATCATTTTGACACACATGCATGCATGACCCGCACACTCAATAACTTCCACGAAAATAGATCGGTTAATGCATTCGTTAAATTATACGCCCCATTAATTATATTTTTCTATTATATCCATAATGAACAAAGCACAGTTTTTATTAACTTTCACGCAGGTATTCAAACTTGTCCATTATATTGAAGTAGTAAGTGGGTTAATTATAAGAGGCCGGCGATGCAAGTAGGCCGAACTTCCCTTGTGGTTAATTAGTTGAAAGTGATGGTTTTATGAATTAATATAAACAATTATTAATTTATTATGTGTAAATGTAAATTAAATATTTTATTGTTTTATTTAGAATTTGAAAATAATAAAATAATCATATTTATATTTATAACAATATTTTATTCAATGTTGAATTTTTGTTTATAAAATTTATTATTACAATTATTTAATACAATTGAATTATTTCGCATGAAATTTTTTAAATCCAAATAACAATGTGTTTAATGAGATAATGTTAAAAGATAAATTTATTTATTTGTAAAACAACTATAAAAAAATATTCAAAATGTCTTCATGCATGCATATTTTACTCAATGAATTTCTTTTCAGATTAATTGATATTAAAAAATCAATTATTATTTAGCGATCGTTAAATAATTTTAAATCGAAAATTAATATTGCAATTACAATTAGTTGAAATGTTTTAGAGAAAGTAATGACCACACCAAGTCTTTAATGAGAAAATTGTAAAAAATAAATTGATTTATTTGTAATAAAACTACAAAAAATACTAAAATTACCTTCATGCAGGCATATTTTACTCTATGAATTTATTTTCAGATTAATTGATAAAAATATATGTATTCCGTTCTTTCTTGTAGCATTAATTTAAAAAAAATCAATATGTTTGATATGAATCGCTATAAACATGTTTAAGCCCCCACTGCTAAAAAAAAACATCAGGATTGACATTTTCGCAAGTTCCATTTAAAATTCTGTCATCGTGACAAACACACACTCGCACACTGTTGTGTGTGGGATGGGGGGAAAATGTCGTCCGGATTTAATAACATTTCAATTTCCCCCAGAAAACTAAGTAATTTATATGCCGATTACGTCCGTTTGCATCCGTGGGTTTTCATTAAACTAACATCGAACTTTCACGTAGGTCTCGTAAACATCACGAAAATTCGAAAAATATGGTATTTTAATATCCTCTCTCAGTATTGAAGAATAATTAGATTTAGTAATTGTTTTCCACCATTTAAAAAAAAATCTTGTAGAATTCAATTAGTAGCAAAAAATCAGTATTTAAATGTAAAATCATATTTACTTTTGTATGAAAAATATGTCCACAATATTTTGCTGCTAATAAGTGTTTATAAAATTATATTACCCGTTATTTGAACAGCGATCTTCCATTTTCCCTGAAAATAAAGAAAACAATATTAATTATTGCTACAATTATAACATCTGTATACAATCGCGCACACAGGTTTTATTTTTTTCGTACATTTTTGCTACAGGTTCTAATTCTTTAAGTCACAGTAATAAAACCCTTTTGCTTTGTTCATATTACTAAACTTTTTTATTAGTGACTAAAGTTTCAACGATTTTATTGCATCGTAATTAAACGCAAGTGTTTTATTATAGTGAAGTACAATGTAAAATAAAAAATAAACGAGAAAGCTTAACACATTGTTAAGTACTTATTTGTATAGATGTTTATTTCAAAATTATTGATAATAGAAAAGAATATATCCGAAATAATAGAAAAAAAAGCAAGCGAAGAGATCACTTGCCCACAGCCAATTTACAGATATGATATAATAACTAATTATACAAGTAATGAGAGGGTTTCGTTTAACTTTCACAGATTTATTGTAGAAAACACTGCTACAATTATTTCGATACACAGTTTTATTAATATTTATATGAAACAAAGATGATTCACACATTTGCAGTTGTTTAAATTACAATGAAATTAAACAAGGAATATTTCTGGTAATGATTACTAAAAATCGATCAATTCCTTTTTCCAACTGCAAAAAATTACTTACACTGTAAGTTTTACAAAAATCTATTGAAAAAAATACTCCCCGAGCATTTACCCCGCAGGACATTGGATAACACAAACTTAAAGAGATGTAAATGAATTATTTTTAAAATTTACTCTCTGGATTTTTTTACATTTCTTAAGGTATTCCAAAAGCAAATTTGAATATTAATAATTAATTACTTTTAAAACTATTTGGCCCTAATTGTTAATAAATTATTTGGTGAATGCGCCGGGTGGCCACAAATAGACAAACATTTTGTAGAATTATTGCTAGAATTATTGTTGAACATCGCTGAAATTTTCTTGAGTTAAGAATAAGCCCAACACCGCTTAAAAGTGCGGTTTAGGGCAAAAATATAGAGACGATAATAAATTTACAGAATTTTTTCTGTAGTATTTTTATGTTCTATTTTTTTGTTTTTATTTCATATATGATAAATCATACATTTATTAATACCAACAAATGGAAAGTAAGGGTTAGGCAACACAAGCACTGCAGCCATTTTGGCTTATTGTACTGCTGTCGCTCTAATAGTTAATCAAAGAGTGTTGGTTTGCAGTTTCGTTGGACAAGTAAAAATAAAACACGACGTACGTTTTGATGTTTTTACGTTTACTTTCAGAGATCGAATTCGAAAAATATACATATTTACAAGTTTATAAAGCAGTTACTCACAACGAGATTTTTCATCTTATTTTTTCTATTGGCTAGAATGTTAGTGGGAGGACCGTGTTAAATAAGGAGAAGGTAATGAAATGGAAGATAAAATGGATATTGGCAACAAGGCCTTATCATAGGAATTTCTATTTACATTTCTTCAAACTATATACAAAAGGGTTTTAGAAACAGTTATTTACAACGGGAACTAAATTACATGCTAATAAAAATGTCTCGAAGAGTCCTTCATGGTCGCTGGTAATTGGAGTTAACAAAAAGCCACCCCATGCGGCGACGGGTTGCTGGCCGTTTTTGACCTGCTTGGGGTTTCGCGCTATTGAGACGCGACAAAGAGTTTTGTGGATTTTGCAAGATCCAGCATCCTCTTGATCAATTTGTCTTTTGGAAAGAGTTGATGTGGTAAAAGACAAAAAAAAAACACATGAGATTAAAACGTATAATTTCATTCAATTTTTGTTTTGTTTGTTATGAATGAGAAAATTATTCAATAAATTAAGATAAAATATAAAAGCAATTCATATTATCCACGATTATTACATAAATAATGCATCAATTCAGTACGTCGGCAATAATCATTTTCGCGCGCTATTTAAATAGCGAGTAGAAAACGGTTATTGTGATAGAAACAAGCCGTCGCCATATCATTAAATATCCAACGACTGCAAGGCGTAAGCACCGAAATGCGGTGTAGTGAATTTAATATGTGCTGGGGGTAGTGGCAGTGCCGGCCCCGGTTTGATAAAATTTGTTCGGAGCCAACAACACGAGCATCAGCTATCGGGAAGGGAAAGAGTGTAAGCGCCGGCTGGCCCATAAGGGCCCTCTCACTCGCTTCAGAGAAAAAAAAAAAACTAATGCTATGCCCCGGCTGTATGGGAATTCTAGCGGAGGGCGTCGTCACGGCAAATTGCATTTCGCCTGTGTTAGCCGGTTTCTGTAGGGCTTAATCCGACACGGCCTGAATTTCAGAGTAACTGCTAATTTTCAGTTTTGTTTCCATGCGTCTGTGGAAGCGTGCATATATTTTAAATCACTGAATATACAAAATTATAAACTATCTTTATCTACATTTAAACACTCTTTGTTGTATAATGGCTGTAAAGACGAACATTTTCCGATTACTTACACATGAAGTAGGAACTTGTAGCGAGTGAGAAATGGTGAATGCGCCGGGTGCATGCGTATAATGCTCCGTTTTCCCGACGCAATATATTTATATTAACAATGTTTTTGCATCATTAAAACTTTTCCATTTTTAATACAATAATTACGGACTGAGACAGTGACATTATTAAAGTGATAACAATAAAATATATTACGTGAGTGATAAATGGTGAATGCGCCGGGTGAGTGCAGTAGAATATTTCGTTCCTTTCACGCTTTTGCCTTTGTATTTATATTTACTAAATTTTTATATAATTAATACTTATAAATATTCTTTAATTAAGTAATTACGGACTCCAAATCAATATTAATATATTATTTGCAATACATTACCGTGAGTGAGTTTACTCTACGCATTCACCATTACATTTATATTTATTATATTTTTACATCAATAATGATTTTAAATTTTCTGAAATGAAATAATTACGGACTTAGACAGTGACAATATTAAAGGGATAAAATCACAATATGTTGCGGTGCCTAATAATTTATAATTTATATTGTAATAATAAATATTAATAAATTAATAAAGTGTACCAAACAAAACAATACAAAAACATACATTAAACTCAATTACTTTAAACCCTCAGCCTGTTTCGAGTCATTAGCCCGTTTTCAAGAGAATTGAAATTTAATTTCTCTTAAAAATATTAGCCAATTTTAGAGAACTCTAAACTGATAGAGAATTTAAAGTTATTATTATTTTTTTTTGTTTTATTGATGTATTTTAATAAATTATTAATACTCTGTAGATATTTAAATTAATATTAAAGAAAGACATAAACTGTCGCAATGCACGATTGTACTGACACATAACAACAAACATCTATTGTGTAGTCCAATTTCTGGTGGAGCATATGCTCGTGAAGTAGTTGTTTCTTATAAAAGATATGTATAAGAAAACGTACAGTGTAAGTATGTTTTGCAGCGTTGAAAAGATAATAATCGAATTTCAGAGATTATTTCCAGTAATATTTCCTTATTTATTTTAAAGGTATTCATATATACACAAACATCTTCATTGAGACAATATTATATAAGCTTATACATACATTTATGTTTACTTAACAAAAATAAATATTGTGTTAGTCTGTTCGGGCTGTCGACCTGGGGTCTTTCTGCCCTTGGTATTCATATTTATTATTATATGTTTTTATTGGCTCAAAAACCTCTGGTCGATAGCCCGGATGGACTAACATCAGGTATTACAAATATTTATATTATTATTTTTTTGTATTATTTGTCCATTCTGAATAAAAATGTGTATTTATAACATATATATGTTTTTATTTGCTCCTATCCTAAGACATAATTATGAACTGTTTTATTATCATTGCAAAACATTTCATTTCACTGAACATGTATTGAGAGACGAAACTCTACACTCAACCATCTATTTAATAACAACAACAACAAAAAAACACTCCGACGTGACTTTTTCGGGCGTATACGGCGGGCTCTTTACTTTTTTTACGGCCGTCTTTCTCATTAACGTCGCTCTTTCGCCCCAAAGCGTTTAAGCCGGCCCTACCTTTTCATTTTCCGCGAGCCGAGCGGAGGGGCGTGTTGCGTGGGGGCCATTTAAAAATTAAATTACACAACGGGACGTTTTCTTCTTAAAAAAAGTCGGATATTTCTTTAAGTAAGCGCACTTCGAAGGACGGAGATGAAATATTAGGGGAGTCTCGCGTCGTAATAAAACGATCTCTGAATTAGGGAGAGTGAAATTAAACGTTTGTTTGTCGTTGATCTTGATACGTGATAATAAACAGGATACTTTTTTATGAAGCTGGAGAGATGTTCATTTTGTCTTATTTACGAAATTTTAATTATTTTCATTTATTAAATTAACTTCACACATTATCCCGTGGTGAATTATATTTATTTATTAAAAATATTTAAATAAACTAATATTAAAACACTTTACTTTGTTTTACCACTGTAAAAATTAAAAAAAAACTTTGTTTTACCTTCTGCTATACAGCGAATTTAATTGAAGAAAAACAAGGCAAAAGCTTCAGCAAAATTTAGAACGGGTTGGGTTGAAAGTCTATGATTATATAGTAGGCAGAAGATTCTTGAAAGGTGGAAGAAAAGCCACAATGACAAAGAAAAACAAGAATTTCATTTATTTATTTGCCAAATTCTTTTTCATCATAGAGTAAGTCAAAAGTGTTTGTGTTTGCTGTGGCCTTGTGGTTTTTTTTTTTTTCACCTTCCAATACTTTTCTGCCTACTGTAGAATCATGAATTTTTACCCAAAAAGAACTGACAATTATTGGAAGAAGGTGATCTTTTCAGACGAGACACACTTTATATTGCAGGACAAGCGATTAAAAATCGTAAGTAAGAGAGTGGATGACAATTGTTCAATCCGTTAAACATTAAGGTGATCTTTTCAGTTTCTTTTCAGACGAGACACACTTTATATTGCAGGACAAGCGATTAAAAATCGTAAGTAAGAGAGTGGATGACAATTGTTTAATCCGTTAAACATTAAGTTAAAAAGATTTTCTGGGGCTAGTTTTTGAAACTTGGAAAATTTATTGCAGTAGAAGGAATAATGAATAGTGAAAACATAAAGTAAAGTTTATTCAATGTTTTGCGGAGGAGATAGAGAATGTTCAAGCCAATAGCGATGCAATTTTTCAATAAAACTCAGCACATGGAGCTTCGAAAACTATGGAAGATTAGCATTTTCGACTGGTCTGGAAATTTCTCATATTTCAGTCCTATTGAGAATATGTAAGGCCCATTTACGATGAAAACTAAAATGGTTGTCGCATTAATTTAGGTGTGATATCGACAAGAGGCAATCAAATTATAATTATAAACATTTGGTTGACTGCATGCGAAGAGTAGTTAAAGCTACGACCATAGCAGTATGTTTTCATATTAAATAATAGTATTTGAGCCTTGTTTATTTGTCTAATAATACTTTTATTTTAAATAAACAATATTTACGAAATATATATACAGAGAGGTTTTTTTAACAGTATACATATCTTGAAATTCGACTTTTCTTCATTTGTATATATTTTCGATCAAATATTTCACACAATTTGAAGTTTAGCGTTTGACGTTTAATTGTGTGTTATAGGCAACTAAATATACACACATTAATCGGTTCAATGCGTTTGACTTGGTTTTTTTTTCAGGTATACGGTTCGCCTGATGTATACTGATAAAAAATCCTCTCTGTATATATAATATGATTACATATATTTGCACAATACTGTAAATTAATAACAAATTATTGTACATTTAAAATTTCGCTGTAAGTCTAAAACTAAATCAAATAGTTGAACTTCGTGACAATTTTAATTATATGAATAACAATTTCTCTATTACAACCGCGAAACGTCAACGGCAACGCGGACGGGGCGTAAAATTCAACGCAACCCACGGCGTCGCGCTCAAACACTCAAACACTTGAACTTTCAAGTCCAATTAAATCCGTATTCCGGTTAAGTAAACGTCTCGGCGGAGAATTAGAATAACTAGGCATATGCATGAAAGGGCGCAAGTTGTCCTGCCCTTGTCCTCCCGGAACGGTAATCGCGACGATTCAACTTACACACCCCTTTAACGGAACCATTAAGATGATATAAACCGGATGGGGTGAAGGAGGTAGGTGTGTAAATCACACTTCCCGCGGGCGGTTTTAAAACTTTAACATTCCTCGCTGAGCGGGCGAGAAAAGTTGGTGTGCGACAAAAAAAGAAAAGAAAAACGAAAAGCTAGGAATTCTATTAAGTGAGAACATTCTCACATATTAAATATGAAGGAATTTCTTGATTATAATACTCGTTATAACACGCGTATGGTAGCTTTTTCGGCTGAGGAGAAGGTGGTGGTTTTAAATTAATAATGATTAAATAAAATCTAGATAAAAAATATATCTGAGCGGACAGAAAGACCTCAGGACGATAGCCCATAACATATAGTTGTATATAAAATTTCATGTAATTGTTTGAATAAAGATCAAACGGTAGATTCATTTATAATGAACTAAAAAATACTTTGAAACTCTCTCTTCTCATGGGTACACAGATTGTTCATTTTGGATTTGTACTTTTATAAATACGAATTTAAAAAAATGGGTCCATCATTTATAATAACCCTGAAAAACTGAGCGTCATTTGTTTTAAAAAACTAACATTGATTATCCCTGATGAAACCAAGAAACAAGGCAATCAAAAAAATAAAAATAAATAAGCAATTATATTAAAAAAATTAAATAACCCATAATCAAAATATGTATGGATTTTAATAAAAATAATATTCAACTGATTACAAAAATACTTCATAATAATAGTAACACCGGTAATTCTTACAAAAAAACTGATGTCAACCTTTTCTGAAATTACTTTTACCACATTATGTATTATACGAAAACGTTCTTAATTATATAAATCATAATGTTAAAAAAAACGTTTATTCAAATTTAATATAAAATAGAATTCAACAAAAATAATCATCAATGTGACCTATTAAATTATCTCAAATTTCAAATAATTTAATTTCACTGCAATCATTAATTTAAATATGAGGATCCTATTAATAATAAATTAATACGTTAATTGAATAAACCAAATTATTTATTTATTTATTTATTTACTTGAAGGGTATAAAACCTTTTTACAAATTAATTAATTAATTCATGATCATACAATTATACAAATAATAATTAATTGTTTAATAACTAAAGTATCCACACCCAGATAATATGCGCACAAATAATTTTTAATTAAGTAAAATTATAATTAATGGTTTTAATATTTAGACATTGGTAGTTCATATTGTATGAAATAAATATGAATAGACAATCACAAATCAACCAACAATAACCCGAAATTAGTCGAGAATTTAAAGTTATTCAATATAATCTGTATTTTATTGGTTGACCTTCAATAATCCATTCATATTTATTTCATGAGTAAAATTAAGTTATTGAATTAATATATATATGTATATATATATATATATTTTTAATCAATTAAATAAGTATTCTGGATATTTATATATACAAATATCTTTATTTAGAAGAATATGTATAACAGTAAAATTATACACCTATTGCAATTAGATTATGTGGATATCTTTTCTCCTAAACCGACAAACGATCTGTGGTATTTCCGCCTATCCCTGTTTAGTCTATATCATTTATTTAAAAGCCATGATCACTAACGTCGATGTGTGTCTTTGGATGATTTCATGAAATTAATTTAAAAATGGCTGATGTTGGGGTTGGACAAATTCTCCAACAGAAAAATATAAAATCTGCCTCCATCAAGGAGATTCCAAACTCCAGCATTGGACTCGGCAGCAGTCCTTCTCAACTTTGAAAATTCCAAGACTTTGAAAATTATCCCATACAGTGGAATATATTCTGCATAATATGGCCTACATCACCGAATAAATTATTGTAAAAAAATCGGAAAAAGTGTTTAAATTATTACCTGTATATCTTGGACAGTGTAATGAGAAAATGGGTAGCTTAATTTTATTATTTTTACGGCGATCACACAGAAACCCTCAGACGTAAAATATTATGACGTACCCGCGTTTCTAATAAAAAAAGACCTCTCGATTACACAGGCCCGAAGATATTGAATCCCAATGTTCCTTCAATTCACCCTTTGACCTTTAAAAAAACCGCCGTTGCCAATACTTATTAATTGAATTAATCAATTTAATAAATATTGGAATTCATTGGAAACAAAACGGATTATAATAATTGATGATTTAATTATAAATTAAACTGATTAATTGTTTATAAAATAAAGGAAACAAAAGCGAAACTTGCAAAATTAAAAAAAATAATTAAAATTGTATATATTCGGTTGAGTATATTTAAATAAATTTATTGTTTCTATTTTATCAGAGGTAAATGCAAACGTTACATTATAAAGGAAGGAAAGAAAGAAAGTCAAATATTAACTCAGTATACACCATTGCTTAAATTTCTTATAGATGGAAAAATCTAATTTATTGACAATTAATGATGATCGATTCCATTCCATATATTATGAATTGTTGTATGTTTATCAATAACCATTACTGTATTTATATATTCACAAATTAATTAATTAATTAATTAATTAATTAATACACTAAAAATCCTTTTATTTCGTTTCATGAAACAGGATCAAAATATTAATGGGTTGAAAATACACTTAAATTGTTTCACTACTCATTTTATTTCCTCCGAATGGTTTTGACTCTCCTTTTTCCTTGAGAATGACGAGAGTCAAAACTAGGCGGTGGAAATAAAATAAGTAGCGAAACAAATCAAGTGTATTTTTCAAATAACAATGTTTTAGTCATTATGAGCGTAAAAAAATCCCAAACATACAAAAACCTAACATTTAAACGCATCTGATTCTAATTGGTTTGTATCATTAGTCTAACAATCCTGACTGGCAACCAAAATTTTGAACATATTTTTAAAATTACGTTTTCATAAAATTATCTAATCTGTCAAAATGTAGCTTAATAAATTCCTCATGTAACCCGTGGTGAAACAGTATTAATTAATAATGATAGGAAATTAAAATTACTCCTTGATAATGATGACTGACCGAAACTAGTTGGAGAATAAAGTAAAATATGTGAAACATGAAAAAACAGTGTTATAATTTCCAATCATAATTATGAAAATTATAAAAAAATAACGAATTATGAAAATTTGAAGAAATTAAAAATAAACCCTTATCAATCAATAATGTGCCTCGTAATAACATGCATTCAACTTCATCACTACGACGACAATTTACGCTGTTTTATGTTGAAAGTCCAAACGTAACATATAAAAGCGTTCGATTCTAAAGGTCTGCATACCGATGATGTAGACCTTTAGAATCGGACGCTTTTATATGTTACGTTTGTGATCTAGACAAGTTTGCAATTACGTAAGGCACAGCTGTACTGATGAGGGACGAAATCCTGAAACTTTTTTTTTTTCATTAAATATTTTCGATTCTAACATTGTTGCATTATACAATATGTTATTGTTATGCAACAGTAAATGTCTTTATTAGACATTTGTTATAGATCTTATGTAACATAAGTCAAATTCGCACAGTAACTTAAAAAAAATAATTTATTAATTATTTTCAAATTCTTTTTATTTAATTTATTTAAATAACTGTGACCAAGTGAAAAAATCGCCCATTTTTCTATTATTACACAAGGCAACCAAAATTGTAAAAATAATGTTTCTAATTTTTAAGTCATAAATGCATCTAATCTATGAAAATATCGCTAGTTGGAGGGTCTTGGAGGGGTGGAATTAAAAAAATAACCTTAAAAAACAATGATGTGTCTCTCATTACCGTGAATTCAACCACGTCGATTTGGAGACAAATTACTCTGTTTTGCGTAGAAACAAAATATGAACTCATTGAAACATTCAGGAAACGTTTTATGAAGAGCTAGCTTCAATTTTTTGTGTGATTGGATATTTAATGCGATAAAAGAAAAATGGAGAATATTATAAAGAGAATGAAGTTAAGAAAATTTGGAACACTTCAGCATAAATGTAAATAGAAGATAAGTACTTCAAAGATTATATGTTATTTCTTAATTTACTGATTTACATTTTCATTAAATTGCCTGGCTGAAATAACATAAATTTTCGTTGTTCGAGTAAGCTTGAAATTAATAATTCGAATGTTGTTGTCTTTAAGTAAAAAAACTGACAAAATAAATTACATGTAATACAGAATCGTAATTTTTTCAGAGGCATTTTGTTATAAATAACAGGCAACAAAATTCTCATGATATATCAAGGAAAAGATCTTTCGTGCAAAATGAAAATTGCTACTTAGACGTGAAGCGTACTTTTCCAATTTTTTTTTTTGATTCGTACTGATTTTTATTTGTTACGAGTAATAAAAAAAACAATCAGTACGAATCCAAAAAAAAAAAAAATAAATAAATAAATAAAATGGATAAGTACGCTTCTCGCTTCTCCAAATTGTTCAAGCTAAGTGGATCTCATCCACAACACACCTAAATGTTAGATAGTTAATTTCGTTTGACCTGAAAGCCTGGCACAGCATGCACCACGCCAACTTCCTCTTAAAGGCTTCTTTCTAGGCTCATTTGAGACATCTCTATTTTCCGTGCATTACCGGCTCCACGAAATTTGAAAGAGATAATTCAGTGAATATATTCTCAGAACACTCAGTTTGCTGTGTTTTTTTAGGCTCATTTGAAACATCTTCATGGTTGATTACTGGTTCCACGAAATTTGAAGACGGTAGTTCTGTGAATATATTATCTCAATACCTTCAGTGCAGTTTGACTGGAAAATATTGTAACAGTTTCCTGTCTCTGTTATTTTTTTTCTTGGCTCATTTGAAAAATCTCCATATTTCGTGGATTACTGGTACGACGACATTTGAAGATGTCTGAAAGCCTAAAGAAATAACAAACGCAGACAGAAAACGGTTACAATCTTATTCAGTCAAGCAGTACTGAGGGAATTGAGAGAATTTATTCACTGAACTACCTGTACGTTTGGGAATATCATAGGTTAGTAACCCGACTCAAGCAAAAATAATTCATTCAATAACATTTTTTGTGTAATCCAATATCAGGCGGGGTATAGGTACTTCCTGAGCCTAATTGTTTCAATAGATGTTTGTCAAAAACTTACAGTGTAAGTAATTTACAGCATGAAAAAAGGGAACGATCAAATTTAATTTTATTTAATGATCATTGCCAGTAATTTCTCCTCATTTTAATATTAATATTTTAATTAAAAATAATTCAGACAAGCCGAAAGATTTCCGGTCGATAGCATTTTCTCTTAAAAAAAATATATATTTATTTTAAATTGTTTAGTGTATTGTATATTAAATTAAATATGTATGTATTCTGGAATCAAGATATCTGTATATTAAATTAAATAAAAAGAATTTGAAAATAATTAATTAATAAATTATTTTCTATTTTGCTACTGTAACACAATGACTTATGTTGTGTGTATATTCAGATAGACTTATTTTACCAGCATGGCCTTTATTTCAATCCTTTCTCTCATTCTATCCAACATAGCGAAAAAACATCATACAATCAAAAACATCATACAATCCATTCAAGGGGGTTTTTTTGTTCATTCCAAATCAGCCCTAACGATGAACTATGTCATATCATGGAAAACGCCTGGAAGATTGAATCCATGAGAACAAAAGAATACCTGAATGATATATTTCAAATGGCAGTAACCTATTGAAAATAAATTAAGAAGATAGACGGTAATTATAGATAGTAATTAGTAGTTATACTAAGAATAAATATTTTCGCGTAATATTTAATGAGTAGTATATGTAATAAAACAAAAGAGCGTCATGAACAAAAAAAAAAAAAAAAAGAGAAACAAATATTTTATGAAATTGTCCGTGGAAAACGAGCCTCGATTCATTGTTTGCCGGCATATAAAAAAATCATAATATTTCCTCAAATGGGGCAGAAAGACCTACGGTTGATAGACTATGACAGACTACTAACCCATCAATATGTATTGTAAGTATAAATATTTGTAAATCTACTCTCTAAATAAATATGTTTGTATATTCTCAAATAAGGACTATCGACCATAGGTTTTTGCTGCCTTTGTTTTCTTCTTTTTTTTCTATATTTATGGTAATTGGGATTTTCTTTTTTAAATTTAGTGATTTAATTTGCATTGTCTTGCCGAGGTGCACGAAAAATGCATATACTCAATGTATTTTCGTGCTATGAAAAAATATAACTGCATACTGTGTAAGAAGATTAGGAAGAAGAGTTTTTTTTCTGAATTTATTGAATTGTATTTTTATTTTATTGTCTTGATGAGGTGCACGAAAAGTACATGAAACATCTCTGCAAAGAAATAGAAATACACACCGTCTTAGAAGATTATGAATATAATGTTTTGATACTTAGAAAAGCAAAATCATTAAAATAATGTTAAAATTATATTACACCAAAGTGGTTTCCAAATAATTGCATCAAAATCAGATGAAAATCCCAATATTGAATGGAAATTAAGATGATTCGTATTCTTTTAGACCCCTGAGAGGGTATAAGGATTCAAGAAGAAGAAGAAGTATTTATTTAAAGGCCTTTTTTAAAGCTATTATTCATAATAACACGATTTTTATGTTAAAAATCTAAGCAATATTTCTAATTAGGGAAAATCACCAATAAACAATACATAAATTAGGAATAAAATAAATAAAACTTTTGGATAAAGCAAACTATTCCTATAAATAAACGATGGAAAAGTTTCGATAGTTTGCGCAAAGCTCATCCACTATTCAACCTACCTCAAATGGAATATAGTATTATAATCGAGCTTAAAATATTTTGAAACATATTTTTTGTACCAGTGGAAGTAAAAATCTTTTTTTTGCATTAAAATAGGGAGAGAAATATCACATTTAGTTCCTAGGGTTAAAAGTAGTTACTTTTACCCCTAAAGACAAATGTTAATATATGTTGAATGTATTAGGAGAGATACCGTGACATATGTCTCAAAAGTAATTAAACCTGAAAATTTAAATAATATACTCATTTAGTGTGCTTGTTTGAAAAACCATTGTATAAATCTCGAGATGGAAAGTGTATTGAAACCTTCAGAAAGGCATCATTCTGAAGGTTTAAATACACTTTGTCTTAAAATTCTACCTTTAGAAAATTTGGTAATTCTCTGCAATAACATATCATCATTTGTATAAATGATTTTAAATGCCTAATTAAGTAAACTTATTTTAGCATTCATATACCCGCATTATGATGTTAATATTTATTTCAAAAATAAATTTATTTATAACAAAAATGTTCTGACACTGGAGACTTCCTTTAATTACTCCATTATTATAGGTTAGATGTTCAAAATAATTTGGAATTTGTAAATTAAGACAGAAAATCAGAAAGAACGATGGCATCACTGAGCTATGATGTTTTAATGTTTCGCTAAATTGAACAAATCGGCAAACTCGCAAAATGTCCGATAACAAATTAACCAATGTCAGAGACATATTTCTGAAGGATTGTATTTATTGTTTATTAACTTTTTAATATATTGTATTTTGGAAAATATGCACCTTTTAAAATTTAAATTTTAATATTTTTGAAATTATCATATCAAGTTGTTAGAGAAGATATATAATGAAGCAACTTATCGCATTTCGAGGTTGTAAACAGAGAGTGTGCAAGCGTTTTGTATTATCGTGTAATTGTCAAAATAATTATTTACATGCTATTTAGTTTTGGTGAAGGCGCCGGTTCATTGCTGGAATTAACGTCAGCTTCACATACATACTATTATCAATATTACAGTAAGAAAAGGGAATACAACGGTTTTATTTTCCATTGTTGTTATTTATAACAACCATTAATATAATTATTAAATGTTGTTTTTAATAATTCGCCACTTCGTGATCATAATTCATCTGGTATTAATAATCATGTGAATACAAGTATATAAGTTTTATTACTCAAATAATACTTTACATAATTCAAATAACTATATCTTCATCTGACTCAAATCGCACAAAATTCATCGCTGATATTATATTTAATAGTAGTATCGAGATATCTTTATTAATAAATATTAAAAATTATAACCTTTCTATGAATATACCTCCTATTATATCTAATAAATAGACCACACACTTAAAAATAGTTTTAAGATACTTTTTACAATGTTCTACTAGTATATAATCACATTAAAAAAAGAATAGGTAGTTATAAAATAAAACATGCTTTATAATTTTAAAAAATTAATGGATTTAATATAAGTACATGAACGACTTAGAGCGTATTCATTATGTATATAATTACAGTCATTCCTTTTTTGATATTAATTAAAAAAATAATAATCACCTGAGATTATATAAATGGTATCCAATATAGAAAGACCCAATAAATTGATAAATAACCACCACACACATTTTGTTCACAACTAGAATCACATTTTATTTAAAAAAATAAACAAACAAACAAATCGCAAACAAGTGTGTAATCCTCATATATAAAAAAGCATGAATCCCACTGTTCCACTTCCGTTTAGTTTAAACTCGAATCTTGTCCCAGTTTCCTGCGTTCGGTAATTGTTGCAAAACCATGCGAGGAGTTATTAATACGGCCATAGGTGTGACAGTAAACACGGCCCATTACCATCAATCACGGCATATACAGGGTGACGCGCGCGCGCCGATCTCGCGTTTCGGCCACTCGACTTTTCGGGGGGTTGCGAGTGCAGAGCACGGGGGTGCGATAAGGACTGTGGGACTAACGGCTGCGCCCGGGCTAAGCCCCCACCCCTGGCCACGGCGCAGCCGCAGGTTTTCAGGACGACTTTCGGGATATTTCCCATTGAGGATACACACACACACACATCCTCACGCTCGGGACGTAAAGCCGTCCGCATTAAGGGACAGACACACTCTGGGAATGGTGGGAAAAATGTGCAATTTTCGGGAGAAATCATGGTGTGACCCATTCAGGCTAAACGCACTAAAAGGAAGGTAAAACATAATAGTAATGACTTATTTCATAACAGATACATCCTATTACAAGAAAACTCAAATTTTAAGAGAAATCTTAATCATTGCATCATTTTACAACATTAATGACAGCTAAAGTACGAAATTACGCGACGATGACTTCTGACATAGATAGTTAGTAATCATCATACTTTTTTTTCGCGATAAGGACATAAACATGAAAAACCTGGCATAATTGGTTGATAGCCACTTTATAGATATAAATTTATATATTTCATTTTGTAATTTTTATTATTTGTTTTTATATATTTTCCTTTATATATCTGTTAATAAAGTTAATTATATACAGGGTGTCTCAGCGTGCGCGCCGAGTAGCTTTATGTAAGAAAAATCTGGTAACTCTGCTATTAAGGCAATATATTCGGTCAAAAGAGCAAAAATAAAACATAGTTTTCTCAAAAATAAGCAATTGCATAATATTTTCATTTTAAATTTTATTTCAATATGTATTATTTGGAATTCCTCAAAGTTTGTTCTATATATCGGTGAAGTTAACAAATTCAATAATAAGTTACATTTTAAGAAATGCTTGATATATATGCGATACAGGGTTATTCACTATATTTGCACGCCACTGACAGAGTGTGTTCTGGGAGTCACTTTAAAGCTAAAACGAAAAATTATGAAAAACCATTACATACTACACAAGGCCCCTCCCTTTAGGGTATCTGGACAATGGACCTCATCAAGATAGGCTAGCAGTGCCGAGATAGGTAGATCCCTGATTTTCTCAATTTCTGGCAATTCCTCACCCAGTATGGCTTTTCTGCTGGACTTAAGTGCTTGGCAATATCCAAGGATATACCGAGAATCATTGTTTCGTCTACTAAAGGAAGGCGTCGTCTTTAATTTATTATGATTAATATCGGGTATATAACTCCAGTACAATTTCAGTTCAGTTGCCTTCATCAAGGCATTGCACATGGAACACACTAGTCTGATGAGGTTCGAAAAACCGAAATGGCCATCACTAGTTATCCATACGCTAGATGAATGGTGACTGAACGTTTCATTAAATGTGAATTTCGTTTTCCTTGCTTGCTTAAACAGGACAAGTTCGCCTTCCTTTAGTGGACGAAACAATGATTCTCGGTCGTCTACCTTGTAGACCCAAATCGTTGACGATGCCACTTGAAATTAGGCAAAAGGTGGCGCTTGCGTCGTCTTTAATTTATTATAATAGAAAGGGAATGATAATTATTTAAATTTGTACCATAAGTAAAATTGTAGGGCAGAAAAACCTATGGTTCTTAGAAGTTATTTGGGAATATATTATGAAAATATTTATTATATTATATTATATTATATTATATTATATTATATTATATTATATTATATTATATTATATTATATTATATTATATTATATTATATTATATTATATTATATTATATTATATTATATTATATTATATTATATTATATATTATGTATTATTTTCTCAGATAATTAAAAAATAGTGATAATAAAATTTTAGTGGTTTATGTTTATTATTGCAAAGTTAATAATGTAAAATACTTAGATTTTTTCATTATTTTACAACTATCAACAAATCAGCAAAACAACCTTTTTCTTTTAACGGTTGAGTGAAGTTACAGATAATAACACATGAATTATGGTCTGATATACAGTTAAAGTGGAAAATCAAATGTTAAAATCACAAAATACTTTAATATAAATAAATTTACTAAGAAATTTAATGAATATTCATGATAAAAGCTGATATTAATATAAATAGGAATTATTTATATTGTTTATTGATATATAATCAATCGTTATAATTGTATATTATATCTCTTAGAATATTTACTTTTGTAAAATCGAAATTATTAGAGATGTTAAAATAAGAAAAACCTCTAGCCGATAGCACAGAACAGACAAACATTTTTATTTTGTTGTGTACATTTCATGTTATTATTTGTAAAAATGTAAGCAAATGTCTGAATATATATATATATATATATATATATATATTCAGATTAATGATTAATGGTATCTATATATATATAGATATATATATATATATATATATATATATATATATAGATACCATTAATCATTGTAACTTTGACATTTTAAGTATAAAATGAAATATGAAGTGAATATCCTCTGCATTTTGGTTAAATAGCAAGCACATGCATACGTCCTCTAAATCATTCAACCTCTTTGATCGGAACAGTCATAAATTTAACAGAATATTTATAATCACCATTCCATCAAACTTTTTCCTAAAAACTATATATATATATATATATATATATACATTATTTACAAGAACCATTACATTCACGTCAATGTCTTCTACGAGATAGAAAATCGGATTTATTCAGTGGGGTGAAAAATTACAACCCGAACTGAATAAAGTTGAGACAAATAGTAGTACCGGGGGTCCACATAATATTATGGAGAGGATGGGAGGGGCGGGCATGACAGATGAGTGGTGGATTGTATCGCTCAAGTGGTTGAAGAGCAAACATCGGGATGTTCGGTCTATAGAATAAACGAGTGCGTTCGTTCGTCCTTACCCCGACGAGGACCCGCTACCCTCACTTCGCAAAGGAAACCCCGGCCCGGTTAATCCACCCCCCGTCGGCTTATTTAATTACGCTCTCGATAATAAGCGGGAAATCGACTTAATAAATCCATTTTCACAACGACCTAAATATATATATATATAGACATAAATATAGATTGAGGTCAGTATGTTTGCAAAAACTTACTTTATTAAAATCTCCATTTAATTATAATTAGTAATTGTTTAATCCTAAATTCGTAATAATATTTAATTAACTTGATTGAGTTACGTGAAGGTCAAATGTAATTGATCAAAAAGCACTAATATCCTTTCTTTACACTTTTATTTTTACTCCACATGTACATTTCGAACACAATGCGACCATTATTAATGGATTAATACTTTATGTGTCCGAAATGTACATATAGAATAAAAATAATAGTGCGAAGAAAGGATATTAATGCTTTTTTTATCAATTGTTACTATTTATGTTGAATAAAATAGGAAACATAATCACATTCTTACTTTAATCTATTCTAATCTTATAAAATATACAGTGTGTGTAGAACGTCCCAGGAAGGTTAAATAATTTAAGAAATTTACAATCAATCAATTATTTTCAAATATTTTTTATATAATTTGATGTTCTTTTATTAATAATTGTATTAGCTTAAAAAAAACTTTGTAATTTAATGTATTATTTTTTGTCGACAGAGGCTTCTACTTCGTTATACATTGTGTTTTACCCGATAAAATAGTTAAATAGTAAAATGCGTAGGAATTTATTTGATTATCCCAATAACTACCCTTCAATAATACAATAGAAGACACCAGCGTTAAATCCAATAAAATGACTCAGCTGATTCGAACGGGCAGCCATTTTTACCGCAACCCCCAGATTTAATTAGTTCCAGTGCACACAATTAACCAAACACTTCAATGAATATAAAGGTCGGGGCCTCGTAATGCGACTGGATTTTACGACCGGTAATTTGTAATCCAGATAGGCGAACGAAAGCAGCCAGCAAAAAAAGCATAAAAAACAAAAGAGGAAGGGAGAAGAGCTAAGTTTAGTCGCAAACGGAGTTACAACTAGTATTAATATCCCCTGCGACGGTATAGCTGAACTGAACTGACTATTGTTAGACCGAGTTGCCGTTTGCGAAAAAATAAAACAAACCGTATAAATAATGGCCGAGTGAAGTCATTAAGCGCAAGCTCTTTAAAACAGATGGCAAATTTTATATCATAATTCTCGTGTTAACTCGCATTGTTTTCGAGTTACCGTTAGAGTTAGTGGATCGTAAATATCGCTAGAGATTATTTTTCAATTAGCTTTAATATTATAATTACGCACACCCATGCATGAATAATATTTCTTTTGCGTGAATTAAAAGATATATTCACTATTCATTCATCAAATTTTAATATTATTCTCTTCAGTTATGTAAAAATACAAAAAAAAAAATATTTTCTTTAATTTCATTGTTCTCTTGTAAAGGAGTATATTTAAAAAAAAAAGATTCAAATTCAAATCCTTTAATAAATGGAAGATAACGCAAGCGCCACCTATTGCCTAATTTCATGTGGAATCGTTAACGATTCATACATTGCACATGGAACACACTAGTCTGATGAGGTTCGAAAAACCGAATTAGCCATCACTAGCTATTCATACGCTAGATGATGGTGGTTTGACATTTTATTAAATCCAAATTATATATATTGGTAAGGTGTGCTACCAAAGTGGAATGACCTGTGAATAGTTTGACAACGGATATCGGATGGTAAACAGGGCGGTAAGAAGATGGAGAAAAAAAAAGACAAGGAAGAGAACGTTATAACATCAGCAAGTACAAGGTATAATATAATATGCGAGAAGAAGCAGCAAATGTTAGTGCAAGTATTAGAAGATATGATAATATGCACAAATGAAAGCGAGATGTAGCAGATATTGAAGAGGGATGAGAGAAGAAGTATGCCGAAAATAAAATTGAAAAGATGGACCGAAAAATATAAACTGATCAGTGGAGAATCTAGGGTAATGGAAGAGAGGGTCGTATTGATCTGAGTTGAGGTATTTACGGAGGGAGAGGTGCAAAGAGGTTTTGAGGAGATTAAAAGTGCATAAGTGGAAAGGTTGGATGGATTCAAGGCCAAAATTTGGAAGAGAGTTGGGAGGGAAGGGAAAGAGATATTCAGGGAGTTATTGAATGACATGTGAAGAGGGGAAGAAATACCAGACGCCTGGCGAGTAGGAGTTATGTGCAAGATACACTATCTATCTATATGTGTGTAGGGTATAAAATAGTAATGACGTAGCGAAAAACAGGCTAGAGAAGGAAGTGGAATAGAAGAAAATACTTCCAGAGTCTCAGCGAGATCTTAGAAGAACAAGGGAGAAAATGTTTACACTAGCGAGGATAATTGAAGGGGTACTGGTAGAGAAAGGTAGGATATATCCAGTATTTCTAGACCTGAAAGCAATGTATGATGAAGTACCAAGAGAAAGATTGATTGCATATTTGGAAAAAAAGAGGAGTAAGTATGAAAACTGTTGAATGGGTGAGAAGGGTTTATGAAGAAACATGAACGAGAGCAAAAGTGGGAGAAAATGTATCGGAGAAATTTAGATTGTGGAGGGGAGTAAAACAAAACTGCCCGCTGAGCCCGTTGCTCTGTAACAATTATATAAGCAAAATGGCAGGAGTTCTGAGGTACGGCTTGCTGGGGTAGTAATTGGAAGAAAAAAAATATGAATATTTGTGTATGCGAATGATATGTAATTATTCCGAGAGATTGGGGAGAGGTGAAAGAAATATTGAAGAGATTGGAAAGCAATATGGGTGTTATGTGTGAATGTAAAGAAAATAAATTGGATAAGGTTTAGGAACAGACATAGGTAGAGTGAGATGGGTGAATTTAAAAGGAAGATGGATGTGATTGAGAGGGTGAATGTATTTAAATATTTAAAGTTTATATTTAAAAGCACTGGGAGATATCAGCACCGTGCTAGATGGGTTCAGGGAAAAGCAAGGAGAGCTTAGGGGTAATAAAAGGCAAGTAAGAGGATGGTTGAGGGAAACATAGCATTGAAATATAAGTTGTAGGACGCATGTATAAATCTTGTTATATGGGATTGAAGTATGGGATGTGAACGAGTACGAATGTTTAGAAGAGAGCATATGTCGATCCTGAGGCAAATTCTGGGACCCCCAGATATTTCCTGCTAGAGGAAACGAATAGTATGTATGTGACGGCAATGGAATGGGTGGTGAAGTACGAAATAAGGTTAAGTGCGTTAGCGAGTGAAAGGATAGCAAAGAAGGTGTGGGAAACAGGTATAGAAGCGAAACGAAAATGGGGTTTGATGAGAAGGGAAATGTATTAATGGTTGCAATGAGACGTACAAGTGGGAGACTGGATGAAAGTGACGTTGAGGTAGGTAGAGATGCAGGAGCGCATGTGAATATAATCCCATCTATAAATGATGATAAATGAACTGATCTTTACCGGAGTATTTGCGAAATATTAGTTGTGAGAGGGAGGAAAGGATACTTTTTGCAAACGCAAGGTGTGGCTGGGATGAGAGAGGTGTGGATGGAAGAGAGGTAAAGAGGGAATATTAGATGGTGGATTGGAGCCATATGTATGAAAAATATATGGAAGTGTTTAAAGAATGGATGGTAGGGAGCAGGAGTTTTGTGAATTGAATGAGAGTGGATGGTGCTGGCGTGGGGATATTGAATATATATTGGGAAAAGAATAAGAGGTATAATGTGAAGTAAAGCTGGGTGGATAATTATATTTTTTGTTTATTCTTTATTGTTGTTTATGTCAGTAAAGGCCATTTTTACAGAACTTTTTTTTCTTCTATTAAATAATTTGAAACCTTAAATTAATATTATTAAGTAAATAAACCTTCACAATATTAATACGTCCTTTTTAATGTCTAAAACTCTTATATCATCTCCTTTTTATAACACCAACGACAGCAAATATTTCACGGAGTCCCGCACAGTTGATAATCAAAAGGAGATAAATTACTGCCCCGAGGGGTTGTATGAAATTTAAATAACTTCGATTCATTTAAAATCCTCGCAATGAATGAATGACAAACAACCCAGGTTTATTTTTCACTTTCTCAACAGCTCAGATGTTAGATACAAAAAAACATCTGTCCATGTAAAACTATTTTGAATGCAGGTTTAGTGATATGATTAAGTAGTTTTAATTATTGATGGGATGTGTAAAAGATGACAATCATTATAAAATGATGTATATTCTTTTTTTATGTTTTCTGTTATTATTCCTCCGATATTAAATTTAAAACCTCACTTAATACCCTGGATTTATTGACTTTTGATAAAGATCTAAAAAGATCGAAACACTTGCCAGGAAACTAAAAATAAAATAATGAAACATTAAAAGTGTTTTTTTTTTTCAGCTAATATTATAGCTTAGTGATAACTTGAGCCTTTTGTATTTTTTTTTAATAAATGAAATAAAAACAACAAAAATAATTAATAAATTATTCCGTCTATAGGTACTGTGAAAATTTGACATATGTTACATAATTAATTTAAATCAAATGTTCTATAATGGACATTTGCTGTTGCTTAACAATAAAATATTGTATAAAACAGCAATATGAATATTCGGTCCCATCAGAAATTTAGTGCAACAGGCATTAAATTAACCGCTAACTCCTTATATCATTTACTTCTGAGTTACGCAATGCATTTTTTAATTTGTTTAATAATTTTATTAATTTAAAATAATGCAATTTTTTAAGTTTTTTTTTTATTTTGAACGCATTATATTTCATCAACTAAAGATTCAAAATACTGATTATTGTAATAGTTGTCCAGGAAAACTAATCTAAAGTAAGGAAAAATTAACAAAATTTTAAATAATACAAAAAATATATTAGAAACAATATTTTTTTTTAAATCTTTTTCCTTTCTACCGTTAGGTGTAAGGAGAGAAACAATAATTTGTTGTTAAAATTGATGAAATTAATTTAACAGGAAATTCAATTAATAAGTTAATTCATTTAATTTTCATCTTAAATATTTTTAAATGTGTCTAGAATTTCTTCTATGATACTGTTAAAATCGTGTAGAATAAATTCAATAAAAATATTGAATTCAATAAAATCTCTTAAGAAACAAAATAAATTTAAGTCTGTTTTAATCAATTCGAATATTTTTCTTATTAGTTTTTTTTCTGAAATAAGTTTATTTAAGTGAGACACCCAAAACTTAGTAATTCCTCCGAATTATTCACACATGTTGACGCGGATGCCAGTTGCGCTTTAGCGTCGACTGCGCGCCACTTTATTGTTATTATCAGAGAGACATTTCAGAAGGAAGCGGTGGCGGTATTAATTGCACAAAGGACCGGATGTGTAACCGAGTTAATGGCACTGCACTATGTGACCTATTAATTAGCATTTAGTACTTTTTGCATTGTTCTTGCTCGTAGTTATGAGCGCACTTAATAACGAAGCACGCTTTATGAGCAGTCGCCTTACTTTGTATGGTATTTGTTATGTGATTTTATTTTAAACAGGATTTGTAAATTAGATATTTCGTAAATACGAATGCGTGTAATAACCCTTTTCTTTATCTTGGAGTCGGGAAAGTAATTCGACAGCCTAATGAGATGGCTTTCAGCGTCGTAATCCTATGTAAATTCCGAGTAATCTGGATTCCAGCAGGCAATGATTATCTGCACACCTGTGCATTATCCGATTAATAATAAATTTCGCAGGTGCTGATTCCGGCGGAGGGTAAATAGGGAATAATTGATGGGGCACTAGTCCTAAATGTACGATCATTCGCCAGGGTATGGCGAATCTTGATGATGTTAAAATTAACCAAATAAATATTCTCTCTAAAAACTCTTTCTTAGTGTGATTTACGTCATACATTTACTTATAAGCCAAAAACACCTATAAAATACTGTAATTTCAAAAAAATCAAGTAACATGAATACTACATCGTCATTGTTTTACTTCTCGATTCAGTTAATTATAGTTTATTTATTTACATAGAGACACAGAATGAGTAAGCATTTTTATAAAGTAAGTATGAATATTACAAAAAATAAATATACACATATAATACAAAAACATAAGTAATTAGGTGAAACACATGAACAATACATATAATTACTTCAAAAAGGAGCTAACAAACTTAAAGCAACATTAAAAAAGATAGTTCATTCCTATATAGTTTATGTTGTAATACATTTTATCTAATTAACACGCAAAAATGACCAATGTTGTCGAAGCACC
The DNA here is from genome assembly GCA_963082785.1 of Philonthus spinipes. Taxonomy (NCBI): domain Eukaryota; kingdom Metazoa; phylum Arthropoda; class Insecta; order Coleoptera; family Staphylinidae; genus Philonthus; species Philonthus spinipes. The sequence continues at coordinate 19,626,405 of OY720307.1, read as the reverse complement.
CTAAAAACTTCAAATTCAATTCAAATTTAATTAACTTGAACACTTTTATTTATTTAGATTCACTTTTTAATGACAGACGTGTTTTTTTTATTTTGTTCTTGACATTTCATCGTAATTTTTTTCTGGATGATTTGATATGAATTATATTTTTAAATTCAAACATCGGAACAATTAAAATAGTAAATTTCCAACAGAATTGTTTTTCATTACATATTTATCGAATTATTAAAATAATTTTTTAGCATATAAAACGGTGTTTGTAAAATGTCTATAAATGCAGACAACAGCGAGTTACAATTATATATATAAGGACAAAAAAATAATACTCTAACTCATTTTTTTTTTACTTACAACTTAAACGCCCCCCTTAGTACCTAACCCAGATGGCTTTCAGTTCCACACCCCCTAATACGTCACCTGGAGATACGCTTGATCGGCATCCCCGAGTGCCCCGGGGGTGATTTGATTCAGTTTTTTTTTCTTGCGCCCGTACTTCGCCTCTCTTTTTTTACCGTCGCCCAGAGGAATTACACACCCTCGATGTAACGCCGTATTAAGTGCGAGACGACAACCTAGAGGCATTAAGTGCAATTTAAATACGCATTTCGGATTTTTATTTATACGGTCTCTCCCCCGGTTTTCCTTTTTTTCTGATGGGGGGTAAAGTAAATCGAGGGACTCGTTCGAGGGTGGTGTTCATTGATTGAAAACATTCCGGAATCTCCCCCGGCTTGAATAGTAATAATATTAACAACGGGTAATGTTGACTTTGGTTTTATACTTGTATTTTTTATAATTGATTTAATGGGGTTGATTCATTATTGATTGTCCTGTATATTTTTAAATCGTCAGCATATGTAACACCGAATATGACAGAAATATAATAAGGTCATCAATATATATATTAAATAATAATAGTCCTAGATTAGATCCTCGTGGTACATCAGAAGAACAATGAAATGAGTGAGATTTATATCCATTATAATACACATAATTACTGTGATTGCCCAAATATGACTTGATGAACGCTGAAGATGCGGGTGTAGTCCAAAATTATTTGATAGCAATATTTGAAGATTAATTTTATGACAGACTTGTGAAAAGTCCGTGAATATTTATTTCTTTGTTCGCAGAAAAATCCATTTTACATAATGTAATACAATCTTATAAAAATATAATATTACGTCAGCCTGACTACGATCATCAGACTTCACATAGATGTTGGAAAATATTAACTAGGTTCGCTACTGATGACCGACCATAGAAGAACACACGTTGATAGAGTGAAATATATATATTAAATAAAAATGATTTGAAAATAATTAATAAATTATTTCCACATTTAGCTCTGTGACTTTTGATTTACGCTACGTAAGTATGTTAAACAAATGCACATTAAAACAATTATTTTCAAATCATTTTTATTTAATATATTTAAATAACTGTGACCAAGTGGATGAATACTCTTTTCTATGAAATATATATATATATTGCAAAACTTTATTTCTGAGTCTTACATTATATAATTTTATAATACATATAAATAAAATCATGTACACATTGTTAGACCTCAGAAAATGGTTATCGACCGTCGGTCTTTCTGACTAGGTGAAATATATATTTTTCAGATGATTGTAAATAGAGGATCCGTGACGTCACTACACAGTTTATCAACCCATGTTAAACTAATAACTTGTTTCATGTATGATCAAATTTAGAATTGTATTTTTGGATTTAAACTTAATATTAATTCAATATGTGATTTTGTAATTATTAAGGAACACCTTCCTTAATTGGTATTTAATGGTCGAGCGGGGATTGGTATTTAGTAACAAATGTATAAATTATTTAAGTTTTGAAACTTATTAGTTGTGTTCACAACGAACGATTGAATATCTTACAAGTATGAACGAGAGCGGAATTAACATTTAATAGTAGTGTTTAGTTTATGAAAGTAGAATTAGGAGTGACAGGAGAAAATACAATTTACAATAATGAATTTATGATGGGCAGAAAGACCTCCGGTCGATAGTCCATGACAGACTACTAACCCATCGATATATATTGTAAATTATTTGTAAAGAATTGTAATTCTTCTGAATTTATGATAGAACTATTAGATAAGTGGGGCGACGCATAAGCCGGGGAAACTTTATATTATTTGGAAAAATGGATACTAATTGATGATTTGTTCTTGCTAGGGTTATCAAACGGTTCATATCATTAACGGAAATTAAAATATGATATAAAAAATACATTAATAATACATAATGGGAACATTACAGACAATCTATTTCCATTAAATTGCAATCCTAATATATACTTTTTTGTACCGGATTAAACTGATTTATTTTATAATGTAAAAGAATTATGATACAGGAACATTAATTTTTAATTATGTTTTTGTGTGAGACATCAAACACAATTTTATTACAAGCCAATTAAAAACTTGAAGCTGAATAAAACTTGCAATAGTTTCAAACGTTTTTATTTTAAAATTAATTAAAATCGTTGCAGAGAAAAGCACTTGTCTTTTATTCTGTTGGAGCGTCACAAAGGTTACAGTGCATTCATTGGTTTCCTTATAGGCGGGCCATTAATAAAAATGTTGTTCAAGCTCGAGGCGCTCGCGTCTCTGTTGATAGAAAATACTGAATTATTATAATAAAACAGACGCGTCCCTTTGATCTGCATAATGTAAAACGCACGGAGTTTTCCCGTTACATAAAATCGAATATATTCCCCTTTTTAAGAAGGAAGAAATATATAAATCCCGTCCTTGCAGATAAAGAAAAGTGGAACGCAAGAAAAAAAAAAAAAACGATGAATATCATTTTTCATCAACGTGTCTTATTTGTGCCTAGTGTTAGCAGTTTATTTTATTTTAAATGCAGAAAAGCAAAATTAGAGTTTGAATTAAAATTAAATCGAACACGAATGCTGAATAATACACAATACGGTTTGAAGACGAAGAATGCGTTTATTAAAAAATCAAACTTATTTATTAGCAATAAATACTTGGTTTCGTTTCATTTATATATATATACATAATCTGTATTAACAGACGTAATACAATATCTATATAAAAACATAAAATATTAGAATGGAAATTGTAAATGTCTGCCAATTGGCTGTCGAGCTATAGTCTTTCCACCTGGATTTTGTATTTTCGTTCTTGTCTTGATATATTGATATATTCTTGCTTTAGATATCAAAACATATCAATATATTCGGATAAAATGTGATGATCGTTAACAGTCTATGTCGAAAGTCCCAGCGTGACATGTTCGTCACTTAATCGTTACATTTAATATATGGTAAATAAAAAAAGTTTAAACTTTAAATGTTAATGTAACATTGATTAAATATTTTATGTCTATTTTAATCAATATATACAGTTATGCAAGCAAAATTAAAATGTTTCGTTGTTAATAATTATTTAGAATGTCATAATTACTAATTATTTAAAATATACAATGAGGATTTTATTTCACTGAACATTTTCCTATATTTAGTTTAATAACACATCTCTCAATAAGTCTCTGGTCTAACCAAGAACAACATTTTTTATTTGTTTTGAAATTCCACTTTATTCATCAATAAACTCTGCTTCAAGAATGATACATTCATTCCAACGCTCCACTTACTTCATGCCTTTTATTTGAAACGATTTATGTTTGCTCTAAAAATATGCTTTAGATTCGACAATTACTTCTTCAGCCAAATTTATTTCCCTTGGAGCATCTTTTTCGTGTGTACTGTAACAGGGGGGGGCACCACGCTTGCCGAAATATTAAAATAAAACTAAAATGTGGTGCTTCCTGTTAGCCTCCGGCTTGGCTCAATAATAATATATATATAAAAAAATCACTTACCTTACTCGTGGACTCGTCTCAGATATCACTAGCACTTTTATTTAGAGGGTATGACGGTGCAAGATTTAATTCATTAAAAAAAAAAGATTTATTTAAGATGAATCGACTAATATGTACATGTGAATATATACAAAACTAGAACACGGTTAAATATAATCGAAACATTAATTGAATTACCGATTTGCACTCGCGAGCACCAAAATAAAAGCAAATTAAAATTTAAACACTCTAAAAAAAAAATTAAGAGGAAAAATAAATACAACAAAAGACTGTTATATAAAAAAAAATGAAATAACTAACGTAAAACGTAAAACCACTTGGAAAATTAAGAAACCACTCACTTTAAAAATCGTGAAAACAACTGTCTTTAAAAATCGGGAAACAACTATCTTTAAAAATCGGGAAACAACTATATCTGCTTGAGGGCTTCTCAAGCAGTTTTATTCCAGGGAGTACGGGGTGGGATCGCCCTTCTCCCATTGGTTGAGATGGTTGCGCGTGCATCCATCTTCAGCCAACGCGAGGGTGCGCGCATGCGCCCCTCAAATTGCCTATCGCCGGGAACCAGTACGGAGCTACAACAGCGTAACTGAATTTCAATTACAAAAAAAAAAAATAATAATATTTACAATTTTAATATTTACAAGTTGCAGTTGTAGCCACCGTACCAACGATAGGACTTCTACCATTTATGGTAGTTAATCGACGATGTTCCCTTTTGTTGCTTATCAATCGACGATATATATATATATACATGTACGTTTAAAAATGATGAACATCATTTGCAAAAAAAAAAAAAAAAAACGAATTATCAAAATGAGTAGTGATGTGGTTTTAATTTGCATTTGCTTTGATTAATTAAAAAAAAATACGTAAATAACAATATAAAATAAAATAATGCCGCAGCTGTACCAACACATTTCTTCCGTACTTTCCCAAAATTACGTCGGACAATAGCCCGCGTATTTTTCAATAGCCGGGTGCCATTAAAAGGGATTAAGAGATTTGCCCGAGCGCAATTTTGGGGCGTAACGAATATCTGGAAAAGATGTTTGGTACAGCTCTCCTGGGCGTAACTCGGGATTGGTGGTGCTTAACGCGAGTGCAAATTGATGAAGGGAAAATACCCACTAATCCTAAAAAAAAACCTACCTAAACTTAAATTAAAATATGTACATAATTACAAATTTAACAATCAATGCATGTAATACGAACTTAAGTCATTTTAAAATTAAATTGATTTAATAAGTTAAAAAAGAAACAAGTACGCGGGTGCCGATATAAAAAAAGAAATAAAAGTTATGTTGCCCGAAAATAATTCAAAACTGATTAAATCAAAGTTCCGGCGTTTCCGCTGAAACGCCGGTAACAGTACAAAGAGCCAATAGTGTCTGGAGGCTAAATTTGGAGAGCAGCTATGGATGAGCAAGCAATATAAAAGTTAAGTGTCATGTATTAATTCAAGTGAAATACGATTAACGATAAAAACAATCACAATCGAAAGAGTTTGATTTTGAGATTTATTTTCCATTATTTGTTTACACACAGAAGAATATATTAGAACAACTACATCTCATGGTTTATGACATTAATGATAACTTGAATTAATACCTAAAATGTTATAAGAATTCGAGTAGAATAAAAATTAATAATTAATTATTGCATGCTTAATTAATTATTAATTCTTCTTCATTGACATGAATTTTATAGTGTTATGTTCAATGAAATGAAATTCTTACTGTAGAAAAATTTAAAACATTATCATATTTATAATATTTTAATTATTTATATAATGTTAAAAAATCTTTTTTGTAATTTACACTAATTTTTGTTTTGTTTCTTATCAAAAGATGAATAATATATTTTCCGTGTAACTCAATTTTCGCAGTCGTTATATAACGCTGATAGGTGTAAATAACTCGCAATAATGGCGTCTTTTAATTACGGCCCTACATAAATAAAACTCGGCGGCGACGTCGTAAACTTTACTGCGACGAGTAAAAAAGTCCCGGGGCCCGGGGATAAACCGTCAAGGCGTAAAACTAATGGCTCAAATCTGGTGCATTTCTAGTTTATCTCCCGGCGAATGTTTCGTTTGTGTGCGGCCCCCCTTCACCGCGCAATTGGACGAGATTACAAGATAACTAGAACCCCGCGCCGCGGATGATATTTTCACCGCGCTAATATTTCCCAGTTTGTCGACATATGTTTTCATCAGCGGGGCGGGGAAGGATTTATGCCCTGATTTTATTTATAGGCGGTGTTTGCATTAATGCTATGCCCAAAGTTGGATTTTCTAACAAGTTTCAGCGTATATTTTATAGGGTTTTGGATATATGGAATTGTTTAATTGAAATTTTTAGTCTGCTGGAAAATAATGTTGAACCACCAGATTTACGATCAATGGTCAATCTTTTTACTAGCTGGCTAGAATGTAATCAATTAATGTCAATAATATGTACCGTGTGGTTGGTCATACGTCTGAACATAGGGAAATAGCATAGGAAATCACGTTAGGAAATCACGTTTTAGAAAATCAATAATAATAATGAAAAAATGAAATAAAATGGCCGCTGTGGAAACACTAAATGCGATTTTTGGCAATCACATTTGAATTTTGCCGATTTTTATGCGCTCATCAACACACACTTTCGGAAATTTTCCATCACGCCATAATCCGAGGAAACGTTTTGTCGCCAAACCTACCATTTGAATCGGCGCGATAAAATCTATGCAATTTTAGGATTGGAGACGGTAATTAGGTGATGTGAAAAAAAAAGAGTTCGTGTAGTGAAAAAAAAAAACGCAAAAGAGACCGTTTCAGGACTCAAGATCAGGCGAAACATAAACGGCTTAAAAAGCATTCAAAGTTTTTGGTGTAAAACGTTGCTGCTTGACGTTTCATAGCCTACATTAATTCTACGAGTAGAATTTTATTAATTAAAATACTTTTTATCCTCAAAAAAATTAACCAAGTCTATTTGTGGGATTTTGTTGATGCCAAACAAAATCTCACTAATAGGATCTTTTATGCTTGTTCGTAAATTTTGTGAGCACGAATTTCTAAAAACGTGATTTTCCATGCTATTTCCCAATATTCAGATGTATGACCAACCACATGATATAAATTTTTAAGTTCTAATCAGCGGGTTTTGTTTTAATCATATTTGGGACTGTTTATTTTTTCGGCAAAATTAGACAATATTTAAAGGTCCCAGAAAATAGTAAGAGAAATGCGGTTGCTTCTATGAACAATAACAAATTAATCCATCCTTGACTAGGATCAAATGAAAGAGCGCAAAAGTGCCACCGAATGGTAAAAGGGAGAATTATCCAATTCAATTTCGGCTGGAAATCGCCGAGTTAGAATTGGTGCCAGTCCATTGGAGTGTGGTGCGGCGGTCGATTTCCTTGACGATGGCGGAGTTGTTGTTGTTGAATGACAATGTGCGACGTAATGCATTGCCTCATAAAAGACACATAATCACAATATATTTACCCTACAATGTCAATATATTTACTTCACAAGACGTGTCGTTTTTAAACATCGCTGATGATGATGATTTGCGCAAATGGACTGTGATGGGAATAAACATTTTGTCGTTACTAGAGAAACAAGGGTTGAAGTATCGACAGAGGTTAAAGGATAAATTGCCTTAAGGATTTAAATGCGTGAATTGCATGAAAAAACTGGAAATTATCACTGGAACACAGAATTGTTTTATATTAGAGACGGAAAGATAGGAAAGATGAATAGTGGTAGAAACATGAGTATGAAAAAACATAAATTGGAGATCATAACTGTATATAATCAACAAAAGAAAAGGAAACTATGGATTACATAGACAAAATGCTGTAAGAGGTGGAAGAACCAGGGAGATAAGGTGGCTTGGATATCAGTTCCAAGTATTGTTATATGGAAATATATTAGGTATTCCAATTGGGACGTGGAAAGAATAAAATAAGGGTGATATGTAGTAGGGGGTGGTACAATAAAGCAGGATATTTTACCGAGAAGAAATAACATCCCGATTAGATAAATGCAGGGGCATAAAAGGTGTGCATTTACAAGAACATTCGTATGACCAACATACTGAATGGTACATGCATTTGTAGTTCGCAGTGGAATGAAGAAAAGGGATTATGCGTAAGGAAGGAGATGGATAGTCTATATAAGATAATTTTTAAGATGACGAAGGAGATACTGAATAAAAAAATACCACCTGATCTCCATGGAGACTTTAGAAGACATGATGGAGCAGATATCTGGCTATTTGAGAGAGACTTGAACTGTAGAGAAAGCATACTTGTTGTTTGTAGATATCAAAACATATCATAAATCAGTTGATATAGATCGGTTAATTGTGAGTTTGAAAGAATTGGATGTGTTAGAGCATATGATGATGATAAAAGAGATACTGGAAGAAGCAAAAATGCAATCAGATATTCAGACTGATTTTATGAGACTACATTTCTATGGTGGAACAGATAGCCACGTCAACCTCTCTTGTTAAGATAAAGTGTTACCGACACTTCGTGAATAGACTTTATTTAAGATATTTATTTATATTTTAAGCTATATAGGTACATTTTGGGATAAGAAATGTGTTTTTTTTTTTAGTAAATCGATTTTACGCCACATGCGGTCAGAAACGATGTTTTCCTAATTATGGAAATGACTTAAAGTTCCGACTGGAATATGAAATAAACTCTGTTTTAACTCAATTTTGTATTACAATTTGAAATTATTTGCTAATAATTATTTGTTTAATTTCATTATTAAACGAACTACAATTTTAGAATTTTTAAAATAACGCATTTTAAACTAATGGTTATGACGTGAAAAGTGTTTTTTTTTTTTTTTTAAATGAGATTTTCATCTGTATCGTACAAATAACCAACCGTAATATCGCTCATTGTGTCTGGATAATTTTTTAACAAACCATGATGCACAAATCACAAAATGTCTTTATTGAAACAGAATGATTTACGACACGCCCTCATTGTTGTAATTATTTTTTTTGACGATAAAAAACAAAAAAAAGAAACAAATACAACCACAAGACACATATCAATAAAGGCTAAATATAATTGTCAATCTATTGATATGTAACATATGATCCCACTTACTCATTTGGAATCAAGCCGATTTATATGTACATACGCGCATTTTCATTTCGCACACGTTGATCTACTTCACGACAAAATTAAAATAGAAATAATTTGTTTGTTCGTATTTTTTTTTTGTAATGAATGCGAAATGGTAGGGATGAGAGGTATAAAAGACGGATATAAAAGACGTGCCCCTCCGACTACAGGAGGAAAACGGAAAAAATCACCGACGAATTACCTCACCGCTACGCCAACTGAGTAAGTTACAAATTTTTGGTAATGTACAAAATCGCGCTTATAGATTAATCTTTCACCATACTCATCGGTGAAAGTTTGAACTAAAGCGACAGAAAATAAAAATAAGAAAAAGCAGCTACAACTCTCACTATAATACAATTCATGTGGTCGCTGGATAACCGGGCGATTTCAACACATAAAAAAGGATGAGTTGCGATTGTTAGCGAGGACCAGATGTGCAAATAAGTAACATAGCGAGGAAGAACAAAATGAAATCGTTTGGACAAGTATAACAGGTTATGCAATGAATTAACATTATACAACATCATATATATCCTTCAATACCGCTAGTCCGAGATGGGAATCAACCCCAAAATATCCCACGGTGAGGAAGAAGGAGGGAACCAGGAACACATTTATAATATATGTAATAAAATATATCTATGTATATTGTAAATAAAGAATTTCTTACAAAAAAAATCTTACGTAACCCATGGTGAAATATTTTTATGATATTAAGAAGATTAATTAAAAAACATGATTTTATTTCACTCAAAAAAAAAATACACATATAGGTTGTTCTAAATTAAGTACGCGTCATTGCCAACTTACTTATTAGTTAATCTAGAGAGTCGGTTAAATTAGCAAAAACTATTTTATTGCTAATTTAATTTAAATTTGCCGTACTTTAACTGTACAGTTAAAATATTTAATCAAGTGAAAATCGAACTAAAATCATCCAATAAATAATGTTGTTTTTAATAACTCAAAAGAAAAAAACACGTGCAATATTCGTAAAACGAATGTTTGTAATAAACATCGAAATTATAAACAAAAGAATCCTCTCATTTTTCTGATTATCCCTAAAACGAGTCACCCCCGACTTCTCTCTCTCTTTTTACGCCGAATTCACGCGCGTCGGTCCTTTCGAATTAAAAGCAACGAACGTTAAAAAAACCTCTTCCAGCCCGCATAAAAATTATATTACATTCTCCGTGTAATGCGTCTTAAATGAAAACATTCTTTTTTTTTTTCGTTTCGTGTAAAAATACATTACGCAATTACGATTATGGCGGCGTAAATAAAACATTTGCACACGACCCCTCTTTTTCTTTTATATACGTGTATATATCTATATATAAAAAATATATAAACGTGGAAAGGGAGGCTAGCAGTTTTTGCGCATTACGTAATTACGGAATAATATGAATTTTATTTAATAAGTTAATCCATTTAAAAGTTTCACAATTTCAACGTGTAATTTAGAATTTTAAAAGTGGAATAAACAGAAATATAATGTGAGGGGGGTGTTTATTCCAGAATTTATTAAAATGGAGTGTTACTAAAATTTAAAATACCCTCTTTAATGTGTTTTCAAAGTGCTAATTGGAAGCCAGTGAAAATTAAAAATGGATTCCTTAACACCAATGTTGTGATTAGTATATCCAAGTTGATAATTAAAAATCACAGAATTTATGTATTTACAGGGAATTATTTATATTAAACCAGTGTCTACTAAATACACAGGCCAGAATGACGGAGTGGGGAGGACTCCGAGATGCATATGTATACCTGGCCTTGGAGTGCTGTTAGTCTCGCGCACTCTATTGCAAACGGGTTAAATTGTTATAATCACTTTTGCAAATAGTTATAATGATAAATATTTAAATTTCCTATTAAAAAATTACACTTACGGTCATTAATTGAAATTATTTTATTTAGATGAAAATAAAATTTTATAATAAGCAAAGGAATAACCATCACGATGGCTTGTAGGCGAAAGAATATTCGAGTCGACTCAGACTAGACTCCGAGATTTCGATTTCCCTACTCCATCATTCTGGCCTATATATTTAGTAGGCACTGATTTAATTATAATTTATTATTTTCTCTTTAACTACTGCAACACCTTGACCTACATGACTTACGTACTTTAAAACAAACATTCATTGAAACAATTATTTCTCGGGCAAGTACCCAGCCAGACATTGAAGTACACAATAAAAATTAACTGTTAACTATAATTATTTTAAATAAATTATTAAAATTTATATATAAAAAAAAATATTATACATATTTTACTTTTCCTAAACCCCTGTCCAATGGAAAGTATTGTGATAATAATAAAATAAGTTCTGAATATTTGGCTTTACTTTAAAAAAACAACAATTCAAATTTTCATTTATTAACTTTTCATTTACTATTAAATGTTCATTCAAAACTCATTTTGACCGAAGTGAATATAAATATAATTTACCCATCAGAGTGGATAAATTATATTTTTTTTATATAAATGGTCACTACAATTTAAAATAAAAAATAACTGAAACTAATAAAGTTATATTTAAAGCTGCTAAATTGTTCAATAAGCGGTTAGGTTAATCAATTGGGTGATATGGATTTAATAATTAAAACCCCTTCACTCTATTGTTAAATTTTTCAAATCGAAAATTATAACAAAATCTTATCATTATAAATTTTAGGTTTAAATTTCTGATTTTTAGAAATTAGTTGCCCCTATGGACACTATAAGGCTGTGATCATCATAAGGGCTCTAGAATATACAAACCAGATACTCATGTATTTTTAATTTCGTTTATATTTCTTTCACACAAGCAATATTGCTAAAAATAAGAAAAGTAATTAATCATCATAAAGCGAAATGAGAAATTTCATAATTCGATAAAAAAAGTCTAATATAACGTCCACCTAACAAGAACATTTACTAAACCTTAATCTCCTCACTCTATTAACTCGTATAATTACTTTCGACGATTCCACAGAGCCCGAGCGCAGGTGGACCGTTGAGGTGAAAAATCTCGACAATCAGCATAATTGCCGACATTCTGATCCTGATAATGGGCCGCACACGCTCTCGCTCTTCCCCTCTTTCTCACGCTCGCCCCCCCTTTGTGTGCGGAATACGTGCGCCCTTATTCATGTGCCGCGGAGGGAAACGCTTGCTAACTAAATTAGTAAAGTTGTTTATTACAAATCACCCATTCATTAACACGGATTTCAATGCGCATTGAAAATTTAATAATGTCCCCGTGTATGCGGGAGTGTATATTAACATATTGCATGAATATGTTAATGTTTGATGTGTTTGCGTATGGTTATGTGCATGCATATATGCTTATTTCACTATTTCTTTTTCTATCTGAAAATTATTATAGACAGCAAGAGCTGATCAATAACACTTTACAAAGAAGAAAAAAACATATCAATTTTTATTTATATACAATCATTTACATCGGCCAATTTTGCCAATGAAAATTACTTAAATATAAATAGAAAACAGCTAAATGTGGAAATAATTTATTAATTATTTTCAAATAATTTTTTATTTAATGAAAATTACTTAGCCTATTTGGAGGGATTACATATTATTCGCTCCAAATAGCCCAACAATCTAACCTTCGACTCCGTGTAAGCCTGATGTTCCAAAAGATTTAAAATAAATCCTTCTGAATTACATTGCTGTGCAATTCGTAAATCAAGCCATTATATCTTTGCCATTTTCAACCTACAAAGCAAAAGATCCTTTCTAAGGATCCTCAAAAAGATTAAGAAGGTATTGACCAATTTTGTCAAAAACAATTATTAAGATTTCTAAGTAATATGAAAATAATCCCCACAAATAGCCAACGATCGATGGAATCCTTTGATTCCATCCAAGTCTGATGTTCCAAATGATTAAAATAAATCCTTATAAATTAGATTACTGTGCAATCAGGCCCTGTTAACTCCATAGGAATTTTCCGTTCAACGTTTCGTAGTGTGCCCCGGCAACCACTTGGAGCGCTGAACGCAGAAATGTCTCTTTCTAAATTATTTCCGTCCTTCTTCCTGTTACACCTACTATACCCAAAAACACGCTGAAGCACGCACTCGTAAACATGGCGTCTGCTAACCTTAATTTGTGTCGAGATTTATCTTGGAATTTATTCATAATATGGGCAAAAAATAATGTTATAAAATGTTCAAATAAATGTCGTGTGTTGTTGGAATTTGAAGGATTATACAAACGGGTCATCAAAAATCATATAATTCAATAGCAAACAATATTTCTTGCAAACAAATATGACAAAGCGTCATTTGATTTTGTATTAGGATTTTCCCTAATTACAAAATCATCGTCAAGTTTTGCTGTACTTGTTTATAAAAATGTATCTTTACTAAAGATTCTTTAGTATATTTTGTACATGTGTTTGTATGAAATAATCCTTTGCAAAAAAGTTACTATTAACATATTCATACGAAAAAAAGGAAGAACAGTCTTTGAGAAAAATATTTATTTATTAGAAGCACATGTTTAAGACGTTTTGCCTCAATTTATTGCAAGAAATATTATTTGTTATGAAATTATATGATTATTGCTTATTTGTTTGCATGTTCCTTTGAAATTACAATAATGCAGGACATTTGTTTTAAGATTATCCTCTCTTACAAATCGAAAATATCTTTGCCAATGTTTCACAATTATAATATCAGATTATATTTTATAATTTGATATTAAAAAATAGTGAAACAATATTGGCAAAGTATAAAATATTATATGAAATATTAAAATAATTTAAATTAACGCGGGATTTCCCTCCTTCTCCGCATTCCGCTGCTCGATTCGACACTAGCGACGCTTGAGGTTTCCGGGACATACTAAACGAAACTTTGAACGAATCTTTCTATTGGAGTTATCAATCTAGGTAAGGTAATCTGTGTGTACAATTCTCAAATCAAACCAAAATCTTTTTGTCACATTCAAGTTTCCAAAAGATCCTCTGATAGAATCATCAAAAAGTTCAAGTAGGTATATGCCAATTTTGCAAATTACAATTATTAAATAATGTTATTTAATATGTACGAGGAGGGGTCAAGATATCCGCGGAAAAGTTGGGTTAGAGGATGGTGGCGATGTCGTCACCAATTTGGATGCACTGATCAACTCTTGGCGATCATTGGTGTTAAGTTTAATCCTAATCGGATCAGTAGGGCACGAGCTGTCGTTCGATTGATGCGTTTCGTGCTGTCATTAAATTTTTAACCAAGCAGGGAAAATTATCTCAAAACGTCAAGGATGAGATACCACCGTCATCTTATCCTTGACGTTATACCGATTATTATCCTGGAAAGACTATGATTTATAAGTGGCATGAACTTTTCAATCAAGGTAGGGAATCGATAGAAGGTGATCCTCGCTCAGGAAGAACTGCTGATGCTTCCACTGAAGAGAACATTGAAAAAATAAAAAAAAATGTTTATTGAGGATGCCTTTTTGAAGAAAATTGCAGAGATGGTTGGAATATAAGCTAAAACTGTTTTAAATATTCTACATGGACCCCTGGATATGTCAAAAGTAAGTGTAAGATGGCTGGCCAGAATGCTCACGCCGTTTCAGATGCATCGGCGCGTCCAGTATTCAAATGAGTTTTTTTATTTTATATAACGAGGACCCAGATATTTTTTTGGACAAGTCAAAAGTCACAGAGCTAAATGTGGAAAGAATTTATTATTTATTTTCAAATCATTTTTATTTAATATATTTAAATAACTGTGACCAAGTGAATGAATACTCTTTTCTATTTGAATTACTTTCTCTTTAAAAGGTAAGCGGTTTGTGTGTAAAATGATTTTCGGTTTCATTGTTGTTGAGATAGATGTGGTTGTGATTTTTGTAGCTGTTGTGGTGGTGGTAATTGTTGTGAGCATTGTGGCTTATGTAACTATTGTAATGTTTCTGTTAGTTGGATGAGAGTTTGACTTTAAGCTGATTGTTGTCTATTTAATTGTTTTGGGATATTTTTAAGTGTTTTATTGCATTTTTTGCAAATTACGTGTTGTGTATATATTTGAGATTGTTTTTCCTCATTGTTAATTTTTATGGCACATTTTTTTTATAATTCACTTCAGTAAACTAAGTGTATTCCTCGCTTTATGCGTCGGCTTCCATGTTTATTATTCTGGTTACAAGACGTTTTAATTCACCAGCTATATCTGCACACTACGGTGTCTGGCTTTTGAATGATAAAATTATTATAATTTTGTGTTTTTATTTTGTCAACTTGGTAAATTATAAATTAATCAAAGATAATTTATGAATACTACAATTGAAAAATATGGAATAACACACATTTTCTACTTAGAATAAAAAAAAAAACTTTCCAATAAATCAACACAATCCACAATTGTTTACTAACAACTTAAGAGCTCCGTAAAGTGTTTCTATTGGAATCGTTTAATATTGGAGTTAAATTAATTGAGATTGAATCCCCTGAATTTATCCGCGCGTTTCCTACTTCTTTATCCCTGTTTTCTTTTTTTTATCAACGCCGGTGTAAAAAGGCGGTACGAGAAACTATTTAAACAGTGAATTTGCTATCAATTACTTTTAGTGTAAAGTGTCCATCGGAGCTTCTTCTAAAGATACAATCCGGGGAGCCGTATCGCTGAATGATGGCAATGCACGTACCGGCCAATTTCCGTTTTCTATTCTTTTTCGACTTCCCTTCGTCGTGTATTCGAATTTCTTAGACCGTTAGTTATCCGAACAAACTATTTACCGAGGACATTAGATGGGAAACAGAATAGGGCCGCACTGAAAGGGGAACAGAAATAAAAAAAGAAAGCAAAAAAAAAAACGCAAAAAAAGCGAAAGGAGGAACGCGGGGTCATTAAAAATAAATGTTTAGGTGTTTATTGAACGGTTCGAAGAGAAGAATAAGAAATGGTAATTGATTTTGATTGCCAATAGAGTTTTAATGGAGGTGATTGTAATTTCATTCTAATAGATAACATAAAGCGTTTAATAATGTTTTCTATTGTAGAGGCTTCTACTTCGTTATACATATTTAAATGTTCGAAAATCGTTTTACAATAGTATGAGGATTGTTTAATACAGAATGGAGATTTATTTAAATTGTAAAATTAATTAATGTTTTTTTTTAATCAAATGCATCTCGGATTTTCAACATAAATAAATAAATGCAACTGAAAATTATTATGTGTGTTATTAAACACGGAAAAAATATTCTTTCAATTTGTGTCCCTACAACCTACGTTGAAATGGGGAGCTGCAATCTGCGAAAAACCGTTTCTCCCTTTAACTATATAAATATAGACTGCTAACGCCAACTTCACGTTTCAATCCAAGTGACGGTGGCGCTGCCATAGACCAAGTGCTACTAAATGAATGCCATTTTACGCTCGAGTCAGCTGTGTGTAAGTTTATTGTGTTTAAATCTTATAATACCTTGAAAGTTTTTAGGAACATGGCGAGCAGTCAGTCCTGGTGAAAATCGCGACCGCGTGTGTTTTCCGTGTGTGAAAAGTGCCATCGTGTCGTCTTTGTACTATGTAAAACGCGATCATTCTGCTCACCAGTTTTTGAATTTCCCACCTTTTTGGTCACTGGGGCGGGGCTTAGTCGGGTTCCCACTTGGATACAAATATTTAGTAGTATTTACATGCGAAATGGAGGGGAACTAGCAGTCCATATTTATATAGTCAAAGGTTTCTCCATGTTGGCTTTAGGAAGCTTTTATAGTAATATATCATAATGCTAGATAAATGCTTTCTACTAAGGCTGCATTTATGGTGGGGTAACACGATGTTAGCTGCATCAAGACTTGTACGAAGCTAATTTTTCGCATACGCGGTCACGAAATTTAAAAATAAAACGTGTTTTGGCAATATCTCGAAAGCAAAAAATGATATTTCAAATTTGTCTTCAGATTAAGCTGCAGCAAGTCTTGTACGAGGCTATTTCTTCCTATGCGCGATCACGAAATTTGAAAAAAAGTTATTTGACAATATCGTGAAAACAAAAAAAAATGATACTACAAATTTGTTTTCGAATTATTGTTGGGCTCCAAGTTTCGCCCTAATTTAACCAACTCTCTAACTCTTCAAATAACCGACATCCACCCCATGCTTCTCCACAAAACACGAACTCCCTGTATATTTATGAAAAATTCATTCATGTAAAATAATGTTCTATGTATAAAAATTGTGGATTAATTAATAAATAGAAACACTGTGAATTGAAAAAGTTTTCAATAATGTCATCCCTTTATTTAAAATAAAACATAATCCTCCGTAATATCACGACTCGAAACGTAGCGGGTTGATTAAAAACGTGTATTTTTTTATAAAAAAAAGTAAATACGCGCCTCATAATTTTAATGAAAAACCATCGATTTCCTTTAAACGAAATTTAATTACAAACCCAGAATCCGCAACAACGAACGAAAAAAAAAAAATGCGATATACGCGAAAAAAGGGAACGGATTTATCCGCCCTTTCTCCCCTCACTGCTCCCCCGTAAATGATATATGTTGCATTAATAAACGCAACAAAAGGGCAAGATGTATTTATTGTCCCCCGGATTTCGCTTGGTGTGCAGCGTGCGGTCGTGGAACAGTGCGAGTGTCTTTATTGAAAAAAAAAAAAGAAAAAATCCGAAAGCTCTAAACCGTTTTATGGGAGGGCCTGTATTCCCTGGACATGGACGATATTTTATTACGAAACCATTCCTTTCGACGCGCGCGAGTATTGAACTTGAAAACCTTCCCCCTCCCGATTTTCACGTTTAAACGTATCTGGCTGATACAGCCGGGATAACGTGGACAATCAAAAATTTACGGTGTGTAAATCCGAAATCGGCTCGGGCTAACAAAGTCGCTTAAACCACCCGAACACAAGCCTAATAAAAAGGGTGTTGTGTTGTGTGATACACTTTAGATGTCGGCGGGTTACAATTTTAATGTGAGGAGGTGATAAGAAATTAATGTACGGCTCGTTTAGGATTGAATCGGGGGAGTTTTATGTTGAAGCATTTGCTTTTACCGCTTCCCATACTATCTAGGTAGGATTTTATAATTCTTATGTGACTTAATTAACCACCATAAGATTAAATTATTCAGAAAAAGCAATAAATAAAACAATAACATTATTGTGAAAAAATAAATAAAGATAAATGTAATATTAAACGTTAATAATTAATACAATACAATTGTGCTGATGTAACGTTATTTGTAAACAATTTAATCTGTATTTATTTTAAATAAATACTGATTAAATTGTTTAATTTATTAATAATACTGATTAATACTTGTTTAAAATATATATTTACTTTCACCGGACTCCTGTCTAAGTCAAAGTATTGTGATCGTAAAAAAAATCTAATCGCCAATTTTAACGGGTTCCCTGAGTCATTCCATCGAGTTTTGAAAAATATATGTATGTGTCTGTGTGTTTCCGAGATAGTGCATAAACAGCTAAATGGATTAAAATAAAAACGTTATACCCAAGCTTTTTATAAGAGACGCTTTTGGTCACAATCAAAACTGGTTAAATGTAACTTTACTCTCAGGGGAATAGGAATGGATTTAATTAGAAAAATGGAAGTTGATGGTGGAAAATTGGAATGATGGCAAGTAGAAGCAAGAAGAAGGTCTAGTGGGTGAGGAAATTAGCAGACAGGGTGAAAGATATTGGTGATTGGTGAACGCCTGAGGAAGGTTCATTTGGAGGAATTGGAAACGATGAAGGACAAGATTGTGGAATGTGGATATAAAAGACAAAGGAAAAATACAAATGGATGCCCATGGTTCCAAGAATATACACGAGCGAAAAGGAAAATGAGAAACGCGGTCCGATCATGTGGAGGTCGGTGTGATATATGATAATGTTTGTATATCTTGCCATATACAAAAGGACATTGAATCGATGGTGAATGAAGAGGGAAGATGCAAAGTGGGAGGGGAATTTAACGCAAAAATGGGGGAGTAGTGGGCGGCATATATGATCCAGGGGAATTTATTTAAAAAAATGTCTCAGGACAAAGTAAAGAACAAATAGAGTAAACTAAAAGGGATTGCAAATGGATGCCCATGGTTGTACGAAGGGCGAAGAGGAAAATGAGAAACACGATCCGATGGTGGAGATTAGAAAATTGAGTGGAAAGGAAGTGATGGAAGCGAGCAATTATTATGATAAAATATGTATGTAGAAGAACGAATAGCTCAAGAGCTACAGGAGTGTAGAAGCTGAGAGTATTGAAGAGAGAAAAGAGTGGAGAAGGGGTAGGGGTGTCACCAGAGGAATGGACAAGAAAATGTAGAGGAATGTGCGGAGAACCGAGTAGGGTGGGAGAAAGATAGCAGGTAGGTAGTGGGTTTTATATTGGAAGAAGTCAAAAAAGCTCTCGAAGAGGTGAAAATTGGGAAAGCAGTCTGAATGGATGGAATTAAGGCAAAAATGTGGAAACTGATAGGAAAAAATGGTAGAAGGAGATTCACAGAGCTGTTAAACCAGATGCGGAGGCGATAAGTAAAGATACCGAGAGTGTGGCGAGTGGAAGTAATAAGCCCGGTGCACAAAGGTGGGGATGCAACCAATGTAGACAATAATAGACGAATATCGCTAATATGCATCAAGTAAAAAAATCGCAACGACCATACTGAGGGAATGTTTGGAGGCTGAGATAGAAGGATGCTGCCGGAGAGCCATGGAGGATTCAGAAGGGGCCAGTTTTTGTTACTAGCAAGACGAATTTTAGAGGAAAGGAAGAGGATGTATACTGTGTTTGTGGATCTCAAGACTGCAAATGACACTATCCTGAGGGAAAAGCTATTGCAGTGTCTAAGGAGAAGAGGTGTAAGTGGGGCGGTAATTGAGTGGATTAGAAAAGTGTATGAGGAAACCTGGGTAGGAGCAAAAATGTGTCCGAGCAATTTAGAGTGGTGTTAGACAGGGATGCCCCGCTGAGCCCATTGCTATTCAATGTGTACATGGGATAGTTGAAGAAGGTAATGAGGAATGGGCAAGCGGGTGGAGTAGTGATTGGAAAAGCCGAAGTGTAGATGTTAGCGTACGCGGATGATGTGGTGTTATTGGAGAGGGAGATGAAAGAAATGAAAGAGATGTTGGATAGAGTGGAAGGATATATGGATATAAGAGCGTTGTGCGTGAATGTAGATAAGACCAAGTGGATGCGATTTAGGAGTAAAGGGGAAAAGGGTGAACTAGATTTAAAGAGTGAAACGATTGAGAGGTTCGATATATTAAGTATATGGGATTCATATTTCGGAGTACAGACCGGTATGAATAACAGATGAAATGAACGAAAGCTAAAGCGAGTAGTATGGTGAGATTAAAATGAGGAAAATGGGTTCAAGGTAATGTATCTATGGCCTGTAAGTTATGACATGCATGAGTAAAATCGATATTGCTGTATGGAGTGAAAGTTTGGGGTATGAGAGAATATGAGTGTGTGGAAAGATATCAAATACCGTTCTTGAAGCAGGGAATAGAAAAATCTACGCCCGGTTATATTCTGCTTCAAGAAACGCATAAGAGATGAATGCATGGAAATACTGTGAAGAGAGTAGTGAAGTACCAGATGAAGCTTAATGAATTGGAGAATGACAGGTTAGTGAAAGAAGTTTGGAAAACTTGTTTGGTAGAGGAGGTTTGTAAGCTGAGAAGGGAACGACGGAAAAGATATGAAAGAGTGAGTGTCGGAGAGTATGGCTAATGAATGGTTGGAGAAGGGGGTGAATGTGGCGGCATGGATGAGGAAAAAATAGATGGAAGTTGAACTACAGGAAAGACAGGGATATATAGAAAAGAATACATACAATCCCATGTATAGGTGGATAGTATATGAAGAGCTACCTACGTACCTAAGAAACGATAAATTGACAACCGAGGAAAAAAGGGTTTGAGCTAAGGCACGGTGTGGTTTGTGAGAGCTGGGAATGAAGGTATGGATGGGGATGGTGTGTTTTATGTGATATATGGGATAAAAAGAGGAATAAAAAGCCCATTTTATGACAAAAAAACCAACTATGGTTTCCATTTAAAAAAATGTAAGTTTGTGTTTTATCTCAAAAAATAATGTCAGTAAAATTATAAGATTTAATTATTCATCGTGAAATTATCTAAAACTTTACACCTTGCAGCTTTTTGTCTATCTCTAATAATAACCGACAAAAATCGATTTAGAAAAATCGGCACTTTTTCAAAATATTTAGGTAAATTGAACAAGTGGCTTTTATTCAGCTGGTAAATCTGTATTTCTTTGCCTATTTAAACGTTTATTTATCTTTTATAGTTTCCGAGATCCCCATAAAGAATTAAAAAAATCTTACCCGTATAACTTTCTATCGTAGGGACCCTTAGATTTCATGTTATAAACCGAAAAATTTCGACTACCTGATAAATTTCCTTAAATAAAATATTTCTGTGTCAAATAAAATGTCCAATTGCTTTCATATTAAAACTGCATACATCTTTCGCGATCACCTCAAAAATGTTCGGGAAAAGGAAAATAATGTAGGGAAATTTTGTGAACCCATTATAAGGCAAAAAGTAACAAAATAAATTGTAACATTCTTCCAAACACTTGGCTATAACTTTTTTTTTCATTTATTAATTTTTCACTTCCTATTAAATGTTCATCCAAGGACACATTTGACCGAATTCACCGGGGAAAGTACCATGATAGATACATAACCATTTTTTATTATTATCATATCTGATAGAAATTGGTGCTATAATCATCAATGAGATTCTAATCGAATTAATTATATTATAGTTGTGTATAAAGTGAGTCTGTTATGTTTTTCTTTAATTTTAGTTGGTGCGTTTGTAAGAGAGAGCTGTGGGATGCGGCGTAGAATAAATATCTGTTAACATAAATAGAAAATACTATTATTTATTACTTAACGTAAGTCAAAAGTCACGGAGCTAAATTTGGAAATCATTTATTAATTATTTTCAAATCATTTTTATTTAATATATTTAATATAAATATCTGTTAAGTTTTCAGTTAAAGTTCAATGTATTCAATAATAATAAATTATTAAAATAAAAATAAATTAATTCTCATCGTTCAACCTCTATTTTTTACATTCTATTAATTTTTGCTTTATCCGAACAATATAATAATTAATTAAATGTCGAAATTAAAGAATTCAATATGGCTTTTATATTCATTAATTAACTAAAAGCAATTTTTTTGATGAAATAAAGATGAAATATAATATTCAATCGTTATTATTATCACCATCAATACCCACACGATTTATATCAAAAAGTCAGGAGAGAAAGCAAAACCGCAATAATTCATTCATCGAAGGTTGCGGGGGTGGGTGTATGTGTTGGCGGGGAGAAGAAAAAGGGGATCCGTACAGTCGCTCCCCACCCCCCGAAAAATAAATCATCCGGCATTAGGATGATTTACCACCGAAAATGTTAATAGTGGAAATAACGCATTTAGTATTTAACATTAGCATAATTATACGATATTTTATCTGGAGCGAAATAACCGCCGGTTAAGAGATCGTAAATTTCCACCCGGGCCGATGTATTCCACATGTACGACTTACACATCGCTTTCCGATTTTATTCATTATCGTCGTTAAATTTATTGCTGGTAAAATGACTTGATTTGTTTTGAAGTTTTTCAATTGTTTTCTAAAATTAAATTTATTAGAGTTTACGTATTCATAACATTTGTACCAACAAAGACAGAAAATTGTCTGTGTGATAGTTACTTAGAAAGTAAGAAATTAAATCATAAAATATTGAATTCAGAAATGTAAACACATTGTAAATTATCCAATAAACATATTTGAGACACAAAAATTTGTATTGTATTTGTGTTTTCAATTTCGCACATAGCCAGCAGTAATAATTTAAATTGAATGAGGATTCTTGCCAAAGACTAAAGTTCACATTTATTTTTTTTGTGTCGGTTTCGCGATGAATTTAAAACAAACAAGGGCACCGTAATAAATGAAGGGGAAAAGCGCGTAAATTTTAATGAGGCGGCGTCGGTGAGACGAAATTTACACGCGCCTCGAAATGTCATGAATTTATTCAGGTGAATGGAATTAATTGAAATTAAATATATCAACTAAGTGAGTCTGCACAAAAAATGAACAGAAATTCAAGAAAAAAGGCAAAAAAAATAATAAAACTGGCTTATTAAAGTCGGCGAAAAGAAGTTTAATACGATTTAAGTAAAATATTAAATAATAAATTGAAAGAAAATTTTGGACGTAAAAGACGTTACATAATTTCATATTAGTTAATTTATCATTTAACATGTGGCCAAATATATTAAAATAAATGCCAAATTCCGGGGTAAAATAACGTTTACTTGGTTGTAGGAACCCTTAAAATATCAAAAGAGCTCTTCGTTACGCAGGCTACAACAAATTTGTCTTATAAAGACAAACACTCATTAACACAAATACCTCCTGAGCTAATACCCCGACGGACATTGAATAACAATTGTTCGCTGTTATATACAGTAACCTACTACAAATGTAACAATTTGGGTCAAATCTTTTAGACCATCTATAGACGCGTTTCGAGATTTATCTCTCTTCAGTATAGCTTTCCCGTTCACTACAAACAATTTGACACCCCAAACTCTCATATACGTTACCGTGTAGTTTAAACATAAATATTAATGAAATTACCAATACTTGGTTGTAGGATTCCTTAAAAGACCAAGATGCGATTCATTTAAACAAGCTACAACAGATGTGTCTTACAAAAACTCTAATTGTTTAATTTGCAGTAGGTTATTGTAGGTAAAAGCAAACACTTGTGTAATTCAATGTCCGTCGGGATATTATTTTTAAAGGAAATGTATATTAATAAAACCGAATTATTTTTTTAGTTAGTTACACATCTTTATTCACAAGTTTTTTGAGTTTACAATAATACTAATAACAAAATAAAATATTTTGAAAATGTAAAGATTTCTTGTCAATCGGCTATCGATTATAAGACAGGCAGAAAGACCTATGCTTTCTGCCTGTCTTATAATTAATTGTCTTTATCTTCGTTTGCATTTTTTTGTTGTTGTTGGTCGTCATTGTTAAACTGTCTATTGAATCGATCAGGGTCAATTTAACTATCTATGACTTGAAAGGATGTAATGAATTGAAATATTGTTGTGGAGGGATTTTTACGTCTTGTGTTTGGGGTACGTGCGATACATAAAGTGTGTAGAAGGTCCCTGGTGGTTGGATTTAGGGCAAATTTTTCTGAGAGAGCTTTGATACGTTGTTCAATGGAAAGAATATTTGTTTGTTCATATCGGAGTGTGTTTGATGGGTTATGTAGTGGGTTTTGGGGGTGTCTTAATTTTGTTAGCACTCCGAGGGTAACTTTCTATTTTAGTAGGAATATTAAGTAAACACATCAATTTTTATTAAAAAACTGACCCAATTGAAATGAACAGAAAAACGCTCCTCCCATACAAAAATTTAATGTGCATCCAGAGATTATGAAATCTGTTTATTTTTATACACTCTTCCATTTTCTTTTTTGTTAATTCATCCCGGTCGTGATGCATTAGAGTAATTAATGGGGAATAGAAAACACGTCTGGCGTGCGTGGGCGCAATTTCTCACATTTCGCCCGTTTTCATTACTGGAACTGGATGGGAGATAAGGCGGAAACGGGAAATGAAACGGGCCAAACGCACTTGTAAGATAGTTTTCGCTAATTAACAAACATAATCACCGACCGGATAGCGGATAATGATGGGGCGCGCTTTATCCGCTCGTCATCGAAATTTATTGGATCAGGGGAAAAAATTACGCGCGACTCACAGCATAAATTCCACCGAAATTGGGTTACTGTTATAATGGAATACACTATCATTTTTTATTTCTAATTTTAAATTTTATAAAATTTTGTAATTTTTTTTTAATTCAGAACGTTTGTTAAGTGACAATTAAGGTTAAGTTCATTGGTTTTTCTAATTGATATTAAAAAAAATTACAAAATGGTTTTTAATTCATCTGACGAAATTTCTGCATATTATTATTAACCGAATGTATGCATTCGTAATTTTTTTATAGGCTCCACCCACTGCGCCGTTAAAATCAATCGGAGAGTGCTAGCGCCATCTATTAAGAAAATTCTCGCATTTGAAATATCTCTCGTGTTTTTCATTCGATTATTTTTTTAATATTGAATTTACTTCTACCCAAAGAATTGGGTTATCATTTTATTTTTGAGAAAAACTTATTTATAATACTTTGTTATACAAATGATTTTTTATTTTCTAAAAGTTATTTTAAATATTTTTATTTATTTCCGGAATATCTATTTTACAATATACATATCATTTACAAAAAACTAATATATAAAATCCTAAGGCAAAAAGAACTCTGGTCGATAGCCATTTAACAATTAATTAATTTTTGTGTGATATACATAATCAATGTTTGTTACCTTATTGTAAACTTAATTGTTAATAAAGATTGTTATATATATATAAAATCCTAATATTTATTTATTTTTTCTTAAATTATATGAAAAAAAAAATAAACCAGTTCAAATCGATTGAATTGAATATAACGCAATTATTTCAAAACTACATATACTTTTATTAAATTTACTAAAAAGTTACACGAACGAATGGATTCGTTTCGAATCTAATAAAGCGTTGAATGGACGTTATATCGGGCCATGTATTGTCGCATTAATTCGGCTGATAAAACGTATAGGGGACGATAATTTCAAAACGGCCCCACAGAGGAATTTCATTTACGGAAATTTCAGTATATACATTTTTTTCAGTTCCAATCAAAATCCATTCATGTCTATTAATTATCAGCAATATTTCATTTCAGTCAATTGACCCATTTGTAGAGCGCTATTTCAAAATCATACGCCCTTAATTCCCACTAATAAATTATAAATCCTAATAGTTATATAAAAAAAAAACGAAATTAAATTTAACGGCTTCATTTTAAATTTTTCTTAATTATTTGTTGCTTTCATAATATTAAAATTAATTATACCTTTGTAAATTAGAGATTATCGTAATAAATAAATAAAAAATAAATATTTTTATTTAATATATAAATAAATTAAAAATATTTTTATTTATTTATTATTTAATTGAAATAACAACATTTCGAATAGTTCACATGATTATAAATAACAGGAAAAAAAATCGGCGACATCTTATCACTCTATGACAGAGACAATTTGATATTAACGATCATAATCCCAGTTGACAGTCAGCCAGACTCATCTAAATACATAATGCACTAGAGATAAATAAATATTCTAACAACAGATTGAAAGACTTTAGGTCAATAGCCTTTTGTCAGACAATTTTCATATAAGAATGTAATATGTTCTTTATACAGGGTCCTGCATCACAGCTTCCGTCTTCCATAGCTCAGTTTCTAATTAAGTTAGGACTTTGAAATTTTTGAAACTTTACTTGGGTCCTAGGACGTACTTTAGGAAAATATTTTTGATTATACAGGGTATCTCAAAAAAGAGCTACGGCATGATGACATTTTTTTTTAAATTACTTAATGTATATTTTATTCATTATTTAGGTGCCTTTTATGAATACCTATATACCTTTAACATTTTATTGAAATTGGTTCAGTAATACCAACCAAAAAAATCAGAAAGTAGAAAAAAATGGTTTTGCGCCATTCGTTTAAAAAATTAATAAACTATAAAATAGGATCCTATGAATAAAATTATACAGGGTACTTGTTAAATAAGGTCTAACAATCCTAACAGTCAAATTTTATTGATATGACTGTTAGGATTGTTGATATATGATTTTAATTTAAAATAAGAAAAATTAAATACATTCAAGTTTTAAAAGTCTGATACTAAATTTTAGACACCCTGTATATTTTTACATTATTGTATGTAGAATTTAATGGCAAACATTTTTCTTCCTATCAACCCTACCTCAATTCCTAATAGATTAAAAGTTATTTGCAAAACAACTGGTTTTATCGACTATTTCAATAGCTATTTCATGAATAAAAATCGAAGGTTGCTTTGAAAAATATTTTTTGACATTGTAAACTTCAACTGTTAAAATGACATGAGTCTACGTTAGATTTTCTAATATTAAAAGTATAAATAATTGTTTGCTTAAACTTTGCATAATCAATATTTTTTTGACAACGAATTCAATCGAGATGATTTTATAAGAATGATTATCGTATTTCTTAAATACAGAAATTACTCGTTTTCACCTGCTACTACACAAGAAAACATGCAGCAAACAATCATAGACGTATTTCAAAATATTATACGAGACCTATTACAAAGACTAGCAAGGAATTTTTTTAAGTGGCTCGTAAGGAGTTTTAAGTCACGATGCAATATTTTTTTAATTACATTTTCTGCTTGAATTTAATCAATTAATGACTTTACCTGAAGAAAATCACACCTTTTCTGGCCACCTTATATATCAGGAACATTTTGAAAATAATTAATAAATCACAAAAATTGATCAAATTAATGGTCGTTTTATAACATTACAAAATTAATTATAATTATACAGTCAATTATATCTATTCGTATTCCATTCCTGGCGTAAAAATTGCGTGCGTGTTCTTCAAATGACGAAATCGTCTCGGCCATTGTAAAGAGCCATTAAATGGCTTTCGAATGGCGTATCGTTCTGCCTTCTATCCGGCCACCGATCAAATCGTGTGTGTCTGCAGCCCGGAAAGCAACTTTCAACAAAGATTGAACCGATAAGGGGAAACATTTATTTGATTCGTTACATATTGTCTAGATTTAAAATCGTGTTAGTTTTTTTATTGGATTCTTTTCGATGGAATTTAAACGATTTTTTTGTGTATATACAGTGTGTTTCAAATTCGAGTCTCACCATGGGGTTCTCGCTTATTATAAGAGATAGGGTAGGTTTAAATTCGACACTTTTGCAGAATTTCATGCTGATTAATATTCCGTTGAGAAAACGAGGCTAAGTTTCTCTGTTTTCAAGAAATAATGAAAAAAAAAAAACTGACAAATGTGATTTTATTTTTTTACCAATTGTCTAAATTAGTCGGAGAAAATATAAATAAGTGAAACAAACCAAGTCTTTTAATTTTAATTAAATATCCTCAATTAATTAACAAAACTTCAACAATTTTATTTATTTTTTGTACATTTACTTTTTAATGACAGACTTGTTAATATTTTCATTTCTATCGCATGCCATAGTTCATTTTTCCTCTATTATTTGAATAATTGAACAAAAAAGTAAAAAGCGTTATTTATTTAAATAATAAACATGTTTAAAAAAAAACGTTATATAAAAATTATTTAAAAGTATATAAATGGAGTAAATAGCATTATTTATTTGAATAGTCAAAATTTATAACAATGTATATAACTCCACCAAAACATATTTTTTTAGAATCGTTTGATTAATTCGAATTAAAACGCGCAGTAAATTCAGAAAATGTGTTCGTTTGTTTTATATTTACTTTTTTTATGGCCGAAACGGAATTAATGTATTCATGAAAGCGTGCGTGTGTGATGTTAATCTATTTATTTATCATACATCAACCTGTCCAAATCCGCCATGTCATCCACGAGTGCTTCGAATCATCGAGGATTTGTGACAATTTTACATAAATTAATAAGATTAACGCGCTTGCCACGTGGATTATCGCTTAATTACACTGAATATTCACCCCCCGTTCTTTATTTATTTTTCAATTGACTTCGCTTCAATTCAAAATAAATAAACATGAAATTTACAAAGATACAAATACAATTAATAAAAAACAATTCTTTCCACTTTCATTCTATTAGAAGAAGCAGAATATGTAATTCAAAATGTCACCTCTTCAAAACTATTTTTTCATTGAGTTTACCGAAGATGTTTCTTTTGCTCTACAAGTTGATAGTATATTCCAAATTAGTTGTTTGAGTTACGTGGAAATTTTAACTACACATCGAAAAGATGGCTCTTTTCATTTGGTAAACTCAAAGAAAAAATTGTATATTGAGATTTAAACTACGCTTCGAATGAAAACACAGCTTCCTGTAAATTATTGATGGCTACGTTCTACTCGAAATTTACATCTAAAAAAGTAAAAAAAGATTGCGAAGAAAGTGGTAATGTTTCTATTGTAAGTGTTAATAGTTTATTCTTTCCAGAAACCCTCAATTTCTGGAACGTGACAAAAATATTCTATTTAATCTATGTAGTGTAATATCAAGTTAGTAATAAATAAATATATGTTTAATATATAGTTATTTAAATTCCGAGTTTTTAATGAAATTATTTAGAATAAATGAAATATTAAGTTTATATTCGTAAAATGTTAATTCGATGAGCGCACGGTGCTAGTTGTGTAAATTTGTCGGGATTACGCTGTCAATCATAATTGAAACTGAAAATTGGTGATTCACATGCCATCTGCATTCGCTTCGAACGTTTGCATAATTTATCAGTTGAATTACCAACTAAAGTATTCATCAATTTTCGCGTGATGAAATTATTTTCAAACCAATCTCGACAAAATCCTCACGTTTCATAAATAATAATAACTGAAATGCATTTATTTTACTTTTGTTTGTACAACTAAAAGAAAAAAATAATATTTGTAGAACAAAGAAATAGATCCTACAAAAAAATTTTACAAAAAATGATTAAATCAAAGATTATAAATCATTAATAATACCTTATTGAAATTTAATAAAAATGCATAGAACATATTTTTATATATCTATATGTTGACATTGGTCTGGATTAGCCAAGTTACATTCTACGCAAACTGTATTGTGCAAGCACCGCCTGCCGAACTCAAACGAAAATTTCTATAAGTGGAGTTATAGTGACTAAGCATATTATCGATGTTCCGTTATCTTTCTGCAAATGACGATGCTCGTTGCCATCTGCATAGCTTCTCAGATAGTAGTGAGAAAGGTTACGGAGGTATTATTTATCTCCGGGTGGAATCACAGACAGCTATGAAAACCGCATTACTTATAGCCAAGTCCAAGGTTGCACCACTGAAACAGGTATCTTTACCTCGTCTGGAACTATATGGTCTACTCGTGACGGCTCGATTGATACACTATATGAGAGATATCTTTGATTGTGGTATTATCTGATATCGCTCTCTTATGGATAAGTAGAAGTACCCATCTGTTGCGTACTTATGTGGCTACAGAGTGAATCAAATCCAGGATTACATTCAACCCAATTGCGTTCGCCACATCTCTACCAAGATGAACCCTGCTTATTACCGTCTCTACGACAGTTCGTTCATCCCATATGGCGGTGTGGGCCACATTTTCTTAAAAAAAAACCGGTTGATCATTGGCCAGTTGATTCAAATTCTATATTCTTCTTCATTAATGAGGCGGGTCGTCGCTCAGTGTCTTTATTTCATCAATGGCTGTCGTGGGTTTTGAGAGCCTATGAGATCGTTAAGTAAACTGGAGCTTTTCGAAAGCTACCTTCGTATGTATTAAGGAATCACAAAGGCAGGCGTTTCTAGAGGAGTGTTGCACTTACTGAAGAATTTAAGGATGGCTATCCGTCGTCTAAGGAGATTGAATCCATTCGTTGACGACAAAGGTATTATTAGTGATGGAGGGATAATTCGATTCGCGCAAGTTTCCTTCTACCAACGCCATCCTATTCTGCTACCTAACCAGCTAACTTGACTAATAATTCAATTTTACTACCAAACATACCTTCATCCTGGAGCATTGAATTTACATTCGATCTTGCAAACTCAATTCTGGCGCAAGAAGCTTGATTTGTCAATATGTATAAAATGCTTCAGAATAAACCCAAACCCAGAGTTCGAAGTAAAATCCAGTATATTACGCACTACACACGAGTTGTGCGTAATATACTGGATTTTACTTCGAATGGTAGTAAATAATTACTTCACACAATGTCTATGTGTGCGATTTCGTTTGTCTAATAACTCGAGCAGTTTATTTGGAACTAACTTTCGAGTTAACTACCACCTTTCTAGTAGCACTTCGTCGTTTCGTTGCTAGAAGGGGAACTTTAAAAAAGATCGTCAGCGATCAAGGGACGAAAATCTCTTCGCAAGATTCATAAAGTCGAAAAACCATAACGTCCAACTTTCAGAAAAATAAACTGGACCTTAAATCCTGCCTCGGCACCATATTTCGGTGGCTTTTATGAAGCAGACGTAAAATCAGCCAACAAATTATTGTTAAGAGTCGTAGACAATCGGAAATTAACGTTTTAACTCAAGTGGAGTCGACTTTAAATTCAAGAGCACTTTGCTCATTAAGCTCAGGACCGACACATCTTGTTACGCTGATACCGGGCCATTTCTTAAGTATGGAACCTCCCGTTATCATTCCAGAAATTGATTCACAGCGAGCCATTTTTGATAATTTAATTCGATGATCCTTGCTTCAACAAATGCATCCTGCATTTTGGAAGGATGAAGATTAGAATATCTGTCTACTCTTCAGCTTCATGGGAAGTGAACTGCTGAAGTAGATAATTTGCAATAAGTTGATCTTGTTATCGTCAATGAGGATAACGCTTTCCCTTTGAAATGGAAGCTAGCTCGTTTCGTGAAGGCCTGCGCAGGGAAAGATGGAATTGTCAGAATGGCGGATATTATCACTGCATCTGTGCATTTACCAGAGCGGTCGTGAACCTCTGTCCATTTCCTGGTATAGATAAAGTTCGTTTGGAAGTCGTTTTATGTTGTTTTTAAATTTAATCATTCGTTATTCCATGGGACTCTATAGGAAAGATCTCCTTGAGTGAAGATTTTGTGCGTTAAGGATAATTAGGTTAGTTACCTCATAACATTTAGTTTCTCATTTATTCGTTAGATTGTCTGACCTGATTATAGTAGTTAGTTTGTTAATATTCAATTCGTTTGAAGTATGGTCTTCCAAACTCGTTTGTTGTAATCTTAGTGTTGTACATATGAAATTGGCAACAATTATTCGTGTAGAATGTTGAAACTTGGTTGTTTTAAGGTCGTTGGAATATTCGGTCGGAATGTTCGATCGAAAAAAGAATAGTTCGGCGTGTTGCGCGGAAATATGAAGTAGAGGGAGCAGTGTTTGATGAGACGCACAGGACTTTTTTCAATTAAAGTTAGTAAAATTTTTGAAATTATTGACAGTTCCGGGCCTCAAACACATGTGTTAACTGGATCAAGTATACATAGGGATTTTACATACAAAAACAATTCTATGCAAATCCATGCTTCTTTGTTAATTAACAGAAAAAAATGATAGAAATATGTCAAAAGTGACGTTAATTTTGAATGCATCATGTATGTGAAAGTCATAGCTTATCAATTCAATTATGCGCTAATTTAAAAGTGTTATTACATTTAAATTAAAAAGAGCATTATTATAGATAGTTTTTTTTTTAATTTTGAACACATTTTTCTCTAAAATGAAAAGGGAAGCAGGAATTTGTAAAAAACGTTTTTACATGTAAAATCCCTATGTATACCTGATTACGTCAACATCCAGTATATAGGCATTTAATAAATTAAATTGTTAAAAATAAATTAAAATTGAAGTAAATTGTTTTTTGCATTAAATATTTTTGATTTGAAAATTGTTGCATTATACAATTGTCATTGTTATGCAACAGCAAATGTATATTATTAGACATTTGTTAAAGTACTTATGTAACATAAGTCCTAATGTCACAGTAACAAAAGAAATTCTTTTATTTAATTTAAATTGTTTTCCTCTTTTCTCCCCCTATTATATATAAATGTACTCCCAACAACAAGAAAACTTAAATTAGATAGCGAAGTCATTATTTTTATAACTAAGCAATTACGTTTTGATAATAAACTCTGCGTCGTAACTACAACTCGCTACTTTCTTTTTTTTTACTTCTTCCTCTCCTCTTCTTTTTTCCCTTTCAATAAATCACATTATCGGAAAAAGTAATTGGTTCGTTACGATCCTCTGTCGAATTCATATCGGAAGTCAGGCAATTAAAATCTTGTCCAAGTCGTATGAGGTTTTGGAACTAGTTAGGAACCGGCGTGGAAATTCCGCGGGGATTTGCGGCACGAATTTTCTCGCCCCCCGCGCGCCTTTTTCGAGACTCCAATTTCCTGATCGTCCCCGAACAGCTGATCGGGAGTTTTAAACACCGAGATTTCGAGATTTCAAGCGTGTGCGCGCGCCAAAGAATATTGTTTGCGTGTCTCGTAGGCGTAATACGGCGATTCGTATTCTTTTGCATATTGATCCATTTGTGTTTTCTTATTCCCGGGGTTTTCTATATAAATTTTATTGGGTTTTTCACGTGTTGAATGCAAATGTTTGTTTATATATTTTAATCCGATGGAGATGTCCGACTACGGGGCACGTAGACTGTGTACGTTTGCTTATTGTAAATAATATATGGAACAATCTCGAAATGTATGTTTCAAATTTAAAACAGCGGATTTGTATAAATAAAGAAATAAAACTATATTAAATCCATTTTCCTTATAATATCATTTGTATTTTTAGTATAACATTTAACCTACTTAACATCTGATATACAAGGTAAGTGAAAAGTTGTCACATTTTTTTTTAATGTAAATGTGTTAAAATTACCCTCAGCCCAACAGAGAAGGTAGGACGCAAGAGTACAAGAAGAAAATGCATACAAGATATTGAAAGCATTTTACTTTTCAAGATCCAAGAATTTATATAAATATTGTGATGTAATTTAATTAAGATCTCAAAAATAAAGATTTTCTGTCTATACAAAAAACTTACATTAGCAACAATTTTATATTTACAACATAAATCGTTTACACAATTAGTTAATTATTAATGAAATTATTCTTATAAGCCCTCGGCAGTATTATTAAAGCCCCTCAAGTATTTAATCCAGCAACAGTAATTTATAATTAATCAATTAAAATCAATTTACAATCCTTGATTAATTAATTATCCCCCTTTCTAGACGCATGGAAATTAATGAGGATACTTTTATGAGGTAAGTTTGTAACATAGTGGAAAATCAAAGCCGATTATAAAACGAGTTGATTCTATAATTAAACGCAATGTTAAATGGAAAATAAATATTATTACTAATTACCGTATGTACGGGGTTAGTATATAGTAAATGTATCCCATTTCAACGTTTTATATATTTTTAACAAATTAAACTTAAAACAAAAGGTAAAAGAAATTTAATTAGTTAAATAATGGGATTTCGTATGTTCACCTTTCGTTACCGCTAATGTTAGATTTGACCTCCACTTTGTTGTTGCAAAATCACCAACCTTTCTTCCAAAATATACACAGCGTTGTTCAACAGTGTCGTTGAATTGTAACAATTTATACCCTGATGTATTGAATATAATTCTGTAGAGTGTTTTATTTGTGTTCATCAATTCAGGATGATTTAATTAAAATTAAAACACTTGGTTTGTTTCACATGTTTATATTTTCTCCAACTAGTTTCGACCATTGGTCATCTTCAGGGAATGAATTAATTCAAAAATGTTTCACCACGGGTTAACTAATACTAATCCTGTGTGGATGTTTCTCTTAAAATTTCAACTTTCTGCTTCAATCCGGAGACGACATTTTGACGACACTAGGAATGAGGCATTTTCATCGTCCAGTCGGTCATCGCCCATCTTGACCGTTGGTGGAAGCGGGATGAAAGGCCCATTAAAACCCATGAGTGCGAGTGAGTGGAAATCAATAGATTAACCATCCCCTTTATTTTTTTCAAAACAATTTTTTTTAGGAAAAAATATTTAACAATTATTCTCTAAACTGAGTTATTTTTTGACACTTCTACAAGTCTTTTGTTTTCCACATGTACAGTGTAATCCTATTAATTAAGCAACTTCCTATCTCATTCGGAGGTGAGATGTTGACGACACCAGAAATGAGGCCCATCTTGAACAGAAGAAAATATCTCAATTAATTGTGCAGCCAAGAATTCGTTGGTGGAAGTGAGATGAATGGCCCATTTAAAACCCATGAGTGAGAGTGAGGGGAAATCGAAAGACCAATCCTTCCCTAGTTTAATTAAAAAAAATCTACAAAAAAATATTTAACAATTTTGCTCTAAACTGAGTTGATTTTTTAACATTTCCATTAATGGTTGTCATAACAACTCTTTTGTTTTTCACATGTACAGTGAAATCCTATTTTTGAAGCAACGTTCTACCTCAATCCGGAGGCGAGATATTGACGACACCAGAAATGAAGCATTTTCGTCGCCCGGCCTATTTTGACTATTGGTGGAAGTGTGATGAATGGCCCATTTAAA
The DNA here is from genome assembly GCA_963082785.1 of Philonthus spinipes. Lineage (NCBI taxonomy): Eukaryota > Metazoa > Arthropoda > Insecta > Coleoptera > Staphylinidae > Philonthus > Philonthus spinipes. The sequence goes on along the minus strand of OY720307.1, from coordinate 19,591,089 downwards.
ATCGATGAGTGCGAGTGAGAGGAAATCGAAAGACCAGCATCTCTTGATTAAAAGAAATCTCAGAAGTAATATTTAACAATTATGCTCTAAACTGAGTTGATTTCATAGAGTTGTCTTAACAACTCTTTTGTTTTTTCACATATATAGTGAAATCCCATTATTGAAGTAACTAGATTCCATTTAATTTTTTGCCGCTAGATCAATTTCTTAAAATTATACAAACATTTAATACTTACTTTATAACAACCTCATACTAGATTGAAGGATAAAAAAATCTGTTCGCGCCAAATACGCGAATTTGATTTGTAAATATTTTCAATTTATTTTTTCCTTTTGTATTTGTATGAGTTTACATTCTATCTCGTATCTTTTGTTATTTTCACGTTTCCAAAAAATTCGCATCTTTGTAAGAATGCTATTGCGTTTGGGACCAAACTGAGATTTTATGATCAACGAGCAAGGACGAACCGTCTGTTAACGGGGAATCAGTCCTTTGTCAAAATTTGTGCGCGAACAAGGTTGCTAGCACGGACGTGTCCAACAAAAGGCAACCGGGGAGTTGTAATAACAAGTCTTTTGTCGAAATTTCTGGAAACGTTCATAAAATCTCAGATTTAGCCCAAAAAGTGCTTGTTGACCTTCTACATCTTATCTCTTTTTAACTCGTGCTAAAAAATCTTCATCTTTGTTTAGTAATTTCTCCTTTCAAATCATCCCCCACTAACCATCCACCCCCTTTTAATTTAATTTTTAATTTTCCTATGCCAGTTCTTCCACGACCTCAACACGAGTAAGTTCTAATCTCTCACTCTCGTAAACTTGTAAATTGAAAAATATCAAAGTTACAAACAAGTAACTTTGATATTTTTCACTTGTGAACTTTTTAGTTAAACTCTGATTTGTTTTACTGAAACTTATTATTCATTTTATCATTATTTAAACTTGTATATAGTATATAAAGAAAACAAAATTAAATAAAAAATCCAAGTGGTATGATTTTTTATTAATCGTGACTAGTTTCGACTACACGGTAATAATTTTTCCAAGTGGTATAAAAAAGTAATTCTGTTTTTTTATATACTATATAGAAAATGTACCAACAAGTTAACGCCGACAAAATTAAAGGAAGAAACTTGTATATATTTTATGTGTCAAACTTTATCATTTATCTTGAGGCACGTTTATTTAATAAATATTTTTGTTAATATACAATGTGTTTACTTAATTAATTTAAAAAATCGATTAAATTCGTAAACAAAATCCTTTCATTTAATAAATTGTTCAACCACCACAATTTAGCGTTTAGATATCTGATGATGCAAATAATCCATTCACATTGGTGACTGACGTCAAAAATATTAAATGTCTTACAAATAATAATATTACAAACTTAAAATATTAAAAACAATCATCTCAAAAAAAGGCGAACTAATTTCTTTCCGAGAACAGGAATTTATTATTCCTTGTTCGAATTCTTGGCTGCACAGTATTTTCATTATAAATAAATGCAAACAGCGCAGCACGCTGTCTGTTTCGCTCGTCGGTAAATGTTACGGGGAAGAATCCCGAGTGAATTTCATTTATTCAAATGCTCTTCAGCTAATATCGCGGTTAGTTACTGATGTTCCCCGGAGAACGGTATGTTTCCGGCAGTTTGGCTCTGACTTACTGTATACGCAAGGCTCGAGGAAGCTGATCGACGAATTGCAAACAAAAAGTTGCGTTTCAGATAAGATGAGTATTCAGAAATATAAATGAAATAATTTAAGATGGGCTTGAAACTTAATAAAATATGTTTTTATTTTGTTCTTAAGTAATTTAATAAGAATTGATGGCAAACATCCTCCCGTTGCCATTCATCAATTAATTTGTGCGAATCATCAGGATAGTTTAGTTAGTCGGCGTAGATTTTTTCTTTGGAATCGTGATAAATTCATCACAGAGACAAAAAGACTACTAATTTGACTTAAATCAGAAAGACCTCTGGTTGAGAGCCCAGGCAGACTAACACCTACATTGTAAATATTTAAGTTATATTCTTTTTTTAAAGGATAGTTGAAAGATAGGATATTGAGGTATAGATGATGAAATGAGGATGAATACATACATTGGCTTTGGCCACTCGGCCATTAGCCATCATCTAATTTATATATATATATATATATATATTTAACTAATTCCAAATACAAGATGAGAACAACACTACACCCTTTGAATCCGGAAAGAGAACTCTTCGTTAGAAAACTCTCGCCCTGGGCAGGACTCTTCACCCGCACTTCCACGGCGACCCAACAATCAAGACCAGCGCATTAACCGCTAGGCCAACGCAGCCCCCAAGTTATATTCTTTTGTAATATATTCAAGTTCAACATCTGGATCGACCAGACTCTTCAAATGATAACTCCCTCACTATTGAAGTCATCCACCGCAGAGGAACAATCATTTTCAGTCTCAGACTCTACAACTGGGAAATTTTAAAAATAAAAAAAATATTTTATTATTTATTTTTGGTGATCAAAGAGATGAAGAATCACTATTCAAAGACTTAATAATGCTAACATAAAAATCAAATGAAACCCCCTTACAATTCGTGGATACAAGTATAGACATTCGGGACTGTTCCATTTGAGAAATGTTAAGTTTAACATGTATGAAGTTGCAGTATCTAAAGGAAAAATGACTAATAAATTATTCATTAAGTAAATTAATTACTATGAAATTAAACTAGGAAAATATCTGGCAATGATCAATAAAATTTCAAACAGCAAAAATTACTTACACTGTAAGTTTTATAAACATATATTTAAACAACTACTTTCCGAGCATTTACCCCGCCGGATATTGGATTACACAAGATAATTTGTGTTTGTTGCATAGCAGTACTATTGCGAATTGCAACGATTTGAATCGAAATTATTTTATGACTGGAAACAACAAATAAATTAATTATTGTTATTTGATTTCATTTCTCAATTAATTTCATTTTTTTGAGCATACTGCTATTTAAAAAAAAATCTTGTAATTTTTTGAACCAATATGGATGTATTTCTTAACGTCTTTTTTTCCTTTCTACCATCAGATGTAAGGATTTCTGTTAATGTTTAATGTCTGTTTCTATATTTTCCTCCCTATGTTTTTCTGACTTTAGTTAATTGTTTAATGTCCCTCCAGTTTGTTCTTTTTTTTTCTTCGTGCTTCTTCTCTTATGTCATTCCATGTTTTTCTCGACCATCCCCGGTTGTTTCTTCCTTGCACTGTTGCTTCATATGTTCTTATTATTCTATCTTCTTTTATATGACACACATATCAGCTTTCCTTCTACTATGGTATTATACAGAGAGGTTTTTTTTATCAGTATACATTATGAGAAGTGTATAACTGCAAACAACGCGAGTCAAACGCAATGTGTGTATGTTTAGTTGCTTATTTGGCATATGTGTGTTCAATTGGTTCAATTGCGTGTTATAGGCAACTAAAAACACACACATCAATGCGTTTGACTCGCGTATTTTGTAGGTATACATAGGGAAAATGTATACTGTTAAAAAAAAAGCTCTCTGTATATAGGTCCTATCTGCAAGTTTTCTCTGTACGTATCATTCCTGATTCTATATGTTCTCGTCTTATTTTCATTTTTTTAAAATCTCATATCTATTGCATATATATTCATCATCTTTATTCCTTACAAGTGTGTCATTTTTTTACATTTTTGACAATTTATTTAAACTAAACAATGTTCTTGCAGGAATTGGCTATCGGCCGGAAGCCTTTCAGCCAGTATCAATTGCATTAATATTCGTTTTCTGTTTTCAGTCATGGTTCATGCTTCGCATGTATTACCAGGAATAAATTAGAAAAATATAAGCTAAAAAGATACCAGGAAGTTAACAATAATGGAATTAAATTTGTGCAACTTTCAAATAACCGAGAACTTCACTATTACACAATCCCATTATCTACTTATCTCATCAAATTCATTCCATCAAAACTATTGATCCACGGAACAAAACATAGCACAATCCAACAAATTCGTGCCGGTCTCTTCACACAAACACACGAATCCACCCAATTATTTAATCTAACAAAATTGAATTTACCCGCTAATTGGAGCAATTAATCCTCTTAACAAGCGTATTACTCACATCCTTGACCTATGTCCACAATCCACCCACGTGCGAAATTTAAAAAAGAAACGAGACACATCCTGAGATATCTCGCCAGTAGTACACTTCGTGCTTTACGTAAATCAACAGCGTGAATTTTAGTTTGTTTATTTTATTGTCCAGCTAATTTAATACGCTTTTTAATTTATAAGTGCTCGTTAAAAAATCACGTGGTTGTAATGATTGTGATTAGCAAAAGATGAGAAAATTTAAATATTTTTTTTTTATTGGTTAAAGTGGAGTTTTATTTGTTGGTGAAAATATATCATGAATAAACATTTAATTGAATAATTAATTTATTTTAACATTTGATCTGCTGCTTCAAAATTAAATTAATTGAAAGAACCTTCAAAATTCACTTAAATAGCACATATTGTTAATTATATACGTATGTATATATATATATATATAACATCTCTTTATTTCTGTAGTTAATTTTATATACAATAAATTAAAAATACAATTCTCATACAATATTATACTTTTTCCTTAGAAAACGGCTATCGACCTTAAGTCAGATTTTTTAAAATTCTTATTTATTAAAGCACAAATCCAAAATTAACAATCTTTGTAGCTATGAAAAGAAGAAGTTTCAAAGTTTTTTTGTGTCATTTGTGAGCGAGATGAGAACTGTGGAGCACACAGTTTTCTGCGTGCTTGAGTTTGCAAATAGTGAGTCGCAAATTGTACTGCCGCGTATCAAATTCGGTATTGAACCACCGACTAAAAAAAATCATTAGCCGTTGGTTTAAGCAATTTCAAGAGACTTAACGATCTGCGGAACCGTGCCGTGCACTCAGTAATAGCAAATACGCTTTCTCGTGTGTGGGACGAGTTTGTCTACTGAGAAGATATTCGTCATTCATCAAAACATTTATAATATATTAAAAAGAAAAAACTTTGTAACTTCCTCTTTTCATAGCTATAAAGATTGTACATTTTGAATTAGTACTTTAATAAGTACGAATTTTTAAAAATCGGTCATTATTTTTATTAACCCTGTATAATATGTTAATTTTGGAATATAGATTAAGTGGAAGGGCAATTAGATCCGATTGGATCAACTGAATTTCGCCTATTTTTTGTATTTTATATCTATATTTATGTACCTGTTATTAATAAAAAAAAACATTTATTGATATTATTATTAATTAATTATTAATTTTGTTTATATGATATATAAACAAAATTAAAAAGTAATTCACTTTTTAACTTTGTTTTTAAGACAGAATTTCAATATTTATTGTTATTGGTATTATTATAGATATATTTAATTCATTTATTAATTGTTAAAACTTATCAACTTCGTAATAAATCGTTACACAAATAACGAAAACACATTTTAACACTGCGTAACTCAATATAATTCAATTTAAAGGACGTAATTTTAAGTGAATTAAAACACAACCGTTTTAATTTCTTCCATGCTTACATTTTTCATCGCACGTTATTATTTATTTTTTCTCTGTTTATTCCACTTCCGCATTACAAACACTTTTTTTAACCAGCATCGAAAAACTCCGGCGCAACTTATTTGTTTGTTAATACAAAAGACTTGGATATTTTCCTCCTTTCAGTGCGTGCGTGTATGTGCGTGGATTTATTTCCCGGGTTGCGGGCGTTGGGAAAAAATCAGGATTTATTGCGGTCGAAGTGGTGAAAAAGAAGAGGAGGGAGGGAGAAAAAATAAGGGCGAAATGGAGAGGCGCTACGGCCTGGTCGTCCTGATTGGGTCTTTTGTGATTTTGTTCTCGTTAATTGTGTTTTTAATTATATATACAGGTCAGTGGTTGATTCATGAATTATACCATTTTTTTTCATTTGTTTGATTCGGTGTTGTTTCGTTTTGGGTCGTCGCGATTAGTTGATTAATTGATTGTGCGGGTGGGTGGTGAAGGGGTGAAAATAAAAATTATGCGAGAGGGAGGTGTTTTGAATAATTGAGTCGGAGAAATGTTGTGCGCTTAATTTCGATTCGATTATTTAAGGGATGTTTTTTTTTTTTAATTTTGTTTGTTCTGCGGAATAAACAACAAATGTTTTTTTAATTAACTTTAGATTGAGCGAAACGTGTTTTACCGCTTTCTCTTCGTTTTTTATTTATTTATATAAGAGCTGCTATTATTCAATTTTTATTTAAAAATAATAATTTAAGAAAATCAAAAAAACATATTATAATAATTAAACAGACTGTCAAATGGTAACTTATAAATCAATTTATCCTTAAAATGATTAATAAATTAATTTACAATATATCTCGGGATTAATACCACCTTCATTGAATTAATTATCAATTAAAAAAATCTCCCATCAACTCATTAACACTAGTCAACTTGTACAAGCCATTTTAACTTTATTGAAGTGACATTTAATGAATTCAAAAGGATAATATTTTCAATTAAAATTGAATATTATAAAAATGTGCAAGGAAACGTTTTTACCCCAATTGACTACAAATATAAATCGATGTATTATAACATCATCGATTCCTGATACGATTATGGCTGCTACTGTAGATTCTCGTTAAAAATAAGAAACCATTCGAGTTAATTGAAAAATAAAAATGTTTCTCAATATTGTATTCTCCTTATACCTGCGTAATGAAACAAATAAATAATATAAACATTTACAATGTTTCTCCAAACATTAAAAATGTTGTAAACTGTAGAATCCGTTTAAAAAAGATAACAATATCTTTTTGAGTTACTGGAAAAAATAAAACAAAAATATTTGTTTCTCCATATAATATTATTATTATTTTTTGTATTATCGAACCCTCCATTTTCTCTAAGAACCTATAAAAAGTTTTACATAGTCGAAAGGTGGAGTGTATGAAGAAACTGTTTTCTTTTTTCAAGTAATTCGAATAACTTAAGTTCTTGACATCTCCTGTACTTCTACAACTCTTCCATAAGTTATTCGAGTGACTTGACTCTTCCAATGAGACAAGACACATTTAGGTTTATACTGGAGATGTAAAACACTTGAGTTTATTAAGGCAAATATTCAGTCACATTTAGGATAAGGGTGAATACAGAGTCCTTTGATTTTTTAAATATTTTTCAATTAGTTTGCTCTATATAAAAAACACAAATTGTAATAATTTGTGTTTCACGTTGGTCTTTATATGTACAGTAAAACATTCGTTCGACCACCTTCAGAAAGGTATATGGAACACACTGGTCTAATGAGACCGAAATGGCCATCACCATTTATCTAAAACCAGATGAATGGCGGTTGAACAAACTCATTGATTGAGTTTTCCTATATACCCATTACAGAGTTCAAACTGAAAGACCACAATTTGTGAAATTTGTAATTGATAATATAGTGTAATAACGCAAACCCTGAAGGACCTGCACAAGCTAGTGCAGGCTATCGAGCTCGGAATAATTGCGTGAGTAAGGCAATATGGGGTGGTACAATAAGCCACCTAGGCTGCAGTGCATCCGGATACGCAAGGATGTAAAAATACTCAAGGTTTCATTTCGAAAACGGAAAATTATGAAGTTATTGAATTCTAACATAAATTCTAAGAACTTTGTGATGGAATCACTTTTATAATATTTTAAGTATTAAACAAATAATACTTACTTATGAACTTCAATTACTTTTCTACAACATACACAATTATTTTTACCAAAGGGATACAAAAAATTCAAAATAACATAATAAATTAAATGTTCAAATATTGTATATTAAAAATTCATTAAATGATAGTTAGTTTAGAAAAAAACACTTTTATATGAAATAATTTTTACGGTTGAAGGATAATTTGGGTGTTCCGGTAATTACCCTGTATTTGCATTGTTATTTTTAGTCTATGTATTTTTTTATATCATTTGATTGCTGTACCACAATTATAATATAGATCAATAAACTATTATTATGCACCGTAATTGTATTCATGCCATTTTTTCTATGCAGTTTTCGTTTTCTTTTTATAGGTTCAACAAACATTTGCACGGACAGGGAATGTGTGAAGGTGGCTAACGAGCTTTTAACGCACACGGATCCGTCGGTGTCGCCGTGCGCGGACTTTTACGAATTCGCCTGCGGCGGATTTCTAAAATCCGCCGCCGCGACGGATTTCGGCGTCGAATTCAAAAGTGCCGGCGACAATGCGGCGAATACGAAAAGCCACAAGATCAGGCAGATGATCGAGGAGGAGCCAGGCCCAGGCGACACCAGGGTCCTGTTCAAGATAAAAAGTTTCTATCGGGCCTGTATGAACGACACTGCGATCGATAAGGCTGGGCTGAAGGGGCTGAGGACGGCCCTGGCGGGCTTCGGCGGTTGGCCGGTTTTGGAAAGGGGTAACTGGCGTGAAAGCGATTTCGATTGGATTAATGCGACGCATTTTTTGAGGAAGATCGGGATTGATTTCGGGATTTTCATACAGATTGGTGTTGGTGTTAATATTTATGATAATTCAAGAAAAATTATTGAGGTAATAATTATTAATTACTCCTTTTTTTCAATTCCTGAATAAGCACTAAGAAATTATAGACTAAATTGAAAACTTTATATTCAATTCTTCTTGTAAAAATAGTATTTCAAATCAACTACTAATATACACAGGGTGAGTTATAGAAATACCCCTTGTTATAAATTCATAAAATTTTCATTTCTATAAATAGGAAAAAGTATTCATTCTCCTGGTAATAGTTATTTAAATAATTTAAATAAAAATGGATTTGAAAATAATTAATGAATTATTTCCACATTTAGCTCTGTGACTTTTGACTTACGTTACGTAAGTACGTTAAACAAATGCACATTAAAATAACTACTTCCCGGGCAAATACCCACGCCGGACATTTACATAATGTACACCTGCTGTTGCATATCAATAAGACCAGTGATAGATCCCGAAACACATGTCTGCAGATGACCTTATATTAAGTAACGTTCCTTTTGTTTGTTTATGCATTATTTTTTTCTCGGATAAAAATTTGTTGCATTATGCAATATTTTATTGATATGCAACAGCAGCCCGGTGCCCGGGAAGTAGTTTTTTTAATGTGCATTTGTTTAACGTACTTACGTAACGTAAATCAAAAGTCACAGAGCTAAATGTGGAAATAATTTATTAATTATTTTCAAATCATTTTTATTTTCATTTCTATTTATATGAATAGCTAGTGGGGCGTTTATTCAAATCTGAGCCTAAGAAGTTAGAGAAGTTCTCATCGTAAACTCACAACAAAGTTTACGATGAGAACGCACACATTGTTTGCGCGTGCGTCCTTTTGTCCGTCATTACAATCAGAGCACGCGGCTGGTAAGGATCGCTCAATTAAATTAATTGAGAATTTAATTAAATTCGATTCTTTTAATTTGATTCTGATTTAAATTGAATTAATTTGGTATGATTTAATTTAAATCGATATAGTTTCATTAGATACAATTGATACAGTTGATATAATTTAACATTTTTAAATTATGTAAGGCATAGCTGTATTGACGAGGAATATATCCCAAAACAAGTGTCTGAAGATGGTCCTATATTAAGACCCGTTCTTTCTTGTTTTTTTTTACAATGAATTTTTCTTGAATCAAAAATTGTTGCATGATGCAATATTTTATGTATATCCAACTGCAGGTGTATATTATGTAATTCAATGCCTGGCGAGATATTTCGTGAGAAGTAATTATTTAAATATGCATTTGTTTAAAGTACTTACGTAACGTAAGTCAAAAGCCACTGAGCTAAAAGTAGAAATAATTTATTATTTACTATCAAATCATTTTTTTTATTTATTTAATTCAGCAAAATTTCATTAATAAAATTTGTTCAACTACTCAAGAAGTGTACAGTAAAATTATTTTCATATTTCCCATCTGTCCCATTTTCCGGAATTTATTATAATAATAATAAACCTGTTTATTAAATTAAAGCATAGTTTTACAGAGAAAAATGTATAAAAATATAGACTAAATTCGGTCAGAATTATCTGTTACAGTTCTTCCACTTATTCTATTATAATTATTCTAGATGAATATACATAATTTATATTGACGATGCCACATAAAATGAGGCAATAGATGGCGCTTGAGTCGTCTTCCAGTTATTATACATAATGTAACGTGACTATTTATAGATATATCAGAAAAAGTTTAGTCTTTCGGTCACTTAAATTACCAATGTTAAAGCTCATCTTGGAAAAGTAGTATGCGCATCTGTATTTTGAATGCTGGTATTGTCGCAGATTTCAGGTTTGGGAGGATTATGTTGTATAACTTATAATTACTGTTAGTATAACTTCTAAGAAAGAAGGCAAAGGCAGTTTTATATTAGTCCCCGAAACCAGACATTTATACTGTGAATATCAGTTTTAAAAGGAATTCTGTCGTACAGGTAGAGATGCATTTGAAGACTGATTCTTATAATTATGTACGTGCAAAGTTTCCTTCGATTAGCCATATTCAACCTATTAAGTTTGGATCTATATCAACTTTGCTATTTTATACAAGGAAAATTTCTGGCAATGATCAATAAAATTAGATCAATCCCTTTTTCCAACTGTAAAAAAATACTTACACTGTAAGTTTTACAAACATCTATTGAAACAACTACTTCCCGAGCATTTACCCCGCCGGACATTGGATTACACAATAGACATTTGTTGTTGCATAGCAGCACTACTGCGAATTGCAACGGTTTGAGTCGAAATTATTTAATGAAAGGAAACAACAAATATTAGCTGCAAGGTTATTTGTAGATACGTGTTCCGGGATTTCATTAATTAATTTCGACTCAAACCGTTGCAATTCGAAGTAGTGCTGCTATGCAACAACAAATATCTATTGTGTAATCCAATGTCCGGCGCGGTAAATGTTCGAGAAATAGTTGTTTCAATAGATGTTTATAAAACTTAAAGTGTAAGAATTTTTTGCATTTGGGAAAAGGGATTGATCTAATTTTATTGATCATTGCCAGAAATTTTCCTTGTTTAATTTCATTGTAATTTAAATAACTGCAAATGTGTGAATCATCATTGTTTCATTTTATTTGATTTGTTATTTTAATTGGAATACCCTATAAAATAATTTTTATTCGATCTCCCTTGAAATTATCTTCACAACAATATAATGTAAAATAATATAGTACCTTTGATCAATCATTACTGTTGAAAAACTATTTTCTAAAAAAGTTGACAGAGGTTTACGTAAAAAAAAAACATTAATAATTTATTTTTATATTAAATCAATCAACTTTTTTAAAAGTATTTTCATTTTTTTCTGCGATAAAGATTAATCAAAAGTACTGACAATGTTATATTGTTGTAAAGATAATTTATAGAGTAATTGAATAAAAGAAATATATGTGGTTTTCCATTTGAAATTTTATATTGTAAGTTGATATCAATTCCGGGGAAATGGACCAGCCCGTATATATAAAAATGATTTTAGAATTTGCTCCTTCAGTAAATAAACAAATTTTATTCATAAATTAATGCTGAATTTATAACAATACTGGCCTTATATATATATATATATATATATATATATATATATATGGGCATTTCGACGATTCATCCTGTATATAGACTCAGGTATATTATTTACAATTCTATGCACTGTATTATTAAATATTAGAATTTTTTGTTCTAAGTCTTAGTACATATCTATGTGCGCTATTGGCCATTGGTTTTTGTGCTACATTCTATAATAACCTAACGAAGTAAGTTAGTAGTCCACAATCTTATTTCACAAATATTTCATTACAAAAATATTGTAATTTAAGGCAGAAAAAACAAAGTCCCAAGTATTTAAATAATTTAATAAATGAATACACAATATTCTCCTTGATATTTTACATTTTAAATGTGCAAAACACACTCTATAAAACACGTTTGTTTTTTATCAAATTGTCTATGTGAAGATATCCACGGTTTTCTAGCTACATTTATAATAATAATAAAAAATAACATACACTAAATATTCTCCAATAAGAAATGTTTGCATTCCGTAATGATTTGTCCTGCAGCGGTTAATGAAATAATATCCGATGGAGTATTTGCCCTGGAAGTAGTAGAGTTTATTATTTTATTAATTGTTAATTGCCATAGTGGAGCGCCTTTTGATTCGTAGTTTATTCACAGATTTTAATTTCAATTTCAAATGCCAGTAAGACGTAGAACCATTGTAACCTTCATAATGGTGGATAAGCCGGGCTGAAAAACCATGGATACCTTCACATCAGTATTAAAATTTACAATACAATAATTTATTATCACCGTTAAACAGCAATTTCTAATGAAATTTATGTATTTCAACAATTACCTATTGTTTTCCCACAAATATCAAACAGTTCATTACATTATATAAATATTTATAATTAGAATATCTACATTTATAATAATAATAAAAAATAACATACATTAAATATTCTCCAATAAGAAATGATTGCATTCCGCAATGATTTGTCCTGCAGCGGTTAATGTAATTATATCCGATGGAGTATTTGCTCTGAAAGTAGTAGAGTTTATTCTTTGATTAATTGTTATTTGAGTTTTTATTACGTTTACTTTTAGATATTAATTTTACATATTTACGCAGTATTTAAATTATTTACTCCCTGCAGAAGAAATAATCTTATTGGTTAACGAGATTACTGCGTGGAAATTAAGGATAAGACAAAAAGTATATAGCAACAAGGCATTATTTACGAGTGAAAATATCTGTATCTTGTTGAAAATAAAATTTACATTTTATGGTTACTTAATTGTCCTCTAATACATATAGATTGTCGTCTCGGGCGTGCGTAATAATAAAATTTGACTTAATACGGCACGGGGTGTTGGTTCTTTCAGACTTGGGCACTGTTAAGACCAACAAAAATTAAATCTACATTTGTTTTTAAGTACTCATATTGTAATGTCAGTGTTGCAGTAGTTTAAGAGTTAATTAATATACATTTTTTATTAATTATTTTACAAATTTGTTTCCTTTTAATTAGTTTAAATTTATTTTCAGATAGGAAATGGAGTAATAAACGACATCGACGTAAAAGACATCGAAAAGCAACACTATCACGAATATTTGGTAAATCTAGCGAGTCACTTCGGCGGCGACAAGAATAGGGCCGAGCACGCCTCCAAGGAGGTAATCGAGTTTCAGAGCCAATTAAAACAGGTATCATTGAATTATGCTAAAGAAGTACAGGCAGGCGATAAAATCCAACGTTATAGATTATAACCGATGGGTCGGCCGGCGGCGCCAAAATCAGGGACCCTTATAATCAGAGGATATTGTCCCAAGTGCAAAATGATTTCCCAGATATACCTTGGGTGGATTACATTAATGGCGTATTATATCCGACGGCCTCGGTCACATCGGACGAGTCGGTCAATATGCTCGATCCTGAATATATTACGAAGTTTTTGGGGTTGCTGAATAGGACGCCCAAAAGGTACGTTTGTAATTTAAACGGATCATAATTTTTTACTCTTAAATCTGATTTATTCCCACAAAAGATTACTTTAAAGATCAATTAAAAAAAATAATGGAATATTATTTCAAACATAATTTGTATTTTCAATATTGTTTATAGTATATTTTTAACAAAATATATACATCGAGGATTTTATTTCACTGAACATACTTCTGACAAATTTCAGAAAATATTTCAAGCATTTATTAAAAAAATCTAAAAAAATTGGGTATTTTTCTCATTTGCACTGTTTATGAAATTATATACAGAGAGTTTTATGTAACACCGAACATACTAGAATGTACTCAATGTAAATTTTCCTATGTTCGATTTGTACTGGAACGCATCAAAGCATTGGGTGTATATCCTACATCTATCAGTCACCATTAAAAATCATTAAATGGTTTACCGTTAATAATTATATTATATTATATTATATTATATTATATTATATTATATTATATTATATTATATTATATTATATTATATTATATTATATTATATTATATTATATTATATTATATTATATTATATTATATTATATTATATTATATTATATTATATTATATTATATTATATTATAAAAAAACATCCTTTTAGAGATGTTTAAAAATACGATAAAAATATAACGAAATGGGGGTGTATTCTAGCTTCTAGCAAATAATGTTTAATTAATACTTTATCACAAAATATTTTTTCTGTTGTTTAACAGAACTTCATATATTTCAAAATATGTTTAAAAATCCTGCGTTGAAAATCCTCATTCATTATCAAAATTATCAAATATTTACATATTGCATAAAAATTAATATAAATTACATCAAATTAAAAAAATGTCAATTTAATATTATCTCTATTATGTCCATCCACATAGATTTGTTTAAAATTAATTTCAGCCGGGAATTTCATGGTGATGTTTTCGATTTGCGAGAGGAACGTTATTCCGGCACATAAACAACACCGCGTGCGTTTCGTTTTGTATAATTTATAATAAATATATAGCTAACATATGCGCTAATTAAATATTGCCCACACTGCATTCAATTTTATAAACGAGCACAACATATACGCTCATTTCATAGGAAAACAGAACACAAAGGCAAGTAGGAGCGTGTATTCCGCGTAAAAGCAAACATGAAATAATTGTTAACAACGTCCCTAATATAAATACAAATACTAAACGCGTAACTGTAAGGGATTTAATGCTCGGATTTCTCGAGTTTGATATTCTCATAAATTACACGGGAATTTGTTTGATTTTAATGAAATTGATATTTTTATTTGCTAATATTAAATATTTATTAATATAGTTTAAATATATTTGAGTGTTCAATATTTACAAATTTCAAAAATTTATTAAAATAACTCACAAATTAATGTGAAAATAATTATCAATAATACACACGTCAGCATCGGGCTTTTAAATATTCCGGAATTAAACGGGGTTTGGTAGAACTATTCCGCAACATTACGGAGTAGAAAACCCCATGCGAATACGTTCGAGAAAATGATATATAAATAAAACAATTGGTATTGTTTAAAGATTATTTTTGACTTAAGGTAGTTTGAACCGATCCAAAAATGATAAATAACCGACACTGAGTAAAAAAAAAACATAATTTCATTATTTATTAAAACATTGATAAAAGTTTTACATACTGAAAAATAAATGAAAAATATAGGATTCTATAGAATTAAATTTTTATAACTGCATTTACGGCTATGCAAATTAATTTTAAAACAGGCAGAATACCAATTTAGTTTTACTAAAAAAAATAACTACTCGATCCATCCTTACGTCCAATATTCTTGCGGCCAGAAGACGGCGTGCGTCTTTTTGGACATCTAAAAAGGGTAAGATTCGGTTTGGCATGGAAGCCTATTGTGCAAATGCAACCCCCTCGACAGGGAATGCGAGTGATTTGGGATGAACCCCGATATTTCTACAATAACCCGGCGATGCCACCATTTGTTAGGTAATCATTTTTACAACATATAAGTGGTTAATGAAAATATTTTGTAATCATTTGTCCAAACACAATCAAATATCAAAAAGTTTAATTTCTTCTTTCTTGAATTGTAATTGAAATTGTTACTGGGTCTCTCGCACCTCCATAAACGTGTAATATTCAAAATTCAATTCAATTCATTTATTTACGGTAAATCACCTTTATACAGACTAATAACAATATTCAAAATATTTAGATAAATAGCGTGACTGTAAATCACATATAAACAAAATAATACAATTTTACAAATATAATATATTTTAATATCAGTAGCGGAAACTGCAAAATTAAAATTAACCCAAGTGGTCGACTCTAGCGATGAAAAAAAATAATTTAAATATCAAAAACGGTATCTCTGTGACATTAAACAAATAAATTATGCCGTAAAAATTGAATTAAATAGATAAATTATAAATAAATATTGATAAAATAAATAATAAAATAATTACTAAATAAACATATTAAAAATATTATATTTTGAAAAGGTCATACTTTAAATTCATTTATTTTCAAAATATAGAAGAATAATCCATAATTGACGACTGTCAACAGTCAGAATGTACACCTTCTTTTTCGTTAATTTGTTATTGGACTTATTTCTGGCTATCACGCTTCCACTAAATTGGTCTAATTTACAAAAAAAAGATATATATATATATATATTCAGAACACTGTTTAAGTGTCATTTTCTCTAAAATATGATAAAACAATCCATAATCAACAAATATCATTTGACACAATGTTTCCCTTCTGTTTGTTGTAAACATTTTTTTTCTTTAAAATGAACATATTTTAAATAAATCATGTTTTTATGATGAATTAATTAATACTTAACCCATGATGAAATTTATTTATTGAGATTGTGTATATATAGGACAATAATGGCAAACTTTTGAAGTTAGATTAAGTGAACATACAATATTAAACAATACCTTTTTACCTGATTGTCACAACACTGTATAGAAAATAACCATTTTTTTTCTTTTCTAGAAAAGTAATTTAAATATTTTGGAGTTTGATGCATATTTATTTCGTAATTAAACGAAACGAATTGAATTGTCTGCTAATGCTCGCTCTTTTTAATTAATTTAATTCAATTCGTTTCGTTTAATTTTATTTGATTTTGATTTAAATTGAATTAATTTGATTTAATTTAATGTAAATAGATTTAGTTTAATCTGATTTAATATAATTGATTTAATTTGAGAGTGGTTGATTCAATTTAATTGATTTATTTTAACATCATTAAATTATATAAGTCAGAGCTGTACTGACGAGGCATAGATCCCGAAACACGTGTCAGCTGATAGCCTTATATTATGTAGCGTTGATTTACGTTTTTTCCATTGAATATTTCTCGGATCAAAAAAAATGTTGTATGATGTAATATTTTATTGATATGCAATCGCAGGTTGTCATTATATAGTCCAATGACTGGCGGGGTATTTTCCCTGGAAGTAGTTGTTTTAATGTGCATTTGTTTAAAGTACTTACGTTACGTAAGTCAAAATGTCACAGAGCTAAACGTGGAAATAATATATAAATTATTTTCCAATCATTGCTATTTAATGGTCAGTTGAAATAAAATTTAGTAACTGCTACATTAAGCATGATTTGATATATGATATATGTGTGCGGATATAGAGTAAGTATATGAATAGATTGGTCTACTCAAAAAACAAATATGCATAAATAATTATCAAAAAATGAATTAAAATGCATGAAGGAAAGTGATTATTATGCCTGGGTTATAAGTTGGCCATGAATATGTGATCAAAAGTAAAGATCAACTATACCCAAACATGATGTAAAATATTTGACGTCGTGCATATATATTTTCCCGTGGAAACTAAACTTTGGAAAGCATTTTCCATATCATGTCAGCTCGAACTGTTTGTTGAATAACAGATTTCACCTACGCAAGCATCAACAAGTAATTTAAATCATTAAAACGGTCTTTCTCTCATCTATTCTGTAGCGGTGCTTGATTTTTGGTTTCTCTGCAAACCGCGGAAAAACGCTGGAGTTTTTCCCATGCATTGTTTCGGCCGCGTGGCGAATTAAGGCTATGACGTCATACCAGATGTCGGACTTTCCCGAGCTAAGGGTGCGCGTTTCAAGCGCAGGTAAAAGGGATCGTACATTTCGGCGTGCACAAGCACTAATTTCATGATATTTGAATTTGGCGTTGTTGCTGGTTTTGTTAGATGAGGGAATGAATCCATGGTGCTGCATCTGCTAGTGCCAGATGTGTGGCGCAAACTTTACTTATTTTAGAAATTGAATGAAGCAATACTTAAAATATTACCGTTTGTTACTTGTGAAATTTAATATAATTGCTGCACGATTATTTAACAACGTCTTAATATATATATATATATATATATATATATATTTCACTTATAATTTATCATACATATATATATATATATATATATACAACTTCTTTGATTTTCAATATAGTTCCCATTAAAAAAGAAAATATAAATTTAAGCTAATTTATACAATTTACGAAAAACGCTCAAAACCAGCTTCAGGTAAATATGATAGCATTTAATAAACACAAAATCTGCTAAAAATAAAGGGTGAATAAGAAGTTTAATTGAGAGTGAACAGTATAAAATTACAATTTTTGGCATTTCATGGTGTAATAATGTTTTATAAAAAGGAGATTTCGTAAAAATATTTTATTATTATTCTTACTATTATATATTACTTGACATACCTTAATAAAAAAATAGGAAAATCCGTTCCTGTGGATTCGAAATCACCCTACATTAATTTACTTCTACCACTCACCAATGATCACTTATTACAAACAAAAATAAATCGTTTTCAATCATAAACATTTTCAAATGTTAAACATTAAAGAGGAATATTGAACATATCGCGCGTTCTCCGACAACTGAATTGAAATCTGCGAGCGCAATTATCGCAAAAAAAAAAAATCGATGGCTCGCTCCACGACCGCATTCTTTAGATAAGAAGATTAGCTGTACCTAGCGCAGGCTGGTACATACGTATTAAATTATTTTAGTGAGTGCGATTATTTTTTCCATTTCACTTAATTAGTGATATTACAGATTTCATACGATGATGTATTTTTACAACAAATGAACAAAAAACGAATAATGAATATGTAGTTTTTTATTTTATTAATTTTAATTTATATGTTTTATCAGTAAACATTTTCGCTAGGTAGAAAAAATGGTGATGTGTCCAACATTGTACCCCGATGAATTCGGTAAAATACTTTTCTGAATGAACATTTAACAGTAAAGAAAAATAAATGAAAAAAATGAATTGTTGTCATTTAAAGTTAAAGTCGAGTTTTTGTAAGAATATCATAATTTAGTTTGGTATTCCTTACCTTACAATGGCCTGATTAAATTTCCATATATATTTCCATAACTATATAATTTCTTAAACATTTTTATTCGTTCGGGCAACATATTCTGTGTTATTGCAATTTGAATTAATTATAACGTTGTCATTAAAATATTTATGTAAATAATTAAAGTCTCCAGAGCCAACATAAAAAATGGTGATGTATCTATTATGGTACTTTCCCAGGTGAATACGGTCAAATAAGTTTCTGATTGATTTTATAATTTATTGTGTTATTTCTTACCTTACAATGACTTGATAACATTTCTCCACATCCTATTTAAATATTTTTAAACTGGAGGCGTTTGACGGCACTTTGACGTTTTATTTGTCATTAAAATAATTATTTCAATAATTAAAGTCTCCACTGGCAACCTGATAAATTCGCTTAGAAATAAGCAATTATATTTCTAAGCGAATTTATCAGGTAAAAGAAAGTCTTCCGCTTATAAAATGAAATCGGAAGGTCCTACAATAAATGTTTTATAACAGAAATTATTTACTTTCCAAGATTTACAACTTTTATTTGAAACATTTTCCTATCCGAATTAAAAAATGAAAAATCGCTAAGAGTAAAGTTGCACTTAATGAGTTTTGATTCTAACCAAAAGCTTTTAAAATCATTCCACAATTATAAAAAGCTCAGATATAAAGTTTGTGTTTAATCCATGTAGCCGTTATACAAATGAAGAAAATAGACTAATTTCCAAGCGTGTATAACAATACCAACAGTATTAGAGGAATATAAGAAATTTTTCAATGAATCCAGAACGACCGAATACCTCGGTTAGGAATATTCTAAAAATAACTAAATTAAGATATTTTCTTTGGAAATTTGCATCTTTCATTCTCTTTAAAAAACGCAATATTATAAATCAAACTAGGTGAAGAATTATACTTATTTTGTTTCGTAATATTCCTATATTTAGTTGCCATTATTATGGAACAAAACAAATATAATTCTTAACCTAATATATCCGTATCCTTCAAGATTATAGCGCAACAAGCATTAAATTTAAAATAAATTATGATTAACACTGCAAATGTTACCGTTACAAGGTTGTTATGTGACCAATTTCTATGGAGTAATAAGGAAGAAGATTGGTGGGATAAAATAATTAATAAATAAGAATAATACCTGCAATTTTGGGAAATAATTTCACTATTTAAAGTAATAGTCGATTGATCAATCAACAATATTTATAATATAAGAATAAATAAAGCGGAAAGATGCTATCAAATGGTCGATAGCCATTAGAGGAATATCAGATGAATTTGTCCATATTGTTATATAAATGTTAAAATACGAACTATTTTGTTTGTTAGTTATAATATATATCTTTATTTGCGCAGACAATTTTATATATAATAAATCAATAATATAATTATTATAGTATATTATACGTTGTCCTTAGAAAACGGCTATCGATCAACGATCTTTCTGAGAAATGATAATATTTATATATTAAGTAATATATATATTCTTAAAAAAGTAGTGAAGAAAATAAACCGACATAATTTTCAAACGCAATAATTTTTACTTAATTTTCCCTAAATCCATCGCAGCCGAATAGATGATGATGGCGATGTCATAATACAATCCCACAATCTGACAATTAAAGAAATTACAACTTAGATTAAATCTCGCTTTCTTGGCGGTGGGGAAATTGGCCCGTTCGGTTTTAATGAATTCGCTCGAGTTTAATTGTGTTTTCTTAAGGATTTTGGCGAATTTTATTTCGTGGTACGTGGTCCAGAAGAACGTCGATAATTTACCTGAAGTGGTGAGGAAAATCAGGGAGACGTTCTACCAAAAAAGGGATGGTTGGAGGAGGACATCGAGGAGGGAGGTGTGCGCCAGCCTAGCACAAGCTAAGTAATAATAATATTCAACAGTATTCTGAATCGAAAACGTTAAACTTAAAGATTAACAGTTATGTTAAAATGACGGTCGACGGATAACGTGTGCTGCTATGTTTCTACATAATTGCGTATTTTCTATCGATAATATTATGAGAAATAAGATTCACAAATCATTTCTTTACTTATTATAAAATTAATACAATAACTGACCAAAAAAATAAAAAAAAACAGATTTGAATAGGCATTCAATAAAAAAATCTGTTTAAATATAATATCAATTATAAAATAACTTATCCTTATATATATATATATATATATATAATTGTAACTAGCGTAGACCTGAAATTTCTATCTGCTTTTATTGACTGTACAGGTTATATTTTTTTTAAGTTTTTCTAACAGCTAAAGTATAGTACATTTTGCGTTGCATTCTGGTCGCGATTTGAAAACAATAAGTATTTAAAAAAATAAAATTTCGTTTGGAAAAATATTACCGGCTGATAGTTTATAAATTCATACCAGTCGATTGAACAAAAACTTCAGGATTGAGAAATGGTAAATCCATACCATTTCTCCATTGAATTAATTTGTTAGTTTATAATTTTCTTATTAATTGATCCACTGAGCATATTTAATAACAAAATACATCCAAATGCTAATCATATAATAACAACTTCTACAAGAATGACTTCTTAAGCACAATATATGAATTAAATAATCAATTCTTCAATTAATTATATAACTGTCACCATTTCATTTATTTTCCGCATTGTTTCGTTTCCCTCTCCGGCCGTGATTGATTCTAAAATTGAATAATTTCAGGTTTCCTGACGGAATCGAAAATTCGTTCGTCGGGAAGTACGTGTCGGACGCGGCGAGGCGCGCCGTAAAGGGAATAATTGATTGCGTCAAAAAGGAACTTAATAAAATCCTGGATGATTTAGACTGGCTGGACGGGGACGCCAAAGAAGTGGCGAGGGAAAAGTTGGCGAGCATTAAGGATTACATAGCCCACACACCGGATGCGCCGAGCGCGAGGAAATTAGACATAATTTACGACGAGGTGAATGATTCATTGCCTGGAATTACTGAAACAACAAAAGCAAAAAGAAATGTTTGGAAGAAATCTATTAGAATTAATATATTATAGAAGTTTTATAAAAACACTCATTACAAATTTTGTTTGCTTGTTGTTTTCAATACGTTTTTAAATAATTAAAAAAAATCCTATTTTTTAGTAAACTGAGATATAGTACGTTTGAGAATAACAGAGAACTATGGAACTTAAGGAATGTAAAGAATCGCATAAGATGTGTACCAATTAATGAAAATAGAGATGATTCACATTTTTTCAGTTATTTAAATTACAACAAAATTAATTAAACAAAAAAAAATTACTAGCAGTGATCAATAAAATTCGATGATTCCATGTTTTTCAACTATATATTATTATATATAATTATATTTCAGTTTGATTATCATTTACATAATTTATATATTTAGTTGTAATATTGATTTTTGTTGCATATGTTTTGTAAAAAGGAGATACCGTAAATAAATATATTATTATTAATAATATATTATTATTGAAAACAAAAATGAATTGTTTTACAATAAAATTATACTAGGAAATATTTCTGTCAATGATTAATAAATTTCAATCATTCAACTGCAAAAGATTACTTCTACTGTAAGTTTTTGGCAAACATCTGCTGAAACAACTACTTCATAAGTAATGGTTGTAAAAACAACTAATTTTTGAAATTGGAAAAAGGGAATGATCGAATTTTAGTAATCAATGACAGTATTTTTTTCATTTTATTTTAAACCAATTCGTTTTGTTTTCAATAATGTATGATTATCCAGTTAAATATATGAAGTGTCCTTTGCAAATTTATCATATATTTCAATACGTAAAGTAATATGTATAACAACACTTGTTAACGTTTCACAGTTATTTTTTGTCTTTTCCGTCTTGTTTCCGTTTGCAAAAGAAGTGTTTACACAGGTATTTTTATTAGCGCAAGTGATTACATTGTATCATTCCTTTGATAATGGTTTTGTAAACCGAAACTAGTAGGAAAAGACAATAAATAACTCTGAAACGTTACCAAGTGTATTTATACATATTACTTTACATATACATCATGTTTCACCAAGTTCCTAATGGGAAATTAATCGAAGAAATTATTTCAATGCGTTTTCAATTCATTTAAAAAAATCTATGTTTCAGTATTATAATTTGAGCTATGGTACGTTTGAGAATTTCTGAGAAATGTGGAATTTAAGGAATGTAAGGAATCGAGTTTATTAAATGAGAAAAAATTCAATTTTGTTTTCCATAATTCATTAATATCTAGTTGAAAACATTGGATTTCTGATACAAACTTAACAAATATTTCACAGCACCCTTGCAAAAACATAAACTCCAGTCTTTAATGTTGTTACAAGTTTGGATTTAATAATCCTAATAAAGTACTCAACTATTCATTTTTTTTACTTAAAACAGTGATTAGCAATAATAATTATTTTTCTCCGTTTGGCTCCGCTGTTCACCCTTGGACAATCAGCAGTGAACAGCGAAGCCGAACAGAAATAAATAGTTATAATTATATACACACATCTTTATTCAGACTATATAGATGATTCAAAACAGTACAACATAAGTAATTTCTAAAGGTGTAGAAATTATTTAATAAAATGTTCAGCCACCATTCATCTAACGTACGAATAACTAGTGATGGCCAAATCGGCCAAATCAGACTAGTGTGTCTGATGAGGTTCGAAAAACCGAGATGGCCATCACTAGTTATCCATACGCTAGATGAATGGTGGCTGAACATTTTATTAAAAGAATCTGTTCTCATAAACCGGACAAATTCTCGCCTTCCATTAGTGGACGAAGCAATGATTCTCGGTCATTTACCTTGTAGACCCAAATCGTTAACGATACCATATGAAATTAGGCCATAGATGGCGCTTGCATTGTCTTTCATTTATTATGTAGATATTAGTCTGTTTGGACTATCGACCAGAGGTCTGCTAACTATATTGATAATATACCCTGTTTATTATGAGTAATATATTTAATTCCGTTCGGCTCCGCTATTCAATATTGACCACCTATCCCTTGCTTAGTTGTAACGGGAGGGAATCATCAGTGAGCAGCGGAGTCGCACTGGAATAAATATATTAATAAAAATAAACAGGGTATATTATTATTAATATTATTTTTGTTCGGCTCCGCTGTTCATTACTCACTGCGTCTCCATTGAAATTGGGCAATTATCACTGAAAAGCGGAACCAAACGAAAATAAACAATTATTATTGTTGATTGCTCTATTTAAGTAAATAAATAAAAATCATGTTATTTGACCTCTTTTTCTCTCGAATAAGATGTTCGTTTTTTATTTTTAGGACGATTTCATTTACAAAAATGTTTGTTATATTTTATACTTTAAAAGAAAATTCGTGAAAATGTGTTCTAATGTTTTAGGTTCGTATTAATCAAGCGAACTTCCTCTCCACTGTCCTCCATATAGATCAACTGAATTTAAACGAAAAGTACCAAGAATTAATGGAGCCTGTATACGAAAACTACCCCGAGGACGAAGTTAGCTACTCCATCAAAGAGAATACGTTATGTAAGACCTTTTCGCGTCTATATTTTTTTATTCTCATACAACAAGAAAAAAAAATCACACTTCATATTCAGTATCTTTAATAACTGTTCAACAACTATTCATCTAGCATTTAGATAACTAGCGATGGCCATTTCGGTCTTTCGGACCTCATGAGACCAGTGTGTTCCATGTGCAACTACCTTCATCAAGGCATTGCACATGAATCTATTAGAATTAATATATTATAGAGGTTTTATAAAAACAATCATTACAAATTTGAGATCTGGAAGTACAAATTGCCATCGCTAGATGAAAGCAGGTTAAACATTTTATTAAATTAATTTCTTTCATGTTCTCATAAACATGACAAGTTCGCATTCGTTTAGTGGACGAAACAACGATTCTCGTAGACCCAAATTGTTGATGATGCCACTTGAAATTAAGCAATAGATGGCGCTTGCGCTATCTTTCCAATTATTATAATTTCAAATTTATTGAAAAATCCCATTTCCTTATTTATGTACCCACCCTAATCCCGTCGATGTCAGGACAGATTCAATTAAAGTTCGTATTCGGTGTGGAAGTTGTAAAATAAATGAGAGTTCAGTCGCATGCGAAGTATTTATATTTATTTATTTACTTTTTGACGCTATTCCGCTTCTTCTTCTTCTTCTTCTTCATCCCCCTTTCTCATATATGGAATTACGCGCGGGGGGAGGGTTTCAACAAGTGGATATAATAAAGAAAAGTTACGGCGCAAAAACATAGTTAATGAATTCGCGGAATGGACGTGATCATTTTCGTAATGTCGCGCGGTTTCGGTTTACGGAAGGGTCGGGGGATGTCGGATTTATGGGGTTCTAATTCGTCTATGTTTGTTTTGCTAACGAGTTATTATGCTTGCAAATACATTCCCAACAATTTTATATTTAAAAATTGTTGGGAATGTAAAAAATGACACTTCCTAAGTGTCGTAGTAAACATTCATGTATTTTTTGACTGCTTTATCTCGTTTGGGCAAAATCTGTACATCGCAGGAAAAAATGCTATATTTAACAATTATTTTTTTATTGTTCGGAAAGTAATTTCGTTTTTTTTTTTTTCAACCGTGAACTTAATTCTATTTTTGTATAACCAACATCGCACTTAATGCCTCAATTGTATTTCAACAGCTGATATAATAAGGTTTGCTTGTGAAAAAAAAAATGTTTATACTGTGCACAATCAATAATATTTTTTCGTTGATATATGGAAAGTGATTTTTCGGTATAATTTATTATTTCACCATAGAATTTTGTCCTTGTGCCATTTCAGGCAAAAATCAAATAAAATGAGGTAATACTTCTAAAATAAAATTATAATAATAATGTGTTTAATTTCCAATGGAAGAAAAAATACAGGAAAATATTTAAAAAAGTAAATACATGTTATAATAAATGGAAGACAACGCAAGCGCCATCTTTCGCCTAAAACATTCATACTTATCCATACGCTAAATAAATAAAACTTTTTCATTTTTTTTAATATAGCCAATTTTATTCAGTGACTACAGTTTCGTCATCATCAAACTATTTGAACATTACAAGAGCCGAAAAAAAGTAGGGGGGACAACAACAGCACCAAAGACGTTCAACTTTATTTGAACGTCATTCCTCCTTTGTAATCCGAACTTATTGACCATTCCCTTTATGTAACCCGATACACCTCCTCGACCCCCGCAACGAAACTTATCATCGCGTAATAATAAAAACAAACGCTCCACTTTATCGAGAACTCGAAACGTTTTCAATACGCTTTTCCAGCACTCCCCTCGCATTATCTGCAGGGGCTGTTTTTCGGCGAGGACCGGCCCCGGTACATGAACTACGGTGCCGTCGGGACGATAATCGCGTACCAATTGTCCAACTTACTGCTGGAGGGAAGACGCTACGACCTCTACGGCAACTTGAGGGAATGGTCGACTTCGCAGAGTTTGCTCAACTTCGACAACCGCACCAAGTGTATCTCCCGGCAGTACAGCGAGTTTTACGTGCCCGGATTGGGGAGAAATGTAAGTGATGTCCATGTAATAGGGATGTTCGATTATTTGGGGGGGGGGGGGTGTTAAAGATATTATGAATGGGATTAATGTAATATGGGTTTGATAGCTTTTAAAATATTTATTTTAGATCTTTATTAACAATTAAGTTTACAAGAACATATCAATAATTGATTTGATTAAGTAAATCACACAAAACTTAATTAATGTTCTATTGACAATGTCGATTTAAAATATTTTTATATGTATTTTAGTTTGCAATATATTTTATTCATATATTTTAGAATTCTTATTTTTCATAATGAAGAGTGTATTTTCTTATATGAAATTGAAAGGAAAAACAGCAGTAGACTAATACTTCAGTAAATTTTTATTTAGCAGCGGGTGCTACAGATGATTCTATTAAAGATCATGGCTTATATAATTTCACAATTTATTCAAACACAGCGTGTAATTAAATTAATTCATAAGAGCGGTCGGTTCGCTTACGAAAATTTCTTGGTTTTCAATGCAAACAGCATCAAAATAAATCTTAAAACGTTGATGTTTCAAATATTTATTTATTTATTTATTCATTTTTTTCGGAATTTGGAAACTCCCCGCCGGAAATTGATAGTGCAATGCAACAAACAAATATATATTGTGTAATCCAATGTTCGGCGGGGTAAATGCTTGGGAAGTAGTTGTTTCAATAGATGTTTGTAAAACTTACAGTGTAATTAAATTTTTACTGTTGGAAAAAGGAATTGATCGAATTTTATTGATCATTGCCAGAAATTTTCCTTGTTTAATTTCATTGTAAATTAAATAACTGCAAATGTTTGAATCATCTTTGATTATTATTTAATATAATCTACATTTTCCTTTTTTGCAAACCATTGTTATACCAATATTAAAAAGAAACAACGGGCAGGAAATTTCAGACATGTAATTTCAATACTCAAATTTATTTAAAAAAATATAGAACTTATAAATAAATACATGCATTTAAAATTATTTTGATTTCATCCGTAGCATGCAGAACATTAGACACTATTTTCATTTTACAAAATATTTATTGTTGGAGATACACAAATATTATCTTTGTATTAAATGGCTTAGAAAAGTATGCTTGCGTTTTATATTTATTTCAAAAAATAAATTAGCTCCATATATTAAACAAAAATGATTTGAAAATAATTAATAAATTATTTCCACATTTAGCTCTGTGACTTTTGACATATGCTACGTAAGTACGTTAAACAAATGCACATTAAAACAACTACTTCCCGGGTAAATACCCACGCCGGACATTGAGTTACATAATGTACACCTGCTGTTGCACATCAATAAAATATTGCATAATGCAACAAATTTTGATCCGAGAAAAATTCAATGTATAAACAACAAAAGGAACGTTACATAATATAAGGCCATCGGCAGACACGTGTTTCGGGATCTATCCCTCGTCAGTACAGCTATGCCTTACATAATTTAAAGATGTTAAAATAAATCAATTAAATTAACTCAAATACAATCAGCAAAATTAAATCAATTATATTAAATAAAATTAAACTAAATCAATTTAAATTAAATTAAACCAAATTAATTCAATTTAAATCAAAACCGAATAAAATTAAACGAAAAGAATTGAATCAAATTAATTAAAAAGAGCGACCCTCACCTACCGCGCGGTGTGATAGTAATGACGGGCAGAGGAAGGACGTGCGTTCTTTTATTGTTGCTATCGTAAAAATTTATTTTAATGTGCATTTCTATAACGTACGTTTATGTGGAAATAATTTATTAATTATTTTCGAATCATTTTTGTTTAATATATTTAAATAACTGTGATCAAATGAATGAATACTCTTTTCTATTTAAATTAGCTCGCTCGATAATAATTGAATAGGTTCAAATTGGCCAATAAACTCGAAGCAATAGAATACATAGCGCGTTATAAATTAAAGCGAACGCAATTAATTTAAAATTCCGCCCCTTCACACACACACACACACACGCACACACACGAAATCAATTAATCCGTAATTATTAAATTTATCGATAACCTTAAGAGTTACCATTTCAGAGCGGATCGAATGTAATTTAAAGCTACCAATAAGGTCGGCCGTAAATAATGCAGCCGGGTTTCAGAGAAGCACCGACGATCGATTATTTGTAATATGGATAGAAATTATGAAATCGTAAATACATCGGAGGACCTCGCGAAAAGACCCAGTTTTGCGGCCTCAATTAAATTGTGACTATTATATTTAAAAATCTGAATGGTAATTAGGATTAGTACGAGATATTGGGATTGATGTTCTGAAATATCGATTGGTTTCGTCGGTAGTTTCAATATTTCTAAACCATGATTTTTTGCTATTTTTCATTAAATGTTACCTTTTTATTTTGAGTGCAACTTTGAAGTACGTTTATTTATTACCATTATTTCTGCATTATTATTACTTCAATGTGAGTTAAAATTTTATTTAAATTAATAAAATTATTTTTTTATTAAGTAGATAAGGTTGGGTGATAAGCATATTCTAGGGAGCAATAGATGAAAAAGAAACGTACACAGAAGCTAACCACATTTTTTATAACAGTATTTTGTAACCGAGTACTCATATTGTATTCGCTGAACTAGATCGTTCTAGGGGTTATTGGCGCCCACAAAATAAATACCAGAATCAAAGTCTGCGACAAGTGAGCTAGGTACAGTAGTTGGTTACGCCACCTGGTGATCAGGATATGTACACATGTGTGTTCGAATAAATATATGTTTATACATACTTTTGTCGATTTATACACATATATGATATTTTACGTAACGTAAGTCAAAGGTCACACAGCTAAATGTGAAAATAATTTATTAATTATTTTCAAATCATTTTTATTTAATATATTTAAATAGCTGTGACCAAGTGAATGAATAATACTCTTTTCTATTTATTTATTTATTTATTTATTTATTTTTTTTTCATATCGATGTTGCAAGGCTAATGAAGTTGGTGGCAATTAAAAAAAAGTGTGCTTCAGTAATTCAAGTTAAAAGTGTTTTATTAATTGAATAAAGTAGAAGCCTCAAC
Source organism: Philonthus spinipes (assembly GCA_963082785.1). NCBI lineage: Eukaryota > Metazoa > Arthropoda > Insecta > Coleoptera > Staphylinidae > Philonthus > Philonthus spinipes. Next base: position 19,561,495 of record OY720307.1, on the reverse strand, counting down.
AATTAATAATTTGTTTCTTTTAGATTACAACCACTATAATAATCTTGCGAAAAATCGACGTAAAACCCGTATAACATCACGTAATCCCCAATTCTCATAATTAGAACTTAGCAACATCGCCCGCAGTTTCTACCGGAGTCGGCCGTGGCCCCGACTAAAAATCGTTTTCCCTTCCATTTAAACGGGATTAATAGAAATTGGATTAACTATCTGGCTCCGGGTGCGGGTGTCGCCGTCTAATAGAATTCTAATTCTTTATTTTAACGCCATCGGAATCCGAATAAGCAATTTCCACGTTTCGCCCGTCTTCCAGAGGAAGAAAACAGGAAATAAGGAAAGCCCGGCGCTTTCCCCCCGCTGCACTAGCGGATGGGTCAAGGCTTTTCAGCGATTAATAACTTAAAAGCGATACCAGTATAAAAAAATATATACAGCATTATTTGTATTCTTGAATGAGGACCTTCACTGAAAGAAATATAGTCACAAAAGTGTAATAATATTGAATTTAATTAAATGTATATTAAATAATGAATAGTTTTAATATTTAAACATTTATAGTTCATAATGTATATATAGAATTGAATAGATTATTAAAAATCTATTAATGAAACAAATAAAACACAAATTAAATTGAATAATTTTAAATTCTCGATTAATTTCGGGTTATCAGCCCATTATCAAGAGAATTCAAAAACTGAAACTAGTCGAGAATTTAAAGTTATTCAATTTAATCTGTGTTTTATTGGTAGATTATTAATAAATTGTTTTTTGTGTCGTTTATTGGCCCTAATTGTTGTTAATTAACAAATAGTATTAAATTACAAAAATACTAGAAAAAAATAATAAACTGTCCAATACCTGAATTTTATATGCATTTGATTTTGCCCCAATATATATAGTTGTTAGGGCTCGTAGAGCACATCAATAATTTTTTTATATAAAATTGACAAATAAATATATAAACAAAATTAAAATTAATTAATTATCCATGTGTGATGTGTTTGTCAACTAAATTATATATTGATAACACAAATGACATTTCTGAGAACAAAAAAAAAATAATGAAGCAACTAAGGCAAAATCAATAATATTAATAATAAATTGAAATAAATATTTACTTTTTATTTTTATGAAAATTTTTATTTTGTTATTATTACTTTTTATAGATTAATTCAAGCTCGACATTAGATGACGACACAGCGGTGTATCTGGGCAAAATAATCGCTTACAAAGCGTATCAATCCTGGTCAGAAACCCACGACACGGAACACCGTCTGCCCGGATTGGATTACAACCCGAAGCAATTATTCTGGATATCATCCGCCATGTACGAATGCTGCAACAATCATGACGAACAAGGAAACAACACAACGGACGCGAAATCGATTCGCAATCATTACCACGACCCGAGGCGATCGATATCCAGATACAGAGTCATCGGCCCTTTGAGGAACGTCGAAGAATTCTCGAAGGATTTTAATTGCCGCGCGGACTCATTCATGCACCCCAAAGAAAAATGCTTACTTTTATGAAAGAGAAAAAAATATGGAGAAAAAAATGGGGGGAAGGAAATAAAAGCGGCGGGGTCGTGTGTGCGGTGCAGATTTCAATAACCCAATCATTAGTGCGCACAAAGAGATGCTTGTCGATTTAGATTAACACTTTTATGTATGGCAGACGTGAGGATTCGTCGGTACTTGAAAATTAATTGTAACATGCGCGTGAATGTCAATTCGTGCAGGGTTTACTCTTGAAAAATAATTAAAGTTCATCAAAACTGCTTCATCCTGTGCTGGCTAATTGATATTTACGCGGTTTTCTAAATTCTAGAAATAAACGTTAATAAAAACCAAGTCAGTTTGTCACTTATTACATTTATTTAATTTACGCAAATTAAAGGCCAATTTTTATAAATAATATGGAAACTTAAAAAAAACTCTTTAGGTAACAAAGAGATATAAATCTTTACTTGTTCTGCTACTTTTTTGATGGAAATAAATTTTCATATTGGATAAATGTATACACTTGTCTTGTTCCATGTTTTTATTTTTAATTGCCTGACACGTGTTTCGATCCGTTACGATCATTTTCAAAGTTAGAACTATTTTGAATTTGACAAATGTCAATAGGGGGATGTCCTACTTAACAACCAACACGAAATCGAAGACAGCGACATTATCATTGGATAATCCTTCAATTAGTATCCATAGATTTGTATATATATTGTGACATTTATAAAATTCAAAATAGTTTTAACTTTGAAAATGATCGTGTCGGATCGAATCACGTGAATTTACCCAATATGAGATATAAATTTTTGATTTTGTTGGCGTTCACTTTGTGGTATATCTTTATAAAATAATAATATTAATACACTTAGCTTTGTTTTACCACTTTTATTTTAACTTTTACAATGATCATAAAAATATTACTTCTTAATTAGGCAAAATATCGCTCTTTTGCCATTTATTACACAAAGGGATGATTAAAAACAATATTTTTTCAAAAAATATAGCTCTTTTTTTCCATTTATTACACAATGGAATGAATAAAAAAAACATTACATTTTCGGAACTGTCTGACCCTTGAATTAACGCCCTAATTCCATAAAACAATTTTCTAAATCACTTATAGAGTAATGCCATTCCAGAGTAAATGCAAATATCAAACTCTTTAATTTATTAAGGGTTCTACGTTGGTTTGCATCGTAGTTCAGCATTATCAAACACTTTTACTTTCTTTTTAAAACCTAACAAATCTCGTGGAAAATAATTGTTATCGAAGAAAAGTTTGCTCCATGACAAATACTAACATCTATCTGAGACTTTTTTTCCAAAATAACAGGCCACTAAATAGGCCACTAAAATAGTTAGGATATTTATGCTTAAAATTGTAACAATTACAAAAAAATAGGAAACTGAAAATAGGCTGATTCAAATATGTTATACTACATTGAGAAAATAAACTTATTTAAATTTAGTTTGCTACTTTTTTATCAACATCCATAGATGCTTTTTGATGGATGTAACCAGGAGAAGAGAGGTCTAGAGGTTCAACTTCTCCCTCCTCCCCTCGCTAAATTTGTATGATCCAAAACTACATAACAAAAAAATAAACCACAATCCCATTTGTTCACTTTAGTTACACTTCTGGCTTTTATTGCATTTGTTATGTCTCAACCGATTATAATCCATGGATGGAAACCAATATATCCTTACCCTTTTACCCTTGTGATTTCTAGCCAAAGGATCCATTCCTTAAAATCAAAAGTGTTAGCGACGAATGAAATTGTTTTTTTTGTGTTGTTGTTGATCCGTTCAGTATAATTTTGATAATAAAGAGAATTTTCATTGACAGACCTTTATTCTTTTAATTCGCGATAATTTCAACGAACGTATTCCTAGAAAAAAAAAAAACAAGGTAGAAGTGTCCATCTGACAAGGAAAAAGTGTGAACGGGAAAAAGCGCAGGAAGGAAATAAGGAACACAAGTGAGTTATTACTGAACGAATATGTATCTCATGTTTATGATGTATGAGTGTGAATTGCATATGTTATTTGTGTATGGTAGTTAATGTAGCAAAAGCTTGGCCAGTAGTGTAGAGATAAAGGAGACCACTGGTTTGTTTCGTAGACGGTGAGGGGGTGTTTACCCTTATGCGCGCTTCTAGTGGTTATTCCAGGAATTATTAGTGCCAGGTCACTATTAAAGCTAAGGCTGGCCGAGTAAGCGCTTTCATGAGTCACAGGAAATTTATCTTCACACGCGGTCAGAATCTCATCCAGGCAGGATGTTCCATAGACAGTATGGTACCTGGGGTGATCGAATGGTAATAATCTTCATGGCACCCAGACTATCTTAGCTCGAGGAAACGGTCAGATCCGAGTGTGCGCTTAAATCCTGTGTTTCTCGGTATATGTTACCTGGCTCAATCAACGCGGTCGGAAACAGTGTTCCATGCTAGTGCTAGTTAAAAAAGCGATGGTTATCTGTAATTTATTAGTTGCATAGATTAGAAAAGAGCACATTGCTTATAAACCCGTTTTAATATTGTTTTAGATTGTGTAAGCAGATGTACCTACCTGCCGACACAACCACACACTCGCTTAAGACAGTGATTAGGTCAGTAGTCTTTTAATGTAAGACGGATTGGTGTCTTACGAAAGGTACTTAATGCACATGCCTTCTTGATTGAAAGGTATGTTCCATTTAGTATTCTTTGATAATATATAGGTTGCTATTGTCAGCCATGAAACACTTTTTTTCTTCGATTTCGTAAATGGTTTCAGCCTTTCTGGTCAGATTTTTTTCTGTACCATCCATCCTACACTTCTAAAAAGGTCATTATTGGCCATTAAGTACACTTTTCTTTAATGTCGTAAATGATTTCTCTATGACCAGAAGTTTTTCTTTCGAATTCATTTTTCTTTCCCTCTTACTATCGATTTTACGACCCATCTAAGCCATAATAAAGACAAAAATCTGGTTATGAAGGCTAAACCCATTTACGACATCGAAGAAAAGAGTTATTAGTGGCTGATAATGTATTTTTTGGATAGTTAGAAGGTCTTTACGTGATAAATCACCTATACGTAACTTTATAGGGACTACCGGAATACTTACCGCTCAGCCTAACTAACTCATTGTCCTCAGAAAGAGATTTGACTCAGATATGTTAACGGCTCCACTTGCTCGTAAAATGAGCGACGACGGTCTTTCTTAATCAAACAGGAAGTCAAATAATCGCAATTCATACAGAAGATGTCGATATTTAATAAAATGCACAAAATCCAAATTATTTTAATCTATTAACAAATTCTCCACGCAATAGAAAACAAAATGAAACAAATTCTTCCTTACTCACTAACCGTAGTTAAATTTTGTTGCAATTAATAATCAACTAATTTAGTCATTAAATGATTCCAAAGAGTTCGAAGTAAACAAATAACTATACAATAGGCAAAACTTCGAAGCATACCCCGATTATGTCATATATTTATAACTAACATTAGCTTGGCCACTTGTCATCCTCAAAGTTTCTCAAAGACTTAAATCATATGATAATACGAATACCCCAATTTTCAACAAAAGAAACGCAATTAAAACAATTTTCATCGCCGTAATGAATCACACCCGCGTTACCGGCGGACCCAGTTCTCATTATCCGGGCGTTTCCGTTTTGTTAATCATTTGATGCCCTTAATGGATTCAATTATTAGCGCATTTTATCCGAATCAGTTTTATTGCTCGTAATTTAATTAAAATTATTTACAAAGGAGACGGCCTCATTCCCGTTCTCTTTCTCCGACTTTGCAACTTTCCCCCGGCGGCAAAGTTTTATACAAAATCCGACTCGCGGCAAGAGAACGACAATCCCGACGTGTTTTTTTTTTTTTTGTTTTCTCTTTGATATCCCCCCGTCGAGAATTTTTTCTTCCCTTTATTTCTCGTTGTGCCCGCTTACGTTCGTATTTAATTAAATACAACTTAAATATTCATTAGCGTTTGCTGGCGATGAATAAATCAATTTCAACTATCAGCTTTGGAAAGCTTGAGTAAAGTATCAAACTTTACTCTTGCTTCCATTAAAAACAAGACTATTTTTTGTGAATTTAACCTAATTTTATATTGATTTATATAAAAAGAAAGAAATATTCAACTTCATACTGTAAATCGTGCCGATACATCATTTCATGAAATCATCACTATATATTTATGGAGTGATTATAGTCTTTGTAGATTCAGTTTAATCTAAAGTCACTCATTACTCAGTTTATGAAAAGTTTTTAATGTGTTGCAGTTTCAATCACTGACCAAGGACGGCTACACACGACTTGTTCGGTTCCGTTCGATCTCACATCAGGTTTATTTCATGCTAAGAGCACGGGCTAAACTGCCGGAGCGATAACACTCCGTTCATCCAAATAATGTTTTACCTCACAATTGTAGATTCACCGGCCAAGGTTTGACCCTTGGGTTAAATTACTAGAGGTGTAACTATCAATTGTAGAAGCGGGCCTAATAGGAAGGTAATTTTTTCCTGTTTGAAAAAGAAAAATAAGAAGTCAAGTTGATTAAATTTTATTCAACCCCCATCATCTGTGTACATTTAAATTATTAAAACTTAAACAAAATTGAATTAATATGAATGGTGTACAAAAATTATCACTAGATAGAAACTTTGAATTACCCGAACACAAAAAATAAATTTACAACTGAAACGTGAGCGAGCGCGTGTCACAGGTATGACAAACACGGATCTTGAATTAAGTTTTCGCAATTAAAACGTGTCGTTGTTGGTTGGCGCGTCCGTGTTATTTTAAATGTGGGCTTAATGGCGTTACGCCCGGCGAGCGCTTTACTTAATGCATATATAATGGCGCGCGACTATGCAGAATTATCGGAGAAACTATTAGGGCGCCCCTCTTTCCCGCGTATGATGAATAGATTTACACGCGAAATATTAACGATACTTTATGCAATATCGCATCGAAAAGATAACGCGATAAAAATCGCGATTACCTGCACCGAATCCCGCAGCGGTGAGGAAGATTAATTGATTTTGCGGGGCCACGCTGATTATGATGTTACGCAAACATAATGGATTTATTACTGACGTAAATGTGCATTGCATTTGTAAACAAGCAAATATGTTATTAAACTTCATTAAATAATAAATATTAATATAAGCAGGTAAATAAATATTTATACTCTGAACTAAAATTATTAGACGAGACTGAAAATCGACTGACTGAATTGGGATTGAATTCATGTTTTCAGTTCAGCCACAATCCAATCTTAGTCCAGTTTCAATTTAGTCATAAAACAGTCTTAGTCCAGTCCAGTCTCATCAGTTAGAGTTTCATCTCGTCAGAAATAAAAAAAAATGCAATCAAACCGGGCAGAGATTGGGCCGACACTAATGAAACTGGACTGTACTAAGACTGGATTATGACTAAATTGAAAGCAGACTAAGATTGGATTGTGACTAAACTCAAAATAGGATAAGATTGGACTTTTACTGGGCTGAAGAAACTGGACTGAGACTGAATCTAGAAAGAATTGAGATTGGACTGGACTGAAACTGTAATGAAATTGGACTGAAATCGATCCGAGATTGGTCTGCAGTGAAACAGGACTAGATTAATATTACACTGAAACTTGACAGATTAGACTGAGTTTATACTGAGACTTAGACTTGACTGAATTTGTAAAGAGACGATTGAACTGAGAATGGACTAAAATTTAAATGAAATATTACTAGATTAAAACTACATTGAAACTGAACATAGACAAGATTGATACTGACATTTCAGATGAGATTGGTCTGAACTGAAACTGTAATAGAATAAAACTACACTGAAACTGGACTGTCTTCAATGAGGCAGAATTAAGACTTGATTGAGACTGTATTGAATCTGTAATGAGACTGAACTGAGAATGGACTGAATTGAAACTGGGCCAGATTAAAACTAAACTGAAACTGGACGGAGACTGGACCTAGATTGAATTAAAACTGTACTAAGGCTGGACTGAAACTATAATGAGACAACTGAAATTTGGATAAAATTGGACTGGACTGGAACTGGACTGAAATTGAACTTAGAAAATGTTGGACTGTAATTGGATTGAAGTTTAGACTGAAACTGAACTGAGATTTAATTGAGACTACACTAAGACTTAATTGATTCTGAGTTGAATCTGGAGCACACTGAAACTGAAACAATGCTGAAACTGAACTAATACTAGAAATTGGGCTGAAATTGGACGGGATTTCGACGGAGATCCATTTGAGATAAGATTAAATTCAGACCAAACTGAAATTGCAATAAGAGTAAACTGAAATTGAAATTAGAATGAAACTAGACTCAGATTGGACTGAAACAGAACTAAATTTGGGATGAACTGTAAATAGATTAAATCTGAGTCTCAATTGAAAGTGTAGACTAAAACTAAAATGAAATGGAATTGAAACTATACTGAGATTAAATTGAGTCTTAATTTAGACTGGGTTGAATCTGGAGCATGACTATACTGAAACAATGCTGAAACTGAACTAATACTAGAAATTGGGCTGAGATTAGACGGGATTACGACGGAGATCCATTTGAGATAAGATTAAATTCAGACTAGACTGAAATTGCAATAAAAGTAAACTGAAATTGAAATTAGACTGGAACTAGACTCAGATTGGACTGAAACTGGACTAAATTTAGGATGAACTGTAATTAGATTGCAACTGAGTCTGAATTAAAGTTTAAACTAAAATTAAACTGAAATGGAATTGAGACTCTACTGAGACTAAATTGAGTTTGGATTTAAACTGGACTGAATCCGGAGTAAGTCTATACTGAAACAGTGCTAAAACTGAACTAATATTAAAATAATTGGGTTGAGATTACATACTGAAATTGCACTGAGATCAGATTATAGCGGAGACTCATCTGTGATAAGATTAAATTAAAACTAAACTGAAACTGCAATGAGACTGAACTGAAATTGGTATAAAAGTTGACTGAACTGGAACTAGACTCACAATGGACTGAAACTGGCCTAAGACTACACCAACATTTAGATATATTGGAATGTAATTAGACTGAACTGAAATTAAAGACTATACTGAGACTAAATTGAATCTGGATTCAGACTGAACTGAATCTAGATTAATACTACACTAAAGCAGCACTGAAACTGAAATCATACTAGACTGAGACTAGACTGAATCTGTAACTGTAACGACTGAACTGTGAAACGACTGACATTTTAATAAACTTGACCAATGACTAGACTAAAATTGGGTTAAATTACACTAGAGATGGACTAAGACACTGAGACTAGATTGAAACTGTAATGGGAAGACAGAACTGAGAATGGACTGAAATTTGAATAAGATTGGCTTGTAACTGGACTAGATTAAATCTATACTGAAACTGGACTGAGTCTGGACCTAAACAAAATTAAAACGAGATTGAAACTGTAATGAGCCGACTGAACTTAGAAATAAATGAAATTTGGATAAGATTGGCTTCTGACTGGACTAAAACTGAGCTAGATTAAAACTACTCTGAAAGTGGACCTAGACTAAATTAAAACCAGACTAAAACTACAACGAAATTCGACTGAAATTGGGATAAAATTGGACTGGACTGGTTATAGACTGAGATTGGACAAAAAATATAATGAGATTGTAATTAGACTAAAACTGAGCCTGGATTAAAAGTTTATACTGAAACTGAATTGAGATTGAAAACTCTACTGAAATATGAAAATTGGGTTGAGAATAAATTGAGATTGGACTGAGACATGATTAAGATGGCGATATGATCTGAGATAAGACTAATTTGAGACTAGACTGAGACTGAACTGAAACTGTAACTATAATAAGACGATTGAATTTTGAAAGGAGTGAAATTTTATTAAAATTGACCCTATGACTACACTAAAACTGAGCTAAATTAAAACTACACTAGAGCTGGAATGAGATTGCATTGAGATTAGTCTGAAACTGTAATTTTATTACAATATAATCGTACAGAAATTAAATCCTAGATAATAATGCGATAATAATGTCATAGCCTCAGTGGGCAAGATCCTTTTGAACTTCGCCCTGATAGTGCCAACTTACCCCAGATCACGCGCACGCGGGACATAACTGACTTGACCCTGCAGGGTACGCAGATCCTATCCTTGGCCCTGTACACTTCTTGCCGACGTAAAACCAGCTGTCTTGCTTGTCACGAGTGCCCTCCACCTTCAACAGGACAGTATTGGTTGCGGAAACCATGCTTATAATCAGTGAAGATGGCTTTGGCGTAAAGCCTTCCATGCCTTTTATATGGCCTCCTCATGAGGGCTGGTTTGCCGTCGGCGGTAGCCGCAGTCGTGGCTTTCGATTTTTCTTCGGCTTTGGTTTCGCCTCAGCCATTTTGTTTGTGTGTTTTGTACAAATGACACAACTAAAATGAAAATCTACTAAAATTGGGATAAGATTTGCCTGTGACTCGACTGGATTAAAATTACATTGAATTTGGGCTGAGTTTGAAGCTAGAAGACAAAATTAGAACTAGACTGAAATTACAATGAGACTGGACTGAAATTGAGAAAAAATTGGACTGGACTGAAAATGAACTGAGATTGGACAAAAATTGGAATAAGATTGGGATTGCAATTAGACTAAAACTGAGCCTGGATTGCAAGTTTAGACTGAAACAACTGAGATTAAAGACTTCTGAGAATAAATTGAGTTTGTTTTTAGACTGTACTGAATCTAGATTAAGACTATACTGAATCAGGGATGAAACTGATTGAAATTGTGTTGAGATTTGACTGATATTAGACTGAGACCGGATTAAGAAGGAGACTGATTTGTGATAAAACTAATTTATAACTGGAATGAGATTAAAATTAAATTAGGATAATATTTGACCATGAATGGATTAAAACTGAGTTTGATGTTGAAAGGATTTGGACTGGATTCGACTGAAACTGTAATGAGACGACTAAAATAGCGATGAGATTGTTCATTATCATAGCCGCATACATGTTAGTTTATATCCACAGACTCCATATATTGGACTGAGACGGAAGTGGAGCTTCAATATAAACTGAAATTCATTTTTTTATAGTACAATATTAAATTGGAATTTGTTTTTTTTTAATTATTTATGGAAAATGATACACATACAAATATCATAATATAAACGACGCAAATAACACAAATGTAACTCTTTATTACCCAAACGTAATTAAATTTATAAAATAACAAATCCATTCAAATATTATTATTTTTGAACCAACATTTTATTAATTAACAAACACCCCAGTTACTCCAAAACAATCACACAGAAACAGTGCACGTATCATAACTGTAAATATACGATACGCGATAGTGTAAATTATTTGTTTGATCGACACATTAACACTGGTTGACACTGCACGCTGCGAATTTTACATGGAATTAAAACCTGACGCTCAGTGCACACACGGCTCATGTTTGATTTTCCACCGAAATCAAGTACTTATATTTCGTTAATATTTGCATTTGCAGTTTGTTGTGTTTGGTTATTGGAGATTTATAATTGCATATACGTGGATTAAATACATTATGCATATTTAATGGGGTTTTAAAACATTTAATTATTTACTTCAGTATTCAGCATGAACAAAATATAGAGCGTTATTAATATTGTTATTAAATTATTATTATTATTATTGTTACTCTATTAGATTTTACAATTTTTAATTAAGATTCAAATAAATATATAAGTGATCGAATAATATATCGCTAGCAAATTTATGAATTATAAATTGTGAATTAATAATGTATTATACATTTGATTGAAAATATATAAAGTTAATTCTAAAAATATTGAATAAAAATATTTGTCCATTTTATAGATAATAATTAAAATAGTTATTTTCCGATTCAACAGACCATTGATAAGATTTTTAGACCTCCGTCCAAGGGAAAGTATAAGTGGTACATCTTGAAAAAATAAATAATTTTTGTTATAAAACTTTTATTGTATGACCTTCAGTTTTCATTTTATAAGCGGAAAAATTTCATATATCCAATAAATTCCTTTAGAAAAACAATAATTTTTATAATCTTTTTATGTAGGCTGTGGAGACTTTAATTATTGAAATAATTATTTTTATGTCAAATAAAGCGTCAAAATGTCGTCATATTTTAAAAAAATGTTTTAAAATTCCCATATATAGTATATGAATATTTGTGGTCATTGTAAGGTAAGGAATAACAAAATAACTTCTAAATATTGACTTTAACTTTAAAAGACAACAATTAACATTTTTATTTAATAACTTTTTATTTACTATTGAATGTTCATTTGATCGAATTCACCAGGAAAAGTACCATGATGAACACTTCACTTCACCATTTTTTATTGTAATTAATACTTTTAATATTTAAACATTGGTAATTCATATTGTAATAATAAATATAAATATATTATTAAAGATCATTCATCATTTGAAAATAGCCTGATAACCCGAAACAAGTCGAGAATTTAAACTTATTGTATTAAATCTGTGTTTTTATTTATTTATTTGGTAGATTTTCAATGATATGTTCATATTTGTTATTACAATCATTAATATTTTTAGAATTAGCTTGTTTTTAATAAATTGAATTTCTGTGTAACGAAATTTTTAATTAAGAAATCCATCCACGGGTCGGTCGGATTGTCCACTTTGAATTTATCGGACGGCGGAGTGGGCGTGTGTGTCGGGGGGTTGAACAGCGACGGGGGATTGATGAAACTAAATGTCGCTGTGTGCTTTTGTAATAAATTCAACTCCCAAAAGAAATCGGCAGTGATTTATGACCGCACTGATATCAAGTCATCACGCCGCCATTCTCCGCACTGGCCGCACAGCAGCACTCGTGTAGCAGCACAGTGCAGTCTTTACGAGTCCGCGGTTGCGGTCGGTGAGTCCATTGTTTCAGCGTTGTTATGAGTTGCATCCGGTCAGTCAATAATTCAGCTGTTGGTCGCTCTATTCATCCCTATAGATTACGTGAAATATGGCGGGCATTTATTATCTAGCTTTATGCACACACACTTCGTATTTTTTCTCCTTTATTTCCACTCATCCTCATTCTAGTTTATGTCAAGTATATATTAGAAGCAACAGTACCACATTTATTTTTATTTCGCTTATTTTAAAAAAAAAGACGACGTTTCAATTATCATTCAATTTTTTTTATTAATGAAATATAAATTAAACAGAAAATTAAAACATAATGTATCAAGTCTTTGATCAACTTCTTACAAAGTCCACTTATATTAGGATTTAATATTAGTGAATCCAGTAACAATTCATCCAGTTTCACTTAAGTCTTTTATTCTCATTCACTATGACAGCTGTTTTACAACTCGTAGATGTTGTTAACAATCATATTCTGTCCTGAAGAGATTTCAATGTAGTTTTTAATAACCCTAACCAAAGTGTAAGAGAAATTTGTGATTTATTTCACTCACACGATCTCACACAATAAGTACATTTTCCAACCAAAGGTAATAATATTCTAGATAATGTTGACAAGTCAGTTGTCACTGTTTAACCACAACCAGCATTTCACGCGTTTGATCTTAGTACAGACATGACTCGAGACTTCCAACGCCAACTTCGTCGTCGATTTTTATTATATGCTCGATATAACTTTTTCCAATCACAATGGCATTCAACTTCATTTTTAACATTAATTATATATGTAGTTAGTTGTTTCTTTTTTTTTTTCAAAAAAAAAATTAAAAAAATAAGTCCTATTACGCAACAAAGAAAATGCGATTTCTTTCAACAATTGATATCGAAGAATTGGACAATAATTAGAACTTAACTAAGTTTTTACAAGGTTTCTTGCTTTTATTAACAGTGACCCTACATCCTTTTAAATTGAATCCAACTAAAGTTAAGTTTGACCAGCCTATTTATATACGCCTTCAAATTGAATTCAATCAAAGTGAGATGTTTGATCAATTGACTTTTATATCCCTTCAAAATGAATTCTACTAAAGTGAGATGTTTGACCTGCAGATGTTCATATACATTAAATCGAACCAAAATCAGATGTTTCATCAGTTGACTTCTATATTCCTTCGAAATGAGTCTAACTAAAGTCAGATGTTTGATCTGTATGTTATATTTCAAAAGCGAAACCTGGAAACCAAATTTTTCTCTCGGATTTTCAGCTTGCAGTTGTTACAACTCTCTTAATACAGAAAACGGTTAGCCATTGTTCATAAAATATTCTAGGTTTCTAAAGAGCGGGTTCAAAACGTGACACAAGCGAGATGGCTAAGGATATCTTCAGGATTGATAGCGTTTTAAAGTACAACGTTTGAGTAGAATCTAAAAGGAGAGTAACCGTAGCACACCAATGCTACAAATGTCAGCGATTTGTTACTGCACCCAGTGTGTACTTTGTATGTCAACACACCATATATTTATGCATAAACATAGAAGACTGCTCAGAAGACCACACTGCTTATTCCGTTAAGTGTAAATTCCACCCGAAAAACATTAAGCAACGTAGAATTGATGAAAGGAATCATAAACTGAAGAACAGTGAGACCTGAGAGGGTATTTCTTTCATATACCGAGAAGACAAGAATTTCCGGGGATCCGGAAGAGAAGTTAGTGACCTTGCTCAGGAATGTAATGAAATAATGATGAGCCAGCTGCTCCCCCATTCAAAAATTACAACCCATCAACACCAATAAAGATTCTCATGTGGAATTCCAATGGTTTGGAGGCAAAAAGAGATAAGTTCAGAATCCTTTTGGAGGAGATGGATATTTCGGTGGTGATGGTGTTTGAAACGCACTTTAAAAAGGGAGCAGAGCACATTCCTACCTGAGGTGTGACAGAACAAGCAGAGCAAGAGGCGGATTGGTCATCTATCTCCGTAGGAGGTACAGCTGCTCTAAATTTCAATCAAATTTCAATGTCGAAGCAGTTCGGATCAAGACCTTGCTGTGTATAAAAGACCAGACAGCCAGCTCAGCGAAGAAGATATCCTGGTGTTAACAAGCCTCAACAAGAGAGTCGTCTGAGGCGACTTACATGCCAAGAGCGAGACTTGGGGCAGTAGAGTGCAGAATAAGGCTTGTAAGATGATCCTTGTTAATAAAGGATCTATATTAACAAGCATGAGGAAATGCGGGTCTACGGTCCAGAGGACGCCACATCTATTTCACCCAGCGCAAGAAGATAAATATAGTATGCACCTATGATAGTTGCTTAGGCAGAGCAACTATCACAAAATTCAGATCATTTCCCGGTCACCGCCGTGTGGGGAAGCGAAGAGGCCCAAAGAGCTCATCCCTAAAATAAATTTAGAGATATTTAAGAGGAAATGTGAGGACATACCGCCTGCGAGGATCACTGCCAGCTAGCATGATTTAGAGGATGAAGCCGTTCGACCTGCCAGCAGTTTTAAGGGTGAGTTACTCTAGTTGTTCCCTAAGTAATCGCCTTGGCCTAAGTCACGACCAAAAAAAACTTATTAAGGAGAAAAATAAGCTGAAGAAAAACGAAAAAGTGATATAAATACCGGGCTATTGCAGTGAAATTGAAATACATATAGTATGCAGAGGAAAGTAACGGAGACGCTGGAGAGAAACAGGGAAGACGTGTGGCAAAGCAGAATACAAGCTGGAAATAAAGATAAAAAGATATTTTGAAAGTTGCTTAAGTGGTACGACAGAAGAAGTAAGCCCCATACGATACGAAGACAAGTTTCTATATGGAAAATTTGAAAAAACAGAGCCGATAGCTGAAGTCTTGGAAACCCAATTCAGTAATGAGGTAGGAAGCGAACCGCGTGTTGCAGCAGTCGTTGCGACAAACCTGCAGGACGTCAGGAAATTTGTTTAACGGAGACCCGCCCCAATCACAGAGGAAAAGACAAGCTTATTACCTGTAAAAGCCCTTGGAATTGATGTAATCGCGAACGAAGCCCTACAGTTACAGGACGATGATTAACTGACTTAAAAGTCTTTAGAAGACATGCTGTCTTTCCGGATGTATAAAAAACAGCTTCGATTGTTATGATTCCGATGCAGGGAAAAGACCCATCCTCTATTAATAACCGAAGACCAATCTCTAGTCTTGCCAATGTGGCCGACGTGGCTTTAAAGGAAGACATTGAAGAGTTTTCAAATGCAAACGGACTTATTTTCATCAACCAGTTCGGTTTCAAGCGAGGTTTAGCTGCAGTTCAACAGACGTGTAGGCTGGATCGACCTAGCCATTGTACAGAAAGGCAAGCCTAGGACAACTACCATTGTGAAGCTGCTGGTCGTGGAAAAAGCATACGATAAGGTTTAGAGAGATAGTTTACTACACAAACTCCTACGCAACAAGTTTACCACTTAGCTGATACGGACGCTGGACAGCTGCCTGAGCCGCAGGTACTTCCAGGTGAAGATACAAAACACTAGCTTCGGCACCAGAAGTGCAGCCGAAGGTCTTCCCCAGGGATCACAGATTTTGCATATTCAGGTCAATCTGTATGTAGCTGACCTCCCGAAAATCTCATTGCCTAAAGGAATACAATTATTCCAATATGTAGACGACACCGCCATCTTGTCTTGCGAGAAATGTTTTGAAATGGCACAGGTTTACTACACAAACTCGTACTCAACAAGTTTCCCACCTGGGTGATACGGACGCTGGACAGCTGGCGGAGCCGCAGGTACTTCCAGGTGAAGATACAAAACACTAGTTCCGGTACCAGAAGTGCAGCCGAAGGTCTTCCCCAGGTATCACCGATTTCGCCTATTCTGGTCAATCTGTATGTAGCTGACCTCCTGAAAATCTCAATACCTAAGGGAATTATTTCAATTTGTGGACGACACTGCCAACTTTTCTTGCGGAAATTGTTTTTGAACGGCACAGGAAAGACCGCCATGGCGATCTATGCGAAGAAGTGGAAAATTACAATCAACCAAAAGAAGACATAAGCCGTGCTGCTGGGTAGTAAAACCCTTAAAAGAAATTTAATCTGGTTAGACCGCCAAAACAAAATTAACCTTCAGAAGACCATAACATACTTAAGCATTACGATCAATAAGTAGCTGACTTTTTATCAACATTTTGCGAGAAGAGAATGCTTAGTCAGAAAGAGAGTAAGGATGCTTCATTATCTGCTCAAAGACAAAGAATGTTTTCTCACAATGCAAAAACATTCTTTGTCTTATCTTGTTAAAATCCCTCTCTATTCTTAACCAGATTTTCATATCCCAATACATTCCCTCATACATAAAAATAATCAAAAAGTCTTGTTTAGAACAACGCGTCAGCAACATCGTTGTTTCGGTCGTACCGCATTTTCAACTCAATATTTCACCTTATACGTTTTCTTCACTCTTATCATTTATTTGTTATTTTTTTATATATTTAATCAGTTATCAAATAAATCGTTTTATTTTAATTTCTGGTATTAGAAATTTTGAAGAAAAATCGAGACCGCGAAATTTACACAATTTATCTACACCTTTAAAATGAATCCCTCTAAATTCAGATGTTTGTCTGGCAAATTTCATTATATCTTAAAATATGAGTAAATGTCCTTCATGTATTCATTTTATATTTGTAAAACTGCTAGTCAAACAGTTAAGTTTAGATTAGTTTCGATATTTTGTTTTATAATTAATTAATTTTATTAATCTTGTCTTTGTTAAGAAATTTATAAAATTAAATTAATTCTTTATCATTAAATTATGAGTTAATTAATGTCCAAAAATAAAGGATATCCGAAGAGAAAGAAGGAAAGGATAGAAGCAAAGAGAAACGCGTAAATATCAGGCGATAAAAATAACAATAACCTTTTACCGTTTCATTTTTTTTTTGTTTCATCCCTGTTTTATATTTTTCTCTCTTATTTTACTCACGAGGATAGCATTTAATAAAAGTTTGTATTTATGACGAATAAAAGTCAAATGATTGTCTTGATATCTTAAAGTTTATAAATAAATGAGGCCAGGTAACTTTTTCTCCTCTCTTTCCCACACGAAAACAGCGCGATTAAAGATAACGCGCCGTTGCCGGCGAGGGGGGAAACGCAAAAAAAAATCATTAAGACGTTCGCAATTATCATAAATATCGTAAATTAGAAGTGGAATGCGAAAAGCCGCGGGATGGAAAACAGGACGCGTCAGCGAGGTTTTGTTTATATTTAAACACGCGTGCGGCTGTTTGCCCGAGGTGTGATAACTGCGGCCGGGTTGCAAGAAGCCATCGGGCTGTTTCGGGGTGGGGTTGAATGTTTAAAATCAGCGCATTACGAAAGAGTAATAATCGTAACCGTTACAAGTTTCCCCCTCAGAGATATCATGCACTTGCAAACTCCGGCACATTGCTCACACCTGAGCCACACTAATAATCGATCTAAGTGTCGTTTAAACCAATCTTTACTATTTACTCAACTTTACTGCTAAGGGCCAACTGTATTACCTAAATGGAGGGGAGAGAAACAGGCTATTTAGTTCAATAGATCTGTCCTTTATATATTTTATTATTGCTACTACGAGACATGCAGTTTAAAACGAGATAAGATAAGGTTTTCATTATTACTTACTTTAACTTAAGCCACTGTAATCCTACACTAGACTAAAAGTACTCTGAAATCTGTGAAACTTAAAGCTGGAAAATGTTTTACTTATCAAATAATTACTATAAAGCTGCCCATAATAAATGAACAGAAAACGCCACTAACAAAAATAAAACAAACTTTCGAAAAAAATAAAAGTATATTATACAATCCATTCACAACGACAGGGACAAATTCATTTAAACTGCTGGTGATTGATTACTAGAAAAGCCTTTTGAAGAATCTATTATATTTTTCAATTGCGCTTCTATTGCACCAAACATTTCACATAAAAAAATCCAATGCATAAAAAATGTAATATAAAAAATACCCAATTAAAGATACTAAACGAGTTGTCCAAGCGTTTTTTCTAGAAATTAAATGAAATTGTCCCGTTCATTGTAAATGCACAGTATATATACATACATACTCGATGACAAAAGTTTATTAAACGCAAGGTTTTTGTCACAAAAAAGTGAAACAAAGGGTATTATAATTAAAACCTTCATCAATTATGATTAATATGCCCTCCAAGTAATAAATAAGAAAGTGTATACAATAAAAAAAATAAACGCATATTTTTTTGTTTTCAAAAAAGTTTTTTTACCTGGTATAATAACAATATTAACCACACTGTCATATATAATAGGACAGGGCAGGAAATAATCCTGCTTTAATAAATACCTAAGTTATCTTGAGTAGCTTTCTCACTTGTAAGAACATTTTGAAGTACTTTGGTAAAAGTATAAATAATTTTTACTAAAGTATAGCTCAGTTAGTGTTTAATCAATATTAAATTTGAATAATGAATTAAATTTTTTGTTACAAAACAGATGTACTGATGAGGGGTGAAATCACAAAACACGTGTCTGCAGATAGCCTTATATTAAGTAAGTTTTTTTTGTTTTTGCTTTTTGCATTAAATATTTTCGATTCAAAAATTGTTGCATTATACAATATGTTATTGTTATGCAACAACAAATGTCTATTATTAGATATTTGTTATAGTACTTACATAACATAAGTAAAATTGTCACAGTAGCTAAAGAGGAAATAATGTATTAATTATTTTCAAATTCATTTTTTACTACAACAATAACATCTTTATTCAGATAATTTTTGATACAATTTTCTTTAAAATAATTACAAGTAACTGTTAATATTTAGTGTTAGTCTTTCCTCCCATTTTTTTTATTTTTTAAATTTCTTATTTGTTTGTAATAAATAATTCCACTTTCATATCAAATCTTGTGAGTTATAAAATTTCCATCCAAAGGTACAGATTTTTAAAATCAATCCAAGCTTTAATTTAATCCAAAATCACACCTCCCTTTTATCCGCACCGTTTTTTTTTTTAATTTATTTATTTTTTAATTGAACAAAACAACAAATTTAAATATTAAAACCGGTCGTTTTGCACGTAGTTACGAATTCAGCATATTTCGCAACGGTGTCGGTGCGCGAAGCTTTTAAACAAAATTCCCATGATAATTAAGCGCTCCCGAGCTAGTTAACCGAACAAAATTCCCGCCCCGGAAATCCATTTGAAGTGTTTAAATTTTATAGTTGGCCGTAATAAGCAACTGTAAATTGTGAAAGTTTTACAATCAATAAAAGCCTCTACTTCTCACTCGCGCTTGAGCTAATTCGACGCTTTAATTCGTCACCTGTGAAATTAAAGGGAATTTTATAGAAACCGAATTGCGACGGAGTGATTTTATTCGAATTAAGTGCTATTTTTTTTATTTTGGACTTAATTGCTTGTTGGATTTCACGTAGAACAAAAATTGCTTTAATTAATTATGGTTTAAATTTGTGATGAACTTTTAATACATTTATAAAGTAATAATATAGATGAAAATGAAAATTCATTACTTCACTTTAAATTTAAATTTAAATTTAAAGTTAAGTAAGGAATTTTGATTTTTGCTCTATTATTATACAATATTTCACATTACTCAACCTAATTTATTCAGTGATTTATGAAGTAACGACATTTAATTTAATTCATTTCTATAATTATTCTAGTCTATTTATTTTTCTATTTATAATTCAGCTTTATTCCAGCCTCTATAAATTTTAGTTAGTTATCACTATTGATGGGAAAAATTGACTATCTCAAAATCATTTAAAGTATTGAGTCGCTCGAAAAGATAGAGCTGAAAAATTGAACAGATCAAACCGATGGCGCTGATCGGAAAGATCAAAGAAATCGAGCCGATTGAGTTGATCAGAAAACCCCTAAAAATATTATTTGAAAATCACCCTCTCAGAAAACTACGTGGTGAAACGTATCTGGCAAAATTATAACACCTCTAAAAAAAGCATACCTTAAAAAAAGCCCCCTGTAAAAATATCCCTGGACTAAGTGCTTCCGTGATTACATCGCATTTTTCAGAATCACTTACAAAAATTCCACAATTCTATTGAAAACTTGAAATTGTACTTTTTCCTCGTTGCTTTTTTAAAAATATGTACGTAAAACTAATTGAAAATTAAAATTGAAATACATAATTAATTATGAAATTAATATTGCACTAAATCAACTTATGACTTCTATAAATGTTTTCCTTGAAGTGCAATAAAGATGTTTAATCTATTCTATTCAAAATATGTCTCCAGAAATTGAAATCTATTTACTAAAAGTATTTAACGAATATTATAATAATGTATTTCTTTGTTATTATGCGCTTGAAAAATATAATTCGCAGCTCACGGCTGCACTGCCGGCTTAAAAGGCGAAGTGATAATACCAAGAAGAAATCTTATTGATTGTTAAGGCTTTAACTGTTTGAAAATCCATGATAACTTTAAATGAAACTATTGAGTTTTTTATTTATACTTCGATCCAATTTTAGTCTGTCTCCGGTCAGTCTCACTGGCAGCAATCTAAGATTTTTAAGTCTGTGGTCATAATCCAATTTCAGTTCTGTATCAGTTAAATTTCAGTCTAGTTATAGTCTCAGTCCAGCCTTCTTCCTGTCTCAGTCTAATTGCAATCCATTCTCAATCCGGTTTCAGTCCAATCTTAGTCGTGACTTAGTTAAGTCTTATCCAATAAAACAACAACAAAAGCATCCTTAGATTTAAAATAATTTTAAATGTAAATATTAACACATTTTCAGAAAGAAACAATGATGTTTCCTATTTCTTAATCAATAAATTGAAACATTTGTCTTCAATATATATTTTCTCTAAGCTCAAGAAACATTTGGATTATATTTTAGCTTAGATCCAAAGCTTCGTCCTCTAGAAGTTTCGCTTTTATTTATATACATATTGAGCTTAGGCCTTATTGAATTCCCAAAACAAAATCCTTATAAAATATAAATCATTTCAAGCAGACTTTAAGCTCTATTTGATCTAAGCAGACTATGTAGTTTTGGGTTTAAGCCAACAAAAGTTGTTGACAAATTATTTAGACTACACTTGTTGGCTTAAATTCAAAACTACATCATCTGAGAAAAATTCTAGCTTTTTAATTAATTAATTTAATCGCTGATTGTAGAAGTTTATGAAAGAAAATAAAAGTCGGTTTATTTTCTCAAAAAAAAAAATCCTGTTAATGATAGTAATCTTGATTGTGTTTATTTATGTTATATTAGTATGTGCAAAATGTATTTGGGTCGATTTTATTTACTTACAAAGATCAATATTTAATTTAAAATAAATAACAAAAAAATTCGCTCTATTTCTTTCTTTTGGTTATTGATTTTAATTAAATATTAATCTTTTTTTAAGAAAAGTTCCAAATACATTTTGTGTGGATATCTAAAAAATAAATTTAAAAAAAACGGCTGAAAGACTACTGGTCGATAGCCATCTTGTAAATAAAAATATAATGTTTTGTAAACTGAATGTAACTATAAATGTCACAATGAAGATGATTATACATTTAAACAGTCTGGTTTCGATCTAGACCCAGCTCAGTCTCAGTCCAGTTTCATTTCAGTTTTAAACCAATCCTAATTGTGTAATTTTGTAAAGACAAAAAAAAACTATTTATTTTCTTGATAAGATTAATATTTAATATCAATATCCAAACGAAAGAATTAGAGTATGTTTTTTGTTCATTAAATAAAGGAGCAAGCAATTTAACGTGTCATTAGGAATATGTGTTCATTTAATTAATAAAAATTTAAAAATATAATCAAACCCCGATGTTAGACCTATTTCAGTCTAGTGTTAGTACAGTTTCAGTCCACAATTCATCCCAGTCTCAGTACTGTCTTAGGCCTGTCCCCCATTCTGAATCCAGTCTCAGACCTGTTTCAGTCCTATCTCCCACTCTCAGTCTAGTTTCAGTTGTCTCGGTTCAATATCAGTGCAGTCTCGGTCCAGTTTCTATCCAGTCTCAGTCCTCCCTCAATCTAGCTTCAGTCCAATTTCAGTCCAATTTCAGTCCTGTATTAGTCCTATCTCAGTCCAGTCTCAGTCCAGTCTCAGTCCAGTCTCAATCCAGTCTCAGTCCAGTCTCAGTCCAGTCTCAGTCCAGTCTCAGTCCAGTCTCAGTCCAGTCTCAGTCCAGTCTCAGTACAGTCTCAGTCCAGTCTCAGTACAGTCTCAGTCCAGTCTCAGTCCAGTCTCAGTCCAGTCTCAGTCCAGTCTCAGTCCAGTCTCAGTCCAGTCTCAGTCCAGTCTCAGTCCAGTCACAGTCCAGTCTCAGTCCAGTCTCAGTCCAGTCTCAGTCCAATCTCAGTGCAGTCTCAGTCCAATCTCAGTGCAATCTCAGTCAAGCCTTAGTCCAGTCTCAATCCTGTCTCAGTCCTGTCTCAATGAAGTCTCAGTCTAGTTTTAGTGCAGTTTAATTTTAATTCAGTAGTTTTATTTAAATCTCAGTCCAATTTCAAATCGACCTCACAATCTCATTTTAATAATAGTCAGGTTTTAATCGAGTCAAGTTAAAAAGCTGTCACAATTAATTCTCATCGCAAGCTTCGTCTGCTCCGAACCAATCCTTTTCCCGACAATCAGCACAAAATAAATCCAATTTTCTCTCAATTCCATTGAAACTTCACCTTGACACAAGAACAGCAACAAACAACGGCATTCGCTGCAATTCCTGTAAATTGCTCGCATAAACAAGACGTCAACGCTGCAATAATATTTTCATAATCAACAATGCAACAACGTTGATGTTATCCGGGAATTTATTTCCTGCATCATTCGACTCCCTTTAAAAATGCATTACATTGTACAATAATAACCCTTTGTGTGCCGTCTCTGCTGAAAGGGGGTCAGCATTTCGAGCTGACGTCGACTCCTCTGTATGTACTCTGTATTCTTCGCGTGCTCGTCGATGGCCCCGTCGCGCAAACAGCGGAGTGAATGCAATGGCGTGTGTGTACATTGTGCAACGATATAATTTGATTGCAGTGCTCACGCATCGCTAATAATGTTACGTAAATATTCGATTGTAATAAAAAAAGATAGAAAGACAGTTGTAATTGCAACGATTTACGTATATTCTTATTTATGATGAATGTGAATTGAAATAATGTTAATTTATACACATTAACAGACGAAATTAATCTGATGACAGATATTTAGTTTAGCATTTTTGAATTCACATCTAACATCAAATAAATTTGTTCCATTTATAATGTTGTATAGATTAACATTTTACAATTTTCAATTGATATAACATAAAATCTTGTTTATAACAATTATATTTAGCTGCATGTTATATATTTTATTAATTTTAAATATGGTTTATTTCCATTATGTTATTTTTTGTTTTGTAATTTCCTTTATAATTAAGCTTCGACCTGTATTGTTTGTACTAAGTACCCGACTAAGTTCTCGCTATTTTCTTTTATGAAACTGCAACTTTATTGTGAAAAAATGGTTACAAATAAATCATTCAAAATATTTCCCATCGCTAGCGACAACTTTTTTTAATCTTCCTGACAGAGCCCGAACACCGTCAAGGTAGAAGTGTTCGTTTTTTGAGGTTATCCACGAATTAAGCCATTTTGAGATGTCTTCATATGAGCGGAACTGCTGATTAACCAAACCATGTCCCATTGAATATGATGGGTGGCATTGGACTTCCCAATTGAGCGTTTTTAAGTAGGTTTTAACGGTATTGGCAATGTGAGGCCGAGTGTTGTCATGTTATAGAATCACTTTTTCACATGAAATGGCTTGGACGGTAACTGCTAATGTTGAAGCAAGCTCTTTTTGCATTTGTCACGTATCCTCGCCGAGCAATGTCTCCAATTCAGTGCTATCGGGAGTCTTTGGCCTTTCTTCACGCGAACGGTCATCAACATCGAAATCACCGTCTTTGAAACGACGGAATCAATTACGGCACGTTGTTTCACTTAGAACAGAATCTCTGTAAACTTTTTAGAGTTCTCGATGCGCTTCACCCGCCATTTTCTTCGAATGAAAGAAGAGAAGCAACAGTTCCTCAAATGACAATTATTTGGCACAAAATCAGATATTTTCATTCAACCAAAAGTATATGACGCAATAACAAAATCACCAATGTGTCAAAGCTGTTTGTTTACCATACATCTAAGCTTGGTTCATGATGTTTTGCTTATGTCATAATCGACCGTCACTTATTACTGGTGCCACTTCTTGAAAAACAGCGGGAACTTAGTTGCGTACCTAACAATATTCCGAACATATTTTTTGCATATATCGTCTATTGAATCAATAGACAATTGAATCGATCAGGGTCAATAAAGGTGTGTAACAACATAATATTTCTTGTTTGATTTTTATTAATCCCTGATCTATTGAATCAATAGACAATTGAATCGATCAGGGTCAATAAAGGTGTGTAAAAACATAATATTTCTTGTTTGATTTACATTAATCGCTTGTACATACCTTGATAATGATTATTACTAAAAACTAGTAGGATTAAATAAATATACATTAGATATTATATTTAAGAATAATTAGTTAAATATTTTCACAAAGTTTTGCCAAGTGAGATGTGAGAAATACTAGAGTTTATTCGCTTGATTGTAGTATATCTTTCATTACGTTCTCATTAAATAATTGGTGATATTTGATTAATTTATCATTTATATTTTCTAATCTTTTAATGTTTTTCGTTACTTTCCTTTTCTTTTTTTTTTCAATTTTATTACGATTTTTCTTACACTCAAACATTTCTCCCAGTAACAGCAACAAAAAAATATAAAAGAGGCGGAAGGAAGCGAAAAACAAACCAGCTGTATCTTTCTGCCCTGTTGAAAACTCGCGATGGGGAAACCGATAAGCACACACGCATATTTTTGTTGTTGCTTAAACATTATTGATGTTCATTTTAAATTTGATACCGCAGGAAGCGCGACGCACGACCAATTTCACGGGAAAAAAATCGGAAAGCTGGAAGGAGAAGCAAAAAAAAATCGAAGAGACAATTTGTAACTCGCGTATATAATATATACGGGGTTGATCGGTTGGCTGCGCCCCATTGCCTCAGAATGGGATAAAATCGAACTTGTCCCTCGGCCTCTAATGCATTCATAACTTCCGATATCGCTTGTCTCTATATATTCAACAGTATTTCCCGGCGTTTTGACAAAACTAGATCCTGACTTATAAATTCCATGATTTACATCATATATATAAGTAGACAAAGAGAAATGGAAGAAATGAGAATAATAAAAGAAAATTTAAAATTAAATAAATAGCTAAAAAATAAAAATATATAATGTGGCATGGTTTCCACATTATTTAAACAATATATAGTATTATAAAGATATAAAGCAAAATATCCAAAAATTACAAAAATTCAGTTCATTCATTTGAAAAAGAATAATTTCAAATTCATGAGTTTGTCGAAATATAACTTTCGAACATTTTTTTTGTATAAAATAAATAATACACAAACAAAATATATTCATAAATAATTTGACATTCTAATTATAATATATATAAAAAACAGAAATACCTATGCTTGATAGCCATTTAATAATTATTTAATGTTTGTGTAATATACAACGTCATTTTTTTATGTTTTTATAGATTTATTTAAATCACATTAAATGTATGTGGCTTTTCTATTGTTGGATTGAAATGCAATTTTCACCATTTATGTCAACCAGTATGTTCTTTTTAATGAAAATATTTTTAAGATACCGGATACGGAAGTCGATACCTTATTGTAAATAGAAACCTATACTTTTTATTTCAAATTTGTATTATACATATGATTTTATTACAAAATATATAAGAAGGAACCATACATAAAACTAACCATTTTGGAGAATTTTCAATATTTATGAAAATTATTTTTTTATACAAACGTTTAAAAATTGACATTACAATTTAGAATGAATTCACAGGAATGAAAACTGGAACATTTGTAGTACTAAAACTGGATAAAGTAGTATTCATGTATATAAATATTGAGAAATTTCTATAATGTGTCCCAAATTAATTGCGAAGTCCAATGAATTTAATATGTTATAAACTTGACTTTTATAACGGAACACCCTATACAGTGTGCTAAATAATAATCATAAATCATCGGTTAGATTTATTATTATTAGTTAAGAATTGTTTGATCCACCTATATCAAATGCAAATATATTGAAATTGTGTCATATTTAATGTATACATATTATATAAGTCGCTGTGTTTTATAATCTCAAGAAGATTATTATTTACTTTTATAATATTGAATATAAATTTAAATAAAAATGTTTGTAATAAAAAATCGACAAAAAATCAATCATCCATCAGTGGGGTGGATTATTAAACTATTGGTTAGCGATTTTCGTCCCCGCATGTAAAAATCCCCGACGCCATGAATCAATACGTCAGATATCAATTTATAAGGCGTCGAAGTGTATGCATGAGCTTCTGACTTGATCTCGTACAGAATAAAGTTTTCTATGATATAAATCTTATGGCGGGCGCTTTAAAGTGGTTTGACATGTATTGCCTTTTTCCCCCGAGCGCCGAACATCATCACTCATCCGATTGCATCCGCGAACTACTTATAAGGCCGAGGATTACCCTCAGAAATTATTAATTTCCCGTCCACAAATACAACAATAAAAAAATACTACAGTAGAGGGGAGTGAAAAGATACTTATAAAAAAATGAGTTGAGGATGTATTGATCTTTGTGGATTTTATTATTTATATTTTAATATATATATAATAATGAAAAAAAAAAGATATTCATGTTGCTATTTTTATCACGTTATATTTTAAGATATTAAATTAAAAGTGTTCACATAGTGATTCATTTTAATAATTATAAAACCACATGTTTTTTGATGATTATCGTTAAATTGAAACTACAGAATAAATTTAATCAAAAAAGAAGTATACAAAAAGTTTGAAGTTTTCTATCTATATTTTGTTATTATTTTGTTTTGTAATAATATACACCGTGTCCAAAATAAGAATGCATAGCATGGGAATCTTGAAAACGATAAAAGATACAGGACGGCTTAAATTAGAAAAAAGTTGCACTATTTATTATATTTACATGCCGATCACAGAATTCTATTATTGCTTATTCTTTTCGAAATATTCTCCAAAATTCTAATTTTCGGATTTTTGATTTTATATAAAAAAAATAATAACTAATGGCACTTTGGTCATTATCACTTTTTATTCTCCACAAAATGTCGTCTTCATATGTTTCGAAATTTATTCTTCAACAGTATAGCTTTACCTTATACATCTTTAAACGTACTGTCTCTGCTGCGATCCCAGGTGTAAATAATCGAGCTCGGCGATGGACGCAAGCAATGTCCATTGTAAACAATAAGTACTTGAACGTAAGACAAAATGTTGCAGTAACTAAAGAGAAAATAAGTAACTAATTATTCAGTTGTGCAAATTAACTATTTTCATATAATTTTTATTTCATTCAATTGAAATTGATAATATATTGCAACCATAATTAATTATGGTTGCAATATATTATCATGGATTTTATTAAATTGAATATCGAGGATTGTTTAATTAAATAAAATGCTCGCTATATATTTATATATTTAATATTTACATTAATGAATTATAATAATAAATTAAACGATACAATTATCTACTTTTTATTAATGTCATTATTAATTTATTGATTTCATTTATTTAATGGAGTAAAACGTATTTAATTTAAAACGAATCACATTTTAAAATAAATAAATCCAAAACGCTTGCCAAGTCGATAGTAAAATATAAAACAGCCAGCCGCCCATTCAATCCCCTTAAAACGCATTACTCTTACCTTTTTACCGCATTAAAGAATCTCCTGGAAATATATTGTTGCTGCAATCGAGACATTATTCCAAATCGAACCAAAATTACTTCCACCCCTCCTAGAAAAGGCTTTATTCATAAGCTCCTCTTATTATTACCCTCCGTGTTTTCTTTTCTGTTCTTCACCCAACGCGGAATTTATTTAAACTAACGCGATCGTAAAACTGTTGCTCGTTTTTTGTTCGTGCACATATTTTTTGACGGTGTTTTCATTTGCATACAAGTTGATGGGCGTAGGAGGGCAAGGGCTTTAAATTTGAAAATGGCGGGACGGGAGGTTAATAAAATGCATCTTATGAGATATTTTTAATAATATTTTTCGAGCGGCGGGGATATTTATTTGCACGAATATTAAAAAGTGCTGTTCTCGTATATTTTTAAAAGGAAGCGGGGTGTAATTATACTGGGGAAGGGGAGAAGAGATGCTCGGGGGTATGGTAGTTCATGGTGAAAAAAATGCGCAGACGCTATTAGAATTTAATTTAGTTATATATATATATATAAAAATGCGAAATTTCAAATTTAAATTTAATTTATCTGTTGTTTATACTGTATGACATTAAAAATGATTTGAAATTGACATTAATGTAAAGTGCCATGCCCTTCTTTAAACTAATGAGAATGTAAGAGAGATGATTGCACAAGCATTTGAAGATGTAGCGTACGATCTTCAATGACTATTATGAATGGTTCTTTAATAAATGCATATTATATAAATAAATGTTTATTAACGACAACGCCTTTTACATAATAGAAAATATAATACATAAAACAATAATAATAATTATTATTTTATTCAAATATCTTTATTCAGACATTAATAATAATAAATAGGCAGAAAGACCGATGGTCGATAGCCGTTTTCTAAGGACAGCGTATAACATATTATAAGAATTATATTGTTAATTTATTGTATATAAAATTGTCTGCAGAAATAAAGATGTTATATATATAATAATAAATTAAAGACGACGCAAGCGCCATCTTTCGCCTAATTTCATGTGGCTGAATATTAATTCATTCATTCAGCTGAAATTTATTTAGACAATTACATTAAATTTTTATATGCAGTCTTTCCTGAGCTATCGACCTGAGGTCTTTCTGCTCTGTTATGAATTTAAAGTGATTTGGATTTAGAAATATCTGTCCTGGCTGGCTGAACTGTTTTTATTCGTACTGATGAATTGATGAATAGCGAGACTGGTGTTTGTATATTTGGGAAAGATGTTTTTGATTTCGAGGAATACATAATTTATTAAGAAAGGATTTGTCGTAAGAGTTGTTCTGAAATTTTTGCGAAAGGTTTACCAAACGTTGGGCTATAGGTGAGACTTCTGTGGATTGGTAATGATATTCATTCGAGGGATTGTGAAGGGTGGGGTGTCTAAGTTTGGTGACGATAATTATTATTATAATAACAGTAACAGATTAAATTATACATTATTAATATTAAAAATGTACTAAGTCAACAATACAAGTTAAAATAGACTACAAATTGGAATAACATTAAATTATAACTAGTGTGAATGGTACTTCATACTGGTGTTTCGAACGCATATGCCGTTGGGCCAAGATTACAAAGTTCACAGAAAAAATTTCAACGTTGTGTTATTAGAGAATGAAGCTTAATTTTCACTTAACTTATAATGATCTTTACTGGACGTCCGTAACCGCTACAAAAATAAAAACATTAAAAAGAGCAAAATTTCAGCACACTTTTAAACAACACTGCGAGCGTTATGGTCGAAAATTAAAACATTAATAGGAATCTGTGATCTTACAAATTATTCTTTAGATATTTTCGTATATTATTGAGCCATTTTACTATTTTCACATTTTCCACGGTTTTTCTTTTGCATTTTTCCGCAATTTTTGGTATACAATTAAGTCATTTGGCGATTTTGGTATTTTCGACACAATTGTATAATTCCTGTCAATACTGGCCGCTCACAAGAAAATAATCTAAATTCACGCATCATCAACACCACGTTGATGAGTAGATAAGGTAGAAACTATTGATATTGTCTTACTGTCCGGAGTCTAATTTCTCAATTGATAAGGTATATTTTTTTATATAATTTTTTTTTAGTTTTTTTTTTTTAATTGGAGTCAAATCAATTCGACTCAGTCGAACCCTAATTTCAAGATAACGTAGAGATGTTTGAAGATGCAAGAGATACAATTAACATTATCTTACTACCTAGAGTTTAATTAGAGGGAGGTTCTAGACCTGAAGCCTGAAAATCGGTAAACTTAGAGATTTTTTATTTCTCAAAGTCCAATGAATATTTTGAAATCCAGTTATATACCTGACATTGGAGCACTGATCGTGATCAAGCGTGTTAAAGTGTTACTGATGGTTGGGTTTGGAGAAAATTAAAAATTGAAATAAATGGACAAAAATCGTCCGTGCCACTGTTTAGGTCACGAACTGTCCTAATGATGAAATTTCCCGGATTAAGACTAGAGATGGACGAAGTCGATACTTTTTGTTACTGCAAAATTAAGTACATAACATTTTATTAGTGCAACATAGTCTATTAATATCAGTAAATGTTCCATATTTAACATCAATTTATTGTTATTATTGACTTTATTTATTTAAAATTGCTCATTTAGAAATACTCGATTACTAATATTACGCGATTTTGCCCAACACTAATTAAGACGACAGCTTGAAAATTTGCATTTTATTGTACTAGTTTAATCCTCTGTGGTGTAAAGCCATAAAAGTATTAATTTAGTTTGTAAATTGATACATTTTCCTAACTGAACCTCATTTATTTTATAGCGATTAATTATACAGAAGTATTTATTATTGGTGATTCCATTTAAAGGCTTTATTCGAAGTAGATGACTTTAATAAATTAGACTATACTTATTATCCTAATGCAACCTAAATAACAACCCGTCGAGACTTATGTTGTAAAATTTTTACGTAATTATCCAAAGTCTGGACATACATTCTCATTACGCGTATATTGCGTTTCTCTATTAAGGGGAAATTTATTTGCTTTTACGAGGGTGCCGTATGCGGGAGTGTTAAATAACAATTCATGAATTCTTAAGCTTAAATCGTAGAAAACGTAACGAGGAAAGACTGACCCTTCCTCCTTCCCCTCGGCCGACGCAGTAATAAAATCCGCCCCTCTTTAATTCCGGCGGACCGCCGCTGCCAACGCTTTTTCACGCGAATCAACCCCCACAAATATATCGTGTATATATAGAAATTGCACGCAAATGGATGCAAATAAATAAAAAATGGACAATTAAAACAATCTTATTTTAAATTATGAATATCTTTGAAATCAAAAATGTTTTTTTTTCACTCATATTGTTACGTTTAGTTTTTTTTTTTCCGGTAGCGATAAAGCGCTTCGGAAATCAATCAGGCGTTGATATTGCACCTTCGAGCAAATCGATGCATCCTTGGTCGAAGGCCAAGTAAGCATATTAAGCTGCTAAGTAACAGCCTTGTAGCCTGCTTATTGGTCGATAGGAATTCAATAGTGAGGTAAATAGAACTATAAGGTGGCTATTGAACCCCAGGACTTTTAGTTAGTATAAGGTATTGAAGGGAGTTAGCTGAAGAGCCATTCAAAAATATAAATACAAAAAGTGAAATGTAAAGTAGTCTCCTGAAGTTTGTGATTTAATTTACAAGTTGCTTATCACCTGGTCCCTCATCCCCTCACGGCTAGCTGTGGTCGTAATATTATTTATAAATATCTACTTATTCAAATCGTATACCATTTATATCAATATTTGCTGTATCTGTATTAAATCCAATAATTATTTATTTAGTGTTATTTTAATTTATTTTCATTTTATTTTATTTTAATGTGTTGTTCAAAATTGTATTTTACTTCGTTTTCAACTGATGACATATCGTCTGCAAACGCACATTCATTCAAAATAACAATATCCTCCACAATGGTTTCCTTCCAAAACGCTCCACTACACTTCCATTAACTATCCTTACCTTCAACTGCTAAACCAGTCATCTAAAAGTAAAAAAAAAAGAGTGCATGCCTATTTTTAGACATAGCAAAGAACTTTTATAGCGTATGGCTTCGTGCTTTACTATACAACTGTAGTGTTCATTTCCTTCCCTCCTAAACTCAAACTCGTCTAAAACTTCCTGGAAAACCGCTCACTATAAATCTGTATTGGAAAAACTCTATCTGATGTATTTCACACACAATAAGGTATCCTCCAAGATTCTCCTCTATCCCTACTGCTATACAATCTATTTTGTTGCGACCTTTACAACACAAATTTTATCCATCGTACCAGTTATCTTTTACAATTTGCCGATGACATCGCCCTCAATAATAGATTTCCTTCAGAATTTGATAATAGAATGCTCGCGATGGTTTGTCAGGTGGAGACTCAAAAGCAAATCCCAACTGTTCATTGCCTTCCACCGGGTAGCTCGTAACTCCTCATCAGTATCTGTATATAATACAACCGTGATTTTTACATATGGGAGAATGTTTACATATGTAAAGATCTCGGCATCCACTTTAGCAATAAATGTTCCTTCAAGAAGCACACATCATTAGTAAAAACAATGTCAATAAAACGAGAAAAATATTTGTCTGGGTTATAAAGGACATGATATAAATATAAAGGCCTGCTGTTTTCATTATATGATTTACAAAAACAAAAAACTAAAAATTGCTTAGATAGTAAAATCAAATCATAACATTTGAATGATTGCATGTTTTAAAATCACTTCCCTACCTATGGATTTTGAATAAATCATTTTATATTTTTGTGTATATATGTATTGTAAAAATATAAAATGATTTATTCAAAATCCGTAGGTAGGGAAGTGTGAAAAATTTGAAACAAAATGAAATACAGAAACAAACGCAGAAGCAGAAGTAAAAAAAATATATCGAATGAACCGTTCCGTAAACCGTAAACATTATCACGTGAGATATATCTGTGGGGGAAATATGATGATCATCAAACGTATAAATATTAGATCGGCGGATCGTACATATGTAATGGGAGCGTTCTCGGCGTGGAAGCGAACATAGTTCTCGGTTCATTTGTCATTTCGGTTCACGGTAATCTTATCTTGGCGCCTCGAGAAACATTGCCGAATGCCCCGAAAATGCGGACCGCATTCGTATTCCGCGCCCCTTCCGCGCGCAAAAACGTCCACCCCCGCCGCCGCTCCCTCCGCCACCGCCGAGATTAATGACGCCCCCGAATTTTCTTAAAACCGAAACTAAACCAATAAATTATGGAACGCTAAAAACGCGAATTTTTATCGCACGACCGCCTTTTTGTAGACCCGTCCGTCCCTCTCTCCCACAACTGAACACTCAAATAACAATAAAATGTAACAAGTTTTAAGTGTCTCTTTTATTTTATTTAAACAAACGTAGTGCTAAACTTTATCTAAATATACCAATTGTTGAATATGTAATTATTTATAATGTAGTTTTTTATTTAAATAAAACAAGCGTAGTCAGAAACAATTAAAATATATTATTTTTTGCGAAAAAACCTAACTGTCGAAAGGCACAAAGTTGTCGCGAAGTGTCAAAATTCATGGAAATTCTTAACTTATCAAAATCGAAACTATCTTTCCGATGGAGACTTTGAATCAGTGAGTGGACATAACATCGAATTTCACACAAAAATAAAAAAAAATAAGCGTGTATTCAACGCTTGTTTTGACGATTGGGAAAAATTGACTCAAACAAAAGTTGTAGACAATTGAACTCTGACAATAAACAAGTTGCTAAAAGTTGGGTTAAGTGAAATGGAAAGTCAGTTTTCACGAAGAAGCCAGTGTTTTCATCACCTAAGTAAATGTTGATAAAAACACTGACTTTTACGAAGTAAACGTCTTAAACTTCCAAGAATTATTTAAGTTTAAAAAATGATGATATTAGGACAATAACATTTTAGCGTAGGATATCACCACTCCACCACTGAGTAAATATAATGATCAGAACATTAAAAAAATCCATATATACTTAACAAGCACATAGATTAATATATTTCACCCAGATGGAATTCAAACCCAGCTGAATTTTCATTATTTTTTTAATTAATTTATATTGTGTATTATTTCTCATATAATCATCGTGAAAATGAATAACTGCAGTTTGAAACAATTGCAACTAAGTAGAAGCAACTATAACTTTCGGAATAATAAAAACGCACACTTTGTTTTAAAGTACTACACAAGGAGAACTTCTGAAGCGAGAATAAACAGTCGTTACCCCGGCGCATTCACCAAAATTATACGAACGATTTATTACCCACAATCAACGCGATTACTTTTTTTTAGATGTACATGTGTGTTTAATATTAAAGGTGAAATATTAAGCTTGAACATTAACAATGTAGTAAGTAAGAAAATGTTAAGGAAAATGTTTTTTTTATTTAACTTCTACATTACCCATTGCTACAAGCCATTTTTTCCATTTTTTGTTATTACATAAAAATACAAAATATTTATAAACTTGTTGCATTCTCTCCTATCAATCACTAATAAAATTGTTAATTATATATGTCATGGTGTAATATTGGTAAATATTACAGGAGGCTCAATTTAGACTCATTCAGCAATATAGACATAATATATATATATATATATATATATATAATATATATTATATTGAAATTTATAGTTGCAAATGAAAATTGACACAAGCACCATCTTTTGCCTAATTTTATTGGGCATCGTCAACGATTCGAGTCTACAAGGTGGACCATCGAGAATCGTAGTTTTGTCCACTAAAGGAAGGCAAACTTGTCCTGTTTATAAGAACATGAAACGAAATTCATTTAATAAATATTCAACCGCCTTAATGAAAGGTTTTATTAAATTTATTGTTCTATTATTGTTGATGCATTATTAAATGTGAACATTTTATTCAGTGGGACAAAAACTTATTTTCTATTAAAGTTAAATAAATTACAAACGGAAAGCACTAGTACTTATTTAAAGCGCGCACCGTTGACATTTAAGCCTTCCTGAGAATCTATTGTACTCTTATAATTAAAATTGCTTGACGCTAGGTAACCGGGGGCATAATTTAAGCTTCATTTAACTTAATCTAATAATATATAGTGTGTATATCCGAGGAAACGGAAATATATCAGAGAGGAAGATTGCAACAAAGCGAAACGGGACTAAGGGCTCGGTCTCGGGAGTTTCGCAGGTGCAGTAAGCGCCGGTTAATCCGAGTCTTGGTGCTTTCGGGAATCTCTTTTACGTTCCCCGTCCTCACGAGACCACACTCTCGAGATCCACACATACAGCGGGAGGGATGATAAAAAAAGGCAAGCAGAAATGTGGAAAAGGCGCCGTTCTATCAAAGAGAACTTCACGCTCGCAGTTGCATATTTATCCCCCGCTGGCGATGGATGATTGGACAAATGATGTTGCCGCAGACAGTGCATTTGATCAGTTGGGTGAGGGTAAAATAAATATCTTCTTGGTATGTTAATAAGGGGCGGCCGATGCGCCCCGCGTGGATCAATAGGCGGAAGCAAGCCAAATTCATTGTTATAACAATTCTAGTACGTTACCTACTTCCTCTAATCTTTAAATTTATACTCCATTCACGGGGTCTATTGGAGGAAGAGGATTTCCAATTTATTTATTATAACTTACCCTCCAAGTTAACTAAAATCTCGATTTATTTAACGGGTATCGGGAATTTACCTTTATTATTCACCGAGGTGAAAGGCGCCGCGGCGTAATTTTATTTCTTAATGATATCATTTCCGTTTATAAGGATTAAATGTGAAATATTTAGAGTCCTTAAGTTTCTGTCCTGGTTAACTACACCCCTTTATATATTTTATTTACCGTAATTACATTACAAAAAATTATAAATAGAAAATAAACTTAAATTTAATAAGACAAATAAAAAATTCAGACAATACAGATAACACAAAATAATTATAATACATATAGGTGTTAGTCTATCTGGGCTATCGATCAAAGGTCTTTCCGCCCCGACTTATTTTATGTTTTAATAATAATTATCTACAAAAAAATATCAAAAATTAATAAATTGCATTATTAAGGTAAATATAACACTTAGACCCAGTTTTGTGGCTACAGATTTGTTTAAATATATTCATTTTTATACTTTTCGTTTACAGAATATTTTCAATAGAAACAACAACCAATAGTTTTCCCATTTAAAATAGAACCAAAATAATATTTTGCGCTAAATGATTGTATTTAAACAATTTATAAAATTTCATTTCAAGATTTAATTTACATTCCATTTAATGAATGAATGAAATAACGTTTCGGCTATTTATCTTGTAGACTCAAATTGTTTATTATTTTCACAGAATAATCAGAACCAGAAAGTAATGGGGTTCAAAGTCAGGCCAGTGATTTAGCATAGTTTAACATTTCTTGCCCATTAAGTTTAGCTACTGAGCATATGCGGTAACTTTATTAACTGCTTGCAAGTCACTATATAATTAAAACCCTAGACCTTGAAAAGTTTGTTTTAAATTTTAATAATTGCCATATAATCAAAACTAGTCATAGAAAATTAATAATTAGGTAAGTTAAGTGGTGTAAACAAAGTAATAAAAGTTTTCTATATAATTATAATGTTGTGTTGTTTATTAGTATGAAAATGTTCCATAAAGTGAAAAAAGGCTTCAAAGATTAAAAAAAAATCAATTAAAGTCAAGATTAATATTGAATTGTTTTTTCTCATTTATTTCAGGAAATAATTGTAGGGTTAATTTAAATTTTATTAAAATAATAATTAATTTAATATAGAAAGACTAATTTTACATCAATTAGCCCTTAAACCTTAAATGAATTATTAGAAATATTTTGAATTTATTACATCGAAATAAAAATGTTATTTAGTATAATTAATTTAAAAATCACGCTAATTGAATTAATTTTCTAATTCCATAAATCTTTTCTGAATCTTTTTGAATAATGAATTAAATAAGTTACCTAAGTGAATGTAAATATGAAAGTAAAACCGATAATAAGTGTATAACAATAAAAGCACCCAGCGCCTGTTAATCGTTTCGGTTTAATTGGCCAATTAGTTTTTGTTGCTCGGGCCGTTTTAAAGTTTCGCGGTGCTTAAAACTTCGTCCGTGCATTTTGAGCCACAAAGAGAATTCGATTCCAACTTTGTTTTTCATCGGACGTCCCGAGCGCCCGGCAACCGATTTCGCAAATTAATTAACCGGCACCATATAAATAAATAAATAAATAAAAACCGCGTCGTATAAAAAAACAAACTGTTTCAGTTAAATTTATTTCTTTAAAATGAAAATATACCAGTTTGTGTTCGCTTTATTCTAATACGAAATTGGATTTAATTCTGCTCGGAAAGTAAATAAATATTTTATATATTTAGAGACACAAGTTAACCAATAGAATTATTTAATTCAACTTTATTTGATTTATTTAAATAAATATAATTTTTAAAATAATTACTAAAAATTAGACAAATATTATCTCTTTAACTACTAAAACACTAACCTAGTTAATGTAAGTACTTAATAACTGTTATACATTGAAACAACTACTTCCCGAACAAATATCCCGCCAGACGTTTAAGGGTGCGGTTTAGAAGAAAGAGATAGCTATACAAATATGGGCAATCACTAATTTGAGTTAGATTGTTGTTGTGATCAATGAACAATATTGTATTATACATTAAAATAATCTTAAAATAAGCAGGAATTTCATCGGATAAATTAAATATTATTTTAATATTTAGTTTCTGTGAAAAATAATTGTGAAAAACAATTAAAATTGATAAAATTTATAGCAAATTTTAAATTAAATTTTTACTAATAAAAACTTGTGCAATGAAAATTTAAAGGATTTTACTAAATTCTGCATTCAAATAACTTAGCAGACATGACCTATTAATTTTTTACAATTTTTGAGATCCGGATAAATGATTTTCGTAGGTTTTGAATTTATTTTAATTTTTTTTAAAGAAAAACATTCATCCATTATCTTGAAATATGTATTAATGAATGTTACATTGTGGGTTGATGTTTATGTTTGTAACATTATATATTCAGTTTCATTTAATATTACCGAAATTATATTTCAATTTCAAAATATTGACAATTCGTTTTTGACAAATGTTGTTTGAATTATTGGGTTTAATTGAGATTTTTATTTTTCCATCCAGATGATCGGATACGTGCGTATTAATAATGTTACACGCACAAACATCTATATTATTAATGAATATATTGTCAATGCATGTATTTGATGTTTATATTATTCTTGTCTGACTATTAATTAGGTGTTTGAAGCAGTAGCTATTTAGCAGTTGTAATAGCATTTGTTTTGATTTGAGTTTGTGTTTTCGAGGAAATTTATATTAAAATCTCCTACTATTACTGTTAAACTTGTTTTTAGAGTTTCTTCGAGTAGTTTGAGAAGGTCATCAATATTGGCTTATTAATACTAGTTAACTTTATGATAAAATCAAGTTAAGTATTTATTTT
The DNA here is from genome assembly GCA_963082785.1 of Philonthus spinipes. Taxonomy (NCBI): domain Eukaryota; kingdom Metazoa; phylum Arthropoda; class Insecta; order Coleoptera; family Staphylinidae; genus Philonthus; species Philonthus spinipes. Next base: position 19,522,630 of record OY720307.1, on the reverse strand, counting down.
CATTTCATTTAAAAGTATTTTCCTATAAATTAATGTATAAAAATTTACTACAAAGTGAACGCAAGCCAAGTCAAAGAATGGATATAAAAATATATAAATAAATGTAATTACTTTCCCCGGTTCCTGTCCAACGGAAAGTATTGTGATGGTAAAAATTTTCAAATCACCAATTTCAGCAAACATGAACGTTTTGAGGTCCCCTAAGTCCATTGCACCAAATATTAAAAAAATCCTCGCAAACCAAGTCATAGAATGGAAATAAAAATAATTCTTAAAATAAAATAAATCTTAAAGTTTATTTATTTTTATTTTATTTAAAAGTGTTTTATTATTAAAATTAATAAAAATGTATAACGAGGTAGTAGCCTGAAACCAATAATTTAGCCTTAATTTTCTTTTATGATTTTTTTTTAATAATTAGTTGTTCTTCATCTTATCTTAACGTTCGTGTAATTTATTTACTGCACTATAAATTATTCCATTAAAAAAATAATCAACACGTAATTCACGCAACGACGAATGTTAAAATTTCGCCCCCCGTTCCGCAGAAACACGAACACCATTAATTGATGAATTAATTAGTCCCACAGGGCCGGATCCGGATTCCGGGCACGTCTGGTCACTTTACAATCTATTCACGCGATCTGCCATTTCTGAGAGGAGGCAAAGTCCGCAGAGTTCCGCCCCCCGCTCTCCACCACTCCGAGACTTATTCGGCGGAGTTTAGGGTTTCTAATGTACATGGAACAAATTTAATTATTATTCTAAAGTTTCCGTGCAGTTGTTGCTTCGAGTTCGTGTTTACTGCAAACTTCCGCTTTTATGTTTTAATGGAAATTTCGACGTCGGCGCGGGGTTCTGTGGGGGTATAAAAAAACGCGGACGCGCGGGATGCCAGAGCTCCGAACAAACCTCGAAAATAAACAGGATCTATTGATTTTAATTATGAAAATTATTAGTTTTGTGTGCGATGGGTTTTGCCGGTTGTGTGTAAATTGTTGTCAGGTTTCGACGAGAATAGTGTTTAACCAGAAATTTCTGTTTTGGACGGCAAATATTGAATTCAACTCTTTACATTTTTTTGTAATTAAATATTTATTTACTTTTGTAAATATTCTAACAATACACTTTATTCAAATTCGATATTCTCACTCTCTAAGCTCCCTGTTGCTTAATTCTATTTCAGTAATATGCAACTTGGTCCTTATTCATAAAAAAATCATCAAGAACCTAAAGTCAAGATTTAATTCAGAGTTATACACTCTGTCAATACATTTCTAAGAATTCTAATAAATATATTCTTATACATAAAAAATCATCAAGAACCTAGAGTCAAGATTTAATTCAGAGTTATACACTCTGTCAATACATTTCTAAGAATTCTAATAAATATATTCTTATACAGCAAAAAGACCTCTGATCGATAGCCCAGACAGACTAACACCTACATGTAATGTAATCATTATGCCATCCCTGCTAAGTAACGTAAGTCAAAAAGTAGCTAATTAGAAAATAATTAATTATTCAATTGCGAAAATTAATTATTTTCAAATTCTTTCTCTTTGATTTAATTATCTATATTGCCTGAATAAAGATATGTAAATTCTAAAAAAAAATAATTATTTAATTATTTGTTAGAAACTCTGACTTCCATGTATCTAAATTGTAGTCTCTTGGCTACATTCTAGAATGCTTTGCATTTACATATAATTAATAAATGCGAAGCATTCAAGAATTTTCTCGAACGTTCTATTTATCTCCAACTTACTCGATACATACTTTCTTTAATTTTTTTATAATTTTAATCACTTTCTTTCAAAATACATTCTTCTCTTCGCCGAGAATAAATCATAACCAATAGCGCACTGTTAAATATACAGAGATAAAGAGCACGGTGCCTCTCTTCAACAATCCCCCCAATTAAGGCTTTAATCGAGTCTGGAGGCGCTTTATGCGGGATGAAAAGGTCTACAGACACAATGACCGTTATTTTCGCATCGCGTGTAGAATCGTCGAAATGAATTTCCGCGGTATATTCAATATTCCCGCCACACAAAAAACAAACGCAGCTTTCATATTCCCCGTTCGAAATACAAAATAAAGAGTTGGTGTAATATGAACTAAAGTGCGGTTAAATAAATTGCTTTATTTTTTTAAATAAAAACATTACTTTCCCCGGTCCCTGTCCAAGGGAAAGTATTGTGATCGTAAAAATTTTCAAATCACCAATTTCTTATTCAGCGTTATTAAAACTATTTCTACTGAAAGTTTCAGCCCGTTTTATCCATAAATAAAGTTTTTTAAAAATTGACGAAAATTGAAAAAGTTGAAAGGGGGGAGTGGGCAAAATTTGACATTTTGTGACCGGAAATTCAAAAATTATAAAAAAATATTTCTAGGCTGATTTCAAACATTCTGTTGACAGATTCTTATTCAGCGTTATTTAATTTATCTCCACAGAAAGTTTCAGCCCGTTTTATCTGTAAATAAAGTTTTTTTTTTTCAAAAATTGACGAAAATTGAAAAAGTTGATAGGGGGGAGCGGGCAAAATTTGTCATTTTTTGACCGGAATTTCAAAAATTAGGAAAAAATATTTCTAGGCGGAATTCAAACATTCTGTTGACAGATTCTTATTCAGCGGGATTTCCGTTTTTCAGTGATTTTTTGAAAAATCGGCTTTTTATCGGGATAACAGCTTTTCGGTGATTTTTGGAAAAATCGCCTTTTCCTACATGTTTTGGCTTTTCGATCATTTTTAGAGAAATCGGCTTTATCTCGGGATTTTGGTTTACGGTGAATTTTGAAAAAATCGGCTTTTCGGTCATTTTTGAATAATTCAAGTTTTTCTCGGAATTTCGAATTTTCGGTCATTTTTGGTAAAATCGGCTTTTCCTATATGTTTCGGCTTTTCGGTCATTTTTAGACAAATCTGCTTTTTCTCAGGATTTTGGTTTTTCGGTGAATTTTGGAAAAATCGGCTTTTTCTCGGGATATCGGCTTTTTCGGTGATTTTTGGAGAAATCGGCGTTTTCGATCATTTTTGTAAAATTTGGCTTTTTCTTGGAATTTCGGATTTTTTGTCATTTTTGGCAAAAATCGGCTATTTCACGGGATTTCAGCTTTTCGGTAATCTTAAACAAAATCGGCATTTTCTCGGAATTTCGACTTTTTTGGTATATTGTTGGAGAAATTGGCTTTTTCACGGGATTTCAGTCATTTTGTAGTCTTTCTCGGAGATTCGCCTTTTTCGCTGATTTTTAAAACATTTCAGTTTTTCTCGGGATTTCATTTTGTTCTTTTTTTTTGAATAAAATCATTCTCTTTTTCCCTCATAATTGCGTTTTGTATTTTTTTTTTTTTTGGGGGGGGTGGATTTTTGTGAGCGGGTCTCTCTTCATTTTTTTCAGTATATCTCATCTTTATAACGCAATTTAGTAGAACCTGATAGGTCTTATACAACACGATATACAGATAACTAAAGCCATCTATAGGAAAAATAATGGATTTTTTCTTACTACATTTAATATTTTGGGAAAAAATCCATAATCCACCTCATTTGATTTTTATAGCACCCAATATTTGTAGTTTTTTTTTTCATTTAATAAATTAACAGACGTATGTCTTAGAAAAATCAAAAGGGCTCAAGTTTTGTGAATTATATGTTAGTATTTACGAAACTAGAGGGATTTTTTTATTAAATACGTTATTTTAATTAACAATTAATAAATCATAGAAATAAAAATTAAATATATATAAAATTTAAAACAATAAAAGTCTCAATAATAAATTTCCTCCATAATTCCCTTCTCTCTAACTATTTTTTGTCGGATAAGGTCTTGGGGGATATAAGTTTCAGATGAAAGTATTTTCCATTCAGGCGTGTCAGTCTTTTAGACGGAGAAGGGTTTAAATGGTGGGGGCCATTGTGCACATGCGAGAAGAATGCATCTGCACTCCGATAAAGTACGTTTCGGCCTTAATTAGATCCCAGGAATTATTACAATTAAGTTTAATTTATTATTTGCCCCGGGGAAACTTTTAAGTCCCTTTATGGAGCGCGGGATTTATCATTTCCCGGGACTTTCAATTAAAATTAACTTCACTTAGTGTCAAATTACTTTATTGCTTATTTTTTATTATTAAATAGTATTCCAATAATATAAAAAATAAGTTCAATAAAGGGTATATATATATATACATATATATATTTATATATATATATATATATATATATATATATATTTTTTTTTTATCCAATGCTTTCTATAATAAAAGTTGCAGTAGGCAAAGAGAAAATAATTAATTAATTATTGAATAGAGTAAATTAATTATTTTCAAACTCTTTTTATTTGAATTAATACATAAACACTTTTTGTGAAGTGTTTAAATTATTTATACATATGAAATCAAATAATTGTTAGTGTACGATAGTGGAGTATACAATTTATTAATTGAGTTTGCGAGAAATGTTTCCATTTTCACTCATATTTAAATCTCTAGATATATTTTTAATAGTTATTAATGTTAAACCTGAAAAAATCAGTGAATATTGACAGTAGCTTACTATTGTGCATATGTGAATGATACAGGTATTACTCGATTGTGCAAAAATTTAGGAAATAAATAAATTTCGAAATAACTCAAAAACCACTTGCTCTAGATATTGGGATGCATAATACTTTTATATTGAAAATTGTCTTGCCAATCGCCAAATGAGATAAAGTATTGGTCATTCCATTAAAAACAAGTTATGATGTTTTTAAAAGGCCCCTGTAATGTTAACACATACTGTCAAAATTGACAGATGTTATTTTTTTTGCTCTAGATCGATCAATTGCTAACAATTCAAGATGTCGCTTGTCTCTCAATCTCGTTCATAGTAGAAGTTTTAGGCATTTTTCGAAAATGTCAAATTGAGGTTAAAATTTTACAAATAAATGTATACCTCAAAAACTGTAAGACTTATATAGATATAAATCCATATGAGTTGTTAGGCAATTGAACGAGGAATCCGATAAATCAGTTCCATTTAAAATAACAAAGTTGATAGCTATTTCCGGTGCAACCAGATGTGAAAGAAAGTCAAAATATTTCTCACAAAGTGGTCGCATTCAACCATGCAATGTACATTTTTTTAATTTTTTCTGCCTTCAGGAACCCTGAAAACTTTTAAAGACCCACCATGTATAATGAGATTTCTGGTACTACAAACTGTAGTGTCGGAAATAAATCAATATAATAATACAAAAAATGCAATTTATTTATTGCATAATATAACAATTTATATCCATTAACACAATTTTTATCATAAAAATCAAAGACGGCGCATTTTAAAATTAATCCTATATCCGTTCATTATTAAAGACATAAAATCATTTCTTGGTAAATATAGCCGTGAGCATTGGGTTTGTGATTGTGTGTATTTTTCGCATATAACAATTCATATTACACGGCCCTTAATCAAGAAAACATGTTTTTATTTTATTATTTCCAAGAACTTGCAATGAAAGTTAATTTCTACAAATGAGAGATGACATTTTTGTTCATTTTAATACATTAACCTTTACATTCCTTCAACATTGAAGTAAATATTTATTAATGAGAAACGTACATTTTTCCCTAAGTAAAAAAAAATATATATGTACACAGGAAACTTCGCTTTTCATTAATTTATTTCATTAATTTTATTTGCATTACTTTTAATTATTTCATTGTAAGAGAGATCTATATAAAACATAAATAAATTAAAAATGAACGTTTAATGTGTGAAATTAAATGAGTGTTTATATTAAAAGTTACACGCCTAAATTACTTTAATTCTTGAATTAATATATGGATGTTTATTTTTTATATAAACATCTATATATATTTTTATATAAGAAATTCTGTCAACGAAAAATATGTTTCAAGATTGCAAACAATTTTTTTTTAGAATTATCTGTATTACATTTAGTTGTACTCAAATTCACTTTTAATGAAACCATTTACTTTTTACTTGCATTATTTCTTCTCATTTTAAATGATAATTTAGTTATTAAAGTGTTGCAATCAATTATTCAATCCTTTCAAGCCTGAAAAATATTTGATTTTTTTATTGAAGTACTCAACAAATAATGAATAAATGAAATATAAAAAGATTAACCGATCTGCGACTTCTTGTTTATGCATAATAAATTGTCAAAAATGCTAATTTTAGTGGAAACTGACCAGAAATAATCCTCAACTAATTTACTACCGAAACATATATCTAAAACAATTGTTAAATTAAGAAATTGGATGATTAAATTCAATCCTTGAATAAACAATCTTATAAGATATCATTTTATTTAATGATGTATAACATAATACTGTAATCCGTAATCAAAGATATTTATATATTAACAAAACTTAACTGCGATGCAACAAAACTAAGTGGTTTAATTAATATAAAATAAATTTACATAGACTTTTTGTAATCGCTATCAAATTTGTTCTTATACAAAAAAAAGTCTGTTAAATTATTCAAATTCTTAAAACAATTAAACTCCAGATATTAAACAGGAGCACAATCCATATATGCGAATGGTAAACCACCTAGATATCCCCTCGGAAATCGATAAAATATATACCCCCGAGGCGAGAGGCGCGGGTTTAGGGTTTGAGGGGAGGCGGTTAGAAATGAAGGGAAGGCAGAGAGATAGAGAAATCAGAAATGAGAGGTGCAGACTTCACAGTCTTCACACATTTCTTCGATCTCTCGCCCCCCTCTTCCTGCCTCCAGTTCTATGGATGTTAGTCAATCCGTTTACTGGAATGTTACGGAATCAAAGGGGGTGGTTTCGGCCGGCGGCGGGGGTCGAGACGTGTGCTCTCGAGATACGAGTAATGTGCCTTACGGATTGTAATCGATTCTTGCGGCCGCGCCGCGTGGTAAATATGAAAACAGTAAAGCGCGAGAAGAGAGAGGGTTGGAAAGGGGGAGATGTGAATGTTTATGCAATTTTAAAATGAAATTACCGTTCGCGTGTGCTGTATTGGAAGGAAGCGGGGGGCTGGATGACGCGAGGGGGAGGATTTTTAAAAATTCAAACCCGTTCGTTTTGAACCCCGTTCAATTTTTCAAACGCAATATTAATATTAATAATATCATTCATTGTATAACAGGAAACAAATAATATGAATTCTTGAAATACTTCCTACGTTTAACAAACATATTCATCACTAGTGTTAAATGATAGTACTTGAACAAAATTAATCAAAATTTATATACTTACCCTCTTTGCTTGTCTTACAGATATTTTATCAAAACTAGTCGAAAAGTTTCAGAAGCCAAAACATGTGAATATATATATATGTGAAACAAACCAAATGTATTAATTCGTAAATATATTACAAAAATTCAGAAATACATGTGTTCGATAACCCTTAAGAAAGAAAAAAAATGTTATTTATTTAATGTATAATAAAATGTTCTTTTATTGACAGAATGACCTATGATTTATAGTAAATTGGCAGGTAATTGAGGCTATTCTTTAAGAAAAATGTTAAATTTAACGTATACCTTATTTGATATCATCATATTCTAAGTAGTTTTTATAATAGATAAATATTCATAGAATTTGAAAGTAATTAATAACATACACGTTAAAATTCAACATTTTCCATACGAATAACCCCGATTTTTGTAATTAATATTATATTACAGTGGAACCTCGAATTATAAGTAATTCGCATAACGAGCAATATAAATTGTAAAAAAAATACTCCCTTAACGAGCGATATTTCTCATTCAGAATGACGTGGCTAGGGGAATCCCCTAATTGTGCGATAGAACTTGCTGCATCAATCAGTGCTACATAAATCTGTGTCTAGAACTCGTAGCGCTAGCATCTTCTTAGTGTCGCATATATTCACACATTTTTCCAAACTTGTGTTCAGACATTATTTATGATTTTTTGCAAATTTTATTGTTTTTTTATGCTGTAGGTCGTTTGTAATTCAACCTTCCTGCACCGCGACCAATGAGGTTGTACCTACCTTTATTCTGCAAAAAATCCTACTTGGTTCTTAGTTCCTGAGAAGTCTAAGTTACTCCTCCGAACCTCACAAGTATTCTGTGCGCTAATATTGCACCCTTACATGTTATGTGCTCAATGGTTTCCTTCGCTAAGTCACATAACCGGCAGGTGGTTTCTACTGCCTTACTTATCTTGCGAATCAGGGCAAAGTATCACCATAGTCACTGGCCAGCAAGATATCTCCTACCATAGTTTTAATGTTACTTTTAGAGAGGCACAGGATATTTTTGTTCTTGCTACCGAAAACTGTATGAACATTTTAGATTACCTTAGTCCTGGAGTGTTTCTCGTATGCTCGCTTCTGTTCATCTTCCCATTCTGTGGCCATTTGCATTAACTGGGTTTTGGTAAGACAACGAGTAGGTTCTGGTCTCATGAAGGGAGCTACGACCCCGTTATTTATTTTTTTTTTTTTTCTTAGGGCTTCGACTTTTTCGTTACCCAATATTCTCTGTTGTCCCGAAGAACACCTGAAGGCTAGTCTGTTTCTCTTTGCCAGCTGATTGAAGGTTTGTTTACATTGCCAAGCAACCGTGTTGATTTTAAGACTTATTAACCCTTGAAAAATGTCCCAGAAGAAAAAACCGCAAGAGAGCAGCTATAAGAGAATACAAATAACTTCAAAAATAAATCACGAAGTCATTGATAAATAACGAAGTGTGAGTATTTAACTCGCATATACAATGAGCCTATATCAACCATTTACACTATCCTCAAGAACAAGGGTAAGATTAAGGAGGTAGATGCTTCAAAGACAAAAGAAGTGACAAGAATATCTGCAACGGTTAAGTTTTCTTAACGATGTTGAAAGATTGCTCCTCATATGAATAACTGAAACGCAATTGCAAACAATATTCAGCACATCACATTATCTCTGTATAAAGTGCGCGATGGTGTGATGTGCTGAATGGCACGTGAAAAATATGCGAGATTAAGGCAAGCGGATATTAATCATTTCGGACAGGAGGTACCACAGCTAGTTTAAAAGCCATAAAAGCCAATAGCCTTGACTTTAGAGTTGCCTGGCAATGCAAATAGACTAGCCTTATGGTCTCCCAAATACCACTGAACTAAAATGCTGACGCCCTCGCAAAAAACGGAATCTCGGCTGTCTTCGCGGGACCAGAACCTACTTGTAGGCTTTCCAAAGCCCACTTTGGTCAAATGGCCAGATAATGGGAAGATATACAGAAGCAAGTCCACTGGAAAAACACTTCAGGGCTAAGGTAATCTAAAATGCTAATAGAGTATTCGGTAGAAAAAAAATGGTTCACTAAAAGAGACATTAAAACTGTGGTAGATATATACACTGGGCACCTTCACAAGGTGGGTAAGGCAGCGGAAACCACCTGCCAGTTATGTGACTCAACGGATCACATAATGTATAACTGTGCAGCACTAGAGCACAGTAGACTTGTGAGGAGCAATTCAGACTCCCAGGAATTACGAATCATTTCTCTCAAGGACATCGTGGACTTCAATCAAGACGTAGCATAAATGCAGAAGAGTAGGAAAAATATACCTAGAATAGTCGCGGTACAGGAAGGTTGCTTTATTTTCATAAAATAAGTTCTTAACTAACTAACCATCTTTATTCAAATGTGTATATGTATGTACGATAATATTCAAAAATTAGAATTATATTCTGTAGATGATGATGAATCGGCTATTGACCGGAGGTCTTTCAGCCAATAAATTCTTATTTACGTAACAAAATGATTAAGTGTTTTTCTATTTACTATATAGGTTTTTAGTAAATCAAAAAAAGGCGATTATTTTATTACGAAATAACTTAATTGTACAGGCTGTTAATTATTAAAATTTCATATTTCTTAAAATTTTAAGGTTTTACATTTTTTTAATTTTATTATATGTTTTCAAGTTAACGGTTTCATTTTGTTTGTGCGTTTTATATATATATATATATATATATATATATATTTCACCACAGATTGAGGGAGAAAAGTATCCATCATAAGAAAAACTGCATATCAAAAAGATCAAATAAAGTGATTAAAAGTTAACACCAACATTTACTTCAATCCCCTATTTTAAAAATCCCCATCAATCCTCGGTTTCGAATAAACGTTGGCAAATAGTAAAACGAAGAAGGCGCAACAAATAAAAAAAAATAATAATCACCAATTCAAACACTCCTTTTGCAAATGGATAATTACAATCGCGCTCCTCGCCGGAACGTAATTCGAAACGGAATCAAATATTGGCGGATTTAAATAGCCCGGTCCTGTTCGGCGTTGCTGGAGGAGTGGGTGGAGAAGGCAACTATTTATTCACTGGCGGATCGAATTAAAGAGTCGAACATCTGTTGGAATCCGAATTTATACTCACAATATTTACACTGAATTTTAATGACAATCCTTTTAAAATATTCATTAATACTTAAAAGCGACTTAAAGTAAGCCCAAAGCCGGATGAATTTTAAACGGGCGAAAGCAGAAACTGCGGACCAACTAAATTGGGTTTTGTGTGGGCGCACTTTTTTGGAGCTTTTAGTTTATTTTACAAGAGTTTTATGAAAATAATTTATAAAAAGAAATAATAATAGGTTGTAAAATTTCATAATCTACAAGAAAAAGAAAAATTAATAGAATTAAAAATTCTTTTAACTATATTGTCATTCTTGTTTGCTGTTCTAAACCTGCAACTTTAATGTAATTAATAGTTTTAATATTTAAACATTGGTAGTTTATATTATATAAAATAAATATGAATAGATTATTAAATTCTCTTGAAAACCCGAAACCTGAAACTAGTCGAGAATTTAAATTTATTCAATCTAATCCGTCTTTTATTTATTTTATTGGTTGATTCTTCATATTCATTTTTATTTTATACAACATGAACTACCAATGTTTAAATATTAAAACTATTAATTATATTCTCAATAATAAATTGGTGAAACACGATTAATATTCATACATAAATACTTTTTTAATTCGTTAAAGATTGCTGGATTTTCTTAGACCCGATTATGAGTTATTGATAGATCCCGAAACACGTATCTGCAGGTGGTTTTATATTAAATAACGTTTTTGTTTTGTTTGTTTTTTGCATTGGATTTTTCTCGGATCAAAAATTTGTTGCATGATGCAATTGATATGCAATAGCAAATGTACCTTATGTAATTCAATGTCCGGCGGTGTATTTGCCTGGAAAGTAGTTGTTGTAACATGCAATTGTTTAAAGTACTTACGTAACGCAAGTGAAAATGTCACAGAGTTAAACGTGGAAATAATTTATTTTTTTTATGTTGGTTGTTTGTTGTAGAGACTTTAATTATTTAAATAAAAATACTTGTCCTTTCTCCTACTTATTTTTTATTTCACTAGATATATTTCGGAATTATTTTCAAATCATTTTTATTTAATTATTGAATGTCTTCTATTACCATTATTCACTAGAATAAAAAGAAACTGAAAAAATAAAATGCGGAAAAAAATGGAAAGGAAGAGACTGGAAGTGAGAGATCATAAATGAATTGAAACGAATCCTCCCGCCTTTTCCCGCCAGAAAAGTCGCTTATGTAGGCATCGGAAGAATCGATTCTTTGCAATTTCACGCCTTTCGGAGCAGTAACATTTAGCAATGGTATATTTCATTGGCTCGTTAATCTCAGTTCGACCCCCGTCACTTGAAATCCGACATCCAATTGACTTTACCAATCTTTGCTCATTTCCTTAATGTCCGCCCCTTCCACCCCTCCATCAATTTTACAATACTTTAACTGAATCACAAAGTTTTAATTGCGCCACTTATTTATTATTCGCCGTATGTTTCGGAATTAAATTGTTGTGTTCGTTGGAAAAATTCAATTGCTTTTATTCAATTTATTACAGCGGTTACGTACGTTTTTAAATTAAGTTAGAGCACGTTTAATTTAATTGAGTTATAAATTTGCAATTTATATTCGTTTATTTTAATGATATTTACATCAATTATTGCATATAGTTACAACTCTAATCGTAGAGTGAGAGATGCATTTATCAAATTTTCTTTTTATTCATCTCGTATTGCAGAAACAAAACTAGTTTTAATTTACTAAAACCCGCTTTTACGCAAAACGTTGAAAAATTTGCAAATCTTATATTAAAAGATATTTCATTTATCACTTCGTAAAACGTGCGTAATATAATGTTACAAATAATAATAAATTATTAATTCACTTCATTTGCTGTATTTTACTCGAATGATGTGCTATTGTTAGCGAGAGTATTGGAAGAGATGAAAGATATATAAGTGAGAATGGAATGATATATGAATATGAGAATATCGTGTATGAATGTTGGTAAAACATAGTGAATGCGGTTTAGGAATAGAAGAAAAAAAGAATATAATAAATTACTGATTTATTTCATTTTCTATTATTAAAAAATATACTACAGGGCAGATGGGTTAAATGGCTTAGCTTTGCTTAACATACATCCAGACACTAAATAAACGCAGAAAATTTTTTGGATACATTTTCTATGAAATCCCGACGCCTAAATTTATTGATAAATTAATGTATTCCTTATTTTTACATCTATTATAAATTAATATATTGTTAATTTTATTTAGATAACTTATTACAACTAATTTATATGAATTTGTTTTCAGGTTAAAAATAAAATTAAGTGATTAAAAAATAGGTAATAAAACAATTATTGCTTATTTTTAATCAGCACATCTTTTTACTATCCTAGTTTCTCATTTAAAATAAAGTAAATTGAAGATGGCACTTCATTAAATAATCCAACAGTACCATTAGTCCGGGCGGGAATTTATCCAGGATTTATTATTTATCCGAGGTAAAGAAAGAGGGAATTGACCGCTGTACATAGTCGTAAAAGTTTTATGTATATGTATAATATTGATGATTATTTTGAATAAACTTATGTTATCTTAATTTATCATGTTAATAACATTGCTACATTGAGTGTTACAAAACACATATAAAATTATTGTCTTTCATGTTTTTTTTTTATTGTATTGTTTAATGGACTGAAATGTCCATATTGCAATCACAGGAATGTTTCAATTGCGAATTTGCGCCGCCTCATAAACAACGCAAATGTTTTATGCAAATACGCGCGGTTTTGTTAATTTTATGTTACCAACAGATGCCATCCGCGTTTTCACGTACATTACACTAATGAAATACGCAACCGGGATTCATAACGTGTGCTCGCTTCAGTTCCTTTTTGTTTGTTTTTTATTCACGCAAAACAATAAGAAGCAATAGTTTGAAATAAGATTTCGGAATGATTAAATCAGAAAAATAAAGAGAAAATGATATTTTTTAGCAATAGTTTTCATGCCTTGTGTTTCATTCCTGAAATCGGTTTAACCAGTGTTTCTTTCGTTTAAATTTATTAATATCTGATGTAATCTGAAAGATAATAATAATAAAAACCAGCCATCTCATAAATTGACATAACAACTGAAAAAGAAGCAGAAAAAATGATCTAGAAAGGAACTGCATGGCAGACATTATAACATCGACATGGAATCGACATACAGATGGCTGTAACATACAAACTTACAAACTGAAACAGAAATAGAAGTCAACAGTCAGTCTGATAAGCAATTCAAAACCAGGTAATTTTAGGAAATACATATTAAAAGATTTCAACAGATAAATGCAGAAAGTGTTATATACACACAGAAACAATGGATCATAGTAATATTGCAGCCGCGGAATACACTGATTATCATAACAAAACTATCCATTCTGAAATAATAAACAGTCAACAACAAAACTCAATCAGCCCTACTACAAATATACAACAGATTATGTTGTCGATTCTCGAAATATGAAATGTAATGCGACAAACCATTACAGACAAAACAATAATAGCAAACAGATATAACAGTTAAATTAAATTGATTGATTGAGTTACGTGATGATCAAATTGAATTGATAAATAAAGCACTAATAACCTTTCTTCACACTTTATGTGTGAAGAAAGGTTATTAGTGCTTTAGATATAACAGTACCTAATATTAAAAACACATTGAAATAGTAAATGTGAGAGCCTGGAGATATATTTTATGTCTAATAGATAATCTTGTGCAGCTATGTTTAACAAATTTGATAAATGGTTTAATTCCATCATAAACGAAAGTGCAATCACGCTTTCGCCTTAAAATATCCCTTTCTTAATTTTAATTTGTTCGAGTCTTCCTTGTCCAAGATGTAATTGAGTGTTCCAGTGTTCCATTAGGGTATCTGGTGGTCTACAAATTAATGGGTGAATTTTATATATTTTCAGTACCTTTTTCAACCAGTCATGGGGAACGAAGTTTTATTTATTATTTATTATTATTCAATTTCTGTTATAATTCATCTAATTTGAAAATAATAAAATCAAAAATAAATCAGCTATAAATTCATTAATCTTCATTAAAAATAATAAATCTATCACAATTGTGGTAATAATAAAAGGATTATATATTCAAAATATGAACAAGTTCATTAATCAGGAGAATATAAATATTAAAAAATTCCAAGAATTAAATATGAAAATAATCAAAAATTGCAATTCTTAATAAAGAATATTATTTATTTTATTTGTTGATAACACTATTTTTTATTAACTTATTTAACTTGACATCAATTAACTTAATTTAATTTAACTAAGAAGAGCTATTAAAATGAGCGCGTTACATACTTCGGATGACAAAATTAGACTGATCTGAGGATGCGCTGAATTCATGTTTATAATCGTTTGAAATTATTGACTCAGCTTTAAATTGTGAACAGTAGGGGTTATTAATAAGACGGATAGAACAATATACACACATTTTTATTCAAGCAAAAGATAATACAAAATTAGTGTGCCCAGGCTATCGACCATCTTTCTGCTCTGTCATGAATTTATGATGATGTCAAAGACAAAATTCTACGCTAACTAGCTGAAGTGTCCTGATGATTTGCACAAATGATAATTGATGAATGGTAATGTGAACATTTTTGTATAACCATATAAATTTAAATAAATTACAGTTTGAATTCTGTTGAAAATAGGCTGATAACTTAAAACTAGTTGAGAGTTTAAAGTTATTCATGTTAATCTGCGTTTTTTTTATTCGTTTAACTTATTGGCAAATTTTTAATAATATATACAATCTATGAATATTGATTATATTATTATGGTTCAAGATACCGATGTATATTCAAATGTCGTACGAGTCGGAAATTATACATCACGCAATCGACCTTTGCTCAAATAAATTAACAATCTCCTGGCGGTTGGAAGTTATTTGACGCCTGACCGACGAAAACGGCCGCCACCCCCCACATAACTTACACACCCAGACCGACGTAATAAACCCAATGAACGGAAAATATTGTTACGCCTATTTCCGTTATATACGAATGAATCTATTGTGTTTAGCTTGAATTATGTCCTCCTCTGACAAAACGCACAGATTAAGGAAGAATGTGATGATATAATAAATAAAATAAAATCGTAAATGGAAACAATATATTAAAGCGGATAATTACATAAATAGATTTTGATTTTTAAGTTTTAGTACAATTAATAAACATTATTTATAATAATACCTTTCATTGCAAAATCCTCATCCTGCTTGGAGGATACATAATTTCCTCCATTTTTGTAGTATTTTTGTTAGTATTTCATTTTCTTTATATTCCAGTCAAGTCTATCACGAACCTCCAAGTGCTCAACATCGCGAGGAATAGTGTCTTCTAAATAAATGTGTTAAGTGTATTCAAAATAAATAAATAAACATTGTGCTACTTAATTCCGAGTCTGATTAAACCCGATTTCATAACAATATTAAAAATAAACATGTTTCACAACAAGCAATTATATTTATGTATTTATTTATTATAAAAATTACTATACTCTCACCATTCGTGAATTCATTAAAACGCTTCAAAACAGCTCATCTTAATTAATTATTGTAATAGCCCAATTATTGCACTATTTGAGAATAACAACAGTGGAAAGTATTCAGAGAAGATTTTATTGGAAAAAAAAAACCAAGCGTTATTTATTTTTCAAATTGAAAATTATTACGAAATTGAGTTTAATCAGACTCAGAAATAAGTGATACATTGTTTATTTATTTATTTAGATTACACTTAACACATTTATTAACATCACACTAACACTATTTATTTATAACGAGACGTTGAGCACTCGAGCGTTCGTGATAGACTGACTGTCTCGCCGCTAGCGCGCGTTTATATAGCGTACTTGTTTCTCGAAATTTCCAGAACCTTCCATGACGCCATGTTAAAATCGCGCGCTCGGTGGAACATTCCAGAGTGTTCTTTCCATTTGCTTCTTTCACTTTCGTTACAATATTAATAATGCACTGAGCGAGATATAACGAAACTAATGTGTTCCTTATTTAATTCAATAATTATGAAGTTTCAGGACAGATATCACAGGACAGACAAACGTTCATTTTAATCATAATGCATTTTATTTCTTTAAACATATACACAATGCAATAATGCAATGCATATGTATGAAAAGATACAGTCTATATACTCACTGTATTTAAAATTGTAATTGTTTGAATAAAAATATTTGTATATATATGAAGTTTGACCAAATATCTGCCTTCAGTTGAGAAATATTAAAAAATGTATTGATTAGGTTCCATTAATCATTAATTTTATATATAACTTATTTTATTTAGTTATTCATTTAAAAGAAAATCGTCAAAACTGTCTAGATTTTTTGTCATATACGTGTCGACGCAAAACAATAATAATAACAATGCCAAAAAAAGGAGGTGAAGAGAGAAGGGCGGAATTGAATGGGCGAAAAAGCCGGGCGGCGTTGTCGCACAACGGCAGCGGAATGTCCGCCGGTGGGCCTTTTTGTCCCTAGATATTTTTACTTTATCTGGGCAAGATTGAGTTGCGGCGGGGACAGCAGCTTTTGTCGGATAGTTAATCTTTATTCTCTGTTCCCCGTGAGGGCCTGCCTCCGCGCTGGCCCCCGCGAACAAAAAGCCCCACGCCCGATAAAGGATGGCGAGTCATTTGCAATGTCTAAATTCAACGTTAAATTCAAATGGGGTTAGGCTATCAATTTGGTTTTAATAAATCTCGATCTTCCCCGTACACGCAAACACACACTCATGTTTAATAAAGGCTTTTCTACATTTTTAAGCCTTTTCTCTATTTTACTTATGCATTGACAAACAATTAATAAATAAGGAACAATTTTAGATTAAATATAAAACAATTAATTAACTCTATTTCAGCGTTTTTTTACTTGATTAGGAAACATTTAACAATATTTTATTTTAATTCTAATACCGTCATTTGGGGTTATGTGGGACACTAATTTCAGATTTTACTGATATAAATTATATTTCGATTTAAACCATTTAACCATTTAATCTGATAGATGAGCTGAAAGACCTCAGGTCGAAAGCCGATTCATCTGTAAAATATAATTCTAATTTTATGTATTATTGTACATACATATAGACATTTCAATAAAGATGTTTAATTAGTTTCTGATAGATGCGAATGAAATGAACCTGATTTCATCTTAAAAATAAACATTTTCATTTATTAAAATTATTAACTATTTTTATGAAAATATGACTGCCTCAAAGTAGGTAAGTGGTGTATTACGGTTCATGTTTCTTATACAAAAATGCTAAACTGTTCGAATTTACCAATTACATAGCCAGCGTGGCGTTAAATACTACTGGTTTACTCGAAAAAAATATTTTTGGAACCTCATACACACATATTGGATGAATTAAACTCGCCTATACGCAATATCATTTATTTTAATACAATTATTGTTTCCAAGTATATCTACCTCGTGTTATTGTCGGTTCTGGTAGAACCTTAAATATTTTAAATTAAAGACGACGCAAGCGCCATCTTTTGCTTAACATCGGTTTTTTTTTGCATATGCCGTGACAATTATAAGATTGAAGTTACTGGCAAGATTGTCCCCAATAAGGAGCTTTGGTCCACTCTTTGTTCGAAAGCATGGCAATATGATTTTTAAAAAACAATTTTCAAATATTTGTACAATATTATAAAACAGCTGAAAAAAGTGGCGGATACATCAAGTCAACCTAGTCGTTAATTAAGGTAATTCCAGGATTAGCGTGGGCTTTGTGCATTTCTAGTGCCTCTAGCATTTCAAATTCTGTTTAATTTAATTTAAAAAAAGCTCTTCCTATTTTATAAATTTTGCCGTTATATTAACACATGCTCTGGTCATATATTTGTTTTGTTTCCTCATGAAATATACATATCTTCTAAAATATGATCCGCATCGCCACTTCATTACTATTCATGCAGTAATGCACGGTTTTGCCAAACAATTCGTAACCAATTGCTTTCAATTTAAGAGCCGGGGAACGGGAATACGAACATTATTACCGAAACAATGTTACAAATGCGCGGATTTATGACCGGGGTGGTACTGATTTAATTAAAATGACGAGGGCTCATCTTTAATGCGATGCTTTTGTATACACGGAGAAGACGTTCGTTACTCTAGTCACGAAATTGACGAAGGTAATATTTGTATGTCTGTAAGCAATTACGTGTTGGTTTTAACTCTTTTATGCAAATAGAAATTATATTTTTGTTAAAAAAGTAAATTATAGTTTTACGAAAATTTTATTTTTTCTTCGTAGTGTAGCAAACACATTTTACAACATATAAATGGTTGAAAACCACAACTATTTTCTTAAATTAACCAAAAGTTATCGTTTATTTTTCAGTCTTCCTTATGCGAGAAGAAACATCGAAGCCGCTAAGTTTGTCGAAACTAGAGTCAACAATAAACAATCCAAGTCATACATACAGAGTACAATTTATTCTATTTTTTCTTTATTTGGTTTAAATACATTTGAGTTTCTTAAATGTTTTATTTTGTATTTATATATTATCCATTCTGTTATATGTTTATTTGATTGAATCATCGTCATGGAATTTAAAGTCCGTGTAGTTTTTCCGTTTGTTTACGCCTATTGACGATTTAGTTTTAAAAATTAGTTAAGCATGTGGTATTACAATAAAATAAATTTATTCATAACAACCTGCATCTTTAATATATAAAAAATTAACAAATAAACCACATAAAAATAACTTGAATCAAAACAAATAATATAAAATGGATTAAATTGTTGATGAAACAAATTGAGAAAAAGCGAAGAATTGATTACAAAATGAAAGTAAAAAATAAGAAATGAAAAATGAATAAAAAAAGACATTGGAAAAATATTGCATATTTCACTTGATAGGAAATTAGAAATAACTTACTTGTTCGATGGTTGAGAAATAAGTGATGAGATGAAGACGATGGACTTGGGGTAAGTCGGTCAAAAGACGAAGAAAGAAAAATAGCATAATGTTGGTGAATGGCGCGAACACCGTTTGAATTCAATTAGTTAAAATTTCTTTAATAGAGTATGCTATTCAAATATTTTTGCTGATGAATATTGTGGATATAGAGACGCTGAAGACAATGAGATTGTTGAAACTATAGTCAACAATAAACAATCCAATTTATACATAATGATCAACAATCATTGCAGACAAGTTCAATTTTTCGCCGAAAAAACTGGGGAGTTTTATCGTTCAAGGTTTCATGCTAAGGAAAATGAATGTAGAGTAACCATATTTGATAATGGCAGCATCGGGGTCGGATTTTGTCATTGTGTTCATTATTTGTTCGAATTTATTTATTTTACCCACTAATTCATAGACATCAGTTCTTACCAGGACTACTTTGATTAAATCTTTATTTTGTGGTAAGTGATAAATTAGATATTAAGGCTACAGAATTTAATTAAAGAATCATATATGCTCATTATCAAAGTGCAACTATCAATGAAGATGATACAATCGTGTCTGAATCAATTTAATCAAGCGCGATGTTTATATTCCTTACAATTTATGTCGCAGAAAACCCGCATTGTTGATCGTTTTGATGAAAAAATCTGTAAAGGCAAGTCAACAGAAGATGTTGTTGGCATCAAAGATGTTTCTTTTCCACTTTGTATTTAATTAAATTTAAATTATACCTCAATATTGTACATTATAAATTTGTACAATTCATAGATTAAAGAGATTGTTCGAAGTAGCAATTAGGATAAAATATTTCCGAATACAAAGCGTGTTTATATTTCATGATAAATACCCAGCCATCATTAACGGATTAGAAACAAACTAAGCACGTAATTTATCGCACAAGTGGTGCACTTACACCGGCCCAACAAACTGCCATTAATTAATCATTACATATTGTTGCCGCGAGTGTATCAACAGGTGTAATAAATAAGCTTATTTTTTTAACATGAATCAATTACACGCGTGATCCAGTAACCGAACGGTGTTACTTTTGTTAATTTCGGCAGAATTTTTAAAGTGAATAATTAGATATGGTCGCGGATGTGGCTGTAACGAATGGCGGCCGTCGAGCATGGGGAAGTGGAGTTACTTTGGTGCGGATCGTGGGAGTAATCCGGCGACGCCGACGCTTCATTATTAAATGTAAGTCTGCCGTAAGCGCGTTTCTGACTTTGACTGAGGACGCCGGGGGACTGCCGGCATTTTTCTTTCCCTCTTCGGGGTTTTACACACTATACTGATTAGTTGGTAATGTCGCCATGGATACCGCAAGGGTGACTTTTCAGAGGTATTTAATTATGGTTCTTGATTTTAATTACGTTTTATTACGATTTTACATTAAATATATCACACAGTAAGTAATGAATCCCATTTAGGCAAAATTTTACAATCCACAAATAAGGCGTAAGTAACGTATTCACGAAATAAAAGTTGATGTCCATGATTTTCTCCATTTGATTATCAATAAGACAGTGCTGCCAACCGAATGAAAAAAATCAAGAGTAACGTTACTTGAGGTTTGTAAAATTGGGCTTAGACACGTTTAAGTAAACCATTGTTAATATTTAAAACGCGATGTGTAATCATATTTTTTGCAAGCAAGCAAACATTAATATCTGGATATATAAATTAGTGATAGCATGAAACCATGCAGAAGACCAAGACCTTACCCAGGAATAATGTAAGCCAAAACAAAAACGAAATTGTCAATTTTTATTTAAAAAATCTATCATGATGAAAAAGTTCAGAAATGGGTCATGCGTAAATTTATAAAATGAAAATAATTCGTTAAATAAACGATTTTTAATTAAAAAGAATAAAAAGAAAGGAATTTAAAATAATAACTTAGAGGCGGAAAATAAGTAATTCAATTTTCTTTCAATTAAACTGCAGATGTTAACGCAATTCAATAAAACTAAAGAAAAATAAATATAACTGGAATGCGCGCGTCCTGAATTAAACTGCATTAAACTGCAAAATCTACAAAATCCGATGCGAATGAAAGAGCATAACAATCTTGAACGAATTTGTAACATGACCAAATATGGTAATGTTAATTTTAGATATGAAGACACATAGAAAGGAAGAGGGTATATAAAGTAAGAAAATGATGATTCAAAGGGAAAAGAGACTCGTCGTCACCCGGACGGATGAGTTTCGTCGGTGTTTCTGATTTTCACACACATTGAGTTGATTTCAAAAAGATAAGTTAAATATAGTTTAAAAGGTAAATAAATACAATAAAACACATAATCGAATGCACGGGGTCGTGCCATGTGAGAAAAGTAAGGAGAGTTATCCGCTAGTTATTCACTCTGACGAGTAGAGTCGTCCTGACTTATTATTACAGGGTAGTGTTCACGCCAGTAAAATTATCGAACGAATCGCAACAATGTGTGGGATCATACCATGCAAGAAAGTAAGGAAGTACTTCCACTAATCAACTGGCCATTGACGTGTATGATCGTTCCAAACAAGTACTACAGGGTGGGACTCCCTCTAGTTTGTCGTATTACACACACACCACACTTACACATTTTAAAATTTTCTATTATTAAGTTTCAAGTATAAAGAATTCAAATCACCGAGGCGTGTAAAAAATATCAAAAACAAAATAAGAAAAAGGTTTAAAAGTTAAAGTTAATTGCTTTTAGAATGTTTTTATCCCTCCGATGCGAATGCGGAGCACAATCGTGAAAGTTCCACAAATTTTATGAGCTTAACTCATCATGTACATGGCTTCTAAATAAAAGTAAAGTAAAAAAGGTTGGAAGGGTGATAAAATTGTAACTGTAATATTTAATATTAAGGCTACAGATATAATTGTAACTGTAATATTTAAATAAAATAAACAATTTATGAACATACGCTGCATACGTTAAGCTCACTTCTTAAGTTTTGTTTACTGCCTATATCAGAAAGAAAACGTAAGTAAAGTACAAATTTTGCACTTTGACAATACCAGGGGTCGAACTATTTAAATATAGAATATACCAAACAATGGTAGAAAAACATTCGATATAATTCTGAATACTAATAGCACACAATAAATCTTTACTTAGAATACCATTTTTGTTTTGAATATAGAAATATTTGAAGGAATAATTGTACTTTTTAAAGGGTAGGAACATGGACGATAAATGCTATATTAAAAATATATAATATTTTCTAATTGACAATATCCTTCATAGAAAGATTAAAATAATTATATACATCAAAATAATATATCTTATTTGTAATGGAAGGGACAATAGAAAACCTTGTGGTACACCTTGCAATAGCAGTAACGACAATCAATATAATTTACGTATTGTTGAATCATTCGTGATGCCGGACCGAATGGAATGTATATTCAATGTTGATAAAGAAAATTGCAGGTTTTCTTCATCAACATTGTGGAATGTTTTAATATTAGACGTTAGGATAATAAGTGAAAGTATAGTTGATTTTTTATAAGAAAACTCATATTCTGGAATTAACTTATTACTCTCCTTCAAGTAATTGCAAGATTAGAGACAAAATTCCTAATTCTATTTTCAGGTAATTGGATTTTCTCTTAAAGACAGAATTTTATCCTTAATCTTTCAATGACTCATCATCAATTAAGAATTAAAATATTTTTCCGGTAACAGAAAGTTGAGTAATTAATTCTACTTTTCCAATATTAATAGTTTGAAAAATACACTTGATTTGTTTCACTAATTGTTTTATTTCCTCCGACTAGTTTCGACTCACGTCATTCCCAAGGAGTGTTATGTGAGTCGAAACTAGTCGGAGGAAAGATCTATTTTTCCAATCTGGTGAGAAATATTGATTTTTATAGATAAAATTAGGGGTTTCTGTGTTTTTTTTACCAGTATAGCAGAAGGAATTTTATGAATCATTTTCAAGAATGGTAATTTTTTATAGTAAAATGTTTTGTACCAGTTAGTAACGGTGTTTTAATAGTGATTGTCTGTTATTCGTCCAACTTTAAAAAGTATCGCGCAAATTTATTAGCTATTGTAAAATCGTCCTGGAGAATACAAATTTTGATAGAATCTCTTAAATTGTCTGTATACAGATTGTCCTAAAAGTAGGTATACATCAATACTTTTATTATTTAATTTTTTAATTACAGATTTAATTACATATTTAATTCCGAAGCTGCTAAAAATGTCTATCGATTAAAATTTGAACGAATGTCCTCAAACGCATCGTCGATGAAATTCTTCAACTTTTGTACTGTGTAGGATTTTCTGAAATAAACCGTAGCCTAATCCATTGGAGTTAAATTCGGGGAACGTGGTGGTCACTCAGTGCTCCCCCGTCTTCCCATCCAATGATGTGGGGATGACTGATATAGGTATTGACGGACCGCCAAAGAATAATGCGATAGGGCCCCGTCCTGTTGAAAAAAAAATCCGCAAAGTCGGGTCGTGCCTGCTGTTGTGGCACCATAACTTCGACCAACATGCCCAGATAACTGGGCGGTTCCATCGAAAAAGACAGGACCCGTGACTCCATCACAGGATACTCCACGCCACACTGTGATGTCTGGCTGATTCAGTTGAAAGTTATATCTGTTGACGTGACCAGATAATTTAAAACAGGCTTCATCTGTCCACACGATTTTCAAAAGCAGGTCCGGTTGTTCAGTCATTATCTCACAGAACTGTAATATACGGTCGGGAAGCCCATGCAACAGTCTGGAGTTCAGCTGGTGCATCCGACGTTGTAATGATGTCCTCGCTATAACCAGCTGTCGAGACGCTTGTAGCGTGGACTTCTTCGGACTGTTTAAGAATGTGAGAGCTCCTTCATCTCATATTTCTGTGTCAACGTCACGCGTGGTCGTCCAGTCTTCGATGCATTAATGACGGAACTCGTGATCTTAAACATATCTCTGATTCGGTAAATCGTTAAACGTGACTATGTGGGCAAATGAAATTCATTTCCCACATCCTACGCACAGTCTCTGCATTTTCGTACTTCCAGTAGGTCTTAAGGATCCACCTTGGTTTATACTAGAAACGAACATAAAATACCTGTATAACCTGTATACCTACTGTTGAGCCAGTATGTTGTATAAATAATTAATACAAACACACAAAAGCGAAGCGTTATTCGCAAAATAACATTGTTCTATTTTTACAAGCAGCAATTTATAAATTCTAATTCCATAAATTTTTCGAGGACCGATTTTTCCGAACGGTTCGGAAAGTCCGTATCGACAAGTCGGGGCCGGGCGAAATTAAAATGTTTGCATAAATTCCTAGGGCGGCGCGGGCCCGCCAATTTATATGCATATTACAGAGAGATAAATGTATTTTGATGGAGAGATTTGTGTACAAACACGAAGCGCGTATATCATTTATAATAATTATTAATCAAAACCGCACCGCGAATAAATAATGCTCACGAATCTGGGTAATTACCTTAATTACTGCACCGCTCGCAGTTCACTATTAACTATTCTTTTTAATTACGCTAATTGTTTCGATTGTGATAATTAATTAAATATTGAGGCATGAAGTTTAAAATTAAATTGTTTAATAATGAATGATTATATTTTCTATTGTAAAGTAAGTTATTTTAATAATAGAAAGCATTTTTCACTAATAAATTTCAGTTATACAAGCAAATTAAAAGTCTTTTTATTAAGCGAATAACGATGTATAACGAGGTGGAAGCCGAAATTAATGAATAAATATTTCGTAAAATGTACATCTGTTAATAAATAAAGACTTGAAGAAAAGTGTTTCATATATGAATAAATATTTGTTATTCATAAGTAAATAAAAATTAAAATATCGTTAATGGAATAAAAAAAAATACCAATTAAAAAAAGATCATTATCGTTAAGTATTTCAACTGAAAATATTAAAACAGAAAATGATGAATAATTTTAATCGCCCGCAGTGAATTTCGGTAAAGATAAAAAAGGAAGACGTTAAAGGTTTTTTTTTTGTGCCGCACCCAATAACGAAACTAATCAACCGTAGGAACTATTCCTCCCCGATAGATTCAAAACTTGCACAGCGGAATAATGGCTCATTAAGTTTTAACCCGGCGCATCCACCATTTCTCTCAGCGCTCGCGGAGCGCTGTGAAATATTTTCACAACAAACATTAGCAACGCCCGAATGGCTCCTATATTTGAAAACTTAACTCGACGGCCCGAACGTGAATAACTTAATCGAAACAGCGGATGAAATAGATGATTATATCGCATAAATAATCGATGCTCGCTAATTGCGTTATTAATAAATTTTATGAATTTATACGGAAATAATATAAATAAAAATGAGTTTCCTAAATTAAGTACGGCTTAATAATTTTCAAATCTAAATATTCTTTCTCTCTAGCCTCAATGTCCCTTATTTTTACCTTTAGGAATTGTTTGGCTAAGGGACAGAACGGTTCAGGGCCTATTGGAACAAACTGAGCCTCTTTTTCGCAAAGTGTATTTGCATGTAACTATAGGAATATTAAAGGAGGGTACATCTGTGTGCCGGCAGTGTGAATGATCATTCTGGACTAACTTCCAGCTAATTCTTCAGGCTTCTATTTGCCAATATAGTAATGAGCCCTTTCACCCTAGAGATATCGCTTTTGCTGTGTGTCGAGACCTGCCTTAATTTATTATGACACACATTAGCTATATCTAAGCAACTGCAATTCCTTCTCAGAGACTTTAAAGCATGTATACTGTACGCGAAGACTTTATTGCTGATGTTATTTTCCAGTTTTATTTAGATTATTAATGTTTTCTTTATACAGTAATGAAAAGAACAAATTCATTTAATCCGCTGGTGATTAGTATTTTTAACTGCGTATCTATGTACCTAAATATTTTTCTATATTGGTATAGAAATGTTACGATTCAAACTCATGTGTTTGCCAATAAGATATTTTTATGCTTTCTTTATTTCTATACATACGAAATGATGAATATAATTTTTACTTTCTCTCTCAGTGTCGTAAAATATTTATACTCGATTGATTTAATGATCAGCGTTCGTAAGTCATCCCAGTTTTTTGATGATCGAGTCGAAGATTAGGGCGGAAGGGTGTAATAGTGCCTCATAGGCAGGCAACGGCCTCTTAACTTGAGTTTGCGATGGCCGCGCGATGGCCCATTAAACCCAACGAGGCCCAGTGATGGGTTCGCCCCCCGTCCTTCGGGTCCTTCGCGAAAACGGCGGACGGACGTGCCCGGATCGGCACTATTGTTTTACGAGTCGGATGAGTTAGAGGAAGTGACGTGCCCCTCGTAGGGGTGATCGGGGCCCGCGCGCCGCGAGACCGGAAACAGATTGTGCGGCCATATTGATCCGCGGACAAATTGCTCGTGTTTCGCGTTTATGCGTTATTTGATTCCGGCGATATGGCCGGCCGAATTGAATATCATCGGGTGGATGTTTTGTCGGCACTTTTGTAACGCTTAATGGAATTAAAATGGGGATGTTTATCTTTCTTCTCCCTTGCCAAAATGCATTGTGTTCCCTCCGCAAAGCATTGATAACGATACAATATATTCAATTATTCGCAGTGTAAATATTCTTCTCTTATTTGAAATAGGGAATTGATTGAAAATTAACAATAAGAAAATACTTTGATTGATAATACATAAACAATTTGAACTAAAGTTAAATTGAAACTTAACTTTCGAATAACTAAAGATAGTTTAAAGTTCTATGCCTTTAACCACATTACTATTTTGATGATGAAGAAAATTAAAAAACTGAAAACACGTTAAACTTAAAGTATTCCATACAGAATAGCCTCCTATATAATTTCTCATATAAATTTAACAAGATTATACAAAAATAGAGTAAATTAATCATAACCTACCATAAAGAAAAAAAAAATCGGTCGTTCAGCACAAATAAAAAAAGTAGAGTGAAAAATACGCAATTTACGTTTAATTATTTTCACATTTCATGTATTTTAAATAACTGTGCGTGAAGGAAAATCTTTTCTACAATTATTAGCAGTGAAAATATAAAATTGATAATTAAATCAAGCTTAAGCCACACTTGAAAAACCGTATCAGACAGTTACTTAAACTCGCAACTAATTAATTTATCATTAATTAAAAACGCGCGATAAGCGAGTTGTGCGGCCGTTTCGAATTCGCACGGAATTTCTTCCGAGGGCGAAATTATTGAAATAAAATACGGCCTTATCATATCGGGTCAAATAATTTTAAGGTAGAATTTCCGGTTTAATTAAAACTTGCAACTTTCTTACAGCCAGCCAATTCGGGTTAATTTAATTAAAATAATTTCAACCTCTCCGGGAGTCGGCCGCAGTGATACCGAAAACTGCAACGTTTCAATTTACATTAACTCGATATCAATTTCAACATGTTAATTATATAAATTGTATCAAAACCGAGACATTGAAACGGCGTATATTTCGGGCTTCAGAAAATAATTATTGTTGATTGTAATGCAATTATTTTACTTTATATGATATGGTGTAAACTTTATTTCTACAATATTAATTATGTTTATTATGAAAAGAGACATTTGGAATAGGAGAGTATATTTTTTATTGTCCTCATAAACTATTAAATAATTATAACTTCCTGTTTTTATAAACCCTTATCATTAAGAATTATGCTTCTCAACGACCAGGGTTCATATTAAATGAACAAAGATGGAAAGGCCACTTTTCGATGGCCAACTATCAGATATAAATTATTTCAGCCAGAGAGTATAATAATTTCAAAAATTTTAAAAAAAGCTATAAAATTAAAAAGACGATTTGATTAAACTTTAATAAAAGTGTCACGAGATGCGTCGGTAAAAACAAGTGTGAAATATACACGTACATATATTTCGACGTAGAATTTTTTTGCGAAGCGAAAAATAAAATAAATCGAAAAGGAAAAACTTCCTTTGAACGTGGAATGTAGACGTATTCCCGTGAAAGCATCTCGGCTCCGTAATTAAGTGCATGTAATGTGCTGGGATCGCGTGACACCGTCAGGAAAAATAAATAGGCTTTCCATGTCGGAATAAATTGAGATATGAGAGAACTACAATTAAATAAGCAACACCGAAATACACTCGCGAGGCATTTTTCCTCGCCGTATTTCTTTGTAGTCAAATCCAATTTTCGTTTTATGCGATTATTCTTACAGATATACTCAACAATAATTTGTAGACCATAAATCTGATTAAATACAATCACAATTTATATAATACTTTCAAATACAATTATTATAAATTACATAAAAATAATTTGAAGAATTTGAAAATAATTCATAAATTATTCCCTCTTTAGCTACTGTGTCATTTATGTACTTATGTTACATAAGTACTTTAACAAATGTGCAATAATGGACATTATTATATTACTGTTATTACAATTATTATATTTAATTGTTTGAAATAAAGTGAATAGTTTACTTATGTTACATAAGTACTTTAACAAATGTGCAATAATGGACATTATTATATTTCTGTTATTACAATTATTATATTTAATTGTTTGAAATAAAGTGAATAGTTTAAAATGTACTTTACCTGAATGCCTATAAAAATATGAACAATAATGAAGATTAAGAAAATATATTTTTTTTTTACTTTCTGCACTAGATTTTTCATTCAGAAGACGATTTTTTTTAAATTCCCTAATATAACAGTGCATTTCGTGTAAAATAAATCCTCCAGCGATTTTTTAACATTAAGTATAAAACAAAAAAGGAAAGTGTTCATCTGTCTTGGGCTGTAGATCTAGGTATTTCCAGTAGGTTGAAAGGTAAACAGTTTGTTTACTTATTGATATGGAGAAAGGAGGGTTGTGTGGGATAATTATTTTCCCAGAAAATAGATATTTCAGGTTCATTAAAGCAATTGAATTGACATAGAGCTTTATTTTTGAGAAATTATTAAATTAGAGATATTTTACAGGTCTAAAAAAATCTCAATTTTTGACAGTTTTTTCGTTCATTTTTTAAAGGCACAATTAACACGTTTGTTGTACGAAATTTGTTAATTCCATATTACTTAAATCTATATAGTTGATTCTCAATGAATCAACCCAATTTCAACCCACTGCAAATACCTAGGATTAATTAAATCGTCTGCTTCAACTATACAATAATTTAATTATTCGTATCATATGTTCGATTTTAGAAATAAAAAAATATATTGTTAATTGTTAAGGCTTTCACTTGATTATACATTTTGAGTTTATTAAATAAAACACTTTTTAACTTTGTTATTTTTTAATAACAATGGTCACAAATATTTGTACAAAATTATTATTTGAGTGATTATAAAAAAAATATATGATAAAATAATATTAAACAACAATATTAAATCAAAACACCGTAATAAAAAAAATCTGCGTGGAAAATGTTTATATTAAAAATTACAGCGAATATATCATTTCCCCTTACAAGCTTGTAAATCCCATTCCGGGGTGAAACATATAAGAAATTATGTTGATATCTACTACCATTGTTTCAATCATGAACGCCTGAGCTCCTTGAAATAATGGACAGTCCCGAGAGGGGGTTGCCGAGACGCCGGATAGAAGGACGTATCGTATTATTAACACGGACTGGCATAATGGCGTGCGAAAAACGGCGGTATTCGCTTCAGTTATTGCTTTCAGGCGCCCGTTTCGAAAAGGAGGAGAGAGCGGGGAAAATTCCGCTCCCGGTGTTCCCAACAGAAAGTACACACAAAGCTCCCCGAGGACGAGGGAATAAAAGTGGTGTGAAATAGTGGGAGGCGTCAGAATGAATAAAATTTTGAATGCTTTGCTGTTGATTGTGGAAGTTTCTAAAAAAAATATGACACAACAATGAATCATTAATGTTAATTGTTTAATTAATATATATACAAGCATATTTATTCAGATACAATATATAAAAAAACTAATTTAATATACACGTTGTCCCCTGAAATTATGAAAATTGTCGTTTGAATTGGCACTTAATTACCACGCTCGTTTTTTTTGCATACAACCAATAATACATTTTCGATGACTTTAAAGTAAACACTTTTTTTATAACTTTCAAATTATGTTTATTTTTGTATTTCACTACAAATGATTTGGCCTTCGAAGGATGTCGATGGTTCACCTGGACACACATGATTTACAACGCTTGGGATTTTCAAAATATTTCCAATTTTCATCACCCGCCACGATTCGATGGAGAAATGACTTTCTTTTGAATATGTAGCAATTCACAAGTGGTTTCTTTCCATTTTCTTGCTGTCTCTCATTGAATTCATCATGCGGAACCCATTTCCCCACTTTTTGAACCTTTCCCATAGCTCTCAAACGAACAGAGACGGCTTTCTGTATCACATTTAATTGATCCGCATGTTATTGTTGAGTTTGAGTATCATTTTCATGCAAAAAGGCTGTCTGGGAATTTTTTCGATGTGTTTCCCATGATATTCGTTTTTCATGTCAAAATTGCCAAATTTAAATTTTTGAACCACTTGAAACATTGTGTTTACCGTAAGCTTCGACAAGCTTTCGATTCAATTCTGCTTTTTTTCAAATGCTAACAGAAAACCAATGCCCCTTCCGCAAAACGTATTTCGTAGGCACATAACTCGACTTGTTTAAGGTTATTGAAAAATATATAGGTGTATAAAATCATTGTCAGCTGTTAGACGGAGGTGATTGTGCTGCAGAAGCTGTCACACGGTCCCTAAACTGATGATAAGGAAATCTCTGTTTCGTACTTCTACACCTGGTACATACTATTAAATGAAAGTTTTCGTCTGTCTTGGGTTATCGACCATAGATATGTCTGCCCTCAGTTTAATATTAATTAAGTCTGCCTGGAATATTGATCATTGGTTTTTCTATCCAGTCTTGAATTTATGTTTGAAAGAAAAAAATATAAAGCTAGGGTTGTAACCTTCATAATTTACAGAAGAATGTAAAATTATTAAGAATTTAAACAATATTAATTAATTGATCTATTTTGAGCCATGTTTGTATTTTAGACCCTCTAAAAGAAGGTATGTAGACGACTCTTATACCGTTTTATAAGTGGGAGCAAGGAGAAAGGAAGTAAAGTGTGGATGGAAAATTAGTTTATGAAATGTAGATTCTGTGAATATTTGAAAGATGTGTGAGGATCACTAGGTAGGGAAGTGTATGGGAGTATCTGGCGTCAGTGAGTTAACTGAACAAGGAATATGTTGAACGAAAAGTATGAGTTCAAGTGGCAAGGATATGAATACATTAAAAATGTTAGTAAGACCAGGTAAGAGTCCTTAAAATAATACAAAAATAACAACACGGTTAATCAATTGAAAGTAGAACAAAAGATTATTTATTTACTTATTTTTATTTACCTATCGATTCCATTATTATAAAAAAATATATTGATTTGTATTTTCTTTGTATGTTAAGTAAAGGTTACCTACTACTATAAAACCATAATTTAACATGAAAACTTCTGGTCGATAGCAGATTTATATCAAAATGTACACATTAAAATATTGTAAGTGAACCCCAAAATTGTTCGAACAAAGATGTTTATATATAAAACCATAATGTTGTTAAATAAATTTCTTTTTAGTTGTGAAAAGTTTATAATTAAAAATAATTTAATAAAAAAAAGCCAACATCAACACGATCAAACGCAACGAAGTAATTAATCACTTTTCCCTCCTAACATACTTAAAAAATATATATAATTCCGTGTTTGGTTTTAACAGCGCGCAACAATTTATCTCACGAAAGCAGAATTAAATTGGTTTACCATGTTGCAAAAAAATTGGTGCATTAAAGCGGCTGCGACGGGTTATTAGTGTAACAATTTTTAGTTTATTGATATTAGAACGGTTTTCGTCGCGAGGAAAGGAGAAGGAGGGAGGGTGAGTTTTTTTGTGCCTCGCACTACTTTTTGCAATTACTGCCTTATTCATGGAAGTTTTCTTTTATGGGTCGTAAACGATTTCGCTGGGGGAAAATTATAGCTTCATTATATTAAAATGACCACTTAATTCGCGTAAAATATTTTACGACGTATAAATTCGGCGTATTTGTTAGTTTTTTGTACTTTTTTCAGTTGGGAAATTTAAATATTTGAAATTATTGCAATTTGTATTCAAGAAAATGAATATTTCAATAGTGGAAATGTTTTAATATAGCGTATTATTGACAATGTTAAAAGTATATAAATTAAAATTCATTGTAAAATTATTATGAATTTAAACAATAATAGTTAATTGATCAACTTTGAGCGAAACAAAAAATATATATTCAGCGTATTTGTCAGTTTTTGTACTATTTCTAGGAGGAAAATTTAAATATTTAAAATTATTGCAATTTATAATAATTGTGAATTAAAATAAATGAATATTTAAATAGCAAACAAATGAAAATTTAAAGAGTGTATAATTATAAATTCAATGTAAAATTATTAATACTTTAAAGTATAATAATTAATTAATTTGCTTTCAGCCATTTCGCAAACAACAAAAATTGAATTCAGTGTATTTATAAATCGTTTGTATTGTTTTCTTGTTGGTAAATAGAAATGTTTAAAAATATTACAATTTATAATATTTATCTTTCCACAGAAATTAATATTTACACAGTGTATAATTTATATAAATTTATATTATTATTTTATATAATTTATATAAAATTATCATTATTTAGGCAATAATTCCAATACGGAAAAAATAAATGAATTTTGTCTGATTTAAGTTATTTCGCAAATCAAAATATATTATTTATAGGTCAGATGATTAATGGGTTGACGAACAATTTAGCAGTGTCTTTACAATAAATAAAAAAAAACTATTGTTTTTATTTGCAAAGAGTGATTATACAATTTCATCAAGTAATAGCCTCAAAAATCCATTATTAATACCACATCTATTTTCATTCAAATATATTTTTCAAAATAATTCACTTGTAAGTATTTATATGACAGGATTTATTTTATGTGACTGTGGTTTCGACAAATTTTTAATAATAAAAAGATAAATTTATTTACGTAAAATAAAATCGTGTTGCATTGAATTAAAACTGTTTTTATTGTAAAATTAACTTATACGAAGAAGTAATAGCCTTTATTTCACTTGCATTTTGTTTTAAAAATAAACGACATAAAATTAAGAATGTTTTTTTAAACATATAAATGTCTAATATTTTTTGTAATTAATTCCGATAATTATACAATTAATTTAATAGCCACCATTAAAATTAATTTCTTATTAATACAAAATTACCATTGTCGGAGCCAGTCTGATCGTGGATTAGTCTGTGAGGGGATCCATTCAAGTTTGGTCAACCATTATCCCCGATAATCTCCGTGTAATTATCAGATGTTTTGCTAAATCAATAATAATTGAAGGGCTCACCCACAAACCATCTCCACTCTCGTCCCCCTTCACCTCTTCTCCGATATTGCCATCAATAATTTTACGGAATTAATGGGATATATCCCGTCGTCTATATCCCTATTAATATGCTAATGGTGCAAATATTTA
Source organism: Philonthus spinipes (assembly GCA_963082785.1). Lineage (NCBI taxonomy): Eukaryota > Metazoa > Arthropoda > Insecta > Coleoptera > Staphylinidae > Philonthus > Philonthus spinipes. The sequence continues at coordinate 19,488,721 of OY720307.1, read as the reverse complement.
TTCGGCTTCCATGGATTTTGGGGATTAATTGAAAACCTCCCCATCAAATTACGTCAAAATAATATAAAATTGATGCGCAGCGACATTAACATTCATTAACATTTCATGGATGTATACGGTCGATCGATTTACTCGATCCTTAATTACAATATAAGCAACACAATTTATTGAGATATTAATTAAAGTTTAAAAATAACCTACAGACCATACTTCTGTATTTGTTTCGTGGCACGATACATTTTTATTATATCAATTATTTGTTTCTCATTAATCACTTGGTGAAAGATTAAAGTTAATGCTTGCGGTGCTACATTCTTAATGGAACTGGTAAAAAATCAATTACTCCTGTTACATTTTGAATTAATTTCTCACTTACTCCGTGGTGAAACATATAATAATTATGGAGTACTTTAATCAATACACTTGGTTGTTCCTTTCACTTAGCGAACAAACAACCAAGTGTATTAATTAAAATACTCCATAATTATTATTATTTTTAATTATCGCTCTTGTTATGTTCCATGTTGTTGTTTTTTTTTCAGTTTTCTGACATATGTTTCGATCGATTCACAGATCATTTTCAAAGGTTAAACTAGTTAGTACGATTAACCTTTGGAAATGATGATCGAAACATATGTCAGGAAACTGAAAACATAAAAAACATGGAACATAACAAGAATGATTGTTTTTTACTCAATATTGGTGAAAGATTTTTTCGAATAGGTATGGATTATTTCTAAATAAAATCATTAATTTGATTATTTCTCAAAATGATACTTTCAAACTATTTTCTTTTATAATTAAAATCAGATATTCCTTTCCCTAGAGGAAATGTATCGCGTACGTTATTAATTAACCTCACATTCTATGTTTATATGTATATATCTATTACAAAATTGCTTAGATTATGATAAAAAAATAACGTACACGTTAAACTTAACATTTCTGTAAGTTAAATGTTAAGTTTAAATAGCTCCGATTAATTATTCGTAAATAAAATCACGTGATTTATTTTACACTCAGAGTTTTTTTTTATATGCTCAACTAGTTATAGTAAAATTCCATCTTTTGTGCTTCCACCTTCAGGATTATATTTTACAAAAATTAGATAAGAATAAAAAAACTTTTAGTATAAAACGAAGTAAATTATTTTATTTACATATAATTCATATTTACATTATATCTTTTATATGAACGTCATGGCAAATACAATTTAACTATTATTTATATATATACAATCATCTTTATTGTGGTATTTACATATACATATATTATACAATATATTTGATCTAAACTTATAAATGGCTATCTACCTTAGGTCTTTCAGCCAAACTATTATTTATTATTATTTGATTTATTATTTATTAATTATACATCTATCCTAAAATTGAAATACGCATCATTTTAGAAAGATATTTGAATTCTAAAAATATTTTAATTATTTTAATTTTTCTCTAAAATAAACAGGAAAGCTGGAATTTGTAAAAAAAATGTTTTCACTTCCTATGTATATCCGGTCGGGTCATCACGCGGTATAAATAATATACAATATAGATAAACCATATCCAGTTTTCATCGCAAAAAGAAAAATCAGTAGTTTCAACACCTCATCCTGAGGTGGTTAAATTTAATTAAACACATATGAGCTAAAAGGCATATTGCTCCAGAATTAAATCGATTTTCGGCGGCTGCCTGTCTTCGCGCACCATATTAAATTGGTCCGTGAGTGAATTAATCACGGGCTTTTCACCGAATTATAAGTCTTCCAGTAATTCCTCAAGGATTCGGTTTAACGCAGCGATTAACGGGACTCGGCTCGGGCCATATTTCAAATATTCTCACCCGATACACACTGTCTAGGAATTACGCCGGGGCACATTAACTAATCCGCGTTAATTTCGTTTAACACCCAACCACTCAATGCATCCTGTGTACATGTGTGTGCAAACACTCGACGTTTTAGGCTGTTAATGGGGGTGATGAGATTTTAATTGAAATCAAAATTTTAGGTATTAATAATTCATGTTTTGGATCTTCTCAACTTATGTATAATTTATTTACAGATAGGTTCTAGCAGAAAAATATCGTTACATGTAATGTTGTCATTGCAAGTACATTGAGTTGCATACGTTTTCTTCTAAATCACATTTTTTTCAAATTACTGATGACTGATGCTTTATACACTTGTCATTGTCAAACTAAAAGTAATTTCAAACAGTACTTACGTAAGTAAGTCAATAGTCACAGAGCTGAATGTGGAAATGATTTATTAATTATTTTCAAATCATTTTTATTTAATATATTTAAATAACTGTGACCAAGTAGAATGAATACTGTTTTCTATTTAGTACATTTTTATTTAATAAAATGTTCAGCCACTATTCAACTAACGTATGGATAACTAGTGATGGCCATTTCGGTTTTTCGAACCTTATCAGACAAGTGTGGTCCATGTAGTAGACCCAAATCGTTGACGATGCCACATGAAATTAGGCCAAAGATGGCGCTTATGTCGTATTTCATTTATTATGAGTACATTTGTATTTTTAAGTTAACAATTATTGTATTTTTCTAAAGCACAAAACTAAAAAGTTGGATACATGATTGTCCAACCACTAAAATAAGGAATGACAATTATTTAAATATAATTAAAAGCACTTTTTATTCCCTACTTCACTTACGTGCACTCGAAATGTACATCCAACGAATAAAAATAAAAGTGAAGTAAGGAATAAAAGGTGTTTTTAATTGTGACTTAAATTAAACAACTAGTATAAATAGAAAACAAGTATTCATTCCACTTGGTCACAGTTATTTAAATATATTAAATAAAAATGATTGAAAATAATTAATAAATTATTTCCACATTTAGCTCTGTGACTATTGACTTACTTACGTAAGTACGTTAAACAAATGCACATCTTTAAATTGTGTAAGGCATAGCTGTACTGACGAGGGATAGATCCCGAAACACGTGTCTGCAGATGGCCTTATATTAAGTAACGTTAATTTTTGTTGTTTTTACATAAAATTTTTCTCGGATCAAAAATATTGTTGCATTATTCAATATTTGTTGATATGCAGCAGCAGGTGTACATTATGTAATTCAATGTCCGGCGTGGGTATTTGCCCGGGAAGTAGTTGTTTTAATGTGCATTTGTTTAACGTACTTACGTAAGTAAGTCAATAGTCACAGAGCTAAATGTGGAAATAATTTATTAATTATTTTCAATCATTTTTATTTAATATAAATAACTAGTAATTATCTAAATATATGACCAGCATAAATATACTAATTGTATAGTATAAACGCAAAAAGTCTTAATATTTGCTTAGAAAGAGCAATACATCTTTACATTTGATATTTAGTGTAATGTCTAATCGGAAGAAGGGATGAAGAGAGCAATTATCGACGCTGCGCGAGAAATTGTAAACAATAAAAATTTAATTTATGTATTTTATGAGCCTCTAAATAAAAAATGTAGGTACACTCCTCGTCTCCTTCCAGTTTTTGTGTAAATATTTTGAAACAAATAAAGATAAATTAATGCTTATTGTTATTTAATTTTGTATATACTAGGTTGCCTATATTTGAAAGTGTATTGATATAATAATATGCAATCCAACACACACATAATGACATTTTTTTAATTACTTAAAAGTAACGAAAGAATTGCAGTGATTTATTTTTATAATGAGTTGGAAATGAGAAATAAAATGTATTTATGCGTTGATTAACTTAATTTTTAATGTATTTTTTTTATTTTAGTCGTTAAATCTAAAACTATTTCAAATTGGTTTTATTTGACGGCTCTAAAACGCATAACCCTCCCATTCTCTGTATGTGTGTCAAACTTCAGTTTTCTGCGGCTTTTCGCGTGCGGGCCCGTAATTAAAAGTGAACTTTTTCCTCCGATTCGAGCAAGTCGGGCTTCATTATCGGATTTAATAAAAGCAAATTGTATTGTGGTCTCTGAAAGGATTGCTTTTCCGAACACGTACACCGACGGCGGATTTTTCCAGTTGCGCCGTTCTTCCGCTCGCGCCATTTTCCCCGCCGAGGACCATTATCCTGCAACCCGTGCCGGAGTTTAAGGGCCTCATCATTCCGCATTCGATTTTTATTACTTCATCACTTTGGACCCCGCCGCACCGCGCCAATTCCGATTTTAGTGTTTTTAATAACCATTCATTCGGTTTAATTTGTTCTATTGGGCAAATTGCGCGGATTAAAAAGTAAGGTGTGAAACGTAAGCTTGCGCTTTATTTTTATTCAGAATTAAGCAGGCGATTCGTTCGTTCTGTGAATATAACAAAATGAACAACCAAACGAAGTACTTATTAAATCAAATATAAATTTACATAACTCAATCATCACTATGCAGCAATTCAAGGCGACGATACAGCGAAGGATGAACCTGGATGGAATAGTGCAAAAAAATCAATTACGTATATATTTTGTAAATATAAAAATGTATTTCTTCTTATTTAAATATTGGGATAATGTAATTTCTGATCGATAGCCATTTCCAGAATAAGACAATCATAAATTAAATAAAAAGAATTTAAAAATAATAAATAAATTATTCCCTTATAAATTAAAGACGACGCAAGCGCCACCTTTTGCCTAATTTCAAGTGGCATCGTCAACGATTTGGGTCTACAAAGTAGACGACCGAGAATCATTGTTTCGTCCACTAAAGGAATGCGAACTTGTCCTGTTTATGAAAATTATTCCCTTTTTAGCTACTGTGACATTTTGTGTTATTACATATGTATTTTAAAACAACTATTCAATAATGGACATTTACCGTTGCAAAACAGTAACATATTGTATAATGCAACAATTTTTGAATCGAAAATGTTTAATAAAAAAAGTAATAAAAGGCCATCTGCAGACAAAATGCTTCGGGATCTCATCCCTCGTCAGTACAGCTCTGCTTTATTCAATCATAAAGTTATTAATTAGATTGATTAAAAACGTACCGTCCCGGCCGCGATCTCCGATCGAAAGGATCGAAAGGATCTCCGGTGGAAGTGATCGAAAGAAGAATTGACGGACGCGATTGCTGTACTTAATCTCAATTAATTGTTTTCGGTAAAAAATCTTTTCGATTCGGATTTAAATAAAGCCTTGCTGGTTAATGATAATAGAAAAAAGAATTTATTCTCTTTGTCACAGTTATTTAAATAAATTAATTAAAAATTATTTAAAAATAATTAATAAATTATTCCCTCTTTAGGTATTGTGGCGTTTTGACTTAATTTACAATACCAGAGTAATCATAACAAAATAATAATAAAATTGGCTAAATTCAGCTTTATATTTTAGTCATTGAAGATTTATTTGATATTTAATATTATTAAAATATTAAATTATATTTTATTATTATAGACGCCCAGACATACTTATACCTACATGTATTGATATTGTAATTATTTAAGTTATGTTGTTTTGTATTATTAGTATAGTCTGAAAAAAATGTATATAAACAGGGCTTGTCAACGAAGTGCCCGTCTTCATCTCCCTTGTCGTTAGACGTGACCAGGTATGCATAGGGATTTTACATGTAAAACACAATTTTTTGCAAATATCTGCTTCTCCGTTCATTTTAGAGAAAAAACTGAAAGAATTAAAATGTATTCCAAATTTAAAAATTTGTCCAAAATGATAATCAATACATAATAAAATTAAATTTGCAAATTATCGCATAATTAAATTTTCATTTTACGCAATGCATAGCAACGAAAATTAACAAAACTAATTATAATCACAAAGCTTCAATGTATTCATTATGTATATGTCACTCATTAGGATATATATAAACGATAGACATATAACAATCTAAACAAACTTTTTTCACAAACAAAAAGCCCCACCGCATGCTCGAAATGTCGGAACAAACACACCGACCCCGACTCCATTTAAATCCTGAAATATATTCGTACGAGGGGATTAATCCCATCCATATAAACACCGAAATGGGCTGAGTTGTATTGAAAATTCGCGTGTAATCAACGGGGATCCCGGAAGTTCAATTACTCAGATGGAAAACCCGCACGATGGCGAGGGGAGGACACGTCCATTGGCGACATCGCGCATTGATTTCGTATAATGACAGAGGTCCGAATATTAATTACACGATTTTGGAAAAAAAAAGTACCGCCGCCCCGTCGGGCGGGAATTAAATCGCTGATCACCGCCCTGTTTAAATCATTCCCAGGGAGACAATGCGGAATGAGACCCACACGCCTTCAAGTAAGCACTAATAGTCGGGGAAGATTAATTACGTCAGGTGAATTTTATTCGAAAGGGTGCGGGTTTAAATTAAGTTTATTGCTAAAAGCTATTAGAAAATGCTATATTATACTTATGTACGCTTTTGTTAAAAAGACTCAATAGTTTATGAGATATTTATCTGGAAAACTAGTTAATAATCATAAAATACAAGCTTTAATTTGACTAAACTTCATTTTAATTTAGTAAATACTAAATTTTTGAGACTTCTACTTCGTTATTTATTGTGTATCATTAAATAAAATATTACTTTAAATTAATGGTTTTAATCTTTAAACATTGGTAGTTCATATTGTATGAAATAAATATGAATAAATTATTAAAAATCAACCAATAAAACACAGATTAGATTTAATAACTTTAAATTCTCGATTAGTTTCGAGTTATACACTTTTTTTTTTTTTCAAGAGAAAATTTTAAATTCTCTTGAAAATGGGCTAATAACACGAAACTAGTCGAGAATTTAAAGTTATTCAATCTAATCTGTGTTTTATTGGTTGATTTTTAATAATTTATTCATATTTATTTCATATTACTTTAAAGTAAACACGTTTGTTATATTTTTCAAATTATGTTTATTTTTGTATTTCACTACAAATATTTCGCCATACTGTGGCTTCTTGTGATTATTTTTTCTTTACCTGAAACATTTGTAGTGAAATACAATGAACATAATTTGACAGTTATAACAAACATGTTTACTTTAAAGTAATGAATATAAACTTTCAACAACCATCAGCTCCCTCGATTAATAGATTAAATAAAATAGTTTTTTAATAAAGTTTCAACCACCATTTATTAAGCGTTTGGATATTTGGTGATGGCTATTTCGGTTCTTCCATCTACGTCAGACCAGTGAATTCCATGTACAATATCTTGATGAAGGTAGTTGAACGGATGTTATGTTGTGACTAAATAATGTGATGTGAATCATATAATTCTAAACTAAGCAAAAAGCAACAATTGCACATGGAACACGCCGATCTGTGAAAGACGGTGACGAAGTTATTTTTATTATTAAAAGATTAGTAGAAAAGTATATCTTTAAATAAAAAACATTTTTTTTTTAAATCTAAATGTATATTTTGTTATGGAAGGAGTTGGGAAATGTCTATCATAAAATATTCTTTTAGCTAGTTTTTTATCTTTATTTCCAATCTCTCCCTCTTTAGGATACGGGCAATTATTTAATTAAATAATAAATTACTCGGTCGGAATCAATGATCACCATAATTAATCATGAAATATTCAACCCCGAGCGCTAATGAATAATATTGTACAGAAACCGAACTAAATTGTATTATCGGTGCTTTCGTGTGGGGTGGCTCGGCGAGACAACCGCGATAATTAGGGGGGAGAATTTTCAGCCGAGCATTCAATTTAAATGATACTCGAGACTGTCTACTGTTAATAATGTAACACGCTTGTTTCATTAGCGATGTTTAATAAAATTTGCATAACGGATAATCACTCTTTGGATTGATGTCGATCATACTTGCTACAATTGAGTATTTATTCAAAATATGTTCATTAAATTATTGACAACTGTCACTTCTTAATTATACATTGTGTATGATTTAATAAAAACATTTTTTATAAAAAAGTATTTAACCACCATTCATCTAGCGTATGAATAACTGGTGATGGCCATTTCGGTTTTTAGAACCTCATATTCCATGTGTTTGTACAGCAGAAACTTAATATTATTTGATATTATACAAGATAGTCAAACAGCGTAAGATAATACTCAGGTTAGGATGGTTTATTGATTTTTTTAATAAATAATCTAAATTAAAAATGAATTCTTCATGATGTTCCACGAGGTTGTTGAAATTTAAACGAGTAGAAATTCGTATTATTTTTTATATTTATATTTTAGATTAAATAAATAGAATTGATAAATAAAGCACTAATATCCTTTCATCACACTTATTGTTTTCTTCCTGTTACTTTTTAATTTTATTGTTAGCTATATAATAAGTAAATTTGGTCTTTTTATTGCGAATAATTTATTTAAAATGTTAAATTCATAAAATTACTTATTTTCAATTCATTACAAAATGTTTTGCTTTTTTTAATTTGAATTGTCGGTAGACAACTAAAGGACTAAAATCAAAATTTTGATCTTAGTCCCTAAGTTAATCCATTATTAGATTTGTTACCTAAAAAATAACCTCTCCGAGAATGTTATCTTATCAACAACCTTTCCGGCACTAAGTCGTCGTCCCACCCGGCAAATAATGTAATGACACCGATAACCATTTCGAAGTTTTAGACGCTGTAACACTAGATCTGTTTTCTTCTTATAATCCGTTAGTTACATATACCGCGCACATAGTTTTTAGAATTTAGTTTTTTACTGATAATGAGCACCTTGTGTCTCGAAATATACATCTAATATAAAAATAAAAAGTGAAGTAAGGAATATCAGTTTTTCTGTTATTGTGAACAAAATCTTAAATATAGTTTTCTATATTTGTTGATTTTGAGTTTTTGTAAATTGCGTCCTTAGTTGAGAAAAAGGGTGTAGCATTCCATATGTATATTTCGGACACAAAGTGGATTAATACCAAAAATAAAAATGTGAAGATAGGAAATTAGTGCTTTATTTATCAATTAAATTTGATCTTCACGTGACTCACTCAATCAATTTAAATTAAATCAATAGAACTTAATAAAAATACACATTTGCAAAATATCAATTACATAAGTTATAAATAAATTGGAAGTTTAAACAATTTTATTTAAAAAATATCAAAGTTTATAAATATTTATTAAATATTACTTCACGTTATCAAGAGCTATTTTCTTTACAATTCTAATAATTATTGATTAACAAATTCAACAATTGATTATTTCGAAAATTTACTTCCTATTTTATTTTAAACAACAAGACATTTTTCCTTTAAAATTGAATGAAAGATTCAGTATCTCTTTTTTCACAGGATTTATTAAAACCAGATGTACATCTCGGTATAATCATTATCAATAAATTCCATTAAAGTATGAAATGATTTACTCTAGCTGAAGGTTGTTACATCTCGTCTGGCCACCTTATATAAAAATTATATTTGTCATTATGTAATTACAAGTAACTTTTAGTAATTAATAATACAAACAGGTCTATTAATTTGTTAGTTGCTCGTTTAAGTACTTAAAATGTTTCAGTATCTAAAGAGAAAATAAATAATTGTATTATAATTTTTTTGTTTATGCGGATTTATTAAAAATAATTATACAAAGTTACTTGTATAGCAACCTTACTTTTGGTTATATATAAAAATTTTCAAATGTATTTTTACAGAAATAATTTAATCTACCTAAACTATTTCAAATAAAACTTAAAACTAACTTAAATCTAAAAGAAAACAGCAATAACATTTATTTACAAATATTAAACATATTTTTAGATTGTTCAATAAATTAAATTAAATAAAAATGATTTGAAAATGTGGAAATAATTTATTAATTATTTTCAAATCATTTTTATTTAATTTATTTAAATAACTATGACCTAAAGAATGAATACTCTTTTCTATTTGTTTAATTCATTTATAGTTTTATTATTCAAGTTTTTTGTTATAAACGTAAATTTAACATCGGGATTATCTGACATTTTTGCCGAATTAATAAAATTTGAATATAGTTTTTGCACATGTTCCCTCATGTTGTGTTAAATTTGTGAGTAAAGGTGTAATGTAATTATTTTTAATTTAACGTTTAGCCTTTATATACTTTATTTTAAGAATCATAATAAATGGAAGACGACGCAAGCGCCATCTTTTACCTAATTTCATGTGGCATCGTCCACCAACACAAGAACCGTTCAACCGCCTTCATCAAGGCATTACACTGGAGCACACTAGTCCGATGATGATCGAAAAACCGACTAATTATCCCTACGCTGGATATTTTATTAAATATTTTAAGAAATAAATAAAACTATAATTATTTCCGACGATATATTTTTAATAATAATAATTTATTTAATGAGATGCCCAAAGAGCGTTTTGTCAAAGTCGTTGAAATAATTAACGGTTTCTGGGCAATTTAAAATTGCTTAAGTAAAATGCACTAATGACAAAGTCCGCACTAACAAAGCATAAGCGGATTTGCGCGAATGCACGTTTGTACGACTCGCTTCGTAAAATAAAACCTCTTCCCATTTTTTCCGCTCAGGAATATCGCATAATCTGGATTAATACAGCAAAGAACGCATACATTCCGTTAATTAATTTGATTAAAAAATAAGTTACCTCTCTAATTTATGATGTATCTTTGATTTAAAAAAAACACAATATAAAAAACAATTAAAATCGTTTTCTCTGTGTTTTAGTCATTTTGTAAATTAATAGTGTTAAAAAACTTTATAAACAGTGCTATATTGTTAATAGAATAGGTTTTTAAGTATCTATTTTGCTTACTAATAAAGGTCATGTGGCTGCATTTATTAATGTTGAATTTTAGTACTTGTATCTGACACTAGCCTATCATGTTATTTATATTACTCTAAAGGAGTTGAGTATAATCTTGGCATTATTATTCTTTATTACTGTTACTGATACAATACTTATACATTAATGTATAACATTTCAAATTAATGTATTTTAAAATGAAATAAAACAATAATTGACTAACGTCCAGAAGCCTTTATGCCACTCTAACTTAGCATTTAATACTAAAGGATAAGTTAATGTAGTCTGCTTATGTTAAACATCGCATAACAAGGGCGCCAATAAATAATTAATTAAAATAATGCAAAGAAGAGGTGGTCCTAGGATTGATCCTTTTTTGAAAAAAATAAATTGACTATCGCTACCGTTAAATATTCTTGCCGTTTACAAATATATATGGTTTGTTATAGTTTACTGTCAAAATATAAAAAAGTTAGAAGGGGATGGAACACCAAACTGAATCGCCCTGTATATTATCTTTAAACTATCAAACAAAGCTTCTTGTTTGTTTTACTCTTGTATTATTTCTTTTAGTAAGGGGATGAGCAGGAAAATCCATATTTCTGTTTTTATATGTTAAATCTTGAAATTCCATTAAACCATTTTATTCTAATAAATATTTTATGAAATTATTGATAAAAATATTTTTTTTATTTAAATTCTGCATGTAAAAATATTTGTTTCTGCGTAATCGCTTCTGGTATAAAAAATTTCCCGAGGCTCAGCGTAACTATAATTTTTTCCTAGAATTTGCAAATTGTAACAGTTTTCCCTGAAATGATTTTTTTTTTTTCACTTTTTTAGCCTATTTTTAACAGGAAAATATGATGAGGCGCCGTTTCTACCGTAATTATTTCACCCGAAATTCGAATGTGCAGAATTTTCCACGCGGATTTATGTTACTGAACATACGCATTTTTTTTATTTAATACTTACATTTTTGCAACACTTTTTTTTAATGATAACACTTTTTTTAATGATAACATTTATTAATAAAAGTTACACCAACAAAAGTGTGTAACTAATTAAGTACAGTATGAAAGAGAAATTATCAAGTAATTTTACCATACATTAAAGATGGAAATTCATAAAATAAATTCTTAAAATAACAATAAAGATTTTAAATGGTCATGTAGTGCGCATGCAAACTTAAAAGAAAATTTTCCACATCTACAACAAACGCAGTTGATGATATAAAGAGAATGATAGAAAATAAATTAGAAGATTTAAAAAAATAATATCATAATTGTCAAACGAAATTTTGACTTTAGTCAACTGGTATTATATCGGTCCGTATATATTCGAGGGCACTGTGACCAGTGATAATTATTTGTATCTCCTCCATAAGTATTTCCATTTTAATGGAAAATGTCGACTTAGAAACCGGGATTATACTGTGGTTTCCGACACATTTTGCAAATATAGTAAGAACTTATTTAAATGAAATGTATTTTAGCTGATGGATAGAAGAGTTAAATGACCAGCAAGGTCACCGATTTGACACGCCAGATTTTTACTTGTTTCCTTAAAATACGGTTTACCGTGAAATACCAACCACAAGAGCTAACAAATCCAAAGGGATTGTAATTTTTTTCGCCCAATATTCTTTTGCAGACAATTCAAAATTTTGAACGGCAAACTCAGCTTTACCAGGAGCAGAATGGTGCGACTTATGAGCATCTAATTAATTAAACAAACGAAACTTTATCTTTTAAATCATACCTTTGTTGTACACATTTATCTCAACCAATGCGCCATTTTTGGAAAAAAGGATCAAATTGTACTTTAATTATTAGAAGTTTTTTAGGGTGCTTCTACATCATTTTAATTATCAGAAAAAAAAAAAATGAAACAAAGATAATTCACACATTTGCAGCTATTTAAATTACAATGAAATTAAACAAGGAAAATTTCTGGCAATGATCAATAAAATTCGATCAATCACTTTTTCCAACTGCAAAAAATACCGACACTGCAAGTTTTACAAACATTTATTGAAACAACTACTTCCCGAGCATTTTCTCCTCCGGACATTGGATTACACAATATATATTTGTTTGTTGCATAGTAGTACTACTGCGAATTGCAAAAAAAAAATTGAAAAAAATCAAACCTTACATTCCATGAAACTATTAAAGCAAAAGGCATTAAATATGACTAATCCTTATAAATAAGTGTACAAGGCAGAAAGACCTATGAACAATATCCATTTAATAATTAATTAATTTTTATGTGATATATTAATCAATTATTAATATGTTCTTGTAATTGTACAAAATATTAACAACCCAGTAATATAACTCGGCCTGCTTCGCCTTTCGTGACAGAAAAGAGTTGCTTTCTGGAGAAAAGTTAGTTCACATTCGCGGCCTGATCTTTATATCGAATTCTGTCACGCATGTAACTTTCGGGTTTTTGGGGCGGGGTGGAGTCTTCGCAGATTTATTTTTGCGCCCTCTCCGGAGCCCCGGCTTAGAAACCGTCTGACTCGCAACTCGAAATAAGTTAAACCTCCCTCGCCACCGCCGGCAACATGTACTTAACTTGTAGGCTGCGGAGGCGGCGTTTACATTCAGAAAACTGGCGGTGTAATTAAATGTGGATTTTAATCGCAAGTGGGTGACTTTTTAGACATCGGGCGGGAAAGTAGATTCTTATGTGGGTGTATATTAAGCTGCGGTACATTAATTTCACCATTTTGTTTTTCTTTGCTTTGTTTTGGGGATTTTCATTTCTGAAAATCAAATAAAAAATCCAATTACTAAATTTATAATAATAATAATAATAATCAACTATATTTATAGTCTAACTAAATTTGTATCATAGAAAAGCATAGGATACTTATATACATAGTTAGTTAATCGCAATTTGTGTATATTACAAATCGCTCAATATGTTTTGTTTGCATTCAAAAATATATATTGTAATAAATTAAATGTGCACCACTCCTAACTTTCTTATTAGTTGAGCTCGAGAGTCGATTAAATTAGTAAAGAAGTAGTAAATTTTCCGGGGATTACAACGGCGTAATATGAAACACAATAAAACATTTTTAATTTTATAAATAAAAAAAATATTTAAAAAATTAAAAATTTGAAATCACTTGATTTGTTTCACTTATAGTATTTATTCCGACTAGTTTCGGCCACAAGCAGTGCCTACTGAATATACAAGCCATAATGTTGAAGTGGGGAGGACTCCCAAATGCACACTTATACCTGACCTCGCGCACGGCTCTAATGCCACAAGCGGGTTAAATTGTAAAATTATTTTTATATTTTTATAGTTATAATGATAAATTTTTAATAATCTAAAAAGGAAGGTTTTGAAAATAATTCACTTCGTGTTGTTTTACTTATTAAATAATACCAAGTCAATTATTTTCAAAACCATCATTTTTTAAATTTTTATTAAAATTGTTTTACCAAGTGATTAATGAGAATAAAATTAAATATATAAATATTTAAATTTTCTATTAAAAAATTAAAGACTTATGGTCTTTAATTAAAATTATTTTATATAAATGAAAATAAAATTCCAAATTAGGTAAACAAATTATTGTGAACGGGAGATCATGATGAAATCCGATTAGACTCTGAAATTTTTAGATTTCCCACTTCTATATTCCGGCCTAAAAATTTAATATTATCTACTACAAGCCATTTAAAACGTTAATTTTGTACATTCCTTGAAAATGGCTTGTATCCGAAATTAGTTTGATTAAATAAATGTTATAAGTCAAACAAATTAAGTGAATAATTCAGGATGATATAATTAAAATTTTTCAAAAAAATTAATTAAACATAAATTAAGTGATTTTATATTTTTAATTTTAATCATCTTTCATTAAGTGATCAATGAGAAACAAGTTAGAGATAAACAGTTTTAAAATGAAACATACTCTATATTTTATCATAATTTAATAGAGCTGAGGATTTTGAACACAATAGTTTATAATGTACCATGGGTTCGACTAGTTTATAATATACCATGGGTGCGTTTCATATTCGAGTCTCGCCATGAAGATCTCGATTATTATAATATTTAAATTTAATACTTTTGCGGAATTTATTGCTAGTTAATATTCCGTTGAGAACTAGATTAAGTTTTTTTGTTACCAAGAAAATTGTTTTTCCAGATAATTACGTTCATTTTTACAAACATTAAGTATACGTACTAAAATGCCTGTCCTGGGCAATCGACCTTTCTACCTTATGGTGGAGAGCAATTAAAAAAAAAACATCTGCGGCAGTCAGAAATTTTACATTGTGTTGCAAGAATTATTTCGTACAAATATTATAGCAAATAAAATAAAATATACGTACGTATACATAAAATGTATGATAATGAAAACACTAGAAGTGTTTTCATTATCATAGACTTTGTTTTGTATAACACTTTATTTTTACTTGTGACTGCAGTTTCCGCACATACAATTTATATATAACAGGTATAAAAAGAAAATGTTAAGTTTTATCAGTATAACAATATTTTTTACTAAAAAAAGATGGATGGTAGTGGTTTAATTATTTTATTGAATTAATAACAATTGATTTCATTATTAAAATTGAGTGATAACTTAAATAACTACAACCACTTTTATATTATTAAAATTGATTAATGTTTGAAACCTTTACTTTGTAAGAGACCTAAAGAATTATAAATAAAACACACTCTTAATAATAAAAAATAAGAATTTTAGTAATTAATTTTTAAAAAAGTAACATAACAATTATTTTTAGACACCCTATATATTTTATCATAATTTGATAGAGAAGACAATTTTGAACAAAAAAGTTATAATAACTTAGAGACTACGCAAGCGCCACCTTTTGCCTAATTTAAAGTGGCATTGTCAACGATTTGGGTCTACAAGGTAGACGACCTTCACTAGTTATCCATACGCTAGATGAATGGTGGCTGAACATTTCATTAAATGCGAAAAAAGTTATAGTTTACCATAACAACTTATTTATATTTATTAAAACTTCAAATACTAAATATGAAAACAGTATCCGAAATATATTTACTTTAATAAATAAAATAATAATAATAAAATAAAAAAATTAGTAGAAAGGACAACCATTTTTATTTAAATAATTAGTCTCCACAACCAACATAAATAAGTTCACAATATTTATTGTAAAAACCCTTTGTTAAAAAAACAATGGTCGGGAAAAAATACAAGGAACTATTTAAGCTCCAAACTATATTTATTGTAGAAAAACAATGCTACAATTCTTATACCATACGTGGCTTCCTCCGACAGTTTTCTCAAGTGATATGGAGTTTATAGAAATAGCAGTCTCTGCAATTGAATATTAATAAAAAAAATGTTTGCATTTCTATAATTACAATTAATGAACATCATTACGATTTATTTATCAACTACCTAAAAATGAGCAATAACAAAATGTATAAAGTAAACTCTTAGAATTAATAGTGAAATGCAACGCAGATACTACCGACTTAATGACTTTTTGTTGCCGAATTGAGAGTTAAGAATAATCTCTTTTTTAGTTTAGAATATAATCCCAATCTGGAGGGAAAATGAAAAAGAGTAGAGATTAAAAAAAGAGATGGATAAATAAAAATGTATAATTGTAAATTGTAATTTACACTTAGATGCAATAAAACGGATTTTGGGGTAATTTTATTCAAAAACAGGATTTTTTTAGTATTACGAATAAAACTGTTGGTGTTTTACAATCAAAGAAGACATCAACTGTCCACATACTCACAGCTGTACCACGAACCTCACAGCGTTGATATCTGGTCTCCAATAAAGTCACATGACGAGTAAGAGTAATAAGAGTAAAGTAAGAGTAATAAGAGTAGAGTAAGATAAATCAAGCATCCTTAGCAGTCGCCACAGTGATCCTCTGTGTTTACTGTGGAATGAGCAGTAGGTGGTGAAGAACACATAAATAAATTTTATTTTCGCTTATTAATATGCATTAATTAAACTGATATGTGCTATATGTTGTTTTTTTTTTCTACATCTTGATAATTTCGTTGATTGTAAAATACTAAAAGTTTTAATCGAAGTACCAAAAAAAATATACCCGTTTTTTTTGCAATAAATTACTCAATAACTTGCTTTTTGGGTCCGTGTGTATAAGAAATGTACGAAGACATTGATTACCTTTTATTTATAGTTGTAGTTGAATTACGTGAAGATCATCACTTTGTAATACGAATACACTTCTAGTACAAATAAATACACATTCAAGAAAAGTTTACAGTGTTCTCTTTACTGAAATATTCTCCACGTAATTCGACTACAACTATAATTAAGATGGATTCAATCTCTTCGTAAATACCCTTTGTTTCGATTAAAAATTAATTATATTTTTTTAAACAATTCTTCTCGTTATCATTGTGTTTATTCTCTTAAATAGATTTAATGCAAAATTTTACGATTTCTGTAAAAGATGCGGTACGTTTCCCTCGGTGCGTTTACTTGCTTAAGAAGGCAAATGTAATTAGAATGTGCTCATGGAAAATTTAATATTTACACGCGGGGGGGCTAAAACATGCGGGGAAATACAATTTTCGTTAATGAAATTGTAGACGATAGCACTCTTGGCATCATAGGAGAAGTAATTTAATCGAAAACTCTCTAGATACCTCGACACACAATGCACTCACCAGGTACATCCGTTGATAATTAAAATTACTGGCTCTGAAAACATCCATGGAAAGTTTATTAAAAGAATAAGAGTTTTATTATGAGAAAAGAGGAAAGCGACAAATTTTATTTTATAAGATAGGAAATTTTAATTAAATGGGAATTAAATGAAAACAACAATATCGTAGCTTTCATCTTCCAGTCAACATTTTCTTAATGGATAAATAGTTGTAACTAAAGTCCACAAGGGAAAGGGGGAGAGTTAAGAACTTAGTTTTATGATTATAAGATGATGGCGCAAAATTTATTTGAGCAAAAGCAGACAGATGAATTTAGAATGAAATTGGAATTAAATAAAAATATCTATAACTTTGTAGCTTTCATCATCCAATCATCTTTATTTTTATTAATACACTTTGATTAAAACACTTGGTTTGTTTCACTGATTTATTTTTACTCCGACTAGTTTAGAACTTAGGACCTAACGGTAGAAGGAAAAAAGATTTTAAAATAATTTTCTTGAGATGACCTAAGATTCTAAAATTCGAAACTAGTTGAAGTAAAAATAAATAATCAGTGAAACAAACCAAGTGTTTTTATCAAAGTGTAATAATTAAATACGCTTCACCACGGGAAAAGTGAAAAATTTATTCATATTATTTTTATTGAATGATAACGAGAGTCTATAATAGGGAGGGCAAGTGTTGAGTTTCAAACTCAGTTTTATGATTATAAGATGAAAACGACAAAATGTATTTCGATAGAAACTTGTAATTAACTGATAATTAAATAAAAACAATAATATTGTAGCTTTCATCTTTCAATCAATATCTTCTAAATGGATATATGTAACTAAAATTCACGAGGTAAAGGGGGAGTGCTACAATATAGCTTTGTGATTATAAGCTGATGGCGTAAAATTGATTTAAGTATGAATTTAGAATTAAATGGGAATTAAATAAAAGTAGCTTTCATCATCCAATCAGAATATTTTTTTTTTTTTTTTGATAGGTGCATGGGTGTAACTATTGTTCACAAAGGGAAGGGCGAGTATTGGGTTATTGAGTTTTGTCATTATAAGATGAAGGCGACCAAATTTATTTGAGTAAAAGCAGAAAGATGAATTTAAATTTAAATGGAAATTAAGTGGAAATATCAATAACTTTATATTTTTTATTTTCCAAACAGGATTTTTTCTTAATATTTATCCATTATTTGGGAAGGTTTATTTAGAGTAGACAAGGGAAGGTGGTTGTTAAAAAAATGAGTTTTATATAATTATAATAACTTACTAGCAGAGTTTTTGATCACAACATTTTTGCAATCGATTTAAATAAACGCAGATTTTAATAACAAAAACAGAAATCACTTAAACTGAAAAAATTGAACACAAAACCCAACATTTAATGCTGCAATTCGAGTACAAATGAAACTATACCCATTCGAATGAGTCAATGGCTGTTAACACCGACGGCAACGGATATTGCCAACTTCCATTTGACACGCGCTCGGACCCGACCCTCCGGCCAAATTAAACATTACAAACCCCATCAATAATATCGCGCAAACAAATTCCGAACGCGTAATCCCTAATAAATAATTCATTCGTATAAAACTTCGCAGTGCACAGATATTGTTTAGTGATTCGTAAGAGGAAAGGGCCGTTACAATTTAGCGGATGCGCCGACAATCAGAAACATATTCAAACAGCGATATCCGGGCAATCGGAATAAAAATGAATCCGGCTCTGCGCGCGCTATTTGTAGTACAAATGGGCCAGGCCATAACTGTAATGCCACATTCAGGTCAGAAACCAGCGACTTGATTTCTTCGTTGGTTTTTTTTTATTTTCCCTCATCCCGGTCCCGGCGAATCCGCCATTTGTGTTTCTGCCGGATTCCGGGGATTAGACGTATCCGGGTGATATTATTTTATTCGCTGGAATTTTAATGGGAATTAGATTCCACTTTTAACAAAGTCTTGGATAACGAGTATCGGATTGAATAAAAATAGATGGAGGGATTAATTATAAAAATAGAGTAGTGTCAATTGTAATAATTCATTGGACCAATAATAATACTTCGCTATCGATCAAAGGTCTTTCAGCCAAAATAAAGTTAATTAAATTTATGTTTAAAAAACATCGAAATGTACGCAATTACATAAAATAAAACTTACAAAATATAAATGCTAAAGCAGAGAGGGCAAAAAAAGAAGGAGGAGAGGACGACCGAAATAAAATGTCATGGAGCAACATAAAGCGGCCGGTTAGAACGAGTTTCCCGCATATTCCGCCGAGGCAAGGATTTTATGATTTAAAGAACTGTTTTCGTTAGTAAGTAATGCGTTCCCGAATGTGAAATATTGCGGAGAAAAATATACTACTGATCTTTTATGTAAAGCTCCGCCTCGGGACAAGAATGCACACATCCCTCCCTTCTTCCTCATTTCCCGAATTTCTTTTCGCCCCTTTTTTGCGCGCGCTTTCTTTTCTTTCATTTTGCATCGGAATCGGAACTTGCAAATTGAACATTACAGTTTTAGCGCGCCAGAATACGCGAACGTCTGATTGATTGGAATAGTGCGGGGATGTTATGAAAAGGGCGGGATATTCGAGTAGGTCCTAAATCAAACAGGCGTCTGCCTCCCACGCCGACGGGACGTCAATCCTACGTGACGTGTCTGGAGATCAGGTCTCGTTACGGGAACTTGCATCTATCGATTTACCTGTTTATAGTAATATTGGTTTACGTTGGGGTTTTGTGCTTTGCTACTGGAAAGTGAAAAGAAAAGGGAAAAATGTGAAACTCAAGTAGCATTTTTATCTATAGAGTCAATTGAAACTCAAGTGACGTTTTTTTATCAATTGTTAAAAAAACGCTGCTTGAGTTTCACAATTTTTTTTATGTTTAATTAAGTTTTCACTTAACCTTTGGTGAAACATAAATAAATGTTACAACGCCCGTTAGTTCTCAAACGCGAATATAAGGAATTGATGATTCTTGATCATAAAATCTATTATATTTTTTTATCTATATTTTTTTCCACAACATCTTACAGAAAATTTAGGACATAAATTATTAATTGATTTTTTGTAAGATTAGTATAAGAAAAATTTAAGTCAAAAAATCTATAATATATTTATTTATATATATAATTCCCAATATTATTTTGAAAAAGAAGAATAATTCTGATCATACTAAATACACACATGAGCAAAAATATTCCGACACAAAAGTAAATATATTATCTTCGGTGTCGATGTTAGCATAAGAAAATTTTCGTGTTTTCTGTTTTTCATATTACGAGATGTGAATCATTATCCGCAAAGTAGGGAAAGATACTAAACATTTAATTAAATAAGAAAAACGCACGAAACGGTAAATTAAATTGTCAAATTTCTTTGGTCTTATTGACCAGGTTTTACATCTACGTTGTGATTTAAGTGATTAATGATGTGTATCACCTTCGCGAACTTTAATGTTTTCTGTCATACTGCTCGGTAAACCGTTCACGAGCAAATCTTAGTCTCTCAATACGATGATCTGGGAGGAAAAGTGAACAATCAGCTGGTTTTATTGACTTCAATCCGTATCCTTCAATCTTCGGCGAACGGTTCGTTAAGAAATTGCAGTTCTATAAACATATTTCACTTAGTGAGGAAAAATTGTGATGGTAAACCATGATCGCGTAGTGTAGACAATACCATAAAACGGTGTTCTCGCCTGTTTGTAGTGCGACGTCTGTCTGGTCTTGGCCTTCTTCGTTCAAAGCTACTGCTCTGACTACTTTCATTTGCTTGCATTATAATAAAATATAGGTACCAGCACTGACAGTTCAAATTTCAATTTTATCATTTGGCCTGTTTAGCCGAATGATAAAATTTGAATAAACAGCACACCTAGATTTGTAAATTATGTATAACTTACTGTTTCCTGACTTTTCCTTATTGAAATATATGTTTAGTATCTTTTCTTACTTCCAATCCTTACTTTATGGATTATGTTACACATCTTGTAACATAAATACGGAAAACACGAAACTTTTCTTATGCTAACACCGATAATTATCCAATTTTTAGATAATGTTTCACTTCTTGTAATATAAAAATCAAAAGAGAAGATGTTTTTCTTATTTACTTCGGTATCTAGATTTTTCTGTAAGTGTATTTATTAAAACAAATTGGGAAAATATTTGATTCAAAAATTCCAATAATTAAATGAATACGCATATTATTTCCCTCCCTATATTCAGCTCTGAGATTAAAAATCTAGCATAAAGTAAAGAGGGGCCAATATATTGACTCTTGCTTTAGCTATGTATGAAGAATGTCTAGAATACAATTACTTTAGTAATAATTTTGTGAAATTAGATAGAAATAAACACTAACAATAGTATCGAAAATCACAGAATCATTTAGATATTTAATTAATCAAACTAAATAAATCAGTGATAAATAGAATGACCTTTGATAGATGAGATAATTTGTCTAATATGGGCTTTAAGACAAGTTACCTCAATTCAGTATACTTTTTAATTTAAATATGTGTATTTATTATTTTGTAACAGTTTGGCAATGGAGATATTGCATTCTTACATCAAATATGTGAAATATAAAAGCAATAATTGTCCATTGCTTTTACAGTTTACATATAATAGTTAAAAAAAGAAAACTTAATTAATTATGTAAAACAACATGAATTCATTAATTACAAATTTTAATTCACGGTCGATAATACCTGCGCTGGCCGCCGCAGTTTTTTCGCAATTGTTACAACAGCAAACATAATTAAATCATTGCAAACAAGAGAGATATAATTTCGTTAGGGCGAAACACGCAATAGTTCCGAAACCATGTTACAATAACTTGCAGCAATTAACCGCGAATTAGCGGCAATCCGCCGCCGCTGATTACAACATTTAATTACCGCCTTATGCAAATTTTCATCTCGGTGCGTGCGATTTTCGAAAATTCCGCCGGGCACGCTTAAATCGTAATAATAATAATCCGGCGGGCGTAAATTTGCCGTACGCCCGCCTGGCAGCGGCGATAATAAAATGAATTTATCAGTGTCGCGGATATATTTTCGAGTCTCTATAGAGTTATAATATTTAACAATTTGTTTTTTAGGTGCGCCTGCGGAATCGTGAATAAATCGGGATTTGTGAAAATAAAAACAAAAGGCGACGTTAATGCAGATTTATGCAAATTGAGGAAGGAGAGGTTGATGGAATATTTTATTAAATAAGCTATCTATGATTTTATAGATTATTTAATTCCGTTGAGAGGGGAGAATGGAATTATTGATGGAATATTTTATTAAATAATCAGCGTCCTGAAGATTTCTTAAGAACCTTTATGTCGATTTTGTGTATGAAAGTATGTTAGGAGATTATTCTTAGTCCATTATAAGTGAAATTGATCCAACGAATTCTAAGAAGCATAGTAGAATAAGTCATTTTTAATTCATTGTTTTGCTGCTTTAGAAAGTAATATTTTGTTTTTATTATTAAATTATTCATAATAAATTTCACATGGCCAACCACCGCGCCCTGCCTCTCTTCTAGTCAATAAAATCGCTTCCGAACACAATTTCAAAAATATCGAAATGCGTTGTTGAATAATAATATTTGATTAAATCGCCGCCCGCAAAATTTAATATCAATTAATTAAACGTATAATGTGTATATTGATATTACTAGCTGATTTATTTAACGAGTGGATTCCGCCTAATTATTCGTGCGTTAGTAAGGCGATTGCTCAAAAATCGGTTTTATGCAAATTATCGCGAACGGTCTGAACGATGTGATTTATCGCCCGTTGCCCGATTTATAGTGATGGTTATTAATGTTATGTATTTTTAAAGGATAATCAGTTACAAATTAACATAATTAAACTCGCTCTAAATAATAATCAATCGTCATGAATTATCATCGCGTACAGTGAAATCGACATTTGCGCGTTTATTAAATTCTGCATTGTTGAAGAAAAGTTTGGATATTTAACCAAACGTTTTATTTATTTTCATAAAGTACTACGTATCCATCACAGTTCTTTTGCCGATTATAATCATTTCTTATCCAGTATATGTAGTATCAAACAATAAATGCAAGTTAAATATCAAACTCGCATTTATTTCATTTTTAGTTTGATTACTAATGATAAAACTTGGATAATTTCTCTTCATTTTGGTTCCCATTAATCACTTGATGAAAAATATTTAGAAAATTCATAATCAAATAAAATGCACTACTATTTTATGTTAATAGAAAATTATTATTATTAATAATAGCCAGCGAGATTTTCATTGAAATCTGAGTGGTGAAAGTTTTAATTTTCAAATTTCTGTATTTAATTTATTTTGTATTATTATTACCGGCTAATTTCGACTTATACTCGACTTATATTAATTCTAAATATTATGTATGGATTTTATGATGTTTTATTAATAATTGTGTGTAAACATTTAAACTATATATGATTTAAAAAAAGCGTTTTCATTATTTGAAAAACTATGTAGAAATATAAATTATTATTGACGAATTTATATTTCTACTGCAGTGCTTTTTAAATAATGAAAATACTTTTTTTAACTCATGCTTAGTTAAAACGTTTACAAAAAATTGTTAATAAAGTATCATAAAATCCAGATATAATATTTAAAATTAATATAAATACATCTAACTGAATAAATAAGTTTCATGTTATTTATATTTATAATGTTTTCCTTAAATATTTAGCTTATCCATTCCATTTCGTCTTAACAGCACGCTCCGCCGACCCATTGATCCGATCCGACTTGACGATAAATATAATTGTCTCTCGAGTCTGATCGGTTTGAGACGTGACGATAAAATTTATCGCGAATCGAGCGTTAATGCCGAGCGATCCTTTATTTTCTCGGCTGCGCGGTTTACCCCATCAAAAGTTATTTCTCGCAGGGCGAATCAAAAAGAGTCAACCTTATTCGACTGTAAAGTGCACGCGACAATTATGAATCGAAACAAAAAAAAAATATCTGTGGTGAAAAAAGTGAAATAATTTTAATCGTAAAGATGTGGTGACAATTGAATAAACTTCCAAAACTGTGTATGTGTAAAAATAGTGTAAGCACTGGCTGAAAGACCGATAGTCGATGAGCATTCTGGTATTAATGAAATAAAAAAATATATTATATTTTACCTATGATATCGTTCGACGTTAAGAGTGTATTGACTCAATACCCAACAACTAAAACAAATGTTGATATATCTCATTAATAACTCAAAAAACAATAGTATAAAAAAATCGGAAATGTTAAAATTACTAGAAGTTTGACTAAAACAAAATTACCATGAATTTGGTAACAAATTTTACACACAATTAAATAGTCTCCTCATGGAGTCAACTCCCTCGTCATTGCCAGTAGAAATATTCATGGCAGATTTGAAACAAACAAAAGAAAAATTGAAAATTTTCGAACTTTCGAGAAACTATGGTAAGACGATCGGGATCAGCTGCAGCGCTCGCAGCGTTTTTACACCATGGAAGCCGGTGATAAATAAATTCTAAGTCAGAATTCGGAAGCCAGCGATAATTAATAACCATGCATAAAATATTATTGATATAAAATAAAACCATGACTTACTAGTAAATTCAGTGTATATTAAATATTAAAAATATTAGTGAGTTAGCATTTGTATTTATTTATTTATTTATTTAATTTTTCATATGCATCGTCGAACCCGAATTAATAACATACGGTTTGTTCGTTTCGTTTCATAAACCAGTTTTGTATTTTTTACACTTACTGCACTAACAGCAATGTGGCGTGTATGACGTGGGTGTCATCAAAATCCCAACAAACAAGCCTATATACACGTTGTCCCCTGAAATTTTCATTACGGACATTTTAATGCATTACTTGGCACTTAGTTACCACGTCATCATTTAAGTTTTTGAATTTTCTGTGCACTTATTAACATTTTGAAGCTACTGCATATTACAGTAACAACCATGGCGATCAATAGTAATCGAGATACACTACAAACACATTACAATACATTACCCATATTCAAAATTTCAGGCGACAACGTATACATCTATTCTTAAAATCGGTAATAGTTCACTTATAATTTTAAAATCACATTCAGTAACCTCGGTTTTGTTACTGGACTTCGGCTCAGTCAAACCATAGATTATAATATACATGCGACGCTCTCTGTCAGCAATTTCTTGAATAATCTTCTCAGTATCAATGTAGGCAGGCTGTTTGGAGGACTGACAACACGTTTTTAATTGTTTGATATCATTTTGAAGTACAATTACAATTACATTTGTATATAGAATTCATTTATGTGTTAGCCTGTCTGGACTATCGACCAGAAGTCTTTCCATTCTGAAAATATGGCGATGTGCAATAAAATTATCTGTGCTTTTTAATTTCATTTATTTACGGATTCACCATTTCTACATTCAAAATATGTTTACATATATTGAGCATACAATATACCAACTTATAAATTAAAAGAAAACCAATTACTGCTAGCTGAACTGTCTTAATTGTTTGCAGTAAAGAATTGTGACAAGAGTATGTTTATATTTTGAAGAAATATTTAAATTTATAATGATTGCTTGAACAATTTTCGCTCAAATTGGAATCAAGCAAGTTATAATAAGCACTTTTAGTTTGCTTTAAATAACCAAATTAAACTTAAAAACTATATATAATATATTTAATAAAAATGATTTGAAAATAATTAATAAATTATTTTCACATTTAGCTCTGTGACTTTTGACTTACGTTACGTAAGTACGTTAAACAAATGCACAATAAAACAATTACTTCCCGGGCAAATACTCACTATATATAATATTATAATAATTTAATATCGTTGGTTTTCTTTTTTTTTTTTTTTTTTCTTCTTTCAGATAAACTTTATTTATCATTGAGTTAATTCAAACAGTATAAGAGTATGATTAAAGGGAAATCATTATTGCTTTCCGTGTGATTAATAATGCACTTATTATAATGTGTGATGTAATTATTCCAAAAGCATTCGCCGGTTAGTTTACAGCATGTATTTGCGTCACATGTAAACAATACGTCCGCGCGGCAATTTGCGCTAAACAGTGTTTTTGATGTCTGTCCGTGACAACATTTGCAACAAATTCCTATCTGCGAACAACACGCGCCCTCTGCAATAATACCCGTTGTAATAAAACACAAACGACACGACTAGATGCGTTCAAATCTGGAAAATATATTAAAGGGAATGAAATGTTTGTTATGACTAAATACGTATTAAATTAATAAGGAAGCGTATCCTCTCCCATGAATAGTTTCAGTATAATAGAAGACTGAAAATAGAATAATTACAAAAATAACCTGTAGAAAAATCTAATTTTAAAATTAAATAAGGAAATATTTTGAAAATCATCATTAAATATTCGATCATTTCTGTTTTCATCGCTGCAAAAATTACTTAGGCTGCATTTATAGTGGGGCAACGTGATTCCAGAAGCACCATACTTTGAAAGAGGCTATTTTTTGTGCGCGCGCACCCAAAATTCTCATTACAAACCTACGAGTATGGCCGCATTTATTTTGAAGCAGCAAAGCTGCTAGCTGCATTATACCTTGAAAGAGGTTAATTGTTGGTACATACTCACGTGTTTCTGTATGCAATTAGAATTTTTTGTACGCGCGCACGTAGAATTATTCTCTTTCAAGGTATGGTGCATCTAGAATGCCGTTTTATTATTATAAATGCAGCCTAAGAAATGTTTACTGCAATGAAAACAGGAATATCGAATAGATGCGACTTGTGACGCCTACCACCCCCTCCTTCTAAAAGCAGCCTCTTTCAAGATATAATGCAATTACTAACTATGATTTTACAGCCTCACTATAAATGCGGCCTTACACTGTAAGTTTTTGACAAGCAACTACTTCTGACCGCTAGATATTTGATTACACATTAGATGCTTGTTGTTGCATGCTAACTGAGCCTTGCAAAGGTTTCAGTCAAAAATATTTAATGGAAGGTCCCGACAAATCATAATTACAATTATAAATAAAACTTTTAAACTTTGTTAACCACGGTATTTTACTTTAATTGAGACTACTAGATAGCTGGAACTTATCTAGCAAGATTGTAAAATAGTAGTTCTAATATATAAACATTGGTAGTTCATATTGTAATAATAAATATGAATAGATTAAAAATCTACCAATAAAATAAATAAATACAGATTAAATTGAAGAACTTAAAATTCTCAAGTTATTGAATTTAATCTGTGTTTTATTTATTTTATTAGTAGATTTTTAATAATCTATTAATATTTATTATTAGATTGTAAAAAATAATTTTGCATAAATGATATAAATTTAAAACTTTTTGTATTAAAATTTTACTGAGTTTGTTTCTATAAAATTTTTCAATCTATTTTTTTGTAAGTTTATGAAGAAATAAAGATACACGTGTATGTAGTTTATTAGGAAAGTAAAAATTTGTAAAATATTTCACCTCCCGGAAACTTCCAAACACAACCCACTAAAATTAAATACTATATCATTCCTTCGCTAACTTTTTAAAATATTGTAAAAGTCCCTGAATTTACGGCCGTGCCCAAAACCGGCGGGGGCCGGCCTCATTCACTCCCCCGCTCGCACCTCCCCGCCGCCTTCCCTCAACCCCCCGAAAAGCAAGGTAATCAGCAAAATGGCTTTGTCGATCGCTGTATCTCTTACCCGCCGGTTGCCGCCGCCTGCGCGCCGTCTCGCTCCCACCCCCTGACTCCCCAAATTGCCTGTCATCATTCCGGCATTGCTGAACACTTCATTTCGACGTCAAACTTTAGATTGAGCGCGCCTGAAAAACTTTGCACTTTTTCAACTCGCCGGCATTTACTAACTCTCTTTATCTTCCCGAACAATAATGTTCGCATTACCGAAACAAAGTTATAACTTTAATACGTTCGCGCGCGAAATAGGAAACATAATGATAATCGGATGAGGGAATCAAACTGTCGGGACACTCCGGAGGGGTGGGAAAACAGCCTCTCTTATTTTTTTTATTGTAACTTCTCCGTCGTTTCGGATTTCGTAAAACGGTCGCCTCGTATTAAATTGAATGAATAACTTCTATTCACTTTTGTGTTGTTCTCACCATTTTTTATATGTATGCTTTGTGCTTATTATTGAATTGGATTTATAATTTAATAAAAGAAATACAAAAAAATTAAAAATAATTATTAAAGTATACTGCAATGGAAAAGAGAATAAGATAATGTAAAACCAAATATTTTGTAGTTTTCTAAAATTAATTACGAAAACGAATGCCTTTAAAAACTGTGATTTTGCACTCATTAACACCTCGAGACATACTAGAAATCAGACAATCAATATCTACTTGTGGTATTTCATTCTAAGGTTCGATAATTTGACGTTTGGATTCTACTATTGTGTTAGGGGGCGCTGTAAGTCGCCTATTCTAACACCTATCATTTTCCAAACATGTTCTATTCGCAATAGATCGAAGAACAAGATGGCCAGGGTAATAAAGTCATTTCAATGCGATCAAAAACTGTCTTGAAGTGGTCGCTATATTTGTCACTTTGTCAACACAAATTGCCTTTTTAGTTTTTGATAAGGCGTTTTTTTTACTATTCAAATTTTTCAGTGAATTCCTTATATTTTTTTATAAACAACACTATTCGTACTTTTTTGACACCATTTTTTAACAATAATCAATTCATTAATTAAATTGATATTTCTTTTTAAATTATATTTATATTGTAACGAAAATGAAAGAAGCAACTGGAAAAAAACGCTCGGGAATGGTCCACCGAACGCGCTACTGTAAAAGTGGCGTCATGGAAAGTTCTGGAAAATTCGAGAAACAAGCACGCTGCATAAGCGCGCGCTAGCGACGAGACGAATCAGTCTATGACGAGTGTCCGAGTTTCACCTATATCCGAGTTTAATTAAATGAGATTTCGTAACAATATCTGTGAATTGAAAAAAATATCAATGTACAACAATGAAATTAATTTAATTTAAATTAATTAGATCAATTTCTGTCAAATTATTTCTTTCACTTCTTCGTTTTCAGAATAGTTGGTTTACACGTCCTGATGAACAAATTGGATTGTCATTACTTTCTTTTTTATATTCAGAGATACTCAGAGACAAATCGGACAATTCTATTATAACCCTGTTTTGTTTATGCTGAGATTACCCTTTTATAAAAAAAATAGTGTAAAAGCTTTTAGTACGCAGGCTTTTAATTATAATTCCAATTCAATTTTCAACTGCATTTTCCTCTTGGCTTCTAAAAAAATATTAATAAACCAGTGACGATATTTTTTTTGTTTCATCTTGTTTAATATCTCATCGCCTGCCGTCGCGTGTTTAACGACTGCGCTTAATTAACTCCGCGTAATTAGCAGCGTTCGCAGTTTTCCGAAAATCGTCCGCCCCCCGGTGCCATCTCCTCCACATACATGAACTTATCTGATCCGCATCACTCTTAATAACTGGAAACTTTAAAACTAGCCCCGCCATCAACTATAACTTGCTGAATTTACACACTCGCGAGTACCTAATTTAATATTTCGCTTCCGCAAAAGAAAATATAATGTTTCATTTGGTGATTAAGGCTGTTCGGATCGCTCAAAAAATGATACGTATTCGTTAAACAAATAATAATAATGTTGTTTATTAAAAGATTGATACGAAATTTTACATAAATAAGCAATCTAGGATTCAATTTAAAGGATATTAAAATAAATAAATAACTTTATTTCTACTGTATATTTATTAATACCACTGCAGTTTCGACAAATCGGCTTGCCATTATCAAGTATAATGTCGCTATAATATTATACTTGATAATGGCAAGCTGATTTGTCGAAACTGCAGTTGTATTTATAAATATACAATGTATTATACAAACAAAGTTATTTATTTAAATATCCTTTAAATTTAATTAACATATATAACGAAGTAGAAACCTCAACCATCAAAAATTTAATTTAGGATTCTATAGAATTATTGTCACGAACATTTTATGATTGTTCTTAAGGATATCACTTCATTGTTAGGCAAAACATATGGCTTTTCGCTATTTACAAAAATACAGTTGCAAATTAAATAAAGAATAAAACCCTTTTTGAAATTGTGTTACATTTTATGCGCGCATACAGAGTGTATTTATTATGCGGTGTGGGCAATGATTTAGTTTTGCGTTCCGACGCAGTAAAATCCAAAATTTCATTGCCCGTCCGGTTTTATAGTTGCACATAAAAAAAGCGGCGCGCCCGTTCCGAAATTTATGCTTTACGTTTTGGTTACGTGCAAAAATTAATTTAAGCCCGTGCGAAAATTGATGCATTTTTCAATCAGTTTAAAGCAAACTCACATTTAGTTTTCTAATTGGAATAAATGGGAAAAAGTGCATAATGAAAAATATATTTTTATTATTTATTATATTATTTTTTATTATTATTTATAATAGCGTTTGTTTAGTATGGACATATAACAATTAGCCAACATAATTGTTTACACATATACCGAATGAGCAAACTCAACTGTCCGGGGTTTGGCAACAAAACAATCCCTGCAGTGGTATATTTTCATATTTTATAATTTACAAATATGATTCAGGAATTATTTACGTCGAATTTTCAGACCTTACTATTCTTCTTGTTGACTTCACTGGGACAATTCCGAGGCTATTCCGTAAATTAACAGAAAAAATTATTTATTAACTTGGTCACAGCTATTTAATAAATAAATTAAATAAAAAATGAAAATAATGTCACAGTAGCTAATGTATTAATTATTTTCAAATTCTTTTTATTTAATTTATTCTGTAAATTGTTAGATTTGACGATTACGCGATTACCTCACAATCTAAGTACTCAAATAATTATAAAACTCGGTTAGACTGTGACTATAATAGCGTATTAATATACACGTTATAAAATGTTTCATTGAATATTGTTTGATTTTACAATTACCTCAATAACATAAAAACATAACCTATTTCATACATTATCAATCTTATTAACTATTACTATATGAAATAAATCTAAATATCGCCCAGTCATCACAATTTAAATTTAATATTGCCAACTCAGGGCACTTATCATTACTCGATACATTAATTAGACACATACAAAAAATTGACAGAGTTAAATGAGCAATATTGTACTGTTTTATGTTCTTTTATTACATGTGATCACTGCCGTAATAATCCAGCATTAAATAAACCAAACAGTCCGCAGGAGATAAATCTCGGGCAATAATCAAATAACTCCTTCATACATATTCAAAACTTCCACGCTGCACGGAAGGCTGCTAAGGGAGGAAGGAAAGAGAGTGTAAGAGAGAGGGAGAAAGAAGTGGCCCGCATAATTTTAAAATAAAATATCATTAAATTTACCGCACTGCATACTAATGTACTCGACTCGCCATTATATTTTTTCGCCGTCATCTGGAGATCTTATTAAAGTCTAATTTTCCTAAAGCCAAATTAGCATGTAGATTTTATACTTGAACTTTCCAATTGGAGTCGGCTGAGCAGAAAGCACCGGGTTGCTCAGAATTTTTTTTAGTTTCTTTCGTTCTCATTGTTCGCTGAAATTTAAATTACTTAAATTCTTGAAATGTAAGGGAGGATAATAAATTAATTGTTATGTGTCTTATAGGCGTTCAACCTGTGGTACACTTTAAATATACTTGAAAATAAATTAACATGTATTTATACACAGGAAGTAATTTAAATAATAATAATATTATATTATGATTCAGTGTATATTAAAGTTTAAATAAAACACTATTTCTAAATAAAATAACGTTTCACAAACATTTATTGTAGACACCGTTCCAATTATTTCGTCAACATAGTGACCTGAATCACATTATCTGTTGTATACTATACTTTATTAAACAAATTCACGTTTATTAAAATCTGTTTTTAATCATTGATGGAGGTTGCTTCACTGAGGCATACTCGATAGCCATTGTAAATACTAAACGAATGTATTATAAACTTTATGTAATTGTTAACCTCACAATAACGATGATTTTATATGTAAAATGTTTCACGGGGCAAGACAGGGACGTTAATTTAAACAGCCCTTGTTTACTATCCTGGTGTTCGGTTAGCTCAATAATATAAAAAAAGAAATTGTTTTTGTTTAGTTTATTCAGTAAATAATGCAAATACGCAAGATACATATTATAAAAGAATATTGTCAGAGCCAAAATGCCATAATTAATTAGCGCGAAGAAGAAAGAAAAAACGTTATCCAATAACATAAATATTGACATGGAAAAATCTTCGATACTATATAATTCTTTATCTAAGATATACTTTAGTAGCTCCCTTTTAAAATCTTTTAGAGTTTTTAAACCTCTTATACTGCCAGATAATTGTTTATACAGTTTTAGGCTATTATATAATGGTAGCTTTTCCCCTAGAGGTAGTCTGTGCACAGGATAGGCATACAGACTAGCTGGTCGTGTGATGTATGTATGGTGATGGTTAAATTTATTAAATTTATCTTTGTGCTTAAAGTTAAAAAGCAATATTTCATAAATGTATGAACCAAACAGCGTCAAAATTTCGGCCTTTTTAAAAGTATCCTCTGCATGACTCGCCATATTTCAGATTGTAAATGAGTCTTACAATTCGTTTTTGCATTTTAAAAACTGAAAACTTAAATAGCTTATTTACAATACAAATAAATAAACAGCAACAATACAATAATACTCAGGCATAGTCAAAAATTATTATTATTATTTAAATTACATCACTGGGACAGATTCGGGACAATTTCGTAAATTATTAAAATTAAGGTATAAGCGATTTAACCTCACACTCCAAGTATTCAAAATAATTATAAAACTCTTGGCACTTGATGAAATATATTACACTATGTAAAGTAATTTAAAGAAAAAACACTTGGTTTGTTTCAAAAACTAAACTTTATTCCGAATAATTTCGGTTTTTTAGACCATTATCAAAGGAATGTACAGATAAAAGTCAAAATTTTGACTTCTCTTATTACCTGAAATAAAAATATTTCTATATATACGTAGACAATAATGTTTCCAGTACATTCCTTTAGAAATTGTCCAACAAACCGAAACAAGTCGGGTTGTGATCAATAGCAAGTGTCTTTCCTTTAAATTATTTTACATAAACGATTTGACCCAAACTCTGGATTTTTTTCTACGGAACTGGTAAGAGTTTTACAGATCAGTTTTTTTTTGTTTATTTGTTCTTGCTCTACAGGTATATTTTTTAGCTCTGAAGAAGCAAAATGGCGCCCAATATGGCGGCTTTCCTTGGAGGTTGTTTGAAATCTGCGGACATGGTAGGGATCGTAATTCTTCATCTAGAAACAATAGAACAGCATATTTTTTTAAGATAATAGTAAAAAGAATGGAATGAACTAAAATAACGGTAAACCCTCAAAGGAACATAAAATACCAAATATATGAAAAAAGGTGCGTTTTTGACTTTAACACGTTGCTAAAAATCTAAAATAAATTTCGAATTTTACCGACAGTTTAGTTTATTCTATGAATTGTATTCTCTTTAATTTGAGCACAGAACGAAGTGAACTGGTTGAACGGTTAAAAAGTTAGTATCCGCTGTTGTTTTCAGAAAAACGCCTTTAAAGTTTTCAGAATGGTTTTTCTGTGCCATTCAAAGCATTCCGCGAAAATTGCTCAATTTTAGTCAATATCTAGTTTTTTTGTGTCCTGAATATGAATCTGAGGATAGATTCGAAAAATTAAATATGACGAATCCAATATGGCGGACTAAAAAAATGCATACTCAGCGCGCGAGACGAAACCTGGGCGACCCACAGCGCTCGGGATGTATTCAAAACACTGTAGCAACGATAATATTTGCAGGATCGAAATATCCTTTCACCTACATAATCTACATGTATAGCCCTCATTTTATGGGAGAAAAAAACTGTTTTAGAATTACCGTGTAATCGAAACTAGTCACAAGTAAATATAATGAAGTAATAATTTTCAAAGTATTTGAGAATTATCGTGCAATTGAAACTAGTCATAAGTAAATACAATTAAGTAATAATTTTCAAACAGATTGTCAATTGTCATATAATTGAAACTAGTCCCATGTAGAGTTATTGAAAATACCAAGTTAACGTCTTACAGATACAAAAATCAATAGAAAAGATTGAATTTATTTACTTACTCGTAGTTATTTATATATTTTTACTTATTCTTGTCTATAAAACATAAGGAGGGATGTATTGTTTTAATATAACTCTACATGTTATTTCACGATAAATCTATTTGAAATAAACTTTACGGAAGCATCCATAGGTATGCAAAGTTAAATGAGATAAGAGCCGTACATTGGATCTAATCAGATGTTATCCTATCAATTATCTCGGAAAGGTCCGACTGAGCGTACGAGTGATCAAAACCCTAATTAGGGGATTAAAGCTATAAGTTTAATTCCACCCGGTCGAAATTAATAGGGCGGCCGTCGTAAACACGCGAAAACTATATCAACTAATTATCCGCATAAACAGGAAGGCTGCCTGAGAAATTCGCAACGAATTTTGATTACAATAGCATATTGTTGTAAATTGTATAATATTATTAGCGAACATGAAAATTTAGTTGTGACGTGTATATATAACGTTGTTTATGAAATAATACAACGTGAAATTAATTCAACCAATAAAAAATAGGATTATTTTGTTCACATTATTACTCTAATTACTATATGTTCTAGAAAATAAAAAAATGAGTGAGGCTAAGTTGGTTTAATAGTATATACAAATCAAATATTTCGTGTATTTTCCACAAAATCCCTGCCCCTAGAACTTTTAAATCTTCACTACATTTCTAAAAATTCCAATATCTCTCCAAAATTCTAACATCCACAATCATTCATGAATTATTTATAAATGACTAACTGGCATAGGCCGCATTTATAAAGGCTAATCTTTGGTGCGCACGCAGATGTGTGTGCGACTAATTTTAATTTTGTGCGCTCAAGCATTTCATATTTTTTGTATAAATTTATAAGTTTCAGAAAAAAGAAAAACTAAAGAAAAATTTATTATAATTTTTATTTTATCATAATAGTTACAGTATATGTGCAATTTATTCGTTAATATACATTTTAAGCATTTCATTTTACATACAAAACTATGTTTATTGGGACCTTAACAATTGCATAAAGTTAACAATATATCCGTTTAGTATTTAAAAATGGCAATTGAGCATTGTTATTTTAGGCGACAATCCTTACGTTTACGTATGGCCGCATTTATAGTGAGGTAAATTGATACTAGATGCTGGCGGCATCATACCTTCAAGGAATAGCATACGTAAGGATTGTCGCCTGAAAGAACAATGGTCGATAGCCATTTATACTAAAGGAATATATTGTTAACTTTATGCAATTGTTAATGTACCAATAAAGATTTTTTATGAAAAATGAAAAATTTAAAAATTTTATTAACCATTAAATCGCACATATAATCTAAATATTATGATAACCTGATAGTTATAATAAACTTTAGTTTTTTTTTTCTAAAACTCATTGAAATTTGTGCAAAATAATATGAACAGAATATTGAACATCATAGTAATGCCAAGTTTATAGTATTCTCCGCAGTTGGCCTTTCTGTTTTTATATCGAGCGTATAACAAAAATCGACGACGAACTTGGCATTGGAAACCTAAAGTCATGTCTGAACTAAAATCACACATTCACACGTAAAGTACTGTCTGTCATGTTGACATTGTCACTGTTTAACCACAAGCAGCATTTCACGCGTTTAATCTTAGTACAGACATGACTCGAGACTCCCAACGCCAACTTCGTCGTCGATTTTTGTTATACGCTCGATATATAGATATACATCTTTAATAATTTAACTAGAAGTGTGCAAAGTCGATTTTTTGTCACTGCAAAATGAAGTATATGACAATTTTCTTAATGTTATTTATAATATTAATATATGGAAGTGTCACCTATTTATTAATAAACTTCTATTTTTTATTATTTATTAACTTCAGCTACTTAAAATTACTCGATTACTAAATTCGCTCGATTTTGCTCAATACTTAATTTAACTTAACAATTGTTTACAACATATATATGAAATATTGAAAAATAGCTCTCTATCACGTTGATTTTGTTTATTAATTCTAATAACTATTCATTGCTATTAATTACACATCGAACCAATCGAAAAATACTTTAGATAAACATGAAAAATTCGCGAGAAACTCGTCGAATTCAAGGCGCGTCCGCAAACTTGGGCAACTTTGCCGGTCATTTATATCGGCCTTAACAATGAATGAGGATGCGTCAAAAAGTTTGTTATATTTTATGCGTACGTGCGCGTCTGTGCCCTTTCCCCTCTTTTCATCTCTTCCATAATACTTAAGAAACGGCATGAATTGTTCATGCGTATATAATAATATTTTATTCGCATCAAACAAAAAAAAAACTGTTTGAAAGTGTAAATAATTAAAAAAAAGGGAATTTATATTGTATCGAATAGAAAAAAATTGCATTGTTTGAGATCGTATTATAAAAAATAATGAATCATTATATAATTAAAAAAATATTTGTTTACTGTATGAAGTTTGTCTTTCATTTTTCACAGAAAAAAAAACGAATATATTTTTGAGGTACATTATCTCACATTAAAATTTTATGAAATCCATTATAAACTATTTTATTTTTTTAATTGAATTAAATAAATGCAATATGCAAACATTTCGCAGTAATAATAAACGTTCATTAAAATAATTTGTTATTCTAAATAAAAATAACACATTCGACATATAATTAAACTTATTTAATTAAAACATATTTCGGCAAAAAACTAACAACTGGAACACGCACACAAAAGATCAGCGTGAATAATATCCGCGCGATTTACATATAGTCCGAAACATAATTTAAACATCCCTATAACACAAAATAAAAGGTTTACGCCGGCTCCGGCGAAAGCAAAAGGCCATGATAATATTCGTAACGAACTTTCTCCCTCTCCCCCCATCTCTCATGAATAACCGAGCCCCGGACCTTAGGTATGAATTAATTTGAAAATATAAATCCGTTGTGAATGACGTGTGTGTCCGCATCAACATCCAAAACATCAAACGAGGGACATTTGCATGGGAAACACTGCCGCGGCCCGCAATTAAAATCCCTTAAGGCATCGCGGTAATAACAATGAGGGCTGTAAGAGGTTCGTTTCGGGAATTGCGGCTGGAATTTGGAATTGCTTATCTCGGTGCACATGTTGATTTAAATTATGATGCTTGGTTTATTGGGTTTTCTCCATTTCGTAATTGGATTTTTTTTAAGAAAATTTAATGATTGCTTGTCCGCCCAAGTGGCGCGCGGTTAAGCGTCAGGCTTAATGCCCTGGTTCGATTCGAGGGTCTGGTGAGACTGATCGTAGTATGAATAGTGCGATTGTCCCCCAATTTGAAATTACATTTACAATAGTTACTGAGTTAAATGGCTACAATATACCATTACTCATGCATGAATGTAAACAAAAAAATGGTGATGTATCCATCATGGTACTTTCCCCGGTGAATTCGGTCAAATAAGTACGATCACAATACTTTCCCTTTGATAGGTCCGGAGAAAGTAAAAATAATTACTTTTTCAACACTACAGTTTCTTAAATGGATGTACATCTAATATTCAGAATTATATAGGTATTTCCTTTCAGTACGCATTATTAAAAATTTTGAACTTTATGGTTTTGAAACATATTATTTAGTCATAAAAAATTCACTTATTTCTCTTATTCCTCAGCAGCGCATTATTATATCAACAATTTCAAGAAGTAGTTGTTTTAATTTACATTTATTTTGAAATACTTACGTAACGTACGTCAAAATGATCGAATCTCTATTTTTCGAAATACATCATGGCTACTTGTATCAAAAAAAATAGTAATAGATTTTCACTTAATTTCACACCAGACACTACGATCTTAACGTCTCGCTGTTACGTCCACATATTGTGTATATAGTTTTAACACCATAACATCACACTGTTATTCACCGGATTATACTCAAAAAAGATTTTTGAAGTAATGTTACGAAATCGGGTTAAATCGGAAATAAGTGACACAATATACATTTATTTCTTTACAGTAGACTTAATACATTTATTAACATCACACTGCCTCTATTTATTTATAACGAGATGTTAAGCACTCGGACGTTCGTGATAGACTGACTGCCGCGCCACTAGCGCGCGCTTATATAGCGTGCCTGTTTCTCGAACTTTCTGGAACTTTCGATGAAGCCGCGTTTACCGTCGCGCGCTCGGTGGAACATTCCAGAGTGTTCTTTCCAGTTACTTCTTTCACTATCGTTACAGTATGCATGTTAAATTTCATGTCTTATCATGAACTTTAGTCACAACCAAATGCTTTCACTACTAATATTAATTTATTGGCAGATATGAAAAAAATGTTGCATATTACAAGAACAGCAATCGAGGCCAATCCCTACGGAAAATGTTAATTTTAACGTGTACGTTATTTTTTATCATGCAGATTTTGTAATAAACATGTATTTATAGAATGTGAAATCAATTAATAACGTACACTTTAAATTTAACATTTTCCTTATGGAATAGACCTGTATATTAGATTAAATATATAAAACAAAACTTAATTAATTGGTAGATGGCTATCGACCATATGTTTTCTGGCAGAATTTATTTTTCTGGTATAAATTAATGGTTATATCGATTGTAATGAGTTGCTTATTTTGCGCCAATTTAACATACCACGAATAACAATTAATTATAAATTTAATTTTAATATTCAACACTTATTTTAAATGTTATTGTTTTATAATTGCGTTTCTACTATCTCCATCAAACAGCATCTTTTTATATAAGTTTAATCAAATATCCTTGTGTACATTTTCGAATGATTGAACATATTTTTATTTAGTTTCATTTTTATTAAATTACATCATCGATACATTGCGCAGCGCGTTGCGTTATGTAACTGGCATAACAATTTATTCACTTTGCAAACAAACAGCTCGCATTTCAAAGGGGGACAGCAGCTTTTAATTGAAATAAATTTACCGTGAAATATTGTTTTCCATCACTAGCGAAAGCTCCAATTAAAGTAAAACCGCTAAATGAAAACGCCGACAATAAATGTCACATAGTTCCGCATGGGGATATTTCCCAATTTAATTCACTGTGCATTGTTCTACAGTAAGTACGCTGTGTATTAAATTAAAATTATCTTTGGTTTGTTAATATAATAAACACTAATTCAACAAATCCGGGGTGAAATAA
Organism: Philonthus spinipes; assembly: GCA_963082785.1. Classification (NCBI taxonomy): domain Eukaryota; kingdom Metazoa; phylum Arthropoda; class Insecta; order Coleoptera; family Staphylinidae; genus Philonthus; species Philonthus spinipes. The sequence continues at coordinate 19,448,982 of OY720307.1, read as the reverse complement.
ATATTTTCAAGATTTTTTTTAAATTATACCAAAACACCAATAATATACAAATACCAACAATATCGTTTTGGTTTCCACAACAAATAAAAAGGTGGGTTTATAATGTATTTTTTGTAGAAACCAAAACACTAGTTGTCTCACCAGCTCAAATATTGCAAAAGAGACTGTATCGATACGGCTAGTTTGATCTCTTTTTCTATCAATCATGGTTCGCTTAAACTTCGTTTTTAATCACAATAGACGTGATCGACTCAATCCGAATCGGGCCCCTGTTGTTTTGATACAGTCAACTCATATTGAATACAGCGTAAATATGATCAAAACAACAAAAACAAATTAAGTCGTTTTAGTTTGTATAAAATTCAATTAATACAAGTGTTAGATTTAGTTCATATTTAATTAAAATTCGATCATTCCCAACTGCAAAAATTACTTACACTGTAAGTTTTTGATAAACATCTATTGTAACACAATATATATTTGTTTTTACAGCATGTGACAATGAAATATTAAAAGATTTAACACCAGATTTAATTTGATCATTTGTCATTTTCATTTTGTTATACAAATGATCGTTAAATTTCAAAAGCTATTCTTACATTATTGTTACCCTCAAAACCAAACAAAAAGTATACTAGAGACAAATTTAGTACAATATTACTATAGCATCATTTAAATACTCATATACTATAAAAAGGGAATTACATTACATAATCAAAAGTTTTATTTCTATACAGATAAAATCATTAAATACCTGTTAACATCAGGCACTATATCAATTAAACATATATCAGAAAGTAACGGCTTATATAATCAATTATCTAGTTTTATTTCTAATTTATTCCCATAACATAATTAATTTATTAGAGATAATCAACTCTCCCGCTAGGTGTAATTTATATATATTAATATCAACATAAGCAATATATAATTAGTTCGAGATTAACACATGCAACTATCCTTACTCAGTTCGGCGAAGTTATATGAAACAGATTAATTAAGCAACACTCGCTTTACACGGTTATTCAACTACGTACATTGCCTTCCGAGTGCATTCGCCCAATTTAATCGGAAGAGGGGAAATTCAATACCTGTTGTAATCAAGTCCTTTCATTATATCCAATTAAGAAAACGCCCGGAGTGGGGATTTGGCAAGAATCATTGTGCGAGTAATTTATGGAATTTATGTAAAGCTCGATGAAAGTCGTGTAATGTTAGATCGGCACGATTCAATATTTGTACGATTTGAAATGCGTTTGTTAATTGAAGGAAAGTTGGTTATTTATATTTAACAATGAAATCATTCGTTTCAATTAAAATTGAATGAAAATAAAAAAAACTAGTTTTTCACAATATTAGCAGCGTGGACCAGGTAATTGCTGGAAGACGAAGTTGTTGTTCAGGTAGAAATGTCCTGCAGGAGGAATCATTATATTTTCTAAAATGTTTAAGTAATTATCCTCATTACATCATCCAACAACTTTCCAAGCAACGAAAATGAAGCATTGATACTGAATCTCCCTGACATTCGGACTGTGCTCACGTATCTTCCCTCGAATCTTAAATATTGTGGTCTATAAACAAGAATGTGGCCGTCATGACTTTTTTGTCTGCAAATATTACTTGTTCCAAAAATGCTAAATCTTTGTAAATCTAGTTTAATGCAAATATGATCCTATTTATTTTCTTCCTTTAATATGTTTCTTTCAACTCCATTCAATTTATCAAATCCATATTTCCTGTACACTGTTTACCAAGAACTAGGAAAATCTTGTACATTCTTAACGGCTCTTGCAGACTCAAAAAAGTTTGGCGTTAAATATTCTATTAGAGCTGCGTCTTCATCATTACCAGAAATATTACAATGTATTACATTATAACCGAACATCTTACATCAACAATTCCTAAACATTTTGCTTAATTATTAAACTTATGAACCAGATGATGCGGTTTATTGTCTTTTGCCGTCCATTAATTTTAGGTCTGTTTTTATGGGTAACTTCACATCTATTGTTATATTTCTGTCGCGTTGGAACCTTTGTTTCTCTGTAGAAAAGGGCATTAGGAGGGTTATGTAGTGGATTTTTTGGGTTCTTCTATTTTAGTTAGAATTTGAATTTTTGAATTCTTGTTTAAATGACGTGGTATTTTGGCATTAAGGAAATTAAGATATTACTTATACTTACCTACATTTTTTCGTAGCTAGGAAACTCATCATGTCAAAATGAATCTATAACTTATTTTGGGGAGGTTCTTATCTAAAATTTTGTAAAAGTTGGTTATTTTTGTTTGCATTTTTTGAAAGGTACAAGTGTATATACTGTTAAAAAGGTTTTTAATCCGCGCATAAGAAAAGTTTCTACAGGTCATTGTTTGAACCTCTCCGTCCAAGGCTTAGCTATAAACTTGTCACGGCATTATGCACGTTCCCAGAGTGCATGACAATGCATCGTGCATGTGGATAAGCCTTAAGATCGCATTTCCATGCTTAGTCTGTAGGTGGCGCCACTTCTGCTTTCTCTGACATTCGATGCTTTCGACGTAAACATGCCGACTGTAACGACGCTTTCAAGTTTCAAAGAGCAAATTCAAGGGGAATCAGTTCACCGCCGAAACCGATATCGAATTTGTGAGCATGTCCCTGAAGAAGTTGAAAACTATAAATTACGAGAACATTCAAGTAGATCAGAATATCGGTTACGTGATTTGCAACATTTTCACAATCTTCAACTTCTTGAGTCGATTTTTTGGCTTGCAAGTTCTGCGACGGAGACGTAAAATTTGACCGTAAAAGTGGAGCAAGGATAGCTTATGGTGAAGTGCAAGTACGACACGCGGTATGTGACAATCGTATGAAATAAACCGCCGTTTCATGTTCGCGATGCGCATGCTGGAAGTCGGACTACAAAGGTTAAGGACCTTTTACGGCTTCATGGATATATCATGTAGTTTCAATAACAACATCTACTACAGTTTTCTCATCATGCTTCTTACTGCCGCAAAATCAGTTTTTGAAATAGTTCAAAGAAAAGCTGTCGATGAGGGAATAAGGCTGAGTGCTGAAAATGTTAATGAAGCCCGGTACTTGAGCGTTTCAGGAGACGGTTCCTGAATAAAAAGAGGCTTTTCATCTCTTTTCGGAATCTCAACGCTGATTGGCAAGTACTCCGGCAAAGTTTTGAACTTCGATGTCAAATCGTCTTACTTCCAACCTTGTGCTACTGGGCGTTGAGAAAAGGAACTGTAGAATACGACGAATAGCGGGATTTGCATGACGAAAAGTATACTGCGAATTACCACGGCAGTGCATGCAAAATGGAAGTAGATGCTATGAAAGAAATATTCGCGCATTCTGAAGAATTGCTCGATGAAATATGCCAATTACATTGAGGGTGGCGACGCGAAGACTTTTAAAGCTCGCTTGGACTTGGACCCAAACCAAGACATCAATGTGCAGAAGAAGGAGTGCGTGGGTCACGTTCAGAAAAGAATGGGCAGTCGACTGCGAGCGGCGAAGAAAAGAATTAGGGGCTCGGAAAGCTGACTGATAGCAGATCTAACGACATGTTATGGACTGGCGACCCGTAGACATCCAAACTCTATAGCGAAGATGAACGATACTGTCTAGGCTACATTCCTCCACAAGTGCACCACTGATAAAGATCCGCAGCATACGAAATCAATAACTGGTACAAGTGGCGTGTAGCGGAGGCGAAAGGCGAATTGGACTCATTCAAGCACGACCACCCCTTTCATAAGGACGTTCAAGATTTCATAAAATCCGTCTACAAGGCTCTTTCCGCGGATGATTTGCTACATCGATGCCTTGGAATACCCAGAACTCCAATGAATATTTCAATGGCTCTGTGTGGAGACTGGCCCCGAAACATTTGCATTCTTCTACTGAAACCATCAACAGTGTCACTGCTCTATCTGCAAACTTATTCAATGAATGCGATAGAAGTTGCTGTTGGAGTGGGAGCCGGTCATTTCGTCCAAACTTTCGACGACTAATGTCTGCAAGCTGCCGATCGGAGGATCTGCACCTACGCCCATGCTTGCGTAGGTGCAGATATTCTCATCTCGAGAAGAAAAATCGAGCAGGAGCAGTTTGAGTTGGAGGGGGGATACCATCGCCGACTAATTGTGAGCTATCGTAAATACTAAAAAACAAAAATTTTGGATCGGAATGGGTGAGTTACTTTTTTGGTCCACCATATTGAATTTGCCATTTTGTTTTTTTATCACATAATACCTCAAATCCACCCGTAATTTCCCAATTTCTTTGAAATTGCTAATGATTTTTTAGGTCCGCCATTTTGGAACGGCCATTTTGAATTTTGAAAAAGTTACTTCAGATTCGTATTCAGCGGGGTCCAAAGTCTATTATATCATTGTTAGAAAACATTAAAATGTTTGCACTAATATTCGATCGAAACCGTTGCCATAACGTTAAACGTGTTTTTCTCGAAACATGATTTTTCAAGACGGTGTACACTCTCATTTGAGAAGAGTTCAATAAAAAAAACTTGTACCATTCGCCAATCGACCTTCAACCTTTGTCTTGAGAGCATAAACCTATAAAATTGACAAATTGTTTGTTTAAACTATTTTTATAGGCACCTTAAGTGGAAAAATAGGTCGAATAATCGACTTAAAAGTTTAAGAATAGTCAAATTTTGAATTATTTTCAAGTTATTTACGGGAGCATAGACGTAGCTCCCGTTAATATAGTTGATTTTTTTGATATTATGGTCCTTATTTGATTACAGATTGTTGAAGAGACGCGGTGATGTACATATACCGTGGACCAATTCCGTGCTGAATGGTTACCTCGGCCGCCATTTTTTTTTTTTTAACAAACATTTTTGACGATAAAGATCAGTGTACTATTTTCTGAATTACCAACCCGTTTTTGTCTATGTGCTTTTATCAGCTCGCAAAAAATCCAAACTTTGTGCATTTTTTGGGCATTTAGATGAGAACCACCCCTTAATTTTATTGCAAAGAATTGTATTTAATAATTCTATTCTAATAGAAAGTAATGGCACATATATGCAAATTAATCGATGACTGGCAATAAACTCAACCGGAATAAAATAACTATCCATGGGTTTTCCCTTAATCCTGGTTTTCCCTTTAATTCACTGCTGATATAGACACCGCCCATTAGTTGTTAGAATTAGTTGTTATTAATAATCAGTGCATATCACTCGAAATATATATCTAAACATTAGAAAATAAAATGAGAAGAAAGGATATAACATTGTTAATTTTGATGCAAATTAAATTGTACATTATTCAAAAAAAATTGTCTGTTGATCTAAATTTGGTTAATGCCATATAATTTTAAGTGTAGACTAATTGCTTTCAAAACAAATGAAACATACTACTGCGAACCCTAAAAATATATTTAATTTATAAATGTATCATAAAATTATTACAAGTGTTGTAAATTATAAAAAATGTTTAAAATGTTATATCTAAGCACTTTATTAAAAATTTATATAAAATACTAAAAAAATCCGCAAAGGAAATATAGAAAGATATTTCAATTTGAAAAAGGTATCGCATAAAAAAATATAATTAAAGATCCCTTATGCAAACCACAATATTTCGATTATTTACCGCCATCTTTTTCCCCCTTCTATAATTCTTATTTATTATTACCACAGACGATCAAAGCGCTCTCGTAAACATTTTCGATTCGATTGCTCCGCGAGATTGCTTTCTATTGGAATGTAAATAATTATATAATCCGAGTCCTTGTAAAGTGCGCGGTAAATCTCCCCCTGTTCCGCCGCTGCCGTTGCCGCCGCCCCCATCTCAAGACGATCACTCCGCATAAATATTCCTCGGCAAACGCGAAATTTATGTTCATCCGTTTAATTGTTTTATAATTATCGTCCTCCCGTCCGGAATACATTTCTTTTAATTAAACATTTATCATTCTAATGAACGCCCCGTGATAAATGTACACGGTGGCCGTGTCACTTGTTAGGAAACAATGGATCGCGTTTGTACGGTTGGAGAGCGAGGCGCGGATGGAATTTGTTTATTTTTGTGATTGTTGGTTTAAGATTTTTGTTTCGATAATTTTAAGTGTGATTAAGGATCTTGTTCTTATTATATTCCAAATAATGATAAAATGTAATCTAAAATTATCCATAATCGATTTTCATCACATAAAGCTTTCTGCAAAAGCATCCTTTAATTAATTTTCACCATATAAGTTTCTCCTGGAAAGATATTTTTAATTCATCTTTGGGCTTTCAACCAGCCTTATAAGAAACAAAGAAATCAATAAAAAATGTTTCTAATCCACAATTGTATCATAATATCTATCATAGCCTATCTTCAACTGGTAGATATCCAATATTTTTATTATACAACTTCATCCATCATAACCTATATTCAAGTGGTCCTTCGAAGATCTTTGGGTTATCAAGTTTTATCCGCCACAGTCTGTTTTCGAGTTGTTCTTTTTTATTGTACAACTTCATCCATCACAACCTATCTTCAAGTAGTCCTTTCAAGATCTTTAGGTTATCAACTTTCATCCACCACAGACTATTTTTAAGTAGTCCTTTAAAAACCTTTGAATAATCAACTTCATGATTGAAGATTTTAAATGCTTGTAATTCCAATTGTACCACTTCAACAACAACTAATTTTCAATTAGTCCTTTGAAGCTCTTTGAGTTTTTAAAAACCTATCAACCTTATAAGGAATAAAGAAGTCATGAAAATATATTCAATATTTATATTGTACATCCATTACAGCATATCTTCAAGTAGTTTTTTTTTTATTTTTATTTTTTGTGGAGTTTTCCCATCTAAGTGTGCATGAATCCGCGGTTTCCTATTGATTTATTAAATTACTCCCAACATTATATGAATTTTGTGGATGCTCAGATGTTACTGGGCTATGGGTGGTTGTATGTCTCCAAGTCAAAATTGGAGTGGAAGAGATGGTGTCCATTGGAACGACAAAGCGTATATTATCACTGTAGAAAGAAAAAATAGAAATATATTTTGAAAGTCATTCCCTTATTATCTTTATTCCTTATAAAGTTGATAACCTGAAGGATTTTAAAGAATAACTTGAAGATAGGTTGTGGTGGATGATATAATGGAAATGGAAGTACAACCATTTCTATCACTTCATCTTCTTGTATTTCTTTAAAATCCTTTGGTTTATGAACTTTATAAAGAATGAAGAGATTTAGAAGATGATTTTCAATGCATTTAATCTTAATTGTTTCACTTCATCCATCACAGCTTATCTTAAAATGGTCCTTTGAAGATCTTTAGGTTTCTAAGAACTTAATAACTTTATAAGGAATAATTTCAAGAAAAAGGTCTCCAATGCTTGTATTCCCAATTCTTCGTCCACTTCAAGTAAATAAGCGTTGCTAGAAACTCACTTTTAATGATTTTCCTGAAGATCTTCTATTATTTCTGATATTCCAAAAACTTCTTAAAAACATTGCTAGGAAAGCACTTTTAATTCTTTTCCGGACAATCTTCGATGGTTTCTGAACTCCCATGAACTTCTAAAAAGTATTCTGGGAAAGAAAGAGGAAATGCCTATCCTGAAAATCGCTGATTATTTCTGGACTTCCAATAACTTCCAAGATGCATTGCTAGAAAGGGACTTTTAATTATTTTCTTGTTATTCTTCGATTATTTCTGAATTTCCAAGAAGCACTTGTAATTCCTATCTTGAAAATCTTCGATTATTTATGGACTTCCAATAACTTCCAAGAAGCATTGCTAGAAAGGGACTTTCAATTATTTTCTTTTTATTCTTCGATTATTTCTGAATTTACAAGAAGCACTTCTAATTCCTATCTTGGAAGTCTTCGATTATTTATGGACTTCTAAGAACTTCTAATAAGCATTGCTAGAAAAGCACTTTTGATGTATTTCCTGAAGCTCGTAGATTATTTCTGGACTTCCAAGAAGCATTGCTTGAAAAGCACTTTTAAAACCTTTCCTGAAGAGCTTCGATTATTTATGAACTTCCAAGGACTTCCAAAAAGTATTGCTAGAAAAAACATATTTAATGCCTATATTGAAGATCTTCGATTATTTCCGGTCTTCTAAGAACTATCGAGAAGCATTGCTAAAAAAAATCCTTCAATGCTTTTCCTAACAATCTTCGATTATTTCTGGACTTCCAAGGATCATTACTAGAAAAGCACTTTTAAATCATTTCCTGACGATCTTCGATTATTTCTGAACTTCCAAGAAGCATTGCTAGAAAAGCACTTATAATTCCTTTCTTGAAGCTCTTCGATTATTTCTGGTCTTCTAGGAATTTCCGAGAAGCATTGCTGGAAAAATTCTTTAAATGCCTTTCCTGAAAATCTCCGATTGTTTTTGTATATTCAAGAACTTTCAAAGAGCATTGCTAGAGAAGCACTTTTAATATATTTCCTGGGAGATCTTCGATTATTTTTAGCCTTCCAACAATTTATTAATTTTAGGAAAAACAAAAATATGAGGATTTGTAGAAACATAAAATTCCGCTATTGAATTTGTTAATTTCAATTCCTAGCGTTTTCTTAAACACTTAGAACAAAACGTTTTCGCGATGAATTAATAATACGCGAAAGAAAACACACATCATTAATTCCCATTATGCGACGGTGAAAAATGCGAATGTAGATTGTTTCCACCCGGGAAAAAGAAAAACGCGCACGCGGTTTTTACGCCGCGAACAAAAGTGGCCGGTGTTATTTTTCAGTCGGGATTAATTAATCCGATCCGGCGGACATTTATGAAAAATAATTCAGTACACACTCGCACAGTCCGCCCCCCTCCTTATAAATCATTGTCGCTTTTGATAAGCCATCCGTTTTTATTTTCCGTTTTTTTTTTCTTCTTTGTTTCTGCGTTCATTATTGGGGCCGACGTTAACTTTGCGCCGTGAGGATCGCGTGACCGCCACTGCCGTTTAATTATCTTTGATAGAAATGAGCGGTGTTGCGTTGCGGAAGTTTTGAATTCAATTGATTGAATCGTTGAGGAGTTATTGGATGAGAATGGGAGCGCTTGATAACTTCGTCGCGTGGGTATAATATTGGAATTGAATTTTCCACTTGTTCTATTATTATTTTCATTTACAGAGTACTTAATTTTTGTAAGGAAGAAAACGTTTTTAATCAATCCAATTAGCTGGAATGATTTTAGTTAAGAGGAAGAAACAGAAATTTCAGTCGAATCCGACACTATTGGCCACTAAGAATAATAGTTTTTATAAAACAAATTTCCCAATCACTATCTAGCTGTACTCCTAATGTGTGAAAAGTACATTCCTGTAAAATTAATAGTAGTGGGACTTTGTATTTATAACAATTGTTTCACAAATATTTTTTCTTTCACTTTCAGACCAAAAATATTTAGATATATATCCTTATGCTGTATGAGAAATATTAAGTTTAAAGTGATTATAATGTCTTCTCTTTTAGGATGAAAGAAATAAAAATCATTGCTTCACTTATTACCTTTAAAATTTCTTCTGCCGTTTTCTATAGATATTTTGATTAAATATGTTCTTTTTTAATTAAAAATATCGACAGAAAAGAGCAAGAGAATTTTAATTTAAAAGATAATAAGTAAAGCAAGGAATTTTATTTCTTTCGTCCTAAAAGAGAAAAAATTATAATAATCAATTATTTTTGGATTGAAACTGAAACAACATATATTTGCGAAACAATTGCAATAAATAAAATCCAACTTCTTAAAAATCAAGGTTTTATTTCTTTCTAAAATAAGTAAGTAATATTATATTTAAATTATTTCAAAAAAATAAAACTAAACATTATTGAAAGCCGAAACATAACTTTGCATTTGTTCTTTATTTACATATTAAATGTGCTCTTGTAAATTTTGCTTTAGCCCTCGTCGGAATTATTATGCGGTGTATAAGAAGATATGAATATTTAAATGTTGTATATGTTATAGTTTACGTTACGCGTTCGCTGGAAATGTATTAAACTAGTTGCCCCGGGAAAGAGACGGGGAGAATGATGGGATGAAATGTAACTTGCCACATTCGAGTCCTTGGGGTGATGTTTTGAGGTCAGCGCTAGCATGCTACTACATAATAAATATAACACGACGAGCGGGCGACGGGAAATGTGCGCCCCGCGCTTATTTCGTTTTAATACGCGCGACTCGATTTGTTTAGTTTAATTGCTTAGTTAGGCGTGTAGTAAAATTATTTAATGTGAAAATATATTTTTTATATTTTACTTGTATTATAAAAATTAATTTAAAAATTGTTAATATTTATAAAAATACGTGGTCGTAAAGTATTCTCCCAAATGTATCGATGTATTCCAGTAACTGCTAATAATCTATCTTTAGAATTGAGAAACTAAGTGGAAATTCTACATTTTATTTAATAATTAATAATTTTCAAATTCTTTGTATTTAATTTATTTTAAGTAACTGTTTCCGTGTAAATACATTTATATTTTTCTTTATCATAAATCGTCTCTTTTAAATCAATCTCTTCTGTTTCCTCCTCTTCTAATGCTCTTTCCAGAATCTGATGCAAGTCATCTCAATCTTTCAGTTATTCTTCTATTGCCAAGAAGAAGAGTGTAGTAAATTATGAGTGAAGTAGCTCGTAATTTACTACACTCTTCTCCCAAGCGAATCCAAGTATCTAATGCGCTTCTTAACAGAATATACACTCGAAACTTTTCTACCATCCAAATATTCCTGCTTATCTCCTTTGAGCCGCATCTGGACATAAATAGGCTATTCTTTACGTTCAAAATTAAGCAGGTTTTCCTCCAATATCTTAACGTCCACAGGTGTAATTGCAGCTTAGTGTACATTGGATTGTAATTTATTCTCTCGGTATTAGAATTAAAAAAATACCACGAAATGAATGCTTTAAAAATTTAAAGACTTCCCCCAATATCTCTTTGCCTTAGTTGTTGTTACAACCTTTTCCATTTCTCCTTCATCCTTGCCGCAATATTACTATCTTTTCCTGCCTTTTCATTACCCTTTTCTGAGATATCCCCACACTTTAATACATTAGTCTCTTTCAAGTTTAAATAGGTTTTTCTGCGATAACTAGATGTCCCCATATGTACTTGCATCCTCATGTACACTACTTCTCTCAATAATGAGATAAAGAAAATATACCACGAAATGAATGCCGCATAGATTTATGAACTTATCCCAATGTCTTCTTGTCTCACTTGTAGTTCCAGCTTTTTTCAATTCCCCTTCATACATGCCGCAATTTTTGAGCAAGTAAGTATTGCGTCATGATGAACTTCCTAACACCTACGAGAATTGCGAAATTATATTTTCTTTTCAATTCAATTTCAAAATTTCTACAGTATATACGATGTAGAATTCTAAGAAGTCTTCAGAAGATTTGTTTAAGCCCGGTGTCGTTTAAACTATTTAACTCATCGAATTATCTATGAAGAATTATAAGAAATATCCAGAGGAAGATTTTGAAGTATGCATTTGCAGTATAGCACATAATATTCTTAGTTGAATTGTAAATTTTCTCCAAAAATTAGGATAGTATTTTCGAATTAAAAGCTGGCACCCTCCTGTTAGAAAGTGCTATAATTTTTACAATTGGCTGCAAATGTCGATTATGTTTTATCATTTGTGCAGTAAAAAGATCCAAAATACATATAAACAAAACATGAATTGCTGTACTCTTCAAATTTACGGTAAAATGTTTCGATTTTTTGAGAAATAATTCGCCACAGATATAAAATCACTGAACTTTTTAAATTTTGAAGCGCCCTTCTGTAGATTATCACAGAATATTCAAAGTAGAATTTAATTACTATCAGAAGGAATTTTTGTATTATTCATTTGAAAATAAGTATAGAAAATTCGAAGTAAAATTGAAAAAAATATTTGTAAGAAAATATAGATTATCCTTCTAATAATTAGAAGTTTTCAGAAGGAAATTTAAAAGTATCCTTATAAAGATTAGCACTGAATATTCGGAATATTTGGAAGAAAATTGAAAGAAACCTTCAGAAGAAAATTATCTTTCTGTAGGTTAGCACTGAATATTCAAAGTGGAATTAGCCAAATAGTCATAACCACGTACCGAATAATTCCAGCTAGTTCATTCTTATTTTCTCAAATATTCTCGCACTTTGATACATTAGACTGGATTTACTTTCCCATTCTTCCTACCCTAACCACTATACAAACATCCCCATACTTCGTATAACAACATTTCAATTCCCAGTTCATTCAGCTTCATTTCATACTTCACAGCTCTTCCTGTCGCCTCAAGATTTATACTCATTTATTTATTTTTTCTTCATTTACCACAGGATCGACAACGGCAATATATTTATACTCTTTCCATAATTTTGCATCATATCACAATTTGCACATCGCTTGGAAGTTTCCACCAATAACATTTTCCATTGCTTTTCTAGCTTTGGCTTTTCTAGCAGTAATTAAACTCGTTCACTATATTAATTACACCTCCCTTCATCGAATGTCCTCATCTTCTCTGGCTATCCTCTCTTTGCTACAAAATTTCATCCATGTAGTTTTTCTGATATTTTCATATAATCATCTTCTGTCCACATACTGTTTTACTCCTTCTAGCATCTTTATCATATCTCCAATATAGAATTCCTGAATTAAATAGAACTTTTCCAATGTCTAATTATTAAAACTTCTAAATTGACGGATCTGCTCCAATAATTATATATGTAATATAGGGTGGATGCTTGTAAGACTTACAGTGTAAGTATTTTTGCAGTTGGAATAAGGGTTTGATCGAATTTTATTGATTATTACCAGAAATTTTCCTTGTTTAATTTAATTGTAATATAGGGTTTGTGTATAAGAGCAGGTTGTTGGTGAATTTTGTTGATAACTCATATCCAGCTTATTTTATTCGGTTTGAATATCGACTTGCTCTATTAAAAAAAATGTACAATAAAAATTTTAAATGGCTATTTTTAAATTAATTTTATTTCCTGATCATAAACAGGACTAGTTCATCTTCCTTTACTGAACAAAACAATGATTATCGGTCGTCTATCTTGTAGACCCAATTTTGTTGACGATGCCACTTAAAATTAGATAAAAGATGGCGCTAGCGCTATCTTTCCGACTATTTTTAGGATTTCTGAATCTAATGGAACTGTTACAATAACAAAGATTCGCAGTTAATTGTTGGTCGGGGTACAACATACCCTTCAAAAGATTGGACTAGCGGGATGTCCGATTTCGGCGACTTGCAGTTGGTTGTTGTAGTTCTGAGAACGAAGATCAGTGGGAAAGTGAGGATAAGAAGACATTCACGGCCGCCGCAAACTATCACACACGAGAAAAGACCCGTCGACGAACGAATTAACGAAAAAGTCATATACATGAAGAACTTTTCCATGTAAGGGAAACACAGAAGCAAGTGCCGTAGTTTCCTGGAATGGGAATCCTTCATTTTAAACGCGAAAGAGGAAATTCCAGTACACAATACATTGTTGCCAAAATGGAAACTTATTATAATCTGATTGGCTGAAATATTTTTTTCTGAGGACGTTAAAAAATAACAAAGTTTTATGACATATAAATTTAATGGATTTTTTCCATTAACTAATTTCCAGGATCTCTGAATTTATTAATTTTCCATAATAACTATTTTTCAATATTTTTAAATGGATGCTACTTATTCAATTGGTAATTTTCCAAATAACTCAATTGATCTTTCTTAATTTATAAATGGACGGATCTTTATTACATCATTCCAATTCAATCATTAAATTTATAGCATTAAATACGTAGAAATATACATTTTAAACGTGTTAGTGAACTTGGCATTTAAAATTCAGTTACTTCTTGCTGACTAAAACAATGACTATATACAGGGGCGGGTGGGTATCATAGTATCGGCCCGGGAAATAATATATTATGTCGTGTCATCCCAACAAAGAGTTTTTCTACCTATAGAATAAACTAGTCACCGGCCCACCAGGAAATTTTACGGCCTCCCATATGGCCCATCTGCCTCTGACTATTTATTCATTAATACAATTATTGATGAAAAAATGTGATGAGACATCAACGGAAGCATTATAATTGTAATGATATTTGTCTAGTAAAAAAATCGAGTTCATAAAAACATCAAGTATTTTTCCGTGATAAGAACTGTGAACGCAAACATCCAAAGAGGAATAGTTGTATGGTAACAACACACGATTACCATCCGTACGAATTAAATCCGCCTTATGCATGTAGGGCTCACGTCGGCGGTGCTTTTCTGTTTGAGGAATACATATATATACCATATATATACGTTCGGAATTAAGTGCGCGCAGTTTGGCGAACCGCGCGCATTCAGCGCCCCCTCGCGGCCCGCCTCCAGCCACATTCGATTAAGACTGCGCCCGTAATAAAGTGTAATTTTCAGGTTTTATACCTGACTGGCTGCGCCGCCGGTAGGCAGCATTTTTATGATCCGGCTTTTCTCTGCCCCCGCCCGAATTAACTGCGGACCCTAATTTATGTCCAGGTCGGCGCATAAAGGTTAGTTACGGTACGATTACGATTTACTCCTTTCTAACAATCCGTTTATTGCCGGTTTTACTTAGCTATAAATGAGCTTATGAATTTGTTTCACATACAAATAGCTACGTTAGAATTTTTAATCCATTCCATATTTAAAGTCAATATAGTCAAAACTTAAAGTACTATTAAAATTACATATTAATAGTATTTTTAAATGAAATAGTCATAATCAAAAATATTACCACTTCACATAGAGCAAATATGAATATTGAAACGTCTTAACTTTTTGTGAATTTGAAATTTCTTCCATCATACCATCTAATACGAAGACTGTTAGCAGCTATCAAGTACGCAATCGTTGTTAGATCGCATATTATCAACATGTATTTCCACTGATCATTTAAATAAATCCTCAGCATCACCTCTGTACTTAATTAATAAATGATACCACCACAAAGACTTCGTTCAATTATAGTCTCTTTTTCTATCTTCCTTTTCTACCAAAATGTTTATTCAATTCCTTCGGCATTCCCCACCACTGCCACCATGACATGGTTAAGAATGTTTCCATCAAAAGTCATCCAACTATTGTAATTCCTTTAATTTGCTTTTCCACCGGCAATTTGTTCAAACCCTTCAACATTCTACACCACTTCCACCATGGCAAGATTTTTATCAAAAGTCATCCAACTACTATATAACGTCTTTACAGTGACAACTATAATGGCGTTAGAGCCCACATTCCGGAAGGACTGTAGAGAGCTAAAGGGTCCATTTGGAATGGCAAAAAAATGTGGAACCGCCATAAATTGAATGCCCAAGGCCTCGCGAATCGGAGGGCCTCTTAAAAGTACTTAGACAAAACGCAAATGTATGATTGTTTTTCTTTAAGTACGAATATTGAAATTTTTTACTACCTATCTACCCATGTAGGCACAATTTGTTCACGTAAATTAATGCCGTAGTCGCTTTGAGCCTGTAATAATTATTTTACGGGGTGACCAGCGAAAGGTAGTTACGCCTCTGTACCTTTGACTTCATTTTCGCCAAAAAGTTTGTTCAAACACCTTGGTGGAGAATACCAGGTTCATGATGAGATGGATAAGAAGGTTTTCGTCATAATTCATCCAATTATTATAATGGCTTTAACTTCCTTTTCTCCTAAATTATTATTGAAACCCTTCGACATTCTACAACGCATTCATTATAACATGGATGAGAAGAATTTCATCGAAACTTATCCAATTTTTGCTTTAACTTCGTTTTCTACGTTTATTCAAACACTTCGGCATCCTCCATCAGTTTTCATCAAAACTCATACAATTACTGTAATACATTTAATTTCCTTTTCTACCAATAAATTTGTTGAAACTCTTCGTCATTCTCCGCTACTTCTACCATAACATGGTTAGGAAAGTCTTCATCAAACATGATCCCGTATATTAAACATAATCAAATCTTAATCGCCAGTTGTCCACCAACGTTAAGAAGAATTTCATCATACAAATATTGCAATATCTTTAACTTCATTTTCTCAAAAAAAGTTTGTTGAATTATTTCGGTGGAGAATACCACATTCATTTGACTCTCAGTGTTGCAGACGAAGACGAGACAGCTTGGCATTTTCTTTGTGAATACCAAGCACTCTCGTCATTAAGGGAATCTATATTGGGTAACAGATGGCCTGAAATGACTTTTATAAGAGATCTACCCACCTCAGCTATACTAGACTATCTAAACAAGGTAGGCTGGTTGAACTGAGGATGAGTGATCTATGGTTACCTCCCTCATCCTCACAATGGGCCTAATGAGGCTTAAGTGTAGGAAAAAAATTTTAAAATCATCAAACACCATCTTTAGCCTAATTTCATGTGTCCATTACTAGTTATCGGTGAACTAGATTTATGGTGGTTGAATATTTTATTAAATTAAAGATGGTATTGATATTTCAAAATTTGTCTGGTAACTAGCGAAAAAAAAAACAATATATTTACTGCAGAACAAATAAGTGAAAACGATTATTTATTATGAAAAGTAAGTACTTAAAATTTAGTTTAAAGTATTTACTACAAATATTGGTTATCCTAGGTTATCATTTGAATTTCTGGGATAGTGAGTCAGGATAAGTTAACAAAATTCTATCTAAAAGAAGTGGGTGTTGGAAAAAATAGGTATGTTTTCTAATAGTTACATATTTTTTTTTACAACAAACCTTCGCATTTAATTTCACATTAAGCATCTACAAATCTTGTTCTTATTTATTATTAATTGTACCAGTTGAACAAAAAGCTTTGGGTATACCTTGACCGCAAAATACTTTTTTGTCCTCGAGATTATAATTTACCTCTCGTTCCATTAAAGTTATATTTCGTGGCCTTGATATACATATAACCAGTGTACAATTGAATATGTTCTGTCGTAAAGAATATTTGAATATGAAAAAAAATAAAAGGGAATGAATTTATTTTATACGAAACCATTATAATTAAATAAAAATACAATTAGAATCCAATTAAAGCACTCCTTATGAGTGAATATACAAATATTGATTTTCCTAACATTATTCCATTAAAGCCGTAACGTTATTCTCGTTCCTCTCTCTCTGTTTTTTTTTTTTTTTCGTTTCCTTTTTTGAGAAGAGAGGCGAGTCCGGGCCTCGTTATTCTTTACTCTCTCGGAATTTCTAATCATATGTATATTTATACTTCAAACACGAGGATTTCGACCCGGACGGCGAGGAGAAAAGTGCACGTTCCGCCCGAATAGAAATGTACGTCTCGTAAAACATTTAAATAATGACGGATACCCCGCACACGATTCCTCATAAGCCCCCTCCCGAAAAGAGGAAATAAAGCGGACGGTGTTTCCGCTACTTCCACGCTTTTTCTTCTAAAGCAACATTTATTTCATTTCACATTAAAATTTATTGAAATTGAAAAATATAAACGGTAAATTAAAAATCTTTTACATGTTGTAAATTAATGGATTACATACAAAATTACACAAACAGAGGTAAAATATGTTTTGAAAAAATAATGTAATTAACTTGATATCTTTGAACGTATTTTAATCGAGAATGTTACATTATTACATTTTATACAAAGGGGGATGTTCGATTTATGTGCGCATTGTGTTTTCATTAATTTCAGTCCTGTAATGAAAACGTATGAAATGAACACGCATTTAATTTCGATCTTTTTAATCAATATTAAAATAGTTTCCAGTTTTCCGTTTTTAATCAAAACGAGTAGGGTGCAAAAATATACAACAACAAAGATATGAAATCAAAATCGTTTCGTAATGCAATACGTTTCATTCATTAGCAGGATGATTTGTAACGTATGCAATTTATTGTTCGCGAACATATTGCAAGGTCTTTGAACGTATAATTGTGAGATTTTGTCTGCAACAAAAAGGATAACTGGATGTATCCAAACAATAACCCTCTTGTATGATATTTATGATAAACAAATTCAGCATTTAATTATCCCTTTCGTTATAATATAAACATTAGATTTAATAAATTAGGCAAAAGATGGCGCTTGCGTAGTCTTCCATTTATTATGATTTAAGCATTAGAGATGGATTTTTTTAAATACTAATAAATTTTGTATTTCGATTCTCAAATCATAATAATTCCACGTCTGAAATATAAAAGGAGAATATATACGAAATAAAGCTGCAAATCCAATTAAAATTTTGACGAATCAATTTCCTAGTAACATAAAAAAAGTAGGGAACTGTGAAACAACCCGCAATAAATATGTAAAACCCCGATATAATGAAATTTATAGCGGCAGAGGACCTTTTCGAGGGCGAAATCCCAATAAAACGGGCGAAAGGGAGAGAGAGCGCCCATTTTTTTTATTCAGCTTCCGGCTGTAATTCAACGGGGACTTTATAAGCGCCTCCCGACAGCGCTAAAAACCGAACGGGAATTAGCATTCATTTATAACGTTTGATCCCGGAGTTTTGTAGGTCGGCGCTTTAATATCACAATTACATACCTACTCGATGTACGGCCAGGGCCTCCGGAATCATTAACGATGATTGATGCAGTCAATTAAATGCATTTCGGGGTTTTCGGGATTCCGTTCCGATTTTGAAATACCGTTTATTGCCTATAGAAAGCTTAGCGAAAATGCGTTGCTGTTGTGGTTGTTTATTGAGTAATAATAAACAGACACAAACAAACAAATATTGTCAAAATGTATACGAAATATAAATCATACCATATTCCGAACAATCCAAATGTTAATAGTTAAAGCTCTTACTTATTTATTTAAACCCTTTATTAGTTGTATTATTGTTATGTCGCGTACATTCATGTTGTTCTTTTGCTAATATGTTTACGCGGCATTCTCTCCCTCCAGATGTGAAGATATCGCACACCCAGCTATTTAATATAATGGTTAGATTGATTCTCTTTTCTTGTTTTAAGTCGACTGCCTTGAGAGTAAGGTGGACGCCGTCGGCCTCCCCAAAATGCTAATATTAGTACGTTTTTGTTGGTAGATTTAGGCCCAATTTTAGAAACTCTTGATTTTTTTCATTCGGTTGACAGCACTGTCTTATTGATAATCAAATGGAGAGAATTATAGACATCAATTTTTATTCCGCTAATATGTTACTTACGCCTTATTTGTGGATTGTAAAATTGAGCCCTAGTTGTTAAATTATAATAAAGTATAATTTTGAACCGGTACTTTCTCTGCTGTACCGCTACGCCACAGTTGAATATAAATTATTAATAGAATATTCATTTCTACATGTATCCGCATCACTTTGAAAAACTAATTTCTGCATAATGAAACACAAGCCATTAAATTGTAGTTTGCATTATTTTACATTGAGTATGGTGTTCTAAAAACAATATCTGCAGCTATTGATAACCGCGTAATAATGTGCACTTACTGCTTTTAAATCATTTTATCTTCTTATTCATAGATGGAGCTAGTTTTTTATAGATATGCTGAACCGGTGCAGCACTTTTTACACTGTCTGCACTGACAACAATATAAATCTTATGGGTGACATCACAAATTCGCACTTAATTTAACTTAATAAAGGGCAAACGAGTAAACCTAATGATCGCGTAATAATGCGCACGTATTGCGTTTACTTAATTTCATTTTCTAATCCATAGGTGATTAAATTAAATTTCCTTAACCGAGTTACTTAAAAAAATTAATTTACTAGAAATGCGCAAATTTGAAAAAAATTGAATCGGAAAGGCTTTTGGTAGATCTTTACAATATATATTGCAATATTTTATGTTATATGTAAATATTAAATCCTATTCTTTAAGGGAAATGCTATCTTTAACGTGAAGGTTATTTTTTATCATCACAGTGTAAGCAGCTTATGTAAAAGATATATATACATAAAATGTGAAGTTATTAAATCTATGAATTGTAGAAATTATTTAATAACGTACACGTTAAACCTAACATTTCCCGTATGGAATTATATTGTGTTTGTCGATGAAGATTATGAATTTATAAAAATATTTCTAGTATTAATTAAAATTCATTTGTTAGCGTATTCAGCAATTATATTTTGAAAAACCTTGAAATATGTAGCGTATATATTTTTTTATGTGTTTGTGTATAATTGTTGTCGAGTTAATTAGGGGAATTTATTCGAGTGACGCCGGACGAAGCCAATTAAAAATTGATCGCGAGGGCGCGCGACGGAGCGAGTCCGGAAAAAAATGAGCGGACAAAAAAATGAGAGTATCAAAAGCAATAAAGATAAAATTGACATTCGTGACAAGCAAAGTTACAACACCCTCCAGCATTCAAAATGTATTTATTGGGCACGTTTGAATGTGAGCATTAATGCTGTCGCAATGAATATTACACGGGTTTCATTCATCGATTTTCGTATTAATATATATATATATATATATTTCCGTGCCAGCCGTTTATTGAAAGTGTAAAAACGTTTGCGCTTAAAGAACCCGATGAATTTTTGATGGCGGGTAATGAAAATTTTAGGGAATGATGATATCAACTACTCCGTTCCTAAATGGATGTTAAGAAAATTGAGATAAATTAAAAGTTATTTGGATGAGTTTAAAATTTTAAGGAATGATGAAATAAAACAGACAGATTTTTTTCATTAAACATAGTCAGATGATACATTTTAAAAAATCCATGTTAATGTATTTTATGTATTGTTACTACTATAATATTTTCTTTATGTATATTACTGCATGAAATGTCCTCAGTTAAGTAAATAAATAAATAAGATGTTGAACTTTATATTATCAATATACCTATATAATAAATACCATATAGAACGTATTCTTGCGAATCTTCATTATATATGGAGCACATTAAATGTTAGGCCCCGACAGTTCTACAGCGTTATTCTTACTCCCCTTTTTGTGCACCGGACACACATTTCCAAACGTCAAACCTTCGGTATATCTATCCCTTCTCTCTAGATCTGGTTGAGCAGCTCTTAAAATCTTCGTATTCCTTTCCCTCCAGTCCTTTTCCACATTTCAGCTTTACGTCCATGGAACGTAGATATTAAATTAAATTTGAATTCAAACAAATACGCGCATTTAAAGTCTCTCTTCAATTGAATCTATCGATGTTGAGTTTCCGTTCTTAGTACTTAATCTTGAGCATAATTTCTTTTTATAATTCTCCAACTTTTCCCCCTACATTTATTCCTGTATTTCTAATCACAATGTTTGTACATCTTATTTCTTGCTCTCTTTCTTCTCATTTTCTTCTAACTTTTGAATTTTGTTACAAAGACTTACTTTTTCTACCTACCACTCTTCTTTCTTTCTTTTAATTCCCTATTTTACTGCTACTAATTCCTTTCTGATAGCCTCCACTTCTAATCTTAGTTTATCATTCTGCTCATTGCTTTTGTCTACCATCTCCTTCATTTCCATTCTCATTCCCCTAATTTCTTTCAGGATATGCTCCATTTCCTTACTTTCCTTTTAGATTGTTTTTAAATCATTATTTTAGATTTATTACTTTTTTGACTTTAGTTTCGACGTCATTATCAAACTGCTGGCACTCAGTTACATATCGACGCATTAATGATGTTGAATTTACAGTCACTTAATAACTCCGGCGATCTCGGAATCATTTTACTTTTTCGAAAAATCGCGTCTACCTTGTCCGTTTCAAAACTCGCCTCAGCTCTCTTTATCTTACCCCATATATCCTAATCTTTCTACTTCTTTAGACTCCAAAATATTAATACACCAATAAGTTGTCAAAAAAAAAAAAAAAACAAGTATTCAAGTATGATTTAACAACACATTGTTTGTTTTTTAAATACGCCATACACCATCAAGTGCATGCGATTTCGAGCAGTAATTTCGTAGTAATTCCGTGCATGTTGCTAGTGGAGGAGCTGCGGGTGTATTTTGAAAGCGATTATTTTCGCGCGGTGAAAATTAATCCGAAATCTCACCGAAACGTTGGGGAGAGAGTGGAAGAGAGATGTACGATAAGCGGTAATGCCAGATTATTTGTTATTGCGAGCACTTTAGATTGCACACCGGCGCAATGCGGTGCATGTTCTTTTATCTACCTAATACACACCCTGACCCCTTGATAACGACAGGAATATTGTAAAATCGATTTTCATTTTCATAATGCGGCCAATAATTCCACGCTCGTGCGGTTTTAAACACAAAAGTAATGCTAATTATCGTATATGTTAATAAAAAGATTAGCGAGATTTTATATTTATCAGGATTTATATTATTAACAATTTAAACTTTAAATTAAATAAAATGATTTTGAAAGTAATTAATAAATTATTTCCTCTTTAGCTGCTCCGACATTTTGACTTACGTTACGTAAGTACTTCAAAACAAATGCACATTAAAACAACTATTTCTCTGGCATCCAGACAATGAATTACATCATGGACACTTGCAGTTGCATATTGTCTCGCCCACATTTGGGTCCGTGCTACTGCTTATATTATATTACTTATAAACTTATTAAAATAATTTTACTTACATGGTATCCTATTCTACTAATTACTATCTTACTGATTAACTTAATCAACTTCCTCCACTTTCTTCCTTGCTACCTTTTTTTATCAATTCAATTAACCCCATCCTATCAACCAATCAGCAGGTTCCAAGTCTAGCTTAGCAACCTGCTTACTGATCAATTTCAGAAGCTGCGTTCCCGATTTGCGTCCACAAATCGGGAACGCAATGTCAGCGTCTGGATTATTTCCATACCCATGGAAATTTCGTTCCCAGGAAAAGCGGGCATGATATTATGGTGGCGGTGCCGGGTAAGAACATAATACAACAATTTGCATTTGTTTTAAAGTATTTACGTAATGTAAGTCAGAATGTCACAGTAGCTAAAGAGCAAATATTTTATCAATTTCAAAATATTTATATCAAACTTATTTAAACAGCTGTGACCAAGTGAATAAATATCTATTGATAATGAAGCTTTATTTAATTATAAACAAATATTAAAACAAATAATAAATCACGCGAAGCGCCATCTAATTTTTAATGAATCGTTAACTAAATTAATTAATTACATCAAATAATTAAAATCCTGGATTCATCAACATATCGAGTATCAGCGTAATATAATCCAAAGACAGTTTTTATTGCGGTAATTTGATTTAACTATTTAACTTAATATAATAAAATCTGTCATTGAATCAAGATTGTATCAACACTACATAATTCATAATAAATTAAAGACGACGCAAGCGCCACCTTTTGCCTAATTTCAAGTGGTGACTGAACGTTTCATTAAATGTGAACTACATAATTGATTAAAAAGCACTAATATCCTTTCTTTACACCTATATTAAAGATACTTAAAACATAATTTAGTATGAAATTCAATAACGATTCTCCTCTGCCAGATATCATGCTGGTTGTCTACGCCTACCCATAACAACGATTGCGGTTATCTGGGATTAGAAGTATTATATTAAGTACTACCACAGACAAACATAGTTTAACTTATATTTTGTCTGTGGTATTACATATTTCACGACTGAAATAATGTATTGAAATAGAAAATGTTATTCTTGTTAAGGATCATGTTGTCTAAAAATTAATTTCTCAGATCACAAAATAAATTACAGATATACTCTGGAAAATAGTTTATTACATTATTTTTTGATTCATATTTTTGAAATTGCATTTATATTTTTAATATACGGGTTACGAATTAATTCGGGGAGATTATTGAGGAAGGAGAAACCGGTCTGACGGATGAAATTGACGTGTATATAGGACCCATGGGGATGATTGTCTCGGCTGAATTGAGTGAACTATGAATTGCGTCAAATATTTGTCAATAATGTGTTTCGTCTGGGGTTTTAGGAGTGCGGCGGTAGGGCGAGAAGATGGCGCGCTCTGAGCCTGATTGATGGATGTTCCGACGCTGGGGGCTTTTTGATTCAAATAGCGAGATTGCGACAATATATATTTTTTATCTGCTGTATTATCAATTTATTTTATTAAGTGATGAATATACTTATGGATGTGAAAAATATTCAATAAAATAGGCTGTATTTTTTTGTAGATAAATGAAATAAATTTATTGAATAATCAAATTTCTTCTTCTGTATCAAAAACTATTTGTCATTCTTGTAAAAAATCGTATGTATCTTATGTTTTTTTTAATAACTTATATAAATATCTTGAAGGCATTAATAATTGTAGTACCAAAGGACAAGAAAAGCGCAATTTTCTTGTAACTAAGGGATATTGGATTACACACAAAACTTTACGTTTTTCGTCAATAATGTCAATTAATTTTTTTAAGGCATTAATAATTTCGATATAAAAAGACGAAAGTTTTGTTATTATTTCGTCTTTTTATATTGAAATTATTAACAGCCTCGAAAAAATAATTTACGTTATTGACAAAAAACGTAAGTGATGGTTATTGAATTACACAATGGCGCATTAGCTGAGACATGACAAAATATTCATTAAAATATAAACTTGTTTCGTGCGAAATGTTAATTAAAAACACATGTAACGCGAACAGGAAGATTAATCTTAGTCCTCGCCCTGAATTTAGAAAAACCGCTGATAGTTGATGAGTTCAGCGGTTCCTGACCTAATAACCCATCAAGGCGACAGAAGGGGCTGGCGAGGAAAGGGAAGGGATGGAGAAAATCCGGCCCCTCGAGCACGAAAAACGAGGGATCCCTTTAAAGTAAATTTTCACATTTTTCCCGCAAGAAAAAGGGGGCGCCCGCCCTGCTACATATGTATGAACAACAATTGAAAATACCATACATAGAAATGATAGAGCGACTATAAAAATGAATTCCTCCCCCGCGGGGCGACTTCATTAAATTTTCCCGAAGAAAGGGGGAGATCAGGAGGGCCCACCTGATTCCCGGCTACGTCTCCTCCGGTTACATTTTATTATGATATAATTTCTGCGAAAGGGAAGTTAAAGTTTTTTTTTCGGCGTTCGCGCCGGGCGGCCAGATGTACGGGATATTACAAATTCAAATTGGCCCCGGATATTTTTGGTCCGGTTATTCGCTGAAAGAATCGCTGAAATCAAATTAGAAACTTTGTTTTGTTTTCAGACTTAAATTTTAATCCGGTTTGACTTATGAAATTAAATCCGGGCAGGCTGAAGGTATAATAAAGATGGAATAATTCATTCGGGCCGCTGAGGTACTTTTTACATAAATTATGAATTGTGCGGGATTTTAAAAATGAAAATAAAAGTATTCAACTCCGCGCGATTCACGATTTATATCGCTACATATTTATAAATAAAACGCTTATAAGCTTATAAGGAAGGACAGATAATTAATAAACCGTTTTAATTATAAATTAAATAAAATGTTATGTTTAACATCAATCTGCAGCTCATTACTTAAGAATTATTGTTAGAATTTAACATTAGGATTAAATATATCATAGCAGATGTATTGTAAAATAAAGCCAAACCAAATAATTCCTCAGCCAACCCTTTACTTAAGAAATTAACGCTCATATTGTGTCGAACATATAATTTAGCGAGGGATTAAATTAATTAATAATTTAGCTATTTCTAATATATTTATTAACTAACTTTTACGTAAAGTAATAACACTTTTAAACGGATTTTCGACAGTATAAATACAGTGCCATCTATAGTTAGGTATCAGTAACTTCATGTTTAGGCTGGCAAACATATGAGACAAAGTACTAACAACCACACCTTCCTTAGGAGAATTAACACGTCTGAAACTACTTTAATATGCCAATAGCTGCCAACATAAATTGTAGCATCTTAACTAAAACAATATCACTATTATTCATATCATATTACAAACAAAGCGCCATCTGTATTTCATGTACACTATTTTAAATAAAGCAGCAGTTTTTTGAATTTCACAAAATTTATTGTAGAGAGACTGCTGCATCATCTGCTTAATGATTGGCAAAACAATTGTAGTAATATATCTACAACAAATTTTGTTAAATAAAAAAAACTGTTGTTAGCGTGAAAATTACAAAAAAAAAATCCCCTAAAACAGAGATAAAAATCTTTAGAAAAATAGAAATAGTTAATCGACACGCGGTGCAACCAAAATCAGAGAATTTAATCGGAGTCGGTGTAAGTGGGCGTTAACCATCGATTATGTAGTTCATGTATTAATTAAGAGTTAATAGAAGATGTACTTAAAATTTTTATATTTATTTTTTTAATATATGTAATTAAAAAATGTAAACGAATCGTTATTGTTTTGTAACAATAAATGAAAAAATACATAAAATTAGTGGTTTTAACAAGATGGGTATGCGAGTTATTATTCCATGCGGAATTAAACCGCCACGCCGATATTTTTAATAAATATGTTAAAGAGATCACCGGCGCATCATGTATATTTTACATTATACACGTCGGGGATGAAAGTATTAAATATTTTACATCCCGCCGCGCGCAAAAACGCCAACAACAAAAACGCGGGGGCGTCCCCGCGGCGCTCCTCTCCGGGTGTCTGCCGGTGTCATTGTATTTTACTTTATGAAGTTCCCCCGACGTTATAAATATAAACATAATTAAGTAAATTAGTTTAATTTAGGAAGGAATTTTTACGGTCCTTTGTATTTTGTAATTGCCAAGGACGCGACCAAAGGGACCCCACGCCTAATTATTACGCAAGGCTTGAGAGAAGTTCGAGTTACTCGTCCTGTGTTGGGGTATTGATGTGGGCCAGGATCTCGAGTTATGCCCGGAACGAAACTTTTGTCATAGACGCTAATTTATAATTAAACGGCGGATTTATTTAAATAAGTCGTCTCTGTTTTCTCACCGAACAAAAAAAAAATGCGTGCATATTTAATTATTTAATACACGCATTCTTCAAAACAGCGTTTCAACCTTCCCTATCACTTAGTAAGAGCTCTTGAAATTCTATTACTTGCTACATTCATGTTTCACTTTGTATGTTCAATTCGATGATATTACATCCGCGTGCAATTTAAGTTTGTTCTGCACTAAGTTAATCTGAGTGCAAGTCTGGGTGTTGTAATAGGAAGCGAGTCCTTACTGTTATTCGCGCAATAAAGCGCGCATACTGCGCGTATACGCTCTTAATTCATAGATGGCGCAAGTAATTATGTAAGGATTTAAATAATTCAATAATTTTTAAGAGCAATTATTAAATGTACTTAAGTAATTATACAATGTATGTAATTTAAAATAAGGAATAAATGAATTTCATTAATTAAGATCATTTAATTTATTCGTTTCAATATTAAATTAATACCTGCGTAGAAACTACCATCATTTACGTTGTGTGTACACATTTCAACTAAAGCACATATTATCGTAAGGGTGGGGTGGTTTTAGCGAGGTGAACAATGCAATGGAAAGGGTGTTTCCGGCCGTGTCTGGTCGCTACTTGGTTATGTAGATCTGTTTATTCAATTACCACACACATGTATAACGGCTTTAACCGTACGTATATGGATGTGTGGGGAATACCAGCACTCTCTAGTTGGTATAGATCTGATGCAAATTTCATCCCCCCGCCGAACCGCCGCCCCGTTTCTGACAAGCGTTTCCTTTCCGAGTGTTCGGGAGTTAAACAGGTAGTTTTTTCTCCCTTTAAATAAATTAAGCATGCACGCCGAGTGGGGGGCGCGCCGTTCCAAATTGCTTCTGATTTCTCATGAAATATTTAAAAGGTTTACGTGCGTATTGAGTTTTCGTCCCATTTGTTAAGCCAATCCGGGTTGCTGGCGCGCTGCTGATTGAGTTTTAGTTTGATAAAAATAAATTAGAAACTAGTAATTAATTTTAAGAAATTTTCTCATGATAATAATAGAATTTAAATAATAGATAGAAAATTAAATAAAAATAATTTGAAAATAATTAATAAATTATTACATTTTTTACTACTCTGACATCCTGACTTAGGTTACGTAAGTACTTTAAATCAAATGCAAATTGTTTCATTATGCAATATGTTATTGATATGAAACAGCAAGTGTTCATTATGTAATTCTATGTCTCTCGAGGTACATGCCTGAGAAGCAGTTGTTTTAATGTGCATTTATTTTAAATTACTTACGTAACGTAAGTCAAAATGTCACAGTACTTAAAGAATTAATTTATTAAATATTTTTATATTCTTTTATTTAATTTATCTAAATAACTGTGACCAAGTGAATAAAGACTTTTTTCTATTTATAGATAGTAAGTTGAAAATTGAGTTTTATTTTAATCGAAGGAAATGAAATTAGAAGTATATATTTTATCAGAATGTTACACATGAAAATAATAGAATTTAAATAAGAAAAATATCTATAAAACATATTTGATTGAATATTATAAAAAAATAACATTCACCATCTGCGCAATGTTTTATTTTTTCCATATTATTTAATACGATTGTAAAATATAAAAATGAAGATATAAGAATCGTAATAGTGACAGAAGCCGCAATAATAAATTCAGACTTGAACACGGATCTGGGCGGCCAAGGCGGAATAATCCGAAATTATGGATTCCATAAAACAGAGGAATCAGCTCCGAGCATACGATGTTCTGCACTTCTGAATTTCAATTTGGCCGCGAATTTATCGAATACAATTTTGTTTTTACAGCCCGCCCCCCACTAAAAATGAACAGAACGGAACACCGGGAGGGGCTGCACGGGGGGAGGCAGGGGGAAACAACGCCCTCCGAACCCTCGCTTGAATCACTCCGAAAAAGTTTAATGTCTTCATGAAATTCGGGGAACTATGTCGATTTTTTTCTCTCTCACGTTCCAACGTTTCAGTGAAAGCTAACACGTACTGATGTTGCTCCATATTTGTATGAAAGCGTGAATGTATTGGGTAAATATTGTTTATTATTTTTTTATTATTATTTAATATTCTATACACCTTAAAAGCAAGAAACACACAGTGCTCAGTGTGTTATTTTGATATCATGTGGTTTTCGTGTTTTTTATTTTTTTCAGGAAAAAAAATTAAATTAATTTTTCCGTAAAATAAAGTACATTGTCTTATAAAAATTACTTTAAAATTGACATACTTAAAATTTGAGATTTTTTAATGAACTCAGTGAAGCACAATTCATTCATCCTCAAAAATGGCTATTCTCGTACGACGCATTCAAGATAGAAAATTGTGTTATACTAAAAAAAATCATAACATCACATACGATGTCAGATTTTGGTGAATTATAAATATAATATTTCTTCACAAAATTACTTTGAGACCAATGAAATGAATAAAAAATTAAAATCCGGGTTATAATTTTGTGAAAATAAATAACTTCAATACTTAAACTGTAATTTTAGAGAGACTTATTTTGAGTTTACGGAAAAAATACTTTTAAAGAATAAAAAATACAATACAATTAAATATAATATATATAGCTTAAATATTTTATTTTAAAAAGTATAAATATTCTGTATATAACATAAGATCCAGCAAATACTTAATAATTAATGAATGTGTACAAACAACAGCCACACGAGCGCAAGACGGCTAACTTCCTACCCCCGAAAACAGTTTATCCCTGCATTATTGAAACGATTGCATAAACTTGTTGAACTATAAACTTGTAAACTTTTAATTCTGGTAAAGTCCCGGGGATTCGAAAGTTGGCAGTCAGTTGCGGGAATTAGCGGGCGCGGGAGCGCGCGTTGCACTTCGATCGAGGGAGGCGAAAAGAGAGGGCAAAAAAAATGGTTAAATCGACGCTGATCATGTTAATTAACCACTTCAGTCTGGCGGGCGCTTTATTGTATATCCTGTGTAGGAGTGGAGCAATTTCCGACGAAACCTCATCGGATCATTCCAGAAATGCGAGCGCTACGAAAGAAAATCTGCCATACGTGAGGTGAATGAAACTCGGAGGAGCTTCAGTTTATTTATAAGATGGACACTGTTGTTATGTATTGTTATATACATCGTAAATTTTGTTAAGGTCAAGAAGTGTGTTTAAAAATATGGTTATTAAAATAGAAACTATATTCGAAATGCTCAATAAAATTGTATGCACCCCAAAATGACGTACTGATTTAATGCTAAGAAAAAGGTATTCAAGCAATGGCTACATGACAGTTTACTAGTATAGTCTGGAAAATGTGCTTGTAGATACATTACCTACCTTTTGCAGTTTTGAGTAACATTAAAGCAGCATAAATTATTGATGTAATATTGATACAATGGACCAATATCAATTACAGTTATTTAATTTTATATACAAAACTCCATATATTCCAACCCAAGAAAAATACCAATGTAAAGATAAATCAAAACCTGTCGTTAATGTGTACTTTGAAATAATTCAAGATTCACGGCTGGGAGAAAAAAAATATTTTTAAATAAGATTCCTACTTTCAGTCAAATTACAAATAAATGACATTTATCCTTCTTCTCAGATCACCTCCATTTAAAACAAATTCAACATATATAGTCTGGAAGATAATTAATATTCAACATTAATTATTTGTTTGTTTATTCAATAACAATAATAAAGGTCTTTACATTATGTTAAATTGACAAACAATTTTAAATTTTGGCAAATATAAATAAAAATTTTATTTTAAAATGAACTATAAAAATATTCTGCCTTGAGCATTTATTTACAAAACAATTAAATTTTATCATTAAACAATTTTCTAAACTCGTATTGTATTTATATCAAAACTCCAATTTCGATCGACTTTACCTTCATGTTTTTCCATAAACTGGCAAACTAGCGGAGCGAAAACTTCTGGATTATTCAAATGAGCATGGTGAGTCAAACCTTTTAACCTATGCGCCTCACAGTATTTAGACTCCTCCAATACATCAATGAAGGCATTTATTTTGAAACCCAAATAAACATCTTCGGGGTGTGTAGAAGTTATCATCATCGGAAAATCGATGTGCTTAATCGCCTCTCTGTGTTGACCAAGATTCCAATTAATGACATCGAAAACCTTCAACCGAGGATCCATATTGAAATGAAAATACCCTTCCTTATTTTCATCCGGACGGATGTTCCTTTTTAAAATATACTCGCACTTATCTAAATTAATAGATTTACCATATCCAATATGCATTTTAGAAATCATCTCTTTTATTGTATATGACGGTGGTTTTGATTTCTGTGCAAACTGCTTGTCGAACTTAATAAGGTTATCCAAAGTCATCCGATAGTTATCTTTATTAGCGGGTGTTCGATCCATCTGCATTGGATCGAATCCGATTATATAGTCCACTGTTTCCGGGTAGAGTAAGCCGTAGCTGTAAGAGGTTGCAGCAGCATTGGAATGTGTTAAAAACGTCACAGTGTTCCATTTGAAGAATTCCTTGATGAAGTTTATGGTGAGGATTCCATTGATGTTTCCATAAAACATCCCCGGTTGGATTTTCGATGACAAACCATGTCCAGGCATATCTAGGGCTAGGTATCCAACATGTTGTGGGAGAAGAGGGATTAATGGATCGAAACTTCCACAATTATCCTGAATGTTAAAAAAATATATTGGCAATTAAACTATATTTGCTTTTATAAAGTTAGGTTAGGTTAGGTTAGATTAGGTTAGGTTAGGTGATTGTGCAAACATGTTTGGAAAGTATTCTGACAATTATTAGAGTATTTCAAATACTCTAGCTATGAGTGCAAAACTTGTTACTTTTTTATGTTATTATGCATATTTTGACTAAAAATATAAATTACCACGTTATTAAAACAATCACACAGTGGTTTTCTTAACTTACTCAGATATCTGTGAATTTAAGGTATGAGCATTGCATGTTGCTAACTTAAAGTCAACAAAACGTGCAAAAGATCGTAAGTTGTACCAATCTATCCAATATTTTCATTAAAAAATCATTAAATAAATATGTATGTACTATTTATAACAGTCGATGAATAATTCTGTATTATTTTTTTTATTATATTGTACAAAATACATTCGATTTAGTGGAGCGGTGGCGCCACCTATTTTTTATATCATAAATTAAATATCTATTTAAAAATAGATCTAAAATATATATTGATTTTTTTATATAAACGTCAATCGTGATTTTGGCTGAGTAAATGAAAAAATCGCAACAAATTTGTTAACTTTCATCATAAATTAGAAGATTATTTCATCAGGTGTAATTTAAATTTCAAAAACTTTTAATAATCGACACTATATTTCTGACAAAACAGATTAGGTGATATCAATTCCATTGTTTTTTTTTTTCTTTTTGTTTTTTAACATACCTGCCAACCGTGAAGAGTTAAAATTGGCTTCTTATCGGAGACACCCCACCATTTTCCTGCTAAAAATCCCCAAGGCACCGGCACCCTCACTTCCACAAAAGAAACACTTGATTTGGATCTTACATTTCTAATGCTAGTCATACTAGACGTACACCTCAGTTGGTTCATCATGATGTGGACTTTGAACTGTTACAAAATAGTTTTATTAAAGAAATAGGACCACATACCTGTTAGGCAAATTGTAAAAGAAATCAAATAATTTGCATAAATATTATAAAATCATAAAATATTATGTAATATTATTTACCTTTGCATACATATCGTGTAGTAATTATGATTGATTTATTATTT
This sequence comes from Philonthus spinipes, assembly GCA_963082785.1. Taxonomy (NCBI): domain Eukaryota; kingdom Metazoa; phylum Arthropoda; class Insecta; order Coleoptera; family Staphylinidae; genus Philonthus; species Philonthus spinipes. Next base: position 19,416,383 of record OY720307.1, on the reverse strand, counting down.
ATGAAATAGATAATAAATAGATAAATAACAGTTTATTTTCGATAGGAATTGAATTACATAGAAAAAACAAACAAAAAGGAAACAATTAAGATTAATTAGAATAGTCACATTTTTTTATAGTTGTGCACAAGTACACAAGCATAAACCACATAGCTCCAATTAGGATAGTAAAGAAAACACTAATTTATACAAAATAACACTCATCTTTTATTAAACAAAAATAATTAGCTAAGTATTTAAATTCGCACATTTAACGATTAATTAGTGTGGTTTAAACACATAAATATAATAGTATTCGGCGGTAAAGTATTTTTTATTGTAAGCTACTGAAACACAATACATATTTTGCGCTAATTGAGGTTATGTTTTACGAATTGAAGTTAGTCATGATAAGAAACTTCAAATCCATAGATAATGGATTTTAGTTTGTGTTGGCTACACTTTTGTGCTTAAGTAAAGTCTTGTTCAAAACACAACAATCATTTTAATAAATATAAAATCTTAATTCGAATTAAAACCACATTCATTGATTATTGTTTTCTTCATTTCTTAAATATATTTTTATCCGCCAGAACAATTATTTCTGAGTGTTTTTGTGGTGAAAAGAGAATGGAATGAAATAGAACGCTATTATAATTAGATGCGCATGTTTTAATGGTTCGGCAAAAACGGAAAGAACGGCAGAGGCGCCTGTTTTTGAAGTTAATATTCACGCGCCCCGTCGAGGGGCGTTATTTACGGCGCCAATTTCCCGCGGAATTATACTTTCCTTATAATTAATCTAGTAAAAATTTTTGGCTAATATTATTCCTCTACTTTATTGCGTAGAAAAGTTGGACGGAATTACCATACGCTTAATTCTTTCGCGACGGGGGATAATAATGGCGCTAAGTTGCTAGTTTAGGAGTCGCCGGACGATCGTAAATACCGACGCTTTTGGTATTCTTTATATATTCTTTTGATTTTTAACTGCTTCTCTAATTGATATTAATTTTAGCCCGCTTATATAAAACATTTTTATTATTTTAATATTTTTAGTTTAATTAACTAATAATTATCCACAATTGTATTAATTTCATATATGACATGAATCAGGTATTTAAGACACAACTCTACCTGGTGGTAAAATTTAGAACACTCTTTAAGACCAATCAGGATTTGTTAGCTAACGCAAACACATATATTTCACGGCTATTCTTTACGGAAAATGGTAAGTTTAACGTGTACGTAATTTTTTATCACGCAGTCTATGCAGTATTTTGTAATAGATGTGAAGTTAATTACGTACACGTTAAACTTCACCTTTCCTCTGCGGAATAGCCTCGATTATAGCATGTTAAACTCACAAATCGATGCTTTAAACTTTACATTTCCCATTTTTTATAGACATCACGACCAGAGCGAATAGAAACTTGCATCATGGTTAGAAATGTTGTATGCCAGGATGCGCATCAAATTCAACGAATAAGGAGTTAATTTTGAATAAGATTCCTTCCAGCTTACAATATCAACAAACCAATTAATAATTAAACACAAATACTGTATAATTAATGCTACCTTAAATAAAACTGTATTAAAACAAATGATCATAGAAATAAAAACAGAAAACAAAAGCATGTAGTCGGAGATGGCCTCTGCTTAGACGGACTGCATTTGTTTAAAACTTTAATAATCGAACGCAGGCGGGTAATTCAAAAACAGCGCCTACAACCAATAATAATTTTAAATACGCCAAAATATGTGCATAACGAGTTTCAAATGTACCAAAAAAGTGTCGAGTCTGACTCGAATCATTTAATTAATTTAAAGGAAGCTTTATGTCTAGTTCTAACTACGTGTATTACTAAAATAAATGCATTTTTAAGTAAAATATATTATCTATTACACAATAAATTAAATGCTTTCCATATGCAAAGAAATCTGTCAATAAATCTGTTCCAAAAGAATTAAAGTCGAAATAGTGAATCGTTCAAAATAATTAACATATTAAAACACACGTGAATGTAATTGCATACCCGAAACATGTTCTTAATTTCACCGTATTTGGCGCTGCGATCTTAAATTTTATCACCAATAAATTTGGTATAACATGATCGGAAATGTTAATTTTAAAGTTTACGTTATAAAATATGTTCACATTATATATATATATATATATATATATATATTTGTGTATATATTAAAAAGCTGTTTAGACTATGATGATTAAAATAATGTGCACGTTAAACTTAACATTACACACGATTGCACTGTTAATTTATCTCTTTAAAAATATCTAATTTATTCAAAGTAAAAGAAAACCTCTTCGAAAACAACCATAAACATATTTTTTTTTCCTCTGCGTGTGTTTTAATCCCAAAATTCAGGTAAATTAGCATATTCGCCTTCGATTACGTCAAGGGATGTTCGTGTGCGCACACATTGATCTGTACATTTAATTTCGTGTGACATCTGCGAACAGAGATAGTAATCAGAATTTTGTATTGGATGCCGACGGATCCATACACGCACACACACACACACACTCGTACACTAACACAGACACGCTTTTCGGTTCAGTTAATCAATTCTACACACCGGATCCACCCCCCTCGCTTTCCTCCTCACTCTTCTCTTGCATAACATTATATTCATTCATGTCGCGATAATGGGACATTCATGTGTGTATTACAGTTTCACGTCGTCTCACTCCGGTTCCAGTACAAAAGGGATTAAAAGGGTCCCATTTTTCACAAATATTCTTTAACTTGAACTGATATAATTAAAAATTAATACCATTTTATACAGGAGATAAATATGTTATGCTTTATTAATTTTTAAAGCTTAATATAGTTTTTCGATTAATGAAAACATTTAAAAAAACGATTTATTCACTTGGTCACATTTATTTAAAATAAATTAAAATTAATTTTAATATAATTAACTCGGGCAGAAAGACCCATAGCCGATAGCCCTTATTTGAGTATATATGAAAATATTTATTTATTTTATATTAGATTATGTACAATGTGTTATTAATAATTTTTTTCTCAGATAATATAGATTCAGTAGTAGTAGTAGAAGTAATTATTTTTTAAAGGAAGGATGATTCAAATATTAAGGTTATAGAAAGATAAAATTTTATGAGAAATATGGTGGAAATTCAACTGCATAAAAATCCAATATTAAAAAACCCATCCTTCTATTGCTTCTATGAATTTTGAAAACTTGGTCCAACCGCAGAAGCATCCGAAACAAAGTAATAATGTAATAAAACACGAAACGCAGCTTCATTTAATAAGGTTTATTGCATTCGATCTACTTTTTAATACGAACTAAACAAAACGATTGTTTCTGCATAGCATGTGACAACAACTATTTGCAAAGGAAATGAAGGTGGGACATAGAAAATGAAACTTAATGAACGTTTTTCTCATCATAATCAATAATAAACAAATAAAGAGCTTACGTTTAATTAAAATTCTTCTCAATTCCAGTAACGATAAATTCAAATAATGATAATGTCTTTATTCAATATTATGATAAATATTACAAATGAATACAAAATTCAATACAAGCATTATCATAGCATTGAAAATGGCGAAGTTCAGCCTAGCAATGTAATGTTTGCTGATTTCACCTATAAACCAATAAAAGTCACAATTTTAATTTTTATTTAATTTATTTAAATAACTGTGACAAAGTGTTTTTCTATTTATTTCATTTCAAATATTCAGTACAAATTAATCAAAATTAATAATAAAACATATTCGCGTGTAGCGAAAACAAGTGGATAAATATTTAATCAGCTCGGACAAAACTTTAAAATGTATAGCGTTTCACGGGCGGCATCCTTAAGAAAATAGTATGAGAGATAAGGGATTTAATTTTGAATGCCCTGAAATGAGATAGCGAGAAGAAGGGAAAAAAATATAGCGTAAATAACGAGACCGCAAGAAGGACGGATAAATTGCTTATTATGTCGGCTTTTTATGGCGCACAATGGCCACAATTCTTTCCACATTGCGCGCACCGAATTGATTTATTCGCTCTTATCTTGAACTTGAACCTATCTTATAAATAGCCGATGTCGTGTACAAAAAGGTGGTATTTCTATAAAGTATTTATGTCTTGATTGAAAAAGTTTAACGGCTGCTTGTATTTCATTTTTAGACATGAGTTTGAACTTATTTTTTTTTAATCCGGTATTAGTTTTTCGATTAATATAAATAATCAGGGCTATTCTTTAAGAAATATGTTAAGTTTAACGTGTACGTCAATTAATATTCTCACATTCTAAGCTCCTTATCTATATATATATATATATATATATGTATATATAATGGCAAAGTGCCACCTATCCAAATAGAACAAAAAATAGATATGGTGTCATTTAAAAAAAAAGTTGACTATCGTTACTTTGACAGTTGTAATCTTATTGATAATTTGGTGACACCATTAAGTATAGAATTTCTTGCCGTTTGCAAATATATGTGTTTTTTTTATAGTTTCCTTTCAAAATAAAAAAAAAGTTAGAAGGGGGTGTAACACCAAACTGAATCACCCTGTATATTTTGCAATTATCGTGAACTTGAACGAATGCAATGTTGTTGATAGTATTAGATATTTAGAAATATATAGTTATTATTAATAGTCATAGTTAGCATTAAAAAACACACATCGTCTGACTTTTAATCACTATCTGATGCGAAAATATTCGACGCGTTTTCATTCGCCATATTTCGGATCCCCCGTCACTTTGAATATTCAAAATATACAATGGATTGTCGCGCAAACAATGCCCGAGGTAAACCCTTCGGTCCCCGCTATCCCCCCACCGAATTTTTCCCCTTTCTCGCGCGGATTTCCATTACCTTTCAAACTCCCGGCCCCGGGAATAAATTAAGTCCACGGTCCGTTGGATTCCCACTGATGACTTTTAATATGGTCCTGATTGCTATTTTTTGTTGCTTCTGTTTCTCTTACTTATTCCCCGCTCTCTTTTGTAATTTGAATAGAATTAAATTTCTTCCGTTGTTAATAATGTTATTTTTCCAATTTTATTATTGTAATTGATTTAACTAATTTTTACATTAGAAAAAATGAAATCTCCATTAAATTAAAACAAAAATAAATGCTTATTATATTTTAAATTGAATTCATTATTATATTAATGAAACCACTTTTAACTTTGAATAACGATGTATAATTAAATAAATTCATTTACAATTTTTAATGTTCCTTTCATATACATACATAAACTTTTCATTTCAAATTGTATCATTATCAAATGCCATGCTAATAATCTGTAATTATCGTAATGCACAGATAACATAATATATATAGATAAAAAATTGATAAAAAAATATATTTTTCTGCATTCCAAGTTTGGCACTAAACAATAAGTGATTATCATAGAAGTAAACACTGATTCCGTTAATCTTATGCGTGCATCAATATTATCATTATTACTTAAGACGTCAGACCTGATAAATCTTCACGATCTTCGTTGTAGTTGCAACAATAGAAAAAATAATAAGAATTATAAAAGGTAATCTTCTCTCATATTAAAATTTTACACTCGTAACCTCTCCAAAATAAAATATTATGAATTAATAAATATTAATAAACAACCTGTTCATTGATATGAATCATAATAAACGGAAGTTGGGCGTTTTATTAAATTGTTAATTGATGTCATAAGAGTAGCCAATTGGGGGAAGTTGTTTAAAATATGGATTATTTGTCAAAACAAATCAAAATGACCTTGAAATCACCTTGAAGATAAACATCGTGGTCAAATTTAACATGCATTTCCAAGGATCAGTAAGTCAAGTTATATACAATTAAATAAAATTATCTTATGTAACAAATATTATATTTACTCATTACGAAAGAAGAAAAATCGTGGCCACGTCCATGATAGACATACTTTTATATGTATATTTCTTTTTTCATATTTTTCAATTAAATCACACTTTAATTAAATAAATGTATGGATTTAAAAAAATATTGTAACTGCATGAAAAATATATTAATGAAAACACTTTTTTAAACTTTGTTTGTATAACTGATTTTTTTCAGTTATACAAAAAAAGTTTAAAAAAGTGTTATCATTAATCGAATAACAGGTAACTTGTGCATTATAATTTTTTAGTGGAAAATTGAGTAAGGAAATATTTTTTGTAGAAATCTGTTTACAAATAAAATAAATATTTTTATATTTAGAATGTATATATATTTTTTATATTAATATTCTACATAAGAACGAATCACTTTTATAGCGTCCGAAAAGAGAGATATACCGTGAGAGTGAAATAAAAGTGGGGTAAATGGGAAAACTTTATAACCCCCTCTGTTTTTTTTTCTATATAAACACACTGAATTATTTATAGTAAGAGATATATTAATAATATGAGGGAAAAGTCGACCATTTGTCAGTGCTTGTCACGTAGGGCACTTTCCCGACCGAACGATTCATATAAAAAAAACGAAGAAAACGGGGAAACATAACCGGACTTGGAAAAACAAAGTTCGGTACAGTGATTCGGATCGAACCGCAATAAAATCGAGCGCCCCGAAACCCGAATTTACAGTTCGACCCCGTGTTCCGGGTCCTTATCCTCTCTGACTGCCGCCGCCCTAACCTCCCGGTCCCGACGAAACCCTCGAACTTCTGTCTTATAAAACTCCGCGAAGCCGTTGTCGTCAATTTTTATGACGTTTAACTGGGGGATGTTTATTATTATTATTATTCGGGGTGTGGAGTGCGTGTGGTGTACAGGAGGCGTGAATAGTGTCAAAGTTTAACTTGAGAAAATGATGTTTATAAAAGTAATTCGATAACAAGAAAAAAGAAAGTTTTATATAAAATCAATATACATACAGGATTAGTTAAAATAATTCTCCAACCGTAAAAAAAAACGTTTGAAATAAAAATATCTTTGATATAAACAAGCTAACGAGTATCCATATTATTACATTAGATATTATGTATCGTAATAAAAATGTAAAAATAATATAAATATTCGAAGCTTCTTTACTACTATTAAAAATACTTTTATTTGAAACATTTTGTTTTCTTTACGAATCGATTTCTATTTACTTATTATAATTTTGAAAACTTGAATGTTTCAAATGAAACACCTTGTATATTTACTAAATTTTCATAGTAAATTGAACACCATGTATATAAAAAATATAATCAAATTAAGTCTTAGATATGACATTTTTTTAACATTTTTTGAAATGTTTTACCGTTGAAAAATTATTTCTGTAATTTTAACTAACCCTGTATTAAGATCATTTATTCCGAAAATTGAGGATTATTTTCACTTGAATCTGATTAAATTCGGCGATGAAGAATTTAATCAGATTCAAGTGCAACGAAATCTTAAAAACAACGGTAAGGTTTATTGATCTTTACAATTGATTTCAATAAATCAAACTAATTATGATAGATACAGGGTGCGGTCGCATTACTTCCTTTTTTCAAATCTTAAAAATACGATTGTGTGAATCAGAACATTTTTACTTTTTTTTGTAATGTAGACGGAGGTTTGGTTTACATGGGTTTGTAGATCAAATCAGATTGATTCTCCATACACTGAGCAAGCCGATTTCTGGAGTTTGTCCTGGCTTTTTCCAGCTTAGCATGCGTTATGTTGGCAATTTCTTCCTGGATGTTTTCAAATCTTGTAAGGTCCTTGGACTGTTCACATAAACACGGGAATTCAGAAAACCCCATAGACAAAAATCACAAGGGGCCAAGTCGGGATAGCTCCAAATCGCCGTTATTGATAGAAAATCCTCCTGCGAGCTCATGCGAGAATTGAAGTCACGATCAGAAAATTCTATCTTGTAAGGATGGGAATAAGGATCATCATAAAGATCCTCACAAAACGATCGGAAAGTCTAAGGCAAGCCGTGGTGATCGAAACATTGAAGCTCTCACTGCCTCAATGTTTAGGTTACCCCTAAAAATGGGCCGAAGGACTCCAGTTCTTTGTCTTCTCGCACTTGCACTTTGTCTGAACGTAATGACCCACGTAACAATTAATTTCCGGTCCGGGTCAGGGGATATCGGGGCTAAATTAAAGCGATTCCGAAAGGAATGCGATCACAGAACATTTGTTCGAAAAGTAGTCTTCAAAAGCACACTCCTCACTATTCCAACGCATGATGGCTACTGTATCAGGACAAAACTTTATATAACATCAACCGATTGAATATCGCGCATTTTAAAAAAGAAAGTTATGCTGCCGCTCCCTGTACATTCTAAATTATGTGAAAATGGTAATATTTACTGATTTACAATAATAATAACCAATATGCATCATTACACCCAACTTTCATACGGCACACATCGAAGGCAGCATGCGTATTTTTGGACATCAAAAAAGCGTACGATTCGGTTTGGCATTGAAGCCTGTTGTACGAATACAACTCCCTCGATAATCGAAGTCCTTGATAACCTTTTTAATAACAGATCCCTTAAAGTGAAAATCCGAAATTCATTTTGACGGTCATTCTCTTCTCAACAAGGACTACCAGAAGGATCCCATCCTATACAATATCGTTATATTCATTATATATAATCCTGATCCTTAGTCCTAGTATTTTTAGTTGTTTAATTTAAAAAAAGTTGATTTAAATGGGGATTATTTGTCAAAAAATGGGAATGACCTTGAAATCACCTTCAAGTTAAATTTCTAGGTCAAATTTAGCATGGTATTAAACTGTAGAATATTTCTTCACATCATATTCTAATAGAATATATTAAAAAAAACATGGATTTTATTACCAAAACAACTTTTAATGAATTAAAACACTTTTCAAACATTTAATTTGATTTAAAGTGATTTTATTGCATTATTTAATAGTGTAGTTGATTTTTAATAAAAAAATATATATAGGAATATATTTTATTGGGTTTAGATGGATTTGTGGAAATATAATATTATTTAAAAATAATAAAAAAAGAGCGAATAAACGCGAGCAAAACGGTATCAGAAATGAAAAAAGGAAATCTTCGGGAGAAAAAAGTGAGACTATCGTTTCTGGCTAGAGCCGCCGTGGAAATTGTCTATTGTTGTCTGTGACCCGGATCTCTTTGAGCCCCGTTAGCCGGAGCGTCTTCTGTGCGAACTGATGTCTTTCGGTCCCGACTCTTAGGTCGGGAATTTATGTAGCAATATACATAACTTGTCCTTACTTCAATCGTATCTGCGCCGCCATCACGTTCGCCGAAACCTCCATAATATTTTTCGGAAGTGGCTCTAGTCTCCTTTAAATAAATATTCAAACCCCGGAGGGCCCTTATCTCCGCGAGAGCGATTTTTTTCCCTTTCGGTGAATCAAAGAACGGAACGGCGGGGGAGAGGGCTTTACAACCGAAACTCTTATTTCGACTGTAAAAATTTAGATTTTATTGCTCCGTTAGATCTCCGAGAGTGGATAGCGGGGAGTTGCTGTTTGTTGAAATTTGTAATTTCATGAGTGCGATTAATAATTATTGAATGTTTCGCGGAATTCAAATTTATTATCCACTTGAAGCTTTCGATAATTCCACCCTTAACAAACATACATTAATGATAGAATTATAAAATTAGTTTGCAGTTAGTTACCTGATAACTCGATAAAATTATATTTAATACGAATTCGTGTTTAATAATCCCACTACTAATAATAACTGCTTATGTATTTATACCAGGTACTACAGAGGAGAAAATGCTAAGAGTGGAAATGTCGTGTAAAAAAGCGTCAAGCATTTCAGATATGCCTGTAGTGTCGACCTCTAGTACGAGATCTCGTAATCATGAAAAACTCGAAGTGGACAATATCCATCGAATTATGAATTACCAGTCGAATTATCGATGAAAAAAAGCTGCCCTCCCATCCCCAAAATCCCGAATCCTTATTTATTTATACCAGGTACGTTCCAAAGTAAATAGAACTTGTTTTATTTTTTTGTTCCATTCTGAGAACAAATTTATTTTTTAATATAACTTCCTTATTTTATTCACAATTATCTTCTTGAAACTCGTGTGATCTGCAAAGTCAAGAATCATGTGGAACGAGTTTTTTAGGTTGTCTATAAACCCACTAAACAAAATATTCATAAATAACGTTACATCAGCATTAAAATATTATACATATTTAAATGTGATAGAGTAAGACACATATTTTAATGTGTAGACGTAAGAAGAGAACTGAGTACAAAGGATGTACAAAAATATATCGAAGAAAGGCAACTAGGATGGTGGGGACATATACAGAGGATGAAGAAAATAATTCCTGTAAAGCAAATATGGAAAGCAAGGACAACTACAAACAGAGGAAGAGGAAGACCAATAGAAAACTGGGAGAACAGCGTAACAAAGGCACTACAAGAAAGAGGAATAAACATAAGAGAAGCAGAAAAAATGGCTAAGGACAGAAACAACTGGAGGAGAGTCATTAAGAAATAGACAATGAAGAAAAACCCCGACACCAATTGGTAAAAGGGGACATCGATTATATATATATATATTAATGTTGTTTTTTATTATTATATAAAATATTGTATTAAATGTAAATTTATTATTCATACATCATTGTATGACTTCTTTTTGCTCAAAAGGTGCAAAGAAGAAGTCCTTGAAAAGGCAACCCTTTTATTATTTTTCATTTTTTTTTTTTTCAAAATCACACGAAATTAAGTAATGCTATGTACCCTCGGTTATTTCAGACATTCTTGTGGCGTTTGCATACTGATGACATTTCCATTCTCTAGCATTACATTCATGAAAATTGATCGAAAATGATAATTTTTCATGTTAGAATGGAGAAACAAATACTCACTTTTAGTAGACTTATAAAATTTATTAGTTTCGGGAAAAATCGAGTGAATATAGTAATCGAGTATTTTTGAAAAACTAATTTTAAGTAGCTAAAGATAACAAACAATAATGAATTGGAGTTTATTAATTCTTCCCAATATTAATATTATAAATAATATTAAGAAAATTGTTATATACTTCATTTTGCAGCGACAAAAAAATCGACTTTGACCATCTCTAAAATTTATATAAACATCAATCTTTTTAAAATCATATTAAAACATATAAATCACCAATTAAGATGCGTTGTTAATTGAAGCGTGAAATAATTTATTACCACGATAGCATCGTTCGACACGTCATGACCTAGCAAATGGGTGACGAATAGTGTCGCATTATCCTCGCCTGGGGGTACCGCGGGGTGATTTAATTAGGCGCAATTATCAGCGGGGTGCGTGTCCCGGGCCACGGAGGGACGACTCGTGCGCGCCTCGACGAGCTCCTTATCTGTCCCAGAAGGGCCCGGGGTCTTAAATATTTAATTAGTCCGCCCTATGGTTTGTTAAATATGTGAAACGGTCGCCTGCAGAGCGTAACGCTGTTTGCCAGTCGTAATTGAAAGCGAACGCCCCGCGCGTGCTTTCATATCAAAACGTACCGCGCGGCGCCGGAATTATTTAATGGGGGATGAAAATTTCATGCGCCCACAAAACGTTCGGAATCTTCGTTGTTGCACGAATTGGATATACTTTTGATCATTTATGTTTACTCACTGAGTCAATACAAAAATAACTTCTTTTAATAAAATAAATTATAAATTAACGAGGGCTTGTTAGTAAATTAATCTTAGTTTAAGTCAGCAGTTCTCTAAGAAGGTGGGATTAGTACCCCACAAAGGTGCTCCAAAATGTTTAACAACTATCATTTTACTGCAGTTTTCTTACAGCGGAAATTTAATTTAATTTGATTTAATTTAATTAAATAAATTAAATAAAAAGAATTTGAAAATAATTATTTAATTAATTATTTTCCCTTTAGCAACTATAGCTTATGTTACATGAGTACTTTAACATATAGTATATAAAGAAAACAAAATTACTTTTTTATGCCATTTGGATTTTTTATTAATCCTGACTAGTTTAGTTGAGAATGATTACTGGGTAATTAAAACTAAAAATCCAAGTGGTATAAAAAAATAATTTTGTTTTCTTTATATACTACATTGAAAATGTACCACCAAGTTAACGCCGACAAAATTAAAGAATTACTTTAACCTATGTCCAATAATGGACATTTACTGTTACATAACAATAACATATTGTATAATGCAACAATTTTTGAATCGAAAATATTTAATACAAAAAACAAAAACATTTGTTAAAGCACTTATGTCACATTAATTATTTTCAAAATCGTTTTATTTGATTTATTCAAATAACTGTGACCAAGTGAGTGAATCCTTTTTGTATTATTATTAAATTAATTTAACATCTTTAAATTATGTAAGGTAAAGCTATACTGACAAGCGATAGATCTCGAAACAAGTGTCTGCATATGGCCTTATATTACGTAACCTTTTTTGCTACTTACATTAAATATTCTCGAATGAAATAAATGTCGCATGATGCAATATGTAATTGATATGCAACGGCAAGTGTCCTTTATATAATTCAATGTTTCACGTGGTATTTTCCAGAAAAGTAGTTGTTTGAATATACCGGGTGTTCAAATAATAAATATCACTGGCTATATCGCAGGAACTATGAATCCTAGACCTTTCAAATATAAAATGTTAATAAAAGTAACCATGAGAAAATGCTGCAAATATGAAAATGAACAGTCGAGAAGTAATACTGGGATTATCTCAAAAAAGTTCTAATAAAGGTATCTTAAAACTACACTTTTTGAAATCATGATGTGTTCCTAAAACAGGAATGTTAAAGATTTTTTTGTCTTACTCTTGAAATAATGAATGGGGGAAGGTCCAAATTTGTAACGAGCAAATGTCAATAACTCTTTTGTTTCTTTTAATCGAACTTAATGATTTTAATGTGATATGAAGGAACTTATTATACTGGTGAAAATTATTGACTACAATCAGAAAAATTATTAACTTTATTTTGCCGCTAGATGGCGCCAACTTAAAATATAGATAATTTTTCTTAAAAAGTTCTATTGAGATTTCATATCTTGAATTTATTAATTTGTTAGTTTATATGTTTTATTTTGTATAACAGCGCCCTCATGTGTTTTTGTTAAAACAATTTCTAAAATAAAAGTTCAGTTCATTGTTAACAGTCAACAGGTGTAATGTGCAGTTTTTACCTCTCTCGATATTCAATTACCAGTTTCATTGCTCAATCACACGTATTATAACAAGTTCAAATAAAATGATAAGTTTTTCTTGGTGTTAATTACAAAGTAAGAAATTTGGTGAAAACTGCAAGTTTACCATACCAAAAAGTTTGAAAACTGGTCTAATCTTTCATCATATTCTCGTTTATTAAAAGATAAAAAAAAAACATTTTCAACTAAAAATACTTCTTTACATGAGATTGATATAAATCAAAAATCCACTTTTGAAAGCAATCTCATTTAGACTATTTCTAAATATTCTTTAACAGATGTCAACTAACTCTGGTACATCTGAAAAAAAATATTATATTAGTATGCGTAAAAAAATATTTCTCCATCTCAAACAACAAATAAGTAATGTAATTAATAAGTAATGTTAATAATACATTTTTTAGTAAACCACTGCAACTGGAAAATGTAACACCATGTGTACATGAAAATAATTTTACAATATGCATCATCAGTAGTTGAGCAAATTGTATTAATAAAGTAATGCTAAATTTCTAACATCACGGCAGATGTCGAAGACGAACATTTCGATGACTGTATGGGGTGTTCCATTAAAAAAAAACACAAATTTACCTAACCTTATATTTAAACTGTATATTCAAAATATATTTATATGATATTTATTTATTTATTTAGTGTTACCAGAATAATCTTTACACTGGTCAAAAAAGTTATAATATGAGTAAGATAATATTAAATAATACACGGAAATATAAAATACTAAATAAAATATGACGAACATGTTAAAATTAAAAATACAATATACACATCACATATTAGAATAACATTTAAATATAGCTTATTTATATCCAAGAAACTTTTATTTGAAATTGTTTACTGTTCGAATTAATAAAAAAAATATTATTTAAATTATTGTCAATCCAATCGGGGCTATTCTGTAAGGGAAATGTTAAGTTTATCGTGTATGTTATTTTTTATCCTCACAGTCTAAGCATCTCTTGTAATAGGTATTTATTCATAGAATGTCAATTAATTAATTATTGTACACGCTAAACGTAACATTTCCCATTGGGAATAGCCCCGAATGTCTGTTATTGTCGCGTGTATGAAGCACAAGTTTGCTGTGCTAATAAAATGAAGAAACATATGAAACTTAATACGTCTGTATCCCGACCCGTCGCCATCTTCCATCTGAGTCGCCCGCCATTTTGCATAATTAGACAGTTTTGTATTTCATAAATCACCGTTTATATTAAAGTCGAGTACTGTCGGGAATTAGTTACCCCCCTCTAATGCCTCGCGAAAGCGTATGCTTGATTTCATATAATGTTTATTTTTCTTTTAATTTTCAAAAACATAATCACTTGGTACGGATTTTATTGTGTTAGATTTTATGGAAGAGCGCGTAGAAGCAATAAATCGAAGGAGTTTATTAGACTCACCTATTTCCTTGCTTCTTACGTCCTTGGGGGTGGATTGGAGCGGGTTTGTGTCCATGCCGACCGGAGAAAATCTGAGGTCCATTTAAATGGTTGTCAGTCTCCGAGCAAAGGTCGATCTGCGCGGGCCGAATTCAATGCAACAATCGAGCTAATCTGCGCAATAGCCGATGCGCGCACTGCTCAACTCGGCTAGCTTTGCCCGGGCACTCGCAAGATCGAAGCCCAGGTTTTCTCCGGTCAACATGACACACATACATCTTCAGACCACAGGAAGCAGTGAAATCTAAACCCTAATTTTCTCCAGTCGATATTGACACACACCCTCACCTTTTCATCCCCTGGCCATAGGAAGCAAAGAAATCAGCGAGTCTAATAAATTCAAATAACGAAGATATAAATAAAAAAGAAAAGAGTTTTTTTTCCTTTTTCTTGAAAACAAAATGTGGAAACACCAGCGCCACGCGAAAACCCTCGCCGCGCAAAAACGTCCGCCGCCAGAGAGACATAATTTCCACCGAGAGATGGCACAGCAAGAGACGTGAAACGCATAAGGTCCGAACAGCATATACAAGTGAAACAGAAGCAGTACTAAAAGAGGACATCGAAACGGTTTTGCAAGAGAAGAAGATTATTCCCACCGACCAATTCGGATTCAGGAGGGGATTGTCGGCGATCCATCAGGCCTATAGACTGGTCAATGAGGCGATGGTTCAAAGGATACGGCCAAACACTTCCTCGATTGTTACCCTCCTGGATGGAGAAAGCATATGACAAGGTTTGGAGGGAGGGACTACTCTACAAAATGCTAGTAGCAGACTTCCCCTTCTGGTTAGTAAAAACACTAGACAGCTGGCTGGAAGGGAGAAAGTTCATGATCAAGCTGAACGACTCGTACTCTAGCAACAGGACGGCAAGCGAATGGCTCCCTCAAGGGTCCCCCATTTCACCAGCGCTGTTCAATATCTTCGTCCATGATATGCCGAAAATAAACTTCCCCAAAGGAGTGGCGGTTTACCAATTTGCAGATGATACGGCACTACTAACCTCTGGGAACAGTATTGAGTCCGCTCTGAAAAAAACAGCTAAATCCGTGAAAATGTTACGCCAAAACATGGAAAATATCGATAAATGAGAACAAGACGGAAGCCCTCCTATTTGGAAATAAAAAACCAAAGAGAAATTTCATTTGGTTGGACAGGGAAAAGAAGATCAGTTTAAGAAAAACAGTCACATATCTAAGACTCACGATAGATAGGCGACTATGTTTCAACCAGCACGTGTCCAGAAGATGAGCCTTGTCCGGGAAAAGGATCAGAATGCTGCACAATCTGTTGAAACCAGAGAATAAAATTTCAAATAAGAACAGGGTAAGCATAATGAAATCAGTCCTGGAACCTACGGCTGAATACGGGCAGGAGGTGGCGATTAGAGGCTCCATTAACACCAGAAGAAGAATCAGGACGAATTAATTCATAATTGCTAGAAGAACCATGAACTTATCACACTTCATTGCAAGTGAAAAGATCCGGGAGGAACTAAAGTTAGAAGATACTGAGAAAAAAGCTGAGAGGAGGAGGAAAGAGCTTAAGGAAAGGCTAATAATCCACGAAGACGAGGCGATCGCCACCATCGGGGCAAGTCTACAATGAATGACTAACTCAACCACTCCCGGAAACGGAGAAGAGAAGACACGCCAACTTCGGCCTAACGCGGAAGAATGGCAAAAGCAACACGATTGTCATAGCCTTTGAGGCTGAAGCAATCAAATAAGGGAAAAAGTGAAAAATGGACATCCTCGAAGAACAGAAACTCGGTAGAAAAGACCGAGAGAAGAATTAATCAACAGAATAGTAAACCACCCAGAAAAAGAGATAGCCGAAATCGGAGCTACCCTTGCCTTTGAGGCTATACGTTAGAGTTTCCTGATAGCAATCCTCAGGCAACTACTCAAAAAATATATAGTCATAGCCTGATGGCTGACACCATCTAAACAGGGAGAACAAAAAGATAAAATAAATTCAGTATCGAGAGTCCCAGACTCACCAGACAGGCAGTTTTCTGACTGTGGTAAGCTTTCTGAGTTAGCTGGCTGTGATAAACTTGCCGGATTTTGAAAGATCACCATACCCAGCCAACTCGGAAAGCTCACCACAGTTATCCGGGTAACAAATAATACCAGCCAGTCGAAGGGTACGTAGTCGCAGCTTCCACTGGCGCCAAGAAAGACAAGAAGTCTCCTATACCGCATCAAGAAGACCGCTGCAGAAGAAAGTCAAGAGGATAAACACCCTGCAGATGTGGTACAGGAAGTAAAGCGCTGATTTTAAGACGGAATAGAATAAACATAAATAACATACTTTATAAAAATATTGTATATATCGATGGAAAGCCGATGTTACTTTTACTCCATTATTCACTTATTTCGTTAAGTGTAAAAGCAAACTAATATTGGTCTTAATTGTGGAATAATTTTAGACTTCAATCCGTCCGCTTAGAGGAGAAGGTAACACATCACTCCCAAACAAAGAAACTTAGCCCAGTTTTCTCAACGGGATATTAATCAGCATAAAATTCTACAAAAGTGCTCAATTTAAACCTACCCCCTATCTCATTTAATAAGCAAGATCCCCATATAGATTTACATATATTTCAGGTTAATTGAAAAAATTGGTTAATGTGCTCCACACGATTTATATCCTAATATCTTATATCTTTAATATATTTTATTACAACTTTTCCAATTTCCACTCAAACACGACAGCTATTTGTAACGAAAGTGAAAGAAGCAACTTGAAAGAACGCTCTGGAATGTTCCACCGAGCGCGCGACGGTAAAAGTGGCGTCTGGAAAATTCGAGAAACAAGCATGCTATATAGGGTGTTCTACAAGCTCTATGACAGACTTTGCCAGATGATAGCTCTCATAATTATATAATTCTTTTTAACGAACAGGGGTCCGATTCGTTTTTGTTTAAAGTTTACAAGCATTTAAAGAATCATAATAAATCAACTAGGCTGATAAATGAAAATGACAGTTGCAATAAATATTGTTAGTTAGTGTCATTTTAATTGCACAATATTTTATATTTCGTGCAAATGTTCTAAATAAATAATGCATTTATTCACAACTGAGGAATATCCAGATATTGTGTTTATATATGGGTATTCCACTTAATATTATCCAGAATACGTGGTATCAGCACGACGGCACACCACATAGAGGAAGACAAGTGGCTGTTTGGTAAAATAAACATTTCCCAAATAAATGGTTAGGTCAAGGAAGTCCAATATCATGGCCACCTCATAGCCCCGATCTCAATCCTCTGGATTTCTATTTATGGGGACACATGAAGCAGCTGGTCTACCATGTTGAAATCACCACCCATCAGCAGTTACTTGAAAGAATTCAAGATGCAGCTAACCAAATAAGGAATGATCCAAATCTCATCTGTCGAGTGACCGAATCTTTATTTCGTTGATGTGAGTCTTGCATTCAAGCGGAGGGTGTACATTTATGTTTTTATTGTTAATAAACAAAACAATAATAAACAATAATGTTGTCATAGCAACTGTCATTTTTATTTATTGTCAGCCTAGTGGTGATTGAAGCTGGTTGACTGGAAAAATTATGATTCTTTAAATGCTTGTAACTTTTAAACAAAAACGAATCGGAACCATGTTCATTAACAAAAAAAATTAATTATATAATTATTTGAGACTTTGCCAGATGATAGGGCAAAGTCTGTCATAAATCTTGTAGAATACCCTATATAAGCGCGCGCTAACGGCGAGGCAGTCAATCGCGAACATCCGAGTGATCAACATCTCGTTATAAATAAATAGTGACCATGTGATGTTAATAAATGTGTTAAGTGTACTGTAAATAAATAAATAGACATTGTTTTACTTATTTCCGAGTCTGATTAAACCCGGTTTCGTAACAATAATTTATTACATTTCCAATGTTCGCTCAAACACTGAAGATATTTAGCTTATCACACATCTTTTTGTTATTAAAAGTTGTATTTATTTTCATAAAAACAAAATACAAGACTAGTCGTTCCCATTCTTAAAATTCAATCCAGCGCACATAACAACACTCTCCTTACGATTCCGCCCAATATTCCACGCTGAAAAGCGGCGGCATAATAATAATAAAAAAACGGGAACCCGACCGTGCGACGAGTGCGGACTCCGCCATATTACTTTATTTCATCACGTTTTGTGTCTTATGAAAAAAGTCAATCACGTACATAACAAACTTTTGATGAAGTCGTAGGTGGGTTTATATATAATAAGAGATGAAAAGTAAGAAACGGGCGAAATAAAGCGGAATCCATTCCGTTGCCCGGGCTTTCATTTCATTTTCTCTCGAGTGTATTTGTCTTTTGTCCCGTAATTAATTACCTCGCCGACTCTTATATGGATAATTTGGTAATTTCAGCGACGGGACTCTTTCATCGGTGCTCGCTTCTTTTCTTAGGTATTTGTTTCATTTTTTTTTTTATTTTTCATGGGGGGATTCGTTAATTAATATATTGGCCTTATAAGACAAATAATGACTGAACTTATATTTGCAGTTTTTTTTATATAAATATCTTGATTCTATTATAAACAGAGAATGGATGAAATAGTTAGGAAAATCGATTATTTCAATAATCGAATACGAAATATCGGTTACTTTCGATAATCAAATGTTAATTTTATCATTCCTGTGAAGTATGATTCCAAGCTCAAACCTAATTATTATTAAATAAAAATAATTTGAAAATAATTAATAAATTATTTCCACATTTAGCTCTGTGACTTTTGACTTACGCTACGTAAGTACGTTAAACAAATTAAAACAACTACTTCCCGGGAAAATACCCACGCCGGACATTGAATTACATAATGTACACCTGCTGTTGCACATAAAAAAAATATTGTATAATGCAACAAATTTTGATCCGAGAAAAATTTAATGTAAAAACAACAAAAGAAACGTTACTTAATATAAGGCCATCAGCAGACACGTGCTTCAGGATCTATCCCTCGTCAGTACAGCTATACCTTGCATAATTTAAAGATGTTAAAATAAATCAATTAAATTAATTCATATAGAATCAGCAAAAACAAATCAATTATATTCAATCAAATTTAACTAAATTAATTTAAATTAAATTAAACCAAATTAATTCAATTTAAATCAAAACCGAATAAAATTAAACGAAAAGAATTGAATCAAATTATTATATTTACTGTATCTAAAACTACTTCAGGTATTTTGAAATTAAACTTTCATTATGTTTTATATATTTGTTTAAATTAATCGATTATTTACATAACAGATTTTGCCTATCACTAAGTTCAACCATCAGCTAGTTCATTACCTGCAGAATACAGCAAGATCGTTAGATGTAAAGCTGGGAGACACGCCTCAATGTGTCGGAACCACCAGCTATATGCTCTACGTCTTCACTGTATACTGTAAATAATGAACGAATTGGCGCACGTTAATTTTTGTATTTAATTATTTTAATAATAATAATAAACTTTATTTTCTCGTAGACTACATATTATACAGTATAAATGATGCATAAATCTTACATTCTGTTAATGAAAAATAGACGTAATTCAGATGTGTACGGAATATACACTCTGATCTTCCATTACACCTATAACACTTATATAAATTTAGAAATTTGATAATAGGATAAATATTATTAAATAGGCTGAAAGATCTCCGGTCGATAGCCGATTCATCATCATCTACAGAATATAATTCTAATCTTTGTATATTATTGTACATACATATACACATTTGAATAAAAATGGTTAGTTAGTTATTATTAAATATACTTTAATTTTTGTATTTAATTATTTTAATAATAATAATAGTAAACTTTATTTTCTCATAGACTACATATTATACCGTAAAATGATGCATATATCTTACATTCTGTTAATGAAAAATCGACGTAATTCAGATGTGTACGGAATGTACACTCTGATCTTCCATTACACCTATAACACTTATATAAATTTAGAAATTTGATAATAGGATAAATATTATTAAATATATTACTAATTTCACTGTTCAAAAAATAACATTTCAAATATACGCTTTCTAAAATTTACTTTAGAATATATATCAATAAAGAACATGGGTAATTTATTTAGGAAATTCACAATTGTAAAACGAAACAATCTCTCATATAATGCTGTTTTGTGTGCTGGTGGCGACTTCTAATATTTATATCATGTACATCACTTCTATAAAATATCTTTTCAAACAAATACTTTAGTGTTTTTTTTTTCTTAACTATGTCATAATATAAACAATAGCTGTAACTTTCGACGGTTCTCCGTGTTTAGCCACTTTAATTAGTTCAATTTATGACTTATTCTATCTCGCCTACGCATTCCATAAATAAGTCTAACACATGTATTTTGAACTCTCTGGATACATGACATAGAAACTTGATCAAGAGAGGAATGTATCAGTGAAGAACAATACGTAAATTGTGATAGAACTGTCGTTTCGCAAAGTAAGATTTTATTATTTTTATTTAGAATTTCGAGGTTATGATATATACGTTTTAGATTTCAGAAAGCTGTATTAATACATTTTGAAACAAAACTACGATATCTAAAAGTATTATCCATCATAATACCTAAACTTTTGGCATTAGTGCTAAATAGTATCGACTTATTATTAATTAGTTGTTTAAAATTGGGTAGTATTTCGGCACATTTTATTTCTGATTCTCCGCATTAAAAATTCTCGAATAACAAATGGTTGATTATACAATCATTTTTCGTGCTACAGCTAATGTCCATTGTAGTTATTTGCTCGGTGTTTTTTTTTTTATTTATTTATTTATTTTTTTTTTTTTCGTAAGTAGTTGTTTCAATGAATATTTGCTTTTTTAAGTACTTACGTTATGTAAGTTAAAATTGCAATAGCTAAATAAAAAATAATTGTTTAATTTTTATAAATTGATTATATTCGACGATATTATTTCTATATACAGTGCGTTCATAATTTAAAAAAAAACAAATTCATTTAATCTGCTGTTGATTATTTTCTAGAAAAACGCTCGGATATATAATATACTGAATATATATACAGAAATGTCCAACACTACATAATACAGATTTAACAATCAATCATCTAACTTTAAAGCAAGTTTTTAAAAGAAGTCTCCTTTTAGAATTCCCAGATATCCGAAATAGAGCAACATGATTAAACACCCCGCATCCCTTTTGTCGAAACTGTGACGCGTGCGTGTATACGCGAGTAATCCACTCGTAAAGTTTGAGAATTCGTATAATATCTAAGGAGTTATCAACGGGGAACCGTTGACAAAGTAGTCTATTACAGCACAATGCATTACTACTTCAACTAAGAGACATTTCTTGTAATACAAATTTCACTTTGCGCGCATCTAATATTCCTTTACGACTTTCGAATTACGGCGCGCCGGGACGGAACGTGATCAACATGAAAAGATTTATTTCCCCTCGTCCCCGCTCCCGTACATAAATATACATTCAGACAATGTGTATTTCGCACGGCGTATTAATTTCCAGCTCGAATCGTGTTTTTGAATTAAGTTTTCATTGCGATCTGCAATTACGCAAAAGCCGACTTAAAATTGGCGTTTAATTAAATTTGTATTACATGAAAGCAGCAAGCTTTTTTTTAATTTATTTATTAATACCTCTTTCATTTCTTGTGGAATAATTAATCATTTTTGCTTCTTAAAAGCATTATAAAATTAACACCCTTGGGAATAATAAATACAGTAATGGGTAACAAAAATTTAAGCTATTATAATCAATTAATGGTTTTAATATTTAGACATTGGTAGTTCATATTGTATGAAATAAATATGAATATGATATTAAAAATCAACCAATAAAACACAGATTAGATGGAATAACTTTAAATTCTCGACTAGTTTCGGGTTATCAGCCCATTTTCAAGAGAATTTAAAATTTGTTTTATTAAATTTCTATGGATATTTACATTAATGGATATATTGATTTTTTAAATGATACAAAAATCTTACATCATAGTGAAAAAGGTAAAAATTTAGATATATTGGAAGCAATCGAAATTTATTTACACAATAAAGACACTAATTCATCACTTCTAAATGAACAAGTAGATCTATTATATTCTTCACTTTATGATGTATTATAAATACTACTTTTCACTTTATTCTATTATTAAACCATATATATAATCTTTATATTTCTATTAATTTTAACAATCCAACTTATTTATAAATAACTGATTTTATTTAATTTTAGAAAAATAATTCCATAATGATCCTGAGGATGGTTTTTTAGTGGGTTTTTTTTCCACCTTGTGAGCAAATGCTGATATAATTAACAATGTGGTAATAAATAAATTGTACCACCTTATTATTGCTCTACTTATCCCTTCTATTACCACATTGTTAATTATCTCAGATCGAGATTTTCCACTCTCAATCTCCTTTTGTACACTATTCCTCTATTTATTCCTTTTATTACCACATTGTTAATTATATCAGATTGACATTTTCCACTCTCAATTTCCTTTTGTACACCTGTTTAATATTTACCATCGCTTCTCCAAAATCCACTGTCCCATCCTTTTTCCCTCACCAGTGATCACTTTATCTTAGGATGTTTTTTTTTTAATTCCTTATGCTCTTTTACTCCTCCGCCCAATTCACTCATTGTCGCGTTAAAGTTATCACCGACTGCACATTTCTTTCCTTGCCCAACTTTCATTTTTGATGTAGAATCTGAAAAATATTAAATATTGGGTTTTCCATTGGAAAACTATGATACGCCATGCTTTTATGGGACACCCTGTATATTTGAAACTAATTTTAAAATGCTATCGTAATAGACATACGCCTGCGAAAATCGATTTTGAAAAAAATAAACCATTTAGCCGTAAAGCTACTCTATTAATTCAGTTTAAATGCTTTTGTAATTAGTGGGCGAATAGCCCTCTATAGCTCCTCTATTCTCTTTTCTTTTTCTCTCACTCGTTTTTCTATATATTACAATGATATATAAAAAAATGGGTGAGAGTAAAAAAAAAGAGAGAATAGAGGAGCTATAGGGGGCTCCACCCATTTTTCTATATATCCTTGTAATATATAGAAAACTGAGTGAGAGAAAAAAGAGAATAGAGGAGCTATAGAGGGCTATTCGCCCACTAATTACAAAAGCATTTAAACTGAATTAATAATTATTTCCCTCCTTCTTGTACTCAGATAAATTCTCATTCTCATTAGGGTAAAAAATGAAAAAAAAAATCTTAATCCTTATACTATTTGTTTCATTTCTTACTCTAATCATACCTAACCTAGCCTCTCGCATGCATTAATAATTAAATTAATTTTGTCTCTTGTACTCCAATCTCATTTTTACCTTAATCCTTATACATTTTTTACTCTAATCATGCCTATCCCGTCCTCTCACATGCGCTCCGCTATTCTCTTTATAAAACAAAAATGATATAGATAGAGTACAAGAGGAAGGGAAATAATTATTAATTCAGTTTAAATGCTTTTGTAATTAGTGAGCGAACAGCAATAAAGGTCCTTTTTTACTATTAAATATTCCTTGATTAAAACGAAACAGTTTAACGAAAACAGCTTTAAAAATATAATTTGTTTTAACATAAAAGTCTCTCTTCTATCCAACACACATTCAGAATTTTCATTAATAATGAAAACATCCATAAACAAAAAGAAACACAAATTGTACAATTAAAAATGAATCAAACCAAAGTAAATAATAAACCTCCATCATGATTGCCTATTATAAATCACAAAGTTGTGCATTAACAAGGAGCGTTTGAATGCCGATTCATTACCCGTCCTTTGTTCGGATGTTTATACAACAAGAGATGTTAAATTAAGTTAATTAAAATAATGAAAGGGCGTTATATTACGTACCGGACCGTAAACGTTATTAGCGGTATTATTTAATTTGGCGATAATGTTCGATATTTAATTAAAACACAGGCGGTGGATGGCCGTATTTATAATCGGAATTCCCGATTTTAATAACCTTACTATGAGGTTTAACTATTTCAGTCTGCGATTAACTGCCTGAAAACCATGGATAATTCCAGCGTTGATATGTAATATAAATTAGATTCAACTGTGAATAAAAAAATAATTATAGTAATGCTTATAAGAAATGTATTTACTATTTTATTAATTCTCCATAAATAAAATAGTAGATAAAGGAATAACATTGTTATAATTTTACAATATCCAGTTATACATTGTTACGGGTCAATTTTGACTGCCTATTGAATTGAAATTCATTAGGTTCAATATATATAATTGTAATAATCGAAAAAAAAAAAATTTATTCACATGATAACAGATAGAAATAGATTTTCAGGGTTTATGACTTTTGACTGTTAATAATGTAATACAAATAAAATAAAATTAAAAAAAAAAACTAATAAAAAACCACATGGCACACATTTTAGTAATGTTTCATCAACATGAAAATAACATTTAATGTTGTTACAGCGTTGCTAAAACGTTATTATTTGTTTTTTTTATCAGTCATTAAAATGTTGGGCGTAGAGTATAACCCCCTAACCATGCCACTGGTCACACTTATTTAAAATAAATTAAATGACTTAATAATTTATATTTTTTATATAAATTAATTAATAAGATACACGAGAAGAAATTTTATAATATACAATTATACTTAAATAAAAAGAATTTGAAAATAATTAAAAAATGTCAAAGTAGTTAAAGAGGAAATAATTTATTAATTATTTTAAAATTATTTTTAATTTATGTATAATTGTATATTATGTATTTTCTTCCCGCGCTTTCGTGCTTCTTATTACTTTTATTTATGTAAAAAAGACATTCTATAAAGTCATTAAATATATTTTAAAAGGCTTTCTATAAAATGATCAAATTAATGGCAATTTTAGTTTCGAAATCAAGTTTTTTTTATATTATATGCACACAATTTTAATAATTGAAACACTTTTTTACTTCTTTTATATAACTCGGATTGTTTTATTGTTGACTATAGTTTCGACAACATTAACGTGTCTTTTTTTCTTTTTTTTCTTATACAGCATCGACTACTACGGTCATTAGCAGCATATTGATACTTGCTAATATGTGTTTATAACTAATATCACAGACTTACATCGTATAACAACAAACTAAAATATATATAAAAACACATACACAGATGATAAATGACAAATAAATAGATGATACTATAAATGGGAGATCACATACTAAGAATAAATATCACAGATTTGACTAGATAGTAGACTATAAGTAATAAATAATCAGACACACTGGTGTAAAGGGACAGATAAGATACACACACGGTTGTAATTCAATTGTTTTAAGGAGTTGTGTTGTTGTTATTATCAATTATAATGTATAACAAATTAAAAGCCTCAACAATTAACAAGTTATATGCATACCTTTATTAAGTTAAAATGAACGTTTAATTAGTAATTGAATGCAAATAAATTTCTGTTGAACTATTTTTTAATCGCTTATTCTTTTATAAATATCTAATAGTTATTATTGGTTTACTTATATTTCTTTTTTAGAAAAATTCATAGCAATGCTGACCCAAATAAGTAAGATAGTTCGACTGAACTTTTTAAGCTGAAAACTCCTATAAAAATGACGCAATAATTCGCCGTCTGCGCTCGCATTATAACTTTTAATAGTGTTCGATGTAGTGAAATAACGGACTCCTATCAACTATTTTCGATGCCAATAATTTCCGAAACTCGCAACTTTACAGTTTTATCAAATTAATTCGGACCTCTTCCGTCGATATCGCCCTGATATTTTATATTCCTTTTTCTTTAAGCAGAGGCTGTGAACGAGATGAAACTTCATGAAACTGAAAGAAATTGGAATAATTCAAAAACCGTTCCTTAACGAAAGGTTGTTTACATAAAATTAAATAGTTTTATATAGATTATTTGTGAAGTTAATTTATATTATTGTATATTTGTGACTTGTATGAAGAAGAGTAACTTAAATAACTTAACACAGTAATTTAAAAAAATTTAAATTAATTTTAATTTAAAGCTAGATGTATATTTCGACCCTCGACACCCAATAAGGGTAAAAGAGGATAAGATTAAGAAAGAAAGAAAGTATATTTCGATATTATGTATTCATTTATTAAGTTGGTGACAATAAAAAATCGAGGATTTAACAATTTACTAACCATTTTCAGAAATTACGATTACAATGTTTTTCTTTGTACAGGGATCTAGGAAACATTAAAATAAATGACTGATTAAAACAGTCACAATTAACGTTCCGTTAAAACTAAAACAAATTAAGCGTTAATCTAACATCGATACAACGTTCTTTTTATTTTAATTTTGCTCAGTCGGTATTTATTTAAAGAATTGTTAAAAATAATAATTTTATTATAAGTAAACCAAACAACAGATAACAATATTATAAAAGAAATATACTTCCTAGGTCAATCCAGACACGTTTCGTAATTTATATCTCTTCATTACAACTTAACTTCCGACTTTCCAATTCCACTTAACTAGCCGGGAAAAAACGACGCTAAACATTTCCGTGAAGCGCTTCCAAGTAAGTAATATCCAGAAACTTTCACTATTCCCTTTATTTATATAGATCTTTTTCAGGTTGTCCGGGAAAGAGAGAGAGATAGAGCACGCGTTGCGGTCAGGCGTACACGTAGCCCTTATCCGACCCCTTATAAACCCCCACGGCTTGTTTCGACTTGTTTTCCCCCCCCGGAGGTGGTCCTATAGTTGCGCGAAGACGCGAGGATTGAATACCAATGCAGGTCTCGGAGGTCATTTATTTCATTTTTTTCCACCAGGCCGCCCCACGTATTGACATTCCATTATTCCGGTAAGTTTCCGAAAGTGCTTCATCGTGGTTTTATTTCCACCTTCATGTTTATTTTAAACATATACAAAAGTCAGTTTGGAGATGTGTTTTTTTGTTTGTTTGTTTCGGGGGTTAATTAGTCGAAATAATTCGTTTGGAGGAGCAACAAGTTCGAAGCACTTTTGCACTCGTGCATCGGGAATCGGTGCATCCGCCTACTTTGCGTATTTACATGGAAGTTTAGGGGATGGGAAAACAAATTACAATGAGTAAATATACCTCGTGCGCACTTTCACGGTTAGTTTGAACAAGGATCGACGAGTTTCACAGAAATCTTGTTG
Organism: Philonthus spinipes; assembly: GCA_963082785.1. Classification (NCBI taxonomy): domain Eukaryota; kingdom Metazoa; phylum Arthropoda; class Insecta; order Coleoptera; family Staphylinidae; genus Philonthus; species Philonthus spinipes. Next base: position 19,388,584 of record OY720307.1, on the reverse strand, counting down.
TACAACGGATTTTATTGATATATATTCAAATATCTTTATTCAGACAATTACTTTTTTCTCAAATATTGAGTATACTCTAAAACAAAGGTTTGTCTGTCCTGGGCTATCGACCAGAGGTCTCTCTGCCCTACTTTCATTGATTATCTTTTATTTTAATTTATTTAATTAAGATATTTTACTTATAACGGATACAGAAAAATCCTTCAACTACCCAACCATAATGTAATGTATAATGATGCTCATAATTTTGGTGAATTTTCCGGGATTAGCGTTTCATAAAAATCGTGATGTGTATGAAGCTGGCAATATTTCCAACAATAACCCGGCGCTTCCGCCATTTTTGTAACAATTTAAATAATCATTTTTACAAAAAATAAGCGATTGAAATTGAAGACATTTCAATGTGAAACATTGAGATATGATGTAAATTAATTAAATATAAGTGGAAAACAAACATTTCAGATGTGATTTTAACCCATGTTTAATTAAATAAGCGATTAATTTTCAAAATTTTAAAAAGCCCCATAGAATAAATAAATAAGTAATATAATAAGTAATAAATAAATAATAATAATAATAAATAAATAATAAATAAGCCCCATAGAAATTAAACTTATACAAAAGTAAAGATTTTGACATTGGAAATGTATTGTCTAATAATAATTTCACATTCAGTAAAAGGAAATTTAATATAAATTATTGCACTTGAAAGAAACAACTTTTTAAAAAAATGACATTTGTGATTTTTTAATTCACCATCAATTGACTAAAACAAAAAAAAATATAAAATGCGATAAGACACAATATTATAATTGCATGCTAACCAAATGCAATTATAATATTCTGTCTTATTGCATTTTATAATTTTTTTGTTGTAGACAATTGTTTAAAAATGTTTACCTTTAATCGCTTATTTGTTGTAAAATTTATTATTTAAATTATACAAAAATGGTGGAAGCGCCGGGTTATTTTGGAATTATTGCATAAAATCGTGAAATATGATTATTAATAAATTAATTAAAACTACTTCTATAATATTAAAATATATAGTTTTCTTCGAATAACTTTATTATCTTTGTATTTTTTTTTAATTTAAATATAAACTATAACGTCTATTTCTTTTAAAACATTAATCCCGGCGCATTCACTAAATATTGTATACGATCCATTAAACCTACATTCGTTATTTTTATATTGCAGCATACGATAAATAAATATTGATATTGTGTAAAGTATATCGATTTCTTTAGTAACCCCTCCAGTGTGTGGGATCTAATTTTCCGAGGTATTGTTATATTGGCGGATAAACGCCGGCCCCGTTGTATGTGAATGGGCCACAAAAACGAATGGTAATGCGCGCCGTAATAAAGTCAGCCCTTAGATATATTCACATATAAAGGTCACGGGAAAACCAAAAAATACTACCGAAAAAAATACATCCCATTATTGAAAAGTCTCCAAGTTGTAAAGGGCCGTTCCCGCGCGGAATCTATCCGGCGATATCGCTGTTTTATAGGAAGCAAACTTTTATTTATTGTTTAGAATGGGCTTATAAAACTCCATTGGAATTGGGAAGAGCGCGCGCGTATAATTTTTTCCTCTCTCCCCCTGCTCCCGGTTTGTTTTGGAGTTGTTGTTAATGTGTGAAAGTAGAAGAAGGAAAGTCGGCCGCTGAAAGGGTTGTAAATATTTGTTCGATTCCAAAAATAAAAAAATAAAACAGTATATTTTCCAGATTTTCATTTTTGTAATTCAATATTTATAAAAGTCTATTTTTATTTAATTTTGTATAAATTTTTAATTAAATTGATTCAATTAATGTTGAGGCAAAATTATATTCATTCTATAATTTCAGGGGCGTGAAAATTACTAAAAATTCCCCAAAACAAAAGTAAAAATCCCTAGAAAAATACGAACAATCTATTTACTACTCGGTGAACTCCCATTAATTAATCGACAGATGGTTCAACCAAAATCCGCCGATTAAAGTTAACTAATCAGAGAATTTAATAGGAGTCGGTGCAAATAGGCATAAATGAAAAAAAAGGATGTATCTTATTAAAAACGCTTTATCCAAAAACTTCATTCAAGCAGCAGCAAACAAACACAATAATTAATTTCGAAATCGATATTCAAATTTATTACATTATATATCGAAACAAATGTGAATGTAAATAATTAGGATGACTTAATTTTAGAAAAAAATAAAACAACAAAATGTATTTTTTGTGCTAAATTGTGAAACAAACCAAGTGTTTTATTTTTCATAAAATTAAATCATATAATTAATGGTTTTAATATTTAGACATTGATAGTTCATATTGTATGAAATAAATATGAATAAATTATTAAAAATCAACCAGTAAAACACATATTAGATTGAACAACTTTAAATTCTCGACTAGTTTCGGGTTATTAGCCCATTTTCAAGAGATTTTAAAATTTGTTTTATTAAATTTCTATGGATAATATAATGTAGTAATATTTTATTCCTTTCTTCACTTTTTTATTTTTATCACTATATGTACATTTCAAGCACAACGAGTTCTTTATCAATAGTTTTTTTTATGTAAAATTGACAAATAAATAAATAAACATGTAAACAAAATTTAATATACAAATGTGATGCGTTATTAAAAAATCAGATAAAGGTAATTTATTGAATTAAATCAATTAATTTTAATAAATTGTTATTGATAAAAAGCACGTTTTGCTTGAAATGTACATATAGTGATAAAAATAAAAAAAGTGAAGAAAGGAATAAAATATTACATTATATCACGAAACTTCACGTACTCACCAACAAATATCTTAGAAATTAAATCATCATAATTTATTCTAATAATGTTTCACCAAGTGATAAATGAGAAAACTATTCAAGAAATAATGTGAATGTAGTTGCGTACTTGAAACGTGTTCAGAATTTCGCCGCTTTGGCGCTACAATCTTAAACTGTATCTCTAATGCTTTAACTTATTTATCTTGCAAGCCTTAACAAATATTTCCTGTTTATTTTAATTAAATATATAAATTATACTAATAATAAGAAATAGTTTATTCTCGTGAATATAATTTTTAAAATTTATTATAAAAAATATTATGTTTATATCCATTATTACTATTTCATATCTTTGAATTTTTGTTAGCTAACAACCAAAGATTTTTCTGTCTATTATTACCGTTTAATTACATTTTATATAAAACCTTTTTTTAGTTTTTTTTATTTAAATTGTAAAACTCGAGGAGCAAATCTGATTTACATCCAGCAACGAAGGCGTCGAGTGCGAAAGAAATGAACAAGATGTTTTGAATTTTTTCGTGGTTTGTTTTTCTTAAGGAAAATTCTCAATTTTACATCCAATTTAATACACATGCCAGTGTTATTTATGCAAGTAACATTGCGCACAGTCGATAACGTGCTTTTCCTCCATTGTGCCCACAAAGCGAATTCAGGTTTGAAATATGAAGCGACTCGCATTCGTCGACGACACATTCTGCAAATACATTTTCAACGGTGGATTCACTGAAAGTACATTTTTCGGGATAATTATAAAACGCTTAATGGACACAATAGAGAGGATTTTTTTTCGAAGAGTGATCCAAATAAAAATAGGATAATAAAACAGAAAAGTTTAATAGAGGGTCGATAGCCCAAACAAACTAAAACCTTTACGTATTGTAATTATTTATGTTATATTGTTTCTTATAATCTGTATAGTCATAATAAAGAATATTTATAAAAAAAATACTTTTGAGAGAGAAATGTTTATTATATTATTAAATATTTAATTAAATAACTAATTGTATAATTTAAATCAATACATAGAAAAACACGTAAACTGTTTATACCACTTTTACATTCATAGTTTGTTTTGAGTTATGCTAAGTTATCTCTATTAAATTAAAGCACTTTGTTATTTCCTTTCTTTGCTTTTAATTTTATAGGTCAAATGTACATTTCAAGTACCATGTACTCATTATCAATGACTAATGCTTAAAATTATTTTTACACTTTATATACCGACATAATCCCGTATGGGGAAAATCATTAATTATCAGCGGGTGGGTTGGGATCACGTCGATCCCTATTGATTTCTATTAATTTTCGGAAGGAGGTGTATAAGAGGATTATCTAAAGGGCTCAGGTCAAAATTTAACAATCTATTTTTATATTTATACATTTTAATGGCTTCCCTCATATCTAATTTACTTTTACATTTTTAGTTGTTAAAACATCGAGAAAACATTATTCAAAAGCCATAAGTTGTTAAAATCACTTGTTCCTTTTTACACCCATTTAGGGGAAATTGATGTCCGGTTTTATCACTATGGAAAGCAATGATTGATTTTTCTATATTTAACATTATAATCGTGTTCTTTAAATCATGTTAACAAATTTCGTTGAGTAAGTTATTCTGATTTTTGAAGGATATTTTGATTAGGATCTTTTACTGTTAAAAATGATTTTATTTTTGTATTACTATAGAATGCTAAAACTAGATTGGATTTTCTAAAAAATTTAATAAGTTTGTTAGTTATTTCATTTTTTTTTTTTTTGGTTTCTTTTGACCCAATAAGCATCGTTGTATTTTTGATTTTATATTTGTCTATTAATGAGTTTATTTATAGTACCTATTGTGTATCCTAAATATAAGGCTATATTTTTAATAAAAGTTAGTTTTTCACTATTTTGTTTCGATGGTGGTAAGTTTATAGCTTTATGAACGGGTTATTTTATGTGTATATGGTGATAAAGAGATTGCATAGATGTAATTGTATGTGTGGGAGGATTTTCTATATATAAAAAAAACACACAAAGTCATTTGCTTTGTGTTTGTATCTTTTGTTCTATTTCATGTGTGAAAGATATACTTGGTTGATTTTATTTTACTATGTTCGAAAATAATTACCGATATGGATCATAATAATTGGAAAGATATCGCAAACGCCATCTATTGCCTAATTTCAAGTGGTTTTGTCAACAATTAAGGTCTACAACGTAAACAACTGAAAATCGTTGCTTCGTCCACTAAACAATTAAATAATTACTGTGTTGTCGAAATTAGTCACAAGTATAAATATACAAATAGTATACAAAAATTTACTAACATACAAGAATTAATTTAATTCATTTCATTTATATATAATTGATATTTGATTATTTGTTAGATTTTTTTAAGGTTTTTAAATTAATCACATTCTCAAAATATTTCTTCTTCGTCTGAAGAAGCCGCAAAAGCATGAGAACAATTGCCGCTAATAAAAGACAAATTTATATTTTGAAAATGTATAAATGACAGTTTTGTTCTATCTATTATAATAATTTTTTATGAGGAAAAAACCCTTAAAAATAGCGAAAATGCCTAAAAATGCACTTTTTTCAATATAATTTCAAATCTAAAAAAATCTAAAAAGTGTCAACTATAAAAAATTATCAGCTTCAATAATTAATTGAATGATTTGTTTTTCAAAACCTAATTACATCACATTTTATCTTTAAAATATTACATTTTAAAAATCAATTTTCTTAGTTATGTATAAATATTTTACACTTGTGTTGGTTAATCTTCACGTAGATTATAAATATGAAGAAAAACACATTGTATTCACTATTTCTTCACTCTTTATTTAGATTTACTAAATGTACATTAATAATAATAATAAATTGTCTTTATTCGAAAAAAATATTGTTGCAATTTAAATTACATTACAGAACAGGCGAAGTTCAGTTAGTTGAGACCAACTAAAACTTTCACTTAACCTGTTATAACGCAAAAAATATACTAAAATATATGAGCACATTTCGTATGCTAAGCAACCATTTTCAATAGTTCAACTAAAAAGTTTCAGTTGTACTGTTGATAATAGTGTAAATCTAAATAGAAATGTGAATACAACATGTCTTTCATTATATATTTTTTTTTAACATTTCAGGAATGCAATAGGAGTTGCTAAAAAATACAGAAGAAACAAAATCTTTTTACTTCGATTTATTTTCGATTAAATATCTACACAATATTTCAGAAATTAATTTCCCACTTTTAAATACAGAAATGATATTAAATAACGCTTATTATTTTCAATGAAACCAAAGAAAAGCGAAACAATTATCTGTCCGCGTATTATTATTTAAAAAAAAAATACAAAGACTCCCACAACACAAATAATTTATATTTCCCCCATTTATTCCACAACCGATTATAAGAAACATTTTCCAAAGCGTTTTTTTTTTTCTTCTTCCTTTTCCATTCCTTTTCACTTATTATTTTGATTCTCGGGGAAAAATCCAAGGACCCTCTTCACGCGGCCGGACTCTATTTTCCCATCCCGCAAAAAAACCTGCGCCGACATTAAAGCTACACGAAAGGGGCGAGTGTTTGTTCGAAAAATACCATTGAAACCCAATATCGTTCTGTGATGTATGCAGTGATTCAAACACCGCGCACACACTCGCACACAAACGTTATAAAAATCGAAAAGCGGAATGGGGAAAAAAGTATAAAAAAAAAAACGCGTAATGAAGGGTGTCAAATAAATTTAACGAGGTTTGTGATAATAATCATGTATTGAATAAAATTAATTTAAAATCGCAGATTTGTTTTTTTTTTTTTGGTTTAATTTAATTTTTATACAATTCACAATGTCATCATTTCGTGAATTATTTATCGAAATGTTAAGTATTGAAACAATTGAAAAACTAGAGAAATTACCAACATCAAATTGGTGAAAAATCCTCCAGTTATCCTTACTAGGCTAACAAAGGATTGTCCAAAATTAGCACAAGACTTGAATTTGAGGCAATTTTTACAGTAAATTGATGGTAATCCCGAAAAAAAAAAAACAATTTGACAGCTTAAAGCAGGTCGGGCTAGCTCCATAGGAATTCTGTCCATTAAAGTCTGTATTTTACTGTCGTTGCAATTTTGAGTTTCCAAAAACCACTTGATTAAAAACAATTTCATAATCATAATAACAAAAACTACTGATTATGCATACAAATACACCTGGCTTTCTGTTCAGAAACTTGTTTTTGCAGTAATCATCAAAACATTAAACTCTACAATAATTTCCCATATAAATCAGTACAAGTGCGAATGAAATTTACGACGCCATGTTAAACGAATCCCGTAACGTGAAAATTACAAATTGGCGGGGTAATTGTAGCAAACAGAAGGGAAGTTAAATTATTATATAGCCGTAATGTAGCTGCTGCAAACTGCTAGAGTTCTAACATACGTTCACGTGTATGTGCGAGTGTAAGTTATGACAAATATTTAATTGTGTATTATTATTTGAGTGTATCAAAGTAACTTTGTGCTTGCACACTATTTACCAACTACCGTGACACGTCTGTTATTCCAACTCCCGGGCGTTTAACATTACCATCGCAGCTCATTCCAACTGAAATTATGTTAGGTGTATGTTGATGCGAATGAATTAGTAAAGTAATTAATGCCGAGGACTTGTATAATTATCGTTAAAATGGATATTTAATTTAATATCATAAAAAAATTACTGTGCGGCAAATTATCCAGATAGCAAGGTTAATAAATACGAATGAGCAGATTTGATGTAATTTGATGTAATTTCTAGTCATTACTTACAAATACAATAAACATAACCCAATATGAACCCGATATAAAAAAATAACACATTGTAAGATAATAATAGATTGTAAAGAATTTTGTAAGAATGCGAGAATTTATTATTTAATTGATCATTATTATACAAAAATCAGTTAATTGAATTATATTTATATTTATTATCCCATAATATTATCCTAAAGTAATATTATATTACTTTTATACACGATGTCCAAGATAAGAATGCACAGCATGGGGATTTCTTGAAAACATCGTCTCGGAAATAAAACATCGGATAAAATAGATAACTGTTTTTAGGGCAGTTTAAATTAGGAAAAAATTGTTTATCGTCTAGGAAATTTCCAAGAAAATTCAAATTTTTCAGATTTTATAAAATTTTCTCTTTGCACAACCAAGACATAAAAATCTTGGATTACCAGAAAACAGGAGAATAATCTCGCCCGTAAATCTAAAAAAAAATCTAAAATGAAACGATCGGGCCGGTTAATTTCTGATAAATGAAAGTCACGTCCCCGGGGGCGGGTTTCCCCCGACAATATGTCATCAACTCCTTATTCTTGCGGAGTGGTGAGGGTGTGACATATGAATATGGGACTTAGCTGTGACGTTTAGGATGGCGGGTCATTTTTATGACGCACAATATCCAGGGCCGAGAAGGAGCGCTTTTTCATCCTGCGCACGGCGAAAGCGTTTTCGCGTCTGATTTAAATTAACTAAAACGTGAAAAATGTTACCGCTGAAGAATGAAAGAAAGACCCAGAGAAAGGGGAAAGGATTGGAACTGGAACAAAAAAATAAGTGGCGGAATATTTTAAGTGCGAAAATAGTTTCACGGATGTAATAAAAAAAGCCGAATGGATTTCAAATGTGGAAATAATTTTAATTTAATTAAATAAAAGAGGAGAAAATATGCTAGATTAATTTAAATTATACGTATTGTATTTCATGAAATTTTACTTAAATTTTAAATCAGCTTATATTATTTATTTAATACAATGTTCAACCATAAATCATCTAGCGTATGGATGAATGGTAATGGCCATTTCATTCTTTCGGACCTTGTCAGATACGTGTGTTCCTTGATGAAGGCGGTAGATACAAATTGTTGACGCTGCCACTTGAAATTAGGCAATAGATGGCGCTTGCGTTAACTTTCCGATTAATATGGTTTATATTAATTAATTATCATATGACAATTTTTTATATTATTTCTTATTTGATTTTTATAAATCACTTGTTAAAATATGATATAATATACATTTTACAAGTTTTTGGTTAATAACAAAAATTTACATAGCTAAAAAAAATATTTTTTACAGATTATTAGTTAAATATTTTTAAATAACGTATATTTATAGTTTGCCTTGTACAAAAAAAAGAAATTAGAATGAATTAATCAAAAAACATCTTAGAAAATACCTATAATATAATTAATGGTTTTAATATTTAGACATTGGTAGTTCATATTGTATGAAATAAATTATTAAAAATCAACCAATAAAACACAGATTAGATTGAATAACTTTAAATTCTCGACTAGTTTCGGGTTATTAGCCCATTTTCGAGAGAATTTAAAATTTGTTATTCAATCTAATCTGTGTTTTATTAGTTGATTTTTAATAATTTATTCATATTTATTTCATACTTAGAAAATACCTATTTTTCAAATAAATTTTATTGTAGAAAAAATATAAACGTTTTTTTTTTCACTTTACAGTTTTATTATACATTAAAATTACAACTGAATGCTATTGTACTATTGATAATGGACACTTAGTATCCGAAATATACATTTAGTGTATAATAAAACTACGAAGTAAAATGAATACAACTTCACGTAAATCCATCTCATTTATAATTTTTTATTGTAAAAAAATGGTGATGTGTCCATTATGCTAGTTTCCTCGGTGAATTCAATAATAGAAGGAATTATAATAAAAGGTTATCAAGGTCAATCACACATAACACGGACAAGTAGCTCTAAAAACAACCTAATTTGTTTTTAGGCAGCATCTTGTAAATGTTTCTAGCAGAAAAATAAAACAAGGGTGGCAAATAATCGTATTCAGTTGCTAATATGTTCTTAATCTGTAGTAAAATCGGTTTTAATTTAGCTAGTCACGAAGTGTTGAATGAAATTTTACAAATACAACAATTGACAAAGAATAGCTGTTTTCTATCAATTCTAACGATTACCAACTGGTTGTTTCTACATATTTATACATTTAGAACAATAAAAACGAAGGGCATATTTTATTTTTACATAACCAACAATTATAAAAAAAGATTTATACATACATACATAAACATCTTTATTTCTGAGATTGGAATATACAATTACAATACAATAGCTAACAATACATTAACGTTCATAATATTATTCCAACTCTGAAAGTGGCTATCGACCAGTGGTCTTTCAGCCAAAGATTTTTATTATTGATTAACATACAAATAAATTTTGAAGTTATTCTTATAAAATACTAATTATCAAATTGGTTAATTAATATTTTAACGATGATTCAAGTTTGAATAAATATTAAATTATAAATAAAAATGAGATAAATAAAGTTAACCTAATTGATAATTATTAAAGTAATTTATTTATATATAAAAACAACGGATCTCAAAACGCAATAACCATCGTTGCGCGCGCTCAAAATATCCCTCCCGCGCCGACCCTTTCCAGCATCAACCCCCGCGCGTGTAATACAAGCACGAAACTTTTCATACTTAGTGCAAACATTAAAAATTTAATATGAGAGCAATCGTGTGTCCCGCGCAGAATGGAAACACACATCCACGACCTTTTTACTTTGAGGGGGGTTGGAGTAAAAAAGCCGGAGCGCACACGGGAATAGGGGGTGGCGGAAAAAGCGGAGTTTCAATTTAAAAAATGCGTGTTTTGCACGTTCCGGCCGTCCGATACATGTGAATGACAGCCAGTGAAGAGGGTATTTTATTTTCATCTCTTTTACCAGCCTTCTCATATTTACCTCAGGAAAAGAGTACGTACCGTGTAATGATGATGTTGATGATAATATGTATTTTCTGTGCTTTTAATAAAGCATAACCGAATTGTAAATATAACACCAGATATTCCCATTATTACGACTACCTTCAGAATAAACAAAATTAGGCAAAATGTGGCGCTTGCGTCGTCTTTAATTTATTATGATAAACAAAATAACTAAAATCAAATATAAAAATAATTTTAATACATACCTTTTTTAGTAAAAATGAGCATTCTGCTGGTTCCTGAATAAATTTGCTAATGTCATCACTTTGTAATATCTTTGATTTTTTCTCTTTGTGTTTCTTTCTTATGTGAGCAATGAATTTTGCACACATTCATTAGTGTTAATTTATTATTTATGTTATAAAAAATCACTAAAAATATTAATTCATAGAATAATTATTTACAATTCGAGTGCGGTAACACCAGTTTTAGCATGAGCGCTACTTTAAGGGCACAAGCAACGAAGTCCGCGAACATGGAATAAATGTTAATTGTATAAAACTTTTTGAAACAAATAAAACGAAATAATTAAATTTGATATAATTAATTCTAAATCAAATAAAAATTATTTGAAATAAATAATAAATTATTTCTACATTTAGCTCTGTGATATTTTGACTTACGTTACGTAAGTACTTTAGACAAATGCACATTAAAACAACTACTCAGGCAATTACAAATGTGAACCTTGTGGCACCCCCAATTTGACCATTAACTGTCTTGAAATGAACGTAAATAATTCTTTGCTTGTATGTAATAGAGATATATTATTATTAATAATAAATTGTATGTGATAGCCAATTGGCATTGACAATATATATTGTAATATTTTATTTTATATGTAGATATTGTATTATGTTGACCAATAAAGATTATGTATGTATATAATAAATGAGAATGGTTTATAGAACAAGTAACATAAATATGTACTAAATATAGTAGTAATAAAAAAAGATCGACTTTGCCCATCCTTAGTTTATATTGCTTTTAATAATAAAAATGAAAAAAGTGCTGAACCGAAAGCAATTATAATTGTACAGAGCAATGCCTACAGAACTTATACATTCGATCTGACTTATTAGGTTACAGTAATTCTATAATAAAAAAGATTCCGAAATTAGTTTAATGATGAACGGAAATAAGAATTTAATTTATCATTATCTGATTTTATTTATGATTAAACTAATTTCGCAATCTTTCTTTTTGCAGAGGTAATTGGTCAGATCGAATGTGTAAGTAAGTGAAGGCAAAAACTTACAGTCAGTTTAACTTAGTGTAGAATAAACAAATAAAAATTCGGAGCTATTCTGTAAGGGAAAAGTTAAGTTTAATGAATAGGTTTTTTATCATAACAGTCTAAGCAGTTTTTATAATGGACATACAGAGAGCTTTTTTATCAGTATACATTTCCCCTATGTATTCCTGCGAAATAGACGAGTCAAACGCATTGATGTATGTATGTTTGGTTGCCTATAACGCGCAACTGAACACACATATGTCAAATAATCAACTAAACATACACACATTAATCGGTTCAATACGTTTGACTCGCATTTTTTGCAGGTATACACTTTCCCTAATGTATACTGATAAAAAAAAACCTCCCTGTATATATATATATATAGAATGTGAAGTAATTTACGTTATTAATTTACTTCACATTCTATGTATAAACGGTAAAATTAACATTTACCGTGCGGAATAACCTCGATTATATGATCCTTTTTGGTTTCATTTTTTAAACATAATCTACACTCTAATTTAATCAACCATACAAAACCCATTTAAAAAAAAATTAACCTCAACTCTAATAGAAATTTAAAACTTTTTTATTCATCCACAATAAATGGATGAATATACGAGTGTGCAATTTTCATAAAGTGTATCGATTGTTTGTCAGTATGTGTGTGTGTGCATCTAAACCGAAGTTTAAAACCGCAAAGAAGCGGAAAAAAAACACGGCATGCGATCATAAAAGATTCCCCCGCCCTCGACCTCGTAAAAATGCATTTTTCCAGCAGGTTCCTCTATAGAAACTTGCATCGGCTTATGTACATCCTGCTAAAGTACTGAATTTTATAATAAAAAAATATATTCATGGTAGAACTTACATCTGGGATTTGGGATAGGGGATATTTGTGTTTGCTCAGAAAATAATCTTTAAATTGAAATAAATTTACTATTAAAAATGTGCACACGTAATAAATCTATCTAAATTGATTTTTAAATCATTTATAAAACACTTACTATATTGATATTGTTGTTTAGTAGAAAGATATAGAGGTAAAGTGAAAATAATCTTAAAAAAGAATCTGTAGGATTTAATAATATAAATGTATACTCACATTTCTTTTATTTGTGATGTTGAAAAATATCAGTGTAAGATTTAAAAAGATTGCCTAATTTTTGCGCATTAATACAACTCACTAGTTTTCGTTACAAATAAATAATAAATGTGAAGTTAAATATCTTGAACGTAAAATAAGGAATATAGAATTTAGTGCTATCTATAAAATTTTCATTGCTCAACTGTTTAATAACATATAATTAATAAATATATACGTATTATAATAAAAAAATTAGTGAAATCCTTGACATTTTCATTGCACACATTTTTATATCCAATAAATAATGAATGTAAAATTATTTTAAAATGGAATTAAGTGAAATCCTTGAAATTTTCATTGTGTACGCTTTTGCTACACGTTGATTAAAAATTGACAAAAATATCACAGTTTCAACAATTGGTATCTATGAAAAATAATTTTTAAAAAACAATGAAAATATTGTTTAAAAATCGTAGATACTAATTGTTAAAAAAAAATAGATACTAATTGTTAAAACTATTTATAATCCATCTGTTGAAATTCTTATATATTTTAAGATTGCTTACAATATTGTTCATTGGCCAAGACATAAACGTCACATAAATTCATGACTGCTAATAACTATATGGATATCTCTTTCTACTAAACCGAACTATTTTAAGTATTTCATTATTTTGTAACGTAATTGTGGATTTAATTATAAATAAAATCAAATATATAAAATATAGATTGAATGATAAGTAAATCCTTTATTCAATCTATATTTTATTTATTTGATTTTATTTATAATTAAATAGATTGAATGATAAGTAAATCCTTCATTCAATCTATATTTTATTTATTTGATTTTATTTATAATTAAATCCACAAATTTTCTATTACAAAATAATTCTACAAAAAAAACACTCACTATTCTGCCTCTTTCATATCATAGATTCTTTTTGTATATCTATTAATCCGTTTATTTTCAAAATTAAAAAAAACGCCATATACGCGCGCTTGAAAAAAAACACGGATTTATACGCTTTGAACTACCTAGCGAAAATTAAATACATGACCTTTTTTCCAACATAAACGTATATAAAATAAAAGCGTGTTCGATTTGTGTCCGCTTTTTTTCCTAAATTGCCCCAGAATGTTAAAGTGCATCGGATAAAAAATTACGCATGGGGAAATGAACACGATAGAATTTATCGTTGCAAATTTAATTTCGCAAAAAAAAAGTGAGTGATTTTTTATTTAAATACGATGAAAACCAAACAAAATCACACTCTTGAATATTTTTACTATT